>JAMXBC010000008.1:32477500-33082500 GCA_024138005.1 Lumnitzera racemosa
AGATGAACCGTGCTATAATTTGGGTCTTAGGCTCATCAACATCACATCATATTATGAGCAACTGAAACTCTTAAACATAGTCATCTACGGACTTGTTACCTTGCCTCAAGTCTTGGAGTCGTTAGAAAGTATCATGTTCATAGTGCTTAAGAAAAAACCTATTCCTCAGAACTCTCTTCATCTCGTTCCATGTTCGGACCTTACGTCGGGTCTTTAGGTGAACATTATGTAGCTTCTTCTACCACATTGTTGCATATTTAGAAAATTCTAACGCGGCCACCCTAATGTAGGCAGCATCTTCATATTCATAAAAGTCAAATATCTTTTCAATCTTCTCTTCCTAGTCCAGGTAGTCATCAGTACTACTAGACCCATTGAAGTTTGGAATCTGTACCTTAAGATGTTTGGCACCCCTTGGCGGTTTAAACTCTCGTTCATCAATCCCAATATACTGGTCTTCTTCTTCTTCATACTCTTCCACTTTGTTTAACTCTAACCTTCTCCTCGTGACTCTGTCGACATGTCATGGTGGTACGTAGTTCACTAGAAAGGCTTCTAGAGCTCACTCATTCATCTGCCTCCTTGGCTTATCTTTTATTTTCTCGGCCTACTCAACAACTCTCTCACGTGGTCCATTCTCTAAGACCTTGTTTACTGAGATAGCTAAATTGGCCACAATTGCAGCAAGATCTTGTGTTTGTTCATCAGTAGTGCGTGGTGTTTGTTGGGTAACTCGACCACAACCATAAACATCACTTTTGACATCATGAATCTCTCCTTATACACTAGGGTTCGACATTCCTATCACAAAATTTCAATAACTACACTTCACTCAGATGGCTACAATCATATGTAGTATCTCAAACAGCAGATTGACTATTATAGGTCTAATACCAGCGTGCCCAACAGCTCAGTTATCATAAGGACTTATCAAGGTGGAATTGAACTAAATGGGTCCTTCAAGATATCAAAGAAAATTAGTGGGAAAGGGTCCACAACCGAACAAGAGTAGCTGACGTGAAGGTACTCAGAAAATGTAACTTACCAATGAACACAACACGACTTGACACCATACTTGATATGATGCACAAGTTGATGTCAAGGTTTACCTACCACTAATCCTGAGCTACTCAGCAAGATTAGATAAAAGTGTAAGAAACATGGACTTAGAGAGGGTTATCACACAAGAATAGACTATTTAGTTTAAAATGTTAGTTATTTGCAGCTTACAAGAGAAAAGGACTATTTATAGTAAATCCTTAAGGCAACATTACAAATAATGAAAAGACAAGAAAGTATATACAAAAGGGAATTCCTAATACATACCAAAAAGGGTAAAAAGGACAAAAGATGAAAATGGAAAAGTAGTACTATATCAAATGAGGTGGATAGGTAGTAGTGCAACATTGGTCCCATACGAATATTCTTTGAGCACAGTAAGTGAGAAGGGTCAAAATGATGCGACATTAAAGGGCTGGGAAGAGAGAGAGATGGTGGCATGCTGAGAGAAAAACTATTTGGCCGTTTAAGTAGGTCTCTCATCACTTGACAGGAACTTTTTGATAGCATCAGTAGGATTACTCGGCATTAGGTCCTTAGCAAGGGAATAGTCAGCATCATTACTACCGAGTGTTCAAATTAACGTATGACAATTAAGGGACCTTAAGAAGTTTAGCCACATTCCTTCGACGTAAAATTTCTCATCGTTAGTAGGTTACCGAGAGAGAATTTATTATATGAGGGATTGGAGTCCTCGGAGCCGTGCATGAGTAATGGGGCCATTGGTTGTTAGTTTATTAAAGGATGAAGTCAATGGTTCGAATGTAGTCACAAGAGGAGTGATGTCTCCATTGTGGAAGCCTGGATTTAGTCTTGAGCTATTGATCTATGCACTAAATTCCTCAACTCGGATTAGAGTGTAATGTGTCTTTGAAGATAGACATACGGAGAAGCACTAGAACGAGGCAAGTTAAAGGCAAACAAGGAAAAGGTTAGCAAAGTTTAAGCAACTATTGAACGGATAAGTTACACCACTCAATTCTACTCGACCTATAATTTGTCAGATATGATACACCAGTTTAAATTGAAGAGTCATTCACCACTACTCCTTACTAAAGGGAATAGATAAGAGTTGGATGATAACGAGAACACTAAGGTTGCTCAAGGTGAATAATTCTGTATCGATTAGATCATTCTGCATACAAGAAAGTAGGGGATTATATACCCATCCACTAAGGTTGCTTTACATGCATGAAAAGCCTAAAGAGTATTCTACAATTAGGTTATATAAATCATACTAAAAGGGGTAAAAAGGGCAAAGAATATTCAATACAGAAAAGAAAAAATCATTCTAGAATGTCATGTTAGAAGATACGTATCGCTTGGTGGCTGGATGGAAGAAATATGACACAAGGTAGGCAGAAATAGAGTAATGTTTATAGTTAAGGGTTGACCTGGATCATGTCAAGGGTCAATTAGTCCTGTAGAGAAGTCAGCTGTATTGGCATCAAGTGTTTGTGGTTGGTCCGATAGCTCAATCCAGATAGTATAGGGTTGCCTTTTAGAGTAAGGCATCGTTGTTAGGTTAAAGTAGGTTTAATGCATGTGAAGATCTGATAGATAGGTTAGCAGGAGGTAAGTTCAGCATAGAGATCCCTGTCTTGACTTTAGTTTTGAGTTAGTATTCTCCACATGAGTACTTGAAGTCCTCTAGCTCAACTACGAGTGATTGGCCTAAAGGCCTGATTCCTATCATCTACCCGGAGGTCAGAAAGATTTGTCCTCGATTTTGGATTAGTTTTTGCTTCTTCTCCTAGGGTACATGCGGGGTCTTCTTCTTTCACTGGTTAATGAGGGATTAAATCAGACACATTAAAGGTGGAAGAAACAACATAGTCATTAGGAAACTCAATTTGGTAAGTGTAGTGGTTGATCTTCTTCAGGATTTTGAACAAACCATCAACTTGAGGAGATAACTTATTTTGTCTCACATACGAGAATCATTCTCAGCCGAGGTGTATCTATACCAAGTCTCCTAGCTAGAAAGAAACAATTTGGTGACCTCAGCTACCTATCTCTTGTTGTCTCTAATTTAACTTGGTGATCTTCCTGGTTATAGACTAATGTAGCTCTTGCAATACTTAAGCTCGGTCAACTCCAAATTGACTCTCTTTAGCAACTGCTAGGGCACCGATCATATCTAGGGGAATAGCAGGATTAAGACCATAGACGACCTCAAATGAGGTCTTTCCAATAATGCTATGGACAGTTTTATTATATGTGAAATCCACAAGTAGTAGGCACATATCTTAATCCCTCAAGCTCTTCCCTATATGGCTTTGAGTAAATTGTCTAGTGTCCTATTCACCACTTCAATTTAATCATCAGTTTAAAGGTAGCTATTGGAGTTGACTATAAGTTTAGTTCCAAGTCTTCTTTAAAGAGCCTTCCAAAAATAGATCATAAATTTTGTATCTTGATATGAGGTAATAGTCTTCGGTACCCTATGTAGTCGAATAGCTTCCTGTAAAAAAAAATTAGCAATATGTAGAGCATCGTTAGTTCGATGGCACGGGATGAAGTGTGCCATTTTACTGAAGCGGTCTATGACAACAAATATAGAATCTTTTCATCTAGATGTTTGGGGTAACCTTAGGACAAAGTCCATACTGAGGTCAGCCCAAGGTAAGGTTGGAATCACAAGGGCATGTACTCTCCATGGAGTTCTCTCTTCCCCTTAGCTCTCTTGTACACCTCACAACACCGAACTATCTTATGGGCATCCTTAGCCAAACCAGGCTAATAAAAGTTTTCCTTCAACAGATTGGCTATCTTGGTCTCCCTTAAATGACCAAATAATCCTCTACTATGAGATTCCTTGACCAATAGCTCATACGTAGAATAGTTCTGTATGTATAGCTTCGATCCTTGAACAAATAGCCTTCCTTAAGATAATATCCTTTGACAGCAATTCCATCCCTACACTATTCAATGATGGGGCTGAAATGAGGATCATGAGTGTACTACTGTGTAATGAGTAAGAATCCCAATAACTTTGTCAGTAAAGTGGTTCGTAAGGTTTGCCATAGTGACAGGGCATTGGCGACCACATTTGCACTTCCCTTTTTGTGCCAGATGACATATGAGAAACACTCCACGAACTCTAACCACTTGACTTACCTTTTCAAAAGCTTGTTCTAACTCTTTAGATGCTTCAGGGATTCATAAATAACAAATTCTCGTAGCGGTAAATAGTATTGCCAAACAGTGAGGGTTCGGTAGAGAGAGTATAACTCCTTCTCATATATGAAATAGTTTACGACAAGACTATTAAGTTTCTCACTGTGGTTGGTGATGGGTTATCATTCTTACATCAGGACAGCACTAATTCCCACTCTTGATGCATTGCATTCCATTTCAAAGGGTTTGTTAAAATCTGGTAGTGAAAGAACAAGCACCGAGGTAAGCTTCTCTTTGATTTCTCTAAAGCTCTGTTTAGTTTGGTCATTACATCTAAATCCTTTACTCTTCTTTGTTAGCTTTGTCAATAGGGTGGCTATTGTACTAAAGTCTTTGATAAATCGCCTATAGAAATAAGCTAAGCTATGAAAACTTCGGACCTTAGTGACATTCTTTAGAATCAACTACTCAAGAATAGCTCGAATCTTCTCCTCATTTACTTGGATTCCTTCCCCTGACACCACAAACCCTAGGAAAATCACCTCTTTCTAGCAAAACATACACTTCTTCACATTCTCATACAACTTCGAAACTCGCAAAATGTCAAATACTTCGTGAAGATGTTAAACATGGTCATTTAAGTCGACACTGTATACCAATATATCATTAAAATATATGACCACACATCTGCTAATTAGAGGGTGCTTCACATGATTCATTAACCTCATTATTGTGCTCGGCGCATTAGTAAGTTCGAGTGGCATAACCAACCATTCGTAGAGTTCGTACCTAGTCTTGAAGGCAATCTTTCATTCATCGCCTGGTTTCCTATGAATTAGGTGGTAAACACTTCGCAAATCAATCTTTAAAAATATCTTAGCAACATGAAGCTCATCTAGCATATCATCAAGCCTTAATATCGGATATTTGTACTTAATAGTAATCAGGTTGATTACTTAACTATCGATGCACATACGCCATGAATCATCTTTCTTTGGAACGAACAAAGCTGGTACTGTGCAAGGTGATGGGAATCAGACTCCAACTACGTTCGAGCCAAGGCCAACCTGTTTGAAGTCATTGCTGACCCTTTAGAAGAAGATGCCGACCTATTCTAACTCGAAGCTAAACAACTTTCGCCGAGGCCGAGCAAATGATAGAAGGCTAAAGGGTAGAAAAGAAGCCATTCGGCAACAAGCCTATTGTCAGCCGAGAAGACGAGAAACCACAATCCAAGGACTTGAGAGCCAAGAATGACTCTGCACGACATCGAGAGACTTATGCTGATTGAATCTAGAACTCGATAATTGTGGGCCAACCTCTTTGGTATCTCGACCAAGCTACGCGAGAGTTCAGGGACTCCTTCCTGAACTAGTACGTAAACTCACCAACCCCGTCCAATTCGGGTACTACTATTCCCAGGATATGCCGAGTGACTGTATGTCGACTCCTGTAAAACACACAGTTTTATATTCTATTTTTTCTTATCTTCATATATTCCTATTTCAAAACTTGAAACTTAGGGAAGTGCTTTTAAAATATATGTATAGAAAGAACATATTTCATTTAGCTCCTTTATGCTTACTACATGTATTTGGATATTTTCTTTCAACTAGCACCTATACAATATAGTATTCTTTATTTGAATTTGATAAAAAATAGTTGAAGTGAATTATTCGAAGAATCTGAAACCAAAATGCTTTCCTTGTATTGAAAAACTAAGAATTCGCGGTTCATTTGAATCTAGTTTTATTCACTGAAATTTCACGAAATCTTTTATCCTCTTTTTTTATTTTAATAAAAAAGAGAAGAATTTTTCGATTCATTTATAAATCTAATCGATATTGAGACATCCATTCTATTAGTATTCATGTATCAGAATGGAATGTGTGCATCTTCTTCTTTGATATATCCAATAGGGTAGTCTGTAAGATAATCGAAAGACATATCATTAATGATTTTCAAATCAATTAGATATGTACAGTTCCAATAAGATTTCATTCTTTAAAAAAAATACATTTTTTGATTTATTTCATCTGGCTCAATTCTTTATGGTTTAAGGCCTTATATATTATTTACAGTTTTGCTACTAAAGTTTAGGACTTGCTATAAATAGCAACTGTTGTAAACATCAAAGATATATAGAGGTAGATATAAATAAATAGATATATAGAGATATATACAGAGAGTGAAACTTTCCTCTTTTAAGCAAGGCTATATTTGAGCTAATAGAGCTTATGTTTGCTGGATTATTGAGTATCGATTACTCTCTTTAATTTCTCTCATGTTCTTATCAATTTTATTCTTAGGATTGTGGTGAACCCTTTCATTTGAACCAGTTAGTGAGTCATATCTAACCTTCATTTAGAACCTCGAGCGACATTTAGTATTCGTGAGTTGTATCAAGCTCTATTTCGAGCTCAAACCCCCTTATTGTGTTTGTGTCTTGGTGAGTTATATCCATTCACATTCATAGTAAAAAACCTTCTTGTTCTTCGTACCCTTTTTCTTTTGAATACCCATTCTTGTTCATTCAAGATCCGTTATTGTTTCTTTCTAGATTTGATTCCTTATCATAAAGGCTCATGATCTCCCTTACAAATCTTGTATCTATGAGCTCGTCTACCTATTTCTTTAGCTTAACAGCCTACTCGGGATTCATTCTATATGCAGGTCAGTTCGCAGGGCATCACCTAGTTGCAGATCAATATAGTGCTCTATGCTTCGAATTGGAGGCAGTTCTTCGAGAAACAAGTCAGAAAACTAATGTAGTAGGCATCAGATCTCTTCTGGAGTATTCTCTAATTCCCTCATCTCTAAGAATCACTTAACCAATAAAAACATGGGCTCATCAGCCTTTGCAGTAGATTGGAGCTCTCTTTGGCTCATAACTAAGGTCTTCTTCTTACTATCTTAGGTAAGTTGATTATGGGTCTCATTTACTTGGAATGGGGTCATGGGTTTTAACACAATCTTCCTTCCATCCTTAACAAAGACATAGATATTATACCCATTGTGAGTAACACATCAACCGAATATCTAAGGTCGTCTACGTAGTAGATGTGATACTCCTACAGGGACAACATCGCATACTACTTCATCCCTATACACATTTCCAACATCGAATGGTACGGTCACTTGTTTAGTTATGTACAAAGCACCCTTATCATGAAGCCAATGCAATTTATAGGGTTGGGGTTGCTTTGAGGTCGGCAAACCCAACCTTTACACAAATGACTCTGTAATGACATTAATATAACTTCCCCCATCCACAATGATCATGCACAATTGGCCTTTGATGATACACTTGGTATGGAATAGATTCTCTCTCTAGTCTTTCTCAAAGTTCAGCAAGGAACTTAGGACTTGTCTCAAGACTAGGGTCATCACTTCTCTTTAGTTGGCATAGATACAGGTCTCCTCTACCTCCTTTGCTTCGGGTTTTCCAACATCCTTTTCCTCCTCAAGTTCACTTTCGTCGGGACTATCCATCACATCTCCTCAGAGTACCATGATATGTTGGTTCGGACATTCAGCAACCATGTGTCCGAAGCCTAAGCATTTAAAGCATTTCACCTCGCTAGTCTTTCGTCCAAAGGTCTGTCCTTTCTCATACATTCTCGGGGTCGGCTTAGCCTTAGTTTGGCTTAATTGTCTTGCTCAACCATGCTAGCATGCTCGGCTATCGTTAGGTTAGTCATTCCTTTCCTCGGTTTGATATGGCCTCCTCAGCTTGGCTTGAACAAGTTGATATGGTACAGGTGCTTAGGAGAATATTGGCCCAAGTTAGCTCGGGACATTTCTCCTTTACTTTTCGACCCTTTACATTACCTTGATCACCGTTTCTAAGGTATAAAACCTTTACACTTCCACAATGTTGTGAATCTCAAATTTGAGTCAAAAAATAAACCTCGATATGGTATGTACTTCTAGTTCTTCTACGTCAGCTCGTATCATAAGCATCTGGAACTTTAACATGGTCATCAACCAATCGGCTTCCCTGGCGAAGATTTTGTAACTTTGCAAACATATCTTATAGGTATGTCTCAAGTACAAATCTACCTCTTAATAACCTTTTCATCTCATCTTAGGTTTTAATATCTTGTCTTCCATCCCTTGCTTTGGCTATGTTAAGATTTTTCCACCATATTGTGGCATACCTTGTAAACTCTAGTACAACAAGTCGGACTTTAACAGCATCTATATACTTATAATAGTTAAACACCTTCTCGACCTTCTCTTCCCACTTTAAGTATTCATCATCATCTCTACTTCCATTGAAGGGCAAAATTTGAACCTTAACATTGTCTAGTCCTTGAGGAACTCAATGTGTTTATCCCTGTGCTTGGCAATAGTCAACTTCTTCTTCTTCTTCTTCTTCCCTAAACTCTTTAACATCCAACTCCTCATCATCTTCCTCAATCTCCTCCAACTCTAATATTTGTCTAGAAGCTCCTTCAGTTCAAAGGGGGCGAATTAGGCAATGGGCTTGACCAGCTGGGCCATAACCTCTCTCTTGAATATTTTCAAGTAGATTTTGTGGTGACATACCTTGGAGCTATTACTTGTTAAATTGCATCACTATAATTAGACTCTCAACAATGTTTATGAGTATGTCAAGTTTGTCATCAATGGACCATAAGGTGTTACTATCATTATGACTAAGACCAGGTTGAGCACTACTACTCTGGTCACCAATAACACCATAACCACTAGAATCTGACACAGTACAATATTTTTCGAAACGATTAATAACTTATTGACAACTTTAACACCCACTAGTCACTTAAACAAAGTAGGAATAACTTGCTTTGTTTTCATAATGAAAAACAGAGTAAGAACAGAGTAATAATGGAACCATACTTAGTAACACACAAACATACTATAGTAGCTACGGAAAGAATTTAGCAGCCACTAACAACAAAATGAACCAAAACTTCACATACTCCCTTTTGAAACCATACTTTGATACCAGTAAAGTTAATGCGTCTCCAGGGTCAAATACACGGAGAAGCATCATAACAAGGCAAGTCAAAAGAAAATAGGGGAAATGTTAGCAAAGTCTGGGCAGTTATTGAATGGATATGACGCATCACTCAATCCTATTTGGCTTACAATCCACTAGATATTATACTCCAGTCCAAACTGGAAAGTTACTCGCTACTACTCCTTGCTAAAGAGAATAGATAAGTGTTGGATGATAACTAGAATACTAAGGTTGCTCAAGGTGAATAATTCTATATCAATGAGATAATTCTACATACAAAAATGTAGGGGTTTATATACCCATCCATTAGGGTTATTTTACATGCATGAAAAGACTAACGAGTATTCTACAATTAGGTTACATAAATCATACTAAAAGGGGTAAAAAAGGCAAAGAATATTCAGTATCGAAAAGAAAGAGTCATTCTAGAATATTGTGTTAAAAGATACGTGTCACTTGGTGGTTGGATGGAAGAAATATGATACAAGGTAGGCGGAAATAGAGTAACGTTTGCAGTTAGGGGCTAACTTGGATTAGGTTGGGGGTTAATTAGTCCTACAGAGAAGTCAGTTGTATTGGCATCAGGTGTTTATGGTTGGTTCGGTAGCTCAACCCAAATAGTATTGGGTTACCTTCTAGAGTAAGGCATTGTTGTTAGGTAGGAGCAAATCTAGCACATGTGAGGATCTAATAGACAGGTCAGCAACAGATCAGTTCAATATAGAGATCCTCATCTCAACTTTGGTTTTGAGTTAGTATTCTTCATGCTAATCCTTAGAGTCCTCTAGCTTGGCTACGAATGATTGGTCTAAAGGCCTGATTCCTATTAGAGTGGGTGTAATTTCTTTGATCTCACGATGGACCGATAACATAGTGCGATGACGTTTGTTTTTACATGCATTATATCTAAATAATTTGGTTGATAATCCTATTTGTATTTTATGTATAGTTGTAAGTCTCCGTCCTAACTTACTAAGTAGTTAGTTGCTTACATTCTTATAGATATTGTTGCAGATGTTAGCTAAGAAGTGGACATATAACTACCTTAAAGTTAGCAACTACTTGATCTTGGGGGGTGAGGATATAAAACTAAGAATCGGTCACACTCTCGAAGTTTGGGTCTTAACTTTAAGTCTTTTAATATCAATTTAAGTATTACTTAAGTAAAGTAAGATTAAGATACTAAATCTTATAAGCATTACTTTTTAACAGTTAGATTCTAGCATGTATTTTTCATATTTCCATAAATAAATAACATGCTTAATTTATAAATTGTTTACTTTAAAATGGGATAGTCATGGATGCCTTATGTAAATTGAGTCTAAGATAATGGTTATAATGTCAGCTTTTATCTTAAAATGGTTTGTAGAGTGAGACTGTTATAACTCTGCCACTTTGGGGCGTAACACTTATGCTCTACGTGGTTTTTTACTCAGCTAATTATAGATTGTGCTTATGTTCTAACTTTATTCTTGGTAGGTTAAGCATCTTGGAAGAGAACACATGAGAGGGTTTATAAGATAAGATGCCTCTTGTAGAAAGCAATATGCAAGTGTGACCTCTCTTCCTCTTTCGATTTAAGGAACGGTGGATTTGGAATAGGATAGGCATTACATTCTTAAGCCTATGGATACTATACCATAGACGAAGCAGAATGTGCCTTTAGTATTGCAATCGGCACTAATCCCAATATTACTAGTGCAATTCACGCCTTCCACGGGTACGTATTATGTATACCCCTACAATGGTCAATATACTTTAACTACATGAGCCTTATCCTTCGTAGGCTAAGCAAGGAGTTACTGAAGGTCTCTTTATTGCCTAAAGATTACGTCTCCTTGACAACAAGTATGCTAAGTTGACTCTTGATCAAATCAAGCTAAGCACATCTTACAAGATGTAGGAGATAAGTAGTTGTAGTTGGCGTTTGAAGTAAACTCCAATTATTGGTTCCCTGATAACTTATTTGTTTGGTTATAGTCCCACGCCCATATGATCAAGACACTTTATTATTGAAGGATCGAAAGAGAGAAGATAAAAGGACTTTAAGCCGAACTCAAAGGTCTATCAAGTAAGCTTCAAGTGGGCTTCTAATTACATTATGTTTCTATTGTAGTGAGCTTAAGATGCCAAGAATGAGCTTTTTCAAGCTCATCATACTACAACTCAAACAATTTATTCATAAGTAGCATATTCAACTTCACACATATGTTAGCCAGGCCAGATATTTATTCCTAGTAATACGGTATACTATGCTCATGTATGTAGCATATATCGATATCAATATCCTATACTCTTTTAGCTCACTCATATGTTTAATTAACATATCTAAGTATCTAAATACAATGTTAAGGAACCTGGAGGCAATAAGGAGCTTCCTAGGAGTATGACCCCTAACTTTGTTCTTACCAAATCAGACGATAAAGAGTAGTTTGCCAATTCAGACTACAATGAGTAGTCAAGTTGCTCAAGCACTATAAATCTATATGCTTTCAAAACCAAGTTCACAAAACTATTGTTTTTCTTTATCATTGAAAACCTCATTTTGAAAATTCTGACCCATAGGTTTCTTTTGTACTATGTCATGCCATGCAACAACAACTCAAGTATATCATTCAGCACAATTAGCCCTTAAGTTTTATTTAGCCTAGATATTTGAGTCCAGTTTTTCATCTCTTCCTAATAATAATCTATTATCTTACTTAGGGTTCACTTGGGTGAATATCTAGAAGATTAAGTTAGCAATTACTCTTCTCTCCAAGTTAGTACAACTATTCATGAATGCCATATCAACATCCAACATAGCAGCATAACAGTTCGACTAAGATATAGTTACAATCGTTCAAAAACACCACATTAGTAGCCAATATAGTAGCAAAAAAGTTAAATCAAGATATAAGCATATTTAATTAAAGCAGCATCAAACAGTATACAATATTATGAGCATTAATATATCTACTTTAAGTATAGGTTAGATCTACTTACTTGGTATCAATAGTGATCTTAAGTCTACGTGTTGAGGCCGTAATCCTCCTTAGTTATATCACCTAAAGATATATACATAACACCACTGTCATCTACCAACCAGATAGGAACTATTTACAACTAAGGTTTATAGGTTAAAGTGTGTATTCAAGTCAACATTCATCTTTGCCAATTTCTAATTTAGCCTATGAATCAATCTCTAAATTAGTTTCTAAATTACATTCTGATTTAGCTTCTGAATTAAGCTAGTTCTAAAACTCCTGAACAAATGATGTCTATGTACATCTTAGATCCCTATCGGTCCAGAAACTTAGCTACTTCTTTGGATTCCATGTCAAACCTTACCAAAGTAAGTACATCTCAATCGCAATCTTTAATTTTGGTTCTAATTAAGCTCCTAAGTTAGCTTATAAATTAGTCTCTGATTCAACCTAACTTTCAAATTCCTAATTAGATACTAGTTAACTTATATCTCCAGTTTATCAACCAAAATCTCTAATATTACCCTAACTCATCGTTTAGGTTCAACTTACACAGAAATACTTAAGTGTAGCAGTTTCTGATTTAGGTTTTGATTCAGGTTCCAATTTGCCCAAAACATCACATTTTCTTATAATACTCCCATTTTTAAATGAACCAAACTAAGATAAATATAGATTACTCTAGATATAATAGTAGTCAGAACTTTCCCATGCTATATTGTTGATTATCCCAATTTTACCCTTTATTAACATATTGTACGAAATATGTATAAATAGTTGGAAAATATACAACAGTTGGTATTTGTACTTCATAAAAGCCACATAGGATACATTATACTTAGGAAATAATGGTGATTATATTCTAGTCTTAGAAGACATTAATATAACATACTATATAATATACTCTATAATATGTATTTTAGCTCAATTTTATCATTAAATAGCTAAAATAGGTAAACAATTGTACTTTTCACCAAAATCACAATATAACATATATTTTTACAATACCAAACTCCAAAAATTAGATCAAGTTGGTTTTGTCGACAGACTATATTAAAATCTTTTAATTTAGCATAATCGATAAAATTGCCAAAAAAATACTAAATAATTCATAATAAATTGTAAATGTATTTTTTTTTCAAAAATTCTTTTTAACATAATTTAGTATATGCCATAAAATTGTTATATATAATTTTTCAACTCCAAACAACATCATTTAATGTTTCGAAAAATTGAATCAAAATTCGTAATAACAGGGCAAGTTCTTAAGCAAATACCTTAAATCAATGTGATTTCATTGAAATAAAATTATGATACGAAAGTACATATAAAATAACTTAGAGAAACCAAATTTCATAATTTTTAATGTTGATTTCTTATTTTTAGAAATTAAAACAAAATTTGATGCAAAATTTCAACTAACCTACCTCGGCTATCCGACCACTATTGGTTGTCAGCTCATTTCCTTTCACCACCAAGACCTTAAGTTCTAAGCCTTGCAATGTTAGGTCTTGATTTTCCATGAGAACCCCAAATCCCTTGTTTTGTTCATAATTTTGCACTTTTTTTTTCCTTATTCTTGTTTTCCTTAGCTTTTGAGAGGATTCCTAAGTTTCTAAATATTGTAAAGTGTCTAAAGTTTCATCTAAACACAAATTCATAAGTTAGGAGTTGGTGGAAAAAGGAGAGGATTACTTTACCTTGTCAATCTAGGTTTATTCCATGTAATAAGCTATATTTTGGTTGTGTTTGTTAATTGCCAGCTCACATACTTCATTACCCACTACATTCTGAAAGTGCTATGCCTAGTTCTAAAATATTCCAAGTAATTTTGATATT
Source organism: Lumnitzera racemosa (assembly GCA_024138005.1). NCBI lineage: Eukaryota > Viridiplantae > Streptophyta > Magnoliopsida > Myrtales > Combretaceae > Lumnitzera > Lumnitzera racemosa. Next base: position 32,491,472 of record JAMXBC010000008.1, read on the forward strand.
TTTTATAAATTCCTTTGGTTTATTATAATTTTTAACTAATTATTTTATATATTTAATAATGTATATTCATATTAGGTACATACAACGTGTATAACCTAATTACATAATTATGGTACACGTTATTTAACTCCAAAAATTAGTTTTATAAGTTAAATAATTTATTTCCAAGGTTTTGTATTCACTCGACATTCAAATTTTGAGTTTCCAATAAACATCAAGTATACCTAGTAAAAATGTGTTATTTTGAAATTAAACTTTATATAAGCCTTATTTTGAGAAATTGACCCCGCTAGGACTCTTTGTCTAACTTTTGTGACCTTATATTAGAATTTAGTTCAATTCGAGCAAAATTGTCTAAATGGCTTGAATCATTTCAAACGCCTTAATTCGTATCGATATCCAATAGTTAGGTTTGATTGTATTACTAGACTTGTTTTTTAAACTTTAATTTTATTACTTTTCTTCATCTATACTTCCTAGGTCTCGTATATAATGAGAGTAGTTTGCTATTCTAGGTATAGGGTAGTAGGTCAAAAATCGGGTTTCACACTACATGCCTTAAGGTAGTATAGAGCATTTAAAAGCTCGGGGTTATCAAGCTTGAGAGTAAAAAGGTTGTTGCCCCCCAGGCGAGGTAGGAGATTTTTAAGGAGATCTTTACAAGTAGCTAGTAGAAGGAATTTCAAAAGAAACAATCCATAGAGGAGGTGAAATAAGCTAGAACCCTTATATTGTAAGCTCATCTTAGCTTGGCCCTAAGTTGTTTGGCAACCTTCTTTCAGCTGATAAGTCTTCTAACTTCACATGGAAATTGAGGATGTGGGCTTCATGTCCAAGGAACATGGCTGTGGAGTACAACCATGGTCTTCTTTTTCTCTTGATTCTTAGACAAATCCTCCCTAACACTTACTATCCTTAAGTTAGTCATCAATATTAGTGAAATTTCCTTCAAAAAAAGCTCAAATTTCAATCTTTTCACCTTATTTCTTCGTCAAAGTCCTAAAATCAATAAATGACTTAAATTAGTAGCAAAATCATCAAAATTATATTAAAATTACTCAAAATAGTCAAGAAATAACATAAGAGATGAGTGTAAAATTACACTAATCACCTATATGCCAATATGGTCGTCCTATGTATAGTTTGATAACCGAATAGGAGGAGGGGAAGTTCATCTATCCATTTCCCCTTAGCTCAAACAACTCTCTTCTTTAAACACTCTTGAATAGTTTTTTTTTTTTTTTCACTTGCCTATTAGTTTGGGGATGCACCACCAATGTGTAATAGACATTGACTTTATACAGCTTATAGAAGTCTCGAAACTTTTGATTATCGAGCTAGGAGCTATTTTTTGTGATGATGGCATAAGATACACCAAATTCCATTATGATGGAGTTAAGAACAAATGACTCCATACTCTTCTAGGTTATGTTGGCTATGGTCTCTACCTTAACCCATTTAGTAAAGTAATCGATAGCTACAATAATGAATTGTCGTTGGCCGATTGCTTTAGGGAAGGGCACGAGGATGTCAAGTCCTTTCTTAATGAAAGGCCATGGGCTTATGAGAGCTAAGAGGTTATTACTCAAGGCACAATTTATGGGTGCATATGTTTAGCATTTTTTTCACCATTGTACGATTTCCTTTGTATCATGCTTCATTAGGAGGCAATAATATCTAAGGCACAAGGCTCTGATGTAAAGGGCCTAAGTCTTAATGTGGTTGCTACATACCCCTATGTGCAACTCTTTAAGGGCTCTCCGACCTTTGTCTAGTTAAAGGCATTAGAGGAAGGGAAGACTATGGCCTCGTCAATATAAGACATCATCTATTAGGGTGTAATTTGTTACCTTATAACTAAGCTTCTTAGCCTCCTTTTGATCTTTAAAGATAGTGCCATGCTTCAATTGGTTGATAATCTTGTCCATCCAATACGTTTGAGAGACCGTTGCATTTATCTCCATTACCTGTTAATGTTGTGCATCGATGCTTTGATCTAGTAAATATTGAATGAAGATCTTTCTATCCTTCTTTATGGTGTATAAAGTTTCATATTTGGCTTTTTTAGGCAAGTGAGGTAATAGAGACTTCATTTAACTTACATTGACTCAACAAGAAGCAAACCTACATTAAGATAACACTTCTTTAGTTTTTGGCATGCCAATAGAAGCGAACCTAGACAACTTGTCAACCTTTGAGTTTTCAACTCAATGGATCTTAGTTATAGCCCATAAGGTGAACTCCAAGGTGCGGGCTTGGACCAATTTTAGGTACTTAGTCATTCCCTCTCCTTAGCTCCATACTCACCTGTAACTTGTTAAATCACCAGTATCAAATCTAGGATGATCTCCAATTACTCCACTCAAATCTTTTTAGCTAGCTCTAAGCTAATTCAAAGTTTCGTACTTAGCCTCATTATTTCTAGCATTAAATTCAAACTTCAGTACATAGCATACTATAATCCCATGTGGTCTACTTAGTAAAATCCTTACTCTACTCACATCTTAGGTGGATGAGCATCCATACTAGTTTATCTTCATCATTTGATGCTTTTGTTCTCTCATGCATTTTGTGATGAAGTCTATGAGGACTTGGGCCTTAAAGGCTTTGTTAGGTCAATACCGGATTCCATACACATTGAGTTCTAGTACGTACTTCACCATTCGTCTCAACATATCTAACTTTTACAGTATGTAATGCAATGGTTAGTTAGTTAGAACTATAATTTGATGAGCTTTAAAGTAAGGTTGGAGGCATTTGGTTGATGTCACCATTGCCTTTACCTTAAAATATAAGACCTTTGGTCCCCATACCATGTGATTAACATAATATACGGGCTTATGTTCCTTCCCTTTAGCTTTAACTAAGACCAAACAGAGAGCTTCAATACTTAAAAATAAATAATGAACTAAGTCCTCTACTTAGGAAGCATGAGTGTAGTGGTTAGGAATTTCTAGAGTTCTTAGAATGCTTCTTAACATTGAGATCTCCATTCAAATCCCTTAGGGTTCTTCAAAATCTTAAAAAACTCCACACATCTACCGGCGCTCTTGGATACAAATCTACCCAGCGCAATTATCCTTCCTATAAGCTTTTGAACTTCCTTAACATTAATGAGGGGCTTCATGTCTTGGATGGCCTTAATTTTCTCAAGGTTCTCCTTGATGACATGTTAGGTGACCATATACTCGAGGAACTTACCTAAAGCCACTCTGATGATATGTTTTTAGAGGTAAAGCTGCATATTATATTTTCTCATCTAATCAAAGGCTTCCTATAAGTCTTAGAGATGGTCGTTAAGCTTTTCACTCTTATCAACTATGTCATCAATAGATACCTCCATATTATATTGAAGTTGAGGTTTATAGAGGGTTGTCACCATTCGTTGGTAAGTAGCTTCGGCATTCTTAAGGCTTAAGGGCAAAACCTTGTAGCAATACATTTGAAAGACAGTAACAAACAATGTATGGACCTCATCCTTAGGCTTTATCTTTATTTCATTGTAGGCGAAAAAGACGTCCATGAAGTTAAGAGTTCATGTCCAGTGATGGAGTCAACTATCTAGTCACTCCTCAAGAGGTGAAAACTGTAGTATACTAAAAGGGGGCATGATAAGATTGCCTTGCAATGCAAAGGTAATCATACGTAATCTTATTAATATAAAATATCTTTAGGTAACCAACAATTCACAATTCACTAAAACCACAAAGAATCAAAACCACCTACCAAACAATAAGAAACGATATCTAAATTATGATAATTGCAAAGCCATTAAACACTTTAAAAGTTTAATTCAACTATCCTACTTGCTTTTCTAAACCTAATCTTTTACTTTCATAGCTCGATAGAGCATTCTATACTCAAATCCTAGCCTAGCCCAACTTTGTAAACTTATAAAAAAAAAACTATTGGGGGGTAAGTTACATCTAGTTTACCAAGCAACCTTCCTATCAAGCTAACATACAAGTGTGTGCAAGTTATTAACAAACATATGGATGCATGTATAAGCATATACAATGCAAAGTGTATACAGTTAACTGATAACTAGATACAGCATGGTTTTATGCCCATCATTGCCCAAGTTGCGAAGTATTTAGGCGAGTTAGGACCTAGGTATCCACATCCAATTTCTAATATGAGTTCTCTTAATAGTATAAGCACTCATAATAGCAGATACGGCTTAGCCGGCACTCCACCAAGCCAATTAGTCCCCAAAAATCGGGGTAAGAACATGTCATATGAATTCATCAAACAAAAACAACAAACATAACATATGTCAATAGAATATGGATCCATTACTATATGATCTCCCATTATAATGTGTAGTGCCAATGCCCTTTAACATATGCAATAGGATGCAATGCATGTCTTGTTCAATCATAGGTAGAATGTTCATTAATTTGAATTCATGTGGTGACTAAGAAAATATATAATTGACACTCCAAAATCTTATCAATTAATTAAAGCAACAATCAAGAAATATTTGGATATCTTATAATTCTTTAACAAGTAATAGCAACCAAGAACAAGCAAATGCGCATTCCCTATAATTTCCTAAGCACATCAATTTTCATTCTTCATATAAGCCTTATACTACAAGCATAAGCAAGGTTGGACAAGAGTTAATGTACTCACTTGGCCATCATCTACGAATCTCGATAATCTTCAGTATTGTCAACATCTAAGTTTAAGTCACCAGAAGGGTATAGCTATAGTAAGTAATAGATATTTACTTTACTAAGGTTCTAGCTTAATGCGCTCTGTTACCCAGTTTTTCCTTATTTCATATTTTGACCATAACATTTTTATTTTAAGTCCAATCATTTCATTCTTATAGTAAATCATACAATTTCGAATGTAGTTTTGCCTTATGGGATCCATTTTTGGGAGTTAGGACCTAGGACCATAAGTTTAGATAAGGGTTAGATTTGAATTTTATATGTTCCCATTCTAATTTAGTTGATTTTCTAGTTTAATTAATATCCCATCTACTTCATTGAAAGGAATGAGAAGGCAATGGAATTGCAATTCCTAAGTAATGTAATAAGGGTGTAATACCTATTATTTTATTTAGTTAGATTTATAAGCAATTTAAGAACAGATGCTCAATAACCATTACTTAACTAGAAAATCAACTAAATTACTTAAATTACTCCTTTTTAACAAGAGTAATTTAAGGCTCAAACTACTCCTTTTAACATATTATGGGTTCTATTTACACTTAGGCTTATTAGGGGCTCCTTGAATTATTTAAAGAACTTAATAAGCTCTTTTAATTAAGTATTATTTATTTAATACACCTATAGGTTATGAGTGCATAATTAGGCTTAAGGCTTGATTTGTAGGCTTTTTAGTCAAATTTAAGCTTGGTTCATGTCTTATGGCCTATATCTTAACTCTAACCTAATTCAATGAGCCTCATAACTTATTAATCTTATTAAATGGTTTACTATAACTTAAGTCCAGATCTATTGTTATTAAGCTATTAAGCTGTAAATAGGTTTTTATAAGCCTATTGTCCATTTTATGCTTAATTATTTACTACAGACCTTGTATGACCTCTTATCTTGTAAATTTAAGTCCTAAATCCTAATTAACTTTAATTAATCATATTATTAACTATCTAAACCACAACTTGTAGCAAGTTCATCTATCATTAAGTGTTGATTTAGGGTGATTTTCTAAGGTTCTCTATAACTCATATACTTAACTTGATTAAAGATGCATTACATAATTCATACAATGCATTTTAACCCACTTTTTACAAAACTAATCGTGTAAAAATAAAAAATAATTTGAGGATATGCATGGGCCTAAGCATAGTTGATGGATTTCATCAAGTTTTCTCATGAATGAAACGTATGACTATATAGCTCTGAAATGACATGTTCATGATGTTTACTAAGTATTTCAAGATATCATGGGTGTAACTAGTATAAACAAAAAAATCAATTTAGGTGAATTTATTTTAAGTTGGTTTGCACAAATTCCAACTTTTCCACTAGAAAACAAAGTTGAAATATATCCCTTTGGCTATAAGGATTTGTCGGCAAAAAAAGTAAAGGGAGTGGTGGTTCAAATGGTGGTAGCCTTTTGTGATTTGGTGGTATATGGTGGTGTTGTAGACAACCTATTTTTTCCATCCTTTTATTTTAGATTCTTTTCTTTTTAGGCTAAGTTTACAAAAAATAAAAATGACAATTGAAAAAACACAAAAAAAAATTGAAAATTTGAAAAATACAAAGTGTCAAAAGTATTCAAATCAAGTTAGTCAATCTTTTAGCATCAGATCAAGCAATAGTTGAAAATATATATATGATTTAACAAATTTATAGCCTTTAAAATTTTTTAGCTTTATTGGATAAATATTTTTTAAATAGTCTAGTGAAATATTAGAGTTCATAAAATGGATTGTTGTCCAATTTAAAAATAATTTTTTAATTGGACTAATTAAAATAAGACTCTAGATTTATTAAATTCAAAAAAAATAATAAGAAATATATTTAAGATGTATACTTAGGTTATTTTGATAAATTAGGTTAAGTTGGGCTTGCTTTTGGAAAATGAAATTAAAGTTAGGCTTAGGTTTAATAGCTTAAATGTGATTTGAGTGCATGATATGTTGAGAAATGAGTAGAGCTCAATTGGTATGAGTACACAAGTATGAGCAGAGCTCAGTTGGTATGAGCGCACAAGTATAAGATAGAGATGATGGGTTCGAAACTTGGTAAATGCACAAAGGGGCACATGACCTTTTATTTTTCTCCATCTCTTTCCTGGTGCCGAGAAACCAAGGGAAAGGGAAGGAAAATAACAGTGTTGGCTATAGATTATGACAAATCTCAAATATTTTTTAGTGGATTTGATGAAATCATGACTAAATCATTATCAATATAATTAAATCTAACTAGAAAATATGACAAAATTTATCAATTAAAGATTTGTTAAAGTTCACATAAGTCCGAACTTAAAGTAAAAAGATTTAGTTTGATCCAAACTTAGTTGAAGAAGATTTGAGTTTGTGAGTTTATAAAAATCAACAAGGAAGATCCGATCTATAAAGTATAACAACCCCATCTCCATCATTGATCCTCTTTCTCACTTATTATTCGACCCTCATCCAAAATCCTCCTTCTTTAAGTCCCAACACCAACCCACCCTCAATCTCCAACCATAATCCTATGAGCCACTGCTGCCACTTCGAACACACTCACTTAACCACTTTGCTCAACTATCCTTGTCTAGCCTTACACTTGGTAATCCCTCCAATTACCCACAACTGAATGAGCAACTACCATCCTAGACCTTCTCCCTCCCATCAACACATGACGTCACATATAACAACATAACCGCTCTCCATGCATTGCCTAACCAACAACAGATCGAACACAATACCCATCACCATACCTAGCCACTGTCCACATCTCTACAACATAGCCAACAGTCAATACCATGCGCAACCACAACCATTCATGACTATGACCTACAAAGCCCCATAGCAACAATCCCAACAATACTAACCATCAATCCCTCTCTCTTGCACAACATAAAGCACCATCTATCGTCACCCAAATCACAAAATTGCCCAACTCACCACTACAACATGAAACACCATCACCAGCCCAAGTTTGATCAATAGTCTTGTCATGAAAATTGGATTTCCTATTCGATTGGGTACCTAGAGTGCTTTGTAGATCATTGGAGTTGTTGCCATTCATTTAGCCTTAGCGACCCAACCTGAACCAATTAGAGCACCAAACTCGATTCTAAACTCATTCCCTGTGCCTACTTCCTTTTTTCTCCCTGGTCTGACCCGCTTAAGTTGGTAGGTTCTTTGTTTTTATTTATTTTATTTTCTTTTTAGTTTTCTATTAATTAAATAAAAATGGGACCTATACTAACTTAAGTTTGTTTTTGTATAGGTTATTGGTTTATCATTAGTTTTCTTTATTTTATTTTTATTTTTTTATACAGTTTAATTTTTATTGTGTAATGCTCGTTTTGTCTTTAAGGTAGAATATTTGCATGGATAATCACTAACATAGGTCTTTTGCCAATCTTGGTGTTAACTTTTGGAGTCTTTTACGATACGGGCTTTATCTGAAAAATATTATAGAAAAGGGCTCGTTAAAAAAATATTACGAATATAGTACACTAAAAGCACATCAAGTGAATGCACCTTTAGTGTCATTAGTTATAACATGTGGCTTTAGTAGGCCAGGTATAAATATCCCAATTCGTGAGACCATAGCTCATTCTTACCTATATCAGTTTCTGAAAATTTTAAAATATAGAGAAAACTCGAGGAAACCCATAGTTGAAGTACCAAACCATTTTTTTAAGCAAGTGAACGTCTGAAACAAGTAACAATCTATAACTTATAAGCATGTTATTTATTTATTTTATTTTATTAATAATCAACATTACGCAATTATTATTTTTAGAAAAAAATTTGTTACGTTATTATGTAAATTTCGTAATCATAGATATACTGTAAGTTATATAAATTATTAATATTTCATAAAAATTTATTGTATGTTGTATAAATTTAGGATTGTTTTGTATAGCTGTAGATAAGTTATATGAATGCGGGTACGAATAATGTTGGAATGTAAGTGGAAATTGTTGTGTGTGTGTATGTGTATATATATATATATATATATTGTGTTTTTTATTGTGTTGAGTTGAATTAGAAAGTTAAAGCTAGGTAGTTGTGTTGACGATGCAACTTACTGAGATGATTAAGCACATTTTGTAAAGTTGTCGCTCAGTGTATATATGAAGTTTATAATGCCATCTAAATATTGGGTTCATTGTGGCATTATTAGGGTAGAAATAGCAAATTATGTAAATGTTATTGTATACGCAAATGGAACTATAGTAATGGGTAGCTGTGGGCTGGAATATGATTGGGAGCCTGTAAAGAAGTTGAAAATTAAGAATGATTCAAACTTTTCTCATTTCAATCAGAGAATTTATGGATGCGCTAAAGTTAACCTAAGTGGTGTTGAACTTGTGCACAAACATCCCTTTTTCCATGATGCTGGAGTTGACTACAAGTTGATGGCCATTAAAGATGATGAGAATGTTGAGAATTTCATTGAGATAGTAGAGTCTTTTGGTGAATGAAGTATTCAACAAATGTACATAAGGCATAGTGGGGAATCGAGTGCCTGGAATAAACATGAAATACATGAGCCAGACAATCCAACCCTTCTGGATCCCAATGTGCACTCAACAATGAATAGTACAGAGAAAACAAATGTGGATCAATCAAATGAACCGTACATAGATTGATCTGAGTATGAGCACGTAATATCACAAAAGAGCAGCTTGACGAAACATTAAGTCCCATTATCGAACATGAAGAGTCTTATGATCCGTATGTAAAGAGAATGCACATGGATATAAATGTCGATTATGGGGAGAATGCGGTAGATGTGGATGGTGATGAGGATGATGGGGATGGTGATGGTGATGAAGATGATGTTGGCTTTGAAGATGACCATGCTGAGGATTTGGGAGAGGCTAGGTGAGACCATATGTTGGTGAGAGCAGTGTGTTGATCTGAACACTTCGCAACGACGGCCTAAGCAAGCCATACCATCGAACTGGTGAAGTATTGTTAAGTAAGTAGTTTAAAGACTTTCCACAAATAAATGAACCAATTAATAGGCTTATCAAAGATCATTTCCCATTTTACAATAGCCAGTACGATGGCAACGACTATGTAACATTCAAGAGAGATGTTAATGAAATGTGTAGTAACATCATCAACTCTAATGACTTGAGTGTTGGTATACATTTCAACATAAAGAAAGATCTCATAAATGTAGTTAAATCATTCCACCTAAGGAACCACTATGATTTTCATGTAAACATTTCAAAACCAAATGTATACGTTGTTTATTGTAAAAAGAAAGAACAGGGTTGTAAGTGGAGACTACAGGCTTATTTGAAGAAAGTAAAGGGTCTTTTCAAAATAACAATTCTAAAGGGTCCACACACTTGTGTGAACCCAATGATGAACCAGGATCATCCTCAACTTGATAGCAACATAATGGTTATACTATTCATCAATAGTATACGAAACAACCTTGATGTTAAAATACCTGATCTTGCAGCTAATGTGTAAACTATATATGGGTACATAGTAAGTAATAGAAGAGTTTTTTAGGCCAAGCAAAAGCTGTTGAGATGGTATACGGTAATTGGGAGAAGTCATATAATGAGTTGCCAAGATTATTAAGTGCAATGTAGTTGAGCAACCTAAGGATACAAGTGGATTGAGGCTGGAGTAGTTCACCAAAGCAAGGTCAATCTTAGTTTAAGTGAGTTTTTTGGACATTTAGGCCATTTGTTGAAGCCTTCAAATACTATTGACCTATTGTATGTGTCGATGGCATATGCTTATATGGAAAGTACGGGCATAAGTTGTTGGTAGCTTGTAGCATGGATGAGAATAATTCAATTGTTCCATTGGCATTTGCTCTTGTTGACACAAAATCGGCAAAAACTTAGGGGTGGTTCCTACGGAAGCTTAAAGTGCATGTAGTCGACCAGAAAGGGGAAACCTTATGTCTTGTATCTAATAGGGCATCCGGTATTGCCTTTGCATACAAGGAACCATCTGGTAGCCACCGTTTGTAGTTTGGAGCTATTGTTTACGGCACGTTGCTAGTAACTTTAACACAGTCTACAAAAACTAGTTATGCAAGAAACTTGTATGGTTTGCAGGTGTTTAGGCATAATAGAGGAAATTCGAATGTTTCATGTAAAAGTTAGCCTAAGCTAAAGAGGACGCTCCTATGTGGTTCGATAATGTTGATTTGGACAAGTGGACTCTCGCATATAATGGATGTTACCATTTTAGATACATGACATTAAACATTATCGAGAGTTATAACTCCATTTTGAAATCAGCGCGTGGATTACCCATTACTACATTAGTGAAGAAGATATTTTACAAATATGTCATCTATTGGGAGGAGAGGCATAAGGATGCCAAGGAGGCAATCAATTCTGGCAAGACCTACATTGATTACACCATAAAGATGTATGAAACTTAGAGAGGGCGAGCAACTGCACATAGAGTCATTTCATTTAGCTTGCAGAATGGTATTTTCGAGGTTTTAACCGGTAGTCGAATTATGACAATAGGATTAAAGGGAAGAGGAAGGACACATATAGTTGACTTCAAGGGCTACACTTGCACTTATCAAAAGTGGCAAATATATAGGATCCCTTACTCCTATGCATATGCTGCTGCAGCGAGTATGAGGGTAGAGAGCAAATCAGCAATAGGGCTATGGTATAAGTAGGCAAACCGGATAGATTGTTACTAAGCTCATTTCTACTCGATTGGTGATGCTGGCCACAAGTTAGCTTCCCTTTTCTTTACTCGAATATCGACTTACTAACGAAAAAAAGGTAAACCTAGGCGTAAGCGATATCACATGGAGATGGACATTCGTGAATGATCCGACAAAACTAGATGCAGCGCATGAGGTAAAAAGGACATAATCGGAGGAGGTGTCTGGATATTAATAGAGCTAGTACATATTCCCTTTTTATCTAAGCATTACATTGTAATATGTGCATAAGTACAATGACTGACAATTTTTAATTATTTTTTTTCTAGTATACATGTTTGTATGTGGTTGCAAGATAGATAGAACCGAAACCGATCAATCCATGAGTACTTGTAAGGGGGCGTTCACTTCTTTCCTATGCTGTGAGGACCTTTACACTGCATAGTCCTCAGTAGATATGTTTAGTATATTATTTTTGTTTTCTTGTTTATTTTTCCATTATACTAATGTTGTCATTGAATAATTGCAAATTTTATATATATACTAATTATTCGAAATACAATTTACTTTTCATCATATATTGCAATTCTATGCATTATTTATTTATCATAATTTTACAATTTACAATTATTTTTCCTTCAGTTCAAATTGTGATACTAAAGGCCCATCAAGTATATGCGTCTTCAATGTAAATATTTATACTGAAGGCGCATACACTTGATGCACCTTCAGTTCAATTTCTACTATAATAGTCTACTGAAGGAAAGTGGGGAAGTGGGGAAGACCTTACATAAAATCACAATTGGTGAAACACCTCAACAAATATAACAAGTGGGGAAGAAATAAGCGCATGGGATGATCATCCAATGACCATAGGAGTTGAATAGAAGAAAAAGTAATTGTAAATTATAAAATTAGGATAAATAAACAATATATTGAATGTAAAATATGATGAAAAGTGAAATGTATTTCAATAATTAGTATATATACAAAATTTGTAATCAATCAATGACAACATTAGTACAATGGAAAAATAAACAAGAAAACAAAAACAATAAACTAAACATATCTACTGATGCCTATGCTGTGTAAAGGTCCTCACGGCATGGGAAAGAAGTGAACGCTCCCATCTATCATATGTTTGAGTAGGCTCAGCTGGTGGATCGTCGAGTTCAAGTTCCTTAGGAGGACTTGGGTTGGCTAGATGGTCCGAATGCAGCTAAGTGACGCCCTCACCCATGGATGACAGTATGGGGGTAGAACATCGCTTTTAAGGAGCAGGTGGAGTAGTGATGTCAAGATGTTGCTGGAACTCGGGACTCATGTATGCGCTAGATCCAAGCCTAAAGCAGGATTTAGCTCCCAAAGTGGAGGTAACCTAACCCAAGGTATGTGCTATATCCTCTATTCATATGCCCTAGGTCTACGGAATGACGGGCATGTGGTGAGATATCATCATTGAGGTCCACCCAACAACATATTTATTGAGCCCTACTTCCTTGAACTCTAACTCTACCCCTGGGTGGTGCAAGAGGATTTGGCATCTCCTTGTCAATAAGTGGTCTCTGATCCCTATCGTAGTCCATATAAGGTGGCTCATGTACGCCCCATTGCTGTGGGTAAAGGTTAAGGCCACTGTGTTGCTCAATGAAGTCAAGTACCTCATTTGCAATACATAGTGCTGTAAGATAGTTAGGTGCTAGTCTAACACTCCTGAGCAAGTCTACTTAAAATAAGTTAAGAAAACAGATGTTGGCATATATGATAGTAAGTATAAACAAGTGAAAAATAAAATAATGAACAATTTTAGATGTACATACCAATCAACCAATGATAACTTATGGTATGTAATATAACACCGGGTTATCTATTTATACTACAACAAGTAGCTCTCATCGACCCTTCAAGGACCCTGGATGTTTACTAAGAATCCATATCTCTATCCCCAAGCCTGGATGTAGGAAGAGTATATGTTGATCCAATCAACATCTGTCTTACCCCGAAGTTCTAGTTAGTGGAGCTGCTCTAAGGTATCAACCTCCTATGGAATGTATTAATATCCTCCAAACTGTCGGATGACATGGTCCGAAAAGCACAACTCAATGATGTGAAAACATATGAGTGGTACTCAGGCTGTCCAAATGTATCACCCAACAATACAATATTAAGGAAGCAATTGCAATAATTCCTCTATATCAGGTTCTCAAAGAACTTAAAGGGGAGAAGAAAAAGAAAAAAAAAAATTAAACAACGATAGTTATCACTTACGATTAAGACAAATACAACAAAGAGGATAACTTATCATATCATCCTTGCTGCGTCGTCTGCATGTCAAAAGCTGTGTAATATGCATCTACAATATGCATCGGATGTTGAGTCGTATCTCGCACTACCCTCTATCTGGCTGCCCATGGCCTATCTTCGTCAATAATAAACCCATATCGACTAAGGAAGGCTACATGTGGGAATCTATCCCAAGCCCAGACTTGCAGTAGAATCATGGCCCTTCCTAGCTCATGCGTGTCGGATGAGGAGGTAGAGTATAGCTGTCGGTACAACTATGCTAAGCATGTGCTATGCTAACTAAACTACCCAGCTATTAAAAAGTCCTCCAGTAATGGTAGGAATATTAAGTAGATAAGGTTGGAGGATTTATCCGAAAATATAAATCCCCCAATCAACCTGAGTATGTATGCACATGCGTACTGTCAAACCATCTCGTTGTCTGCCCCATAGGGAAGTATCCGGAAGTGCTCCTGTGACGACATTAGAAATAAGCGAGCACTCCTCATCTAAGCAGGTCTCACGCCCAATAACCTCTCTCCTACATCAACCCAGCTCTCCTCATCATCCATCTCTATTCACCTCGCCAATGCGAACCCCTCAATTGGAAGTGAAAGCCAAACCTCAACATCTTGTAGTGTGATGGTCACCTCTCCAATGGTAGGTGGAACGTATGTATCTCAAGCCTTTATCTCTTGACAAGTGTTGTAATTAGATGCCAATCCAACATAGTAAATGGGAGTTATGCAACTCCCTAGAACCCAGCCTCCCGTATATACGACTCTATCTTAGGATGAATAGAGATATCCTGCTCATCCTTGCATATTGACATCTTACTATGCTGCATTCGTAGTGCATATATCGCCTCCTAAACAAACATTCAATCAAGTTAGTAAGTAACATATCGTTAATAAGGGAATTGGTTGTAAATGATAATGCATTACTCACCTTGCCCTCTCAGACGACCTGTGAATGGTGATTGGCCTGCCACGTAAGTATACGTAGATCAATTAGTCCCGGCTCCATCTATCCTACGATCACATACAAATAAGATTAGTACACTATCTACCTATCACTATATTTTCGTTCACATAGACATTTACTTTCACGTAATCTACCATTTTCATGCTAGTAATGCTACAATGAATCGAATATTTAGATGAAATAAAAAACATTATCTACACACTGAGCGATAACTTTACAAAATGTATTTAGTTATCTTGTTAAGCTGCATCGCCAACATGAATACCTAACATTGACTTTTTATTTGACCCAACATAAAAAAAAAGCCAAATATATATACCACAATACAAAAAAAAATTCCTAATTTTATATAATATAAAATATATTTTTATCAATTATTAATAATTTACATAATTTACGGTACACCTATAATTACGAAGTCTATATTCATATAACTTATGTACCGTAACACAAAAAATTCCTAAATTTAGACAACATAAAATATATTTTCATCAATTATTAATTATTTACATAAGTTATGGTACATCTATAATTACAAAATCTATATTCGTATAATTTATGTATCGAAACACAAAAAATTCCTAAATTTAGACAACATAAAATATATTTTCAACAATTATTAATAATTTACATAATTTACGATACATCTATAATTACGAAATCTATATTCGTATAACTAATATACCGTAATACAAAAAATTCCTAAATTTAGACAACATAAAAAATATTTTTATAAAATATTAATAATTTACACAATTTACAGTACATCTATAATTATGAAATTTACGTCATTAACTAATAAATTTTCTAAAACAAAATATTGAATAATGTCGATTATTATTAAAATAACAAAAAATATTAAATAAATAAAATTCACATAAGTTATAGATTGTTACCTGTAAATGATGTATACTTATGTTACAAAATGGTTTGGGAAAAAAACTACAGCTTCCTTTGATTTTTCTTTGTGTTTCGAAAATTTTAAAAAACTGGTATAGGTAAGAATGAGCTCTAGTCATGCGAATTGAGCTTTATATAGATGATATACTAAAGGTGCATCCATTGCATGCGCCTTCAGTTATAATGAATTACACTAAAGGTGCATACAATTGATGTGCTTTCAATGTAATTAACTATAACTGATGCGTCTTCAGTGTAATTGATTATAACTGAATGTGCATGCAGTGGATGCACCTTTAGTTGTAATAAATTACATTGAAAGCACATCCACTACATGCACCTTCAATGTAAGAATCATGACACACCGAAGGAGCATTTAGTCAATGCGCCTTCAGTATAATATGTTCATAATTTTTTTTAAACGAGCCCTTTTCTGCAATATTTTTTGGAAAAAAGACCGTATTCATATAAAACTCTAAACTTTTGTTAGTTGATTTTTTTTTTTTGGTATGTCATCATAATTTTTTAAAATAATAATATGTTTGTTGCATATTTTTGCATAAATATTGCATTTTTAGAAAATTCACATTTGCATGAAAATTGCATATTTTAGGAAGTTGTCATAAAAATCAAATTTTTGATTTCTTAGGGTTTTCTTGAAAAACAAAAGATTTCCTCGCATAGTTATTTTTCTTTAAAAAAATAAAAATCTTAATTTGAGTCTTTTAAAAAATTAGGTATTTTTTTCTTTAAAATTGAGAATAAAATTAAGTCTTTTAGAGTTTCTTCTTAATAAAAAATAAAAAGGCTAAAAAACTTAAATCTAGCCCTTTTTTATAAAAAAAAATCAACTTACTAAAGCTTTTATAAAAAATTTAGAACTACAGTCAATTTGATCTTGATTAGTGAGTACATGAGTATGTAAGTACATCCAAGATAGCCATAAAATTTGTAAAATATTGATGTTTCTTTTTATATTTTAGGAAAAATTTGTAATAAAAATTTTATTTCCATGCATTTTTACATTTCTGCATATTTTTAGAAAAATTAAAAAAATAAAAGCTTATTAATTGTTTTTCTTAATCTTTACATAAGGACAATGTCTTAATAAATTAGCTTCAAACCTAATTCTTTAGTTAAAAGTTTGCTAAAAAATATTTTTTGGAAAGTTAGCGAGTTAGTGACTTGATTAGGGTTTCTTTTACCAAGAAACCTAATCTATCTTTTTACTAGTTTTACTTGTTGACGACTCTGAGTTATTTTTTAAAGGGAAAATTACAAAAAAATCCTTAACGTTCAATATTTTTATAAATCAGTCATTAACCTTTCATTTAGTCCATTTTAGTCCTTAACCTTTTTCATTTAGTCCAAATAAGTCTTTATGTTAACTCTGTTAAATTTTCCGTTATTGTGTATACATGTCAACATATAATTAGTTTATGTAGGTATAAAAAAGTCCCTAACGTTCATCTATATACGAATCAGTCCTTAACATTTAGCTGTATATACAAATAAGTATTTAACCTTTTTTCATTTAATCCATTTTAGTCTTCAATGTGTTTACATATAATGAAAAAACTAACAGAGGGACTTTTTTGTAAATTTATTAAAATGTTGAAAACTAAAATAGACTAAATGAAAGTTAAGGACTGATTTGTATATACAGGCAAACATTAGGGACCTTTTTATACTTATCCCTTTTTCAAAATATTTCTTTAATAAAAAATATTTTTCCTTAATTTAATATTGAGTATTTATATTAAGCGGGCTAGGCTTAATATAAGTTAAATTAACGAAAAATAAAACAGGGCTCGACAGATGGTAAGTGCTCCTGCCGTTGATGTACATAGGGGAATCCAAGAGTGCTTCTTAGTTTTTCTTCCTTCCTTTAATTTTTATTTGGATTTCTAGAAGAGTTTTTTCTAAGGTCTTCTAAGGATGAAGAAAGGGGGGGGGGGGGGGGGCGGTTAAATCAAGGTTTTAGTGTATGGAAATAGCAAATCATGAAGGTTAGTTAAGGGACAAATCTTCTCTTCTTTTGATTGCTTAGTATTAGCTTATAGTAGGAGATCACTTGCTTTTATGATTTTTACCAAATATTGTAAGGATTTGTCCACTAAAAGTAAGGCTCTTACCTAAATATGTCTCCAAAATATCTCTTTGTCTTGTCTTGCATGTATAATTAGGCTTATTGTCTAGTTAATTAAGATGCCTGAATGTAGTTAAGGGATTAGGATGCTTTAAGCCCTTTGACCTTAATTACTCACATGCATGGCCTCACTTAATCATAATTTTGGGTTTTTCCTACTTAATTAGATTAATTAAGATTATTGGATCCTTTTGTCTAATAATTTAGTGCATTAAAGGTTTGGAATTTATCATTGCTATTTGATTATAATTCCAAAGGTAAAACAAGACTTTTTAGCAATTGATCAAATTATAAGCAATTAGTAAATAGTTTAGCTATATGATTGGAGCTTATTAATTAATTTTGGATTTTTGATACTAATTTAGATTTTTCATGTCGGTTTAAGGTCTTTCCTTTATCAAGGCCTAACTAAGGCATTTTATGCGTACCATTAGGGTTTTTATCTTTATTAGGGTTTTCTAACTTATCACTTAGGGTTTGTTTGTTTTAGTTTGGGTTTTTGACCATTATTATCCATTGACTCACTTGACCAACTCTAATTTTGGATTAAAAAATTTGTAGGGTTTACAAAAACAATCCTTGGGGCAATCTTGATTGAGCTTGATGTAGTCAATATGCATCCACTACTTCCTAATGGACTACTTGACCAACACCACATTTGCTAACTAAGTTCAGTATTTTTACTTCCCCACATTTCGATCTTTAGCTACTTTTGTACTTCCTCTTTTATAGCTATTTGCCATTCTGTGGCAAAATGCCTCTTCTTTTGTTTAAACAACTTAACGTTCTCATTGATGGTGAAGGAATGCTTTCTAATCTTTGGTAAGATGATTGCCATGTCTAAGGGTAGCCAAGCAAATCTATTAGTATTGGATAGAAGGTGGTTAATGAGTTTCTTTTTTAGCTCGGCGGAAAGGGATGTCCTTACCTATGAAGTTTAGTCAAGGATTATTCCAAACTCGAGCTAAATCTCTTATGTTTCCTTAACTAACCCTCCCCTCTTAGCCAACATCTCCTCTAAGCCATTTAAAATTGGATCCTCTAAAATTCAAGCCGACATTTTGCTTTGAGGAAGTCAGTTTCATAAGCCATCAACTTGCTGTGCAACTAAATTAGACTAAGCTTTGTCATGTCCTCAATAGTTGTCTTCCTTGTATTCTAAGCCTTAGGAAGGATCCTTCGCATTTTCCTAACAAGATCTGCATCATTCATTTTCTTTCCAAGAAATGACAACTAGTTGGTTATAGTAATAAAGTGACTAAAAGAACCCTTAATATCTTCACTAGGAAGGATACAAAATGTTTCATATTGTTACATTAAGGAATTAATCCTTGTCTCCTTAATGGTATCCATCCCTTCATAAGTCTGAACTAATATATCCTAGATCTCCTTAGTTGTACTACAAGAGGAAATTAATAGAACTCAAAAAGTGTAATAGTAGAGAGAAGTAAATTCTTAGCCTTCGAGTTCAATTCAGCTTTTGTGATTTCATCTTATGTGAGAGGTGTTTTTGAAACTTTAACATCTCCATTTGAAATTATTCCCCCAAGCCCGACAATTAGTAGCCTTTATATATGTCTCCATCTTGAATTTTAGAAAAGGGAAGTTAGCATTATTAAAGAATCGAGCCTTGCCAGCTTAAATAGTCAATGAACCACTACTTTCTGCTATTTGATCTTTAACTCAATGTAATAAAAGAGCATACTTTTCCTTTAAAAAAATTGAATTTTTATGGAAAAACTTTTTGTTTCAAAAATTGAGCCTTGCTTTGATACTAATTGTAGGTCTCATGTAAGATATCAAGAGGGGAGTGAATTGATATTTTTTGCAAAAATGGAAACTTTTTAGATTTTTAAAACAACTTCCCTCTGAATAACTTAAATGGCATGATAAGTAGTAGATAATCGATTGTTTAACTTAGGTGTAAGATAATAAATCAAATAGTAAGTCATAAAAAATAAATAAGATGGAGAGAAAGAAGATCGAGTGATCAATTTATAGAGCTTTAGGCTTTTGCCTAATGCTCTCTTTCAACTCTATTGTTGGGGACCTGGTCCTCTGCACTAATGTCGTTTCACTAGTCTAATCTTTTTGCTAATAAAAGGAAATAGAAGTTACAAGGATTTCCAGTCGCTTTTTTGTCCTATCTCATTAGCTCTCACCTAAGCTAAACATAGGACTATTGAGAACTCTCTAATGTCATACTAACTCAAATATAATAACTCTCTAACGTCATACTAACTTAAATACAATATTAGTAATGTTTACACAAAAATGAGATGTCATAGTCAAAGATCTCTTTACAATATTTGTACATAAACAAGAACAATGAAAATAGAAATCTATTTTTGCTTGGTTTCTAGCTAAGTTTCTAATATAGCTTATGACAATCTGCATAAGAGTATTTTTGAAATTTAGTTTTGATCTTCGTAGTCTATTCTATATCTTGTGTAGTTTCAACTTAAATTGATTAATCTGGCCTGTAACAGCTAGAAACTGTTAATTCCAAATTTTTCTCCAAGGAATCTTAGTCTAAATGCAAATAGTTTTGTCAGAGAAATATCCCACAAAAATAAGAATTCAAACATTTAAAATTTTTTAAATCAATAGTTGTTATCTCCTGATATATTCCACAAAGAGCTTGATTTATTTTTACCGTTGTAACTTATTAATTCTAATCCACGAGCTTCAAGAATCTGTTGAGATTTAAAACTTGAAAACCAAATATCTTACAATATGAATAAGATTAAATAAATTTGAACATATCTTATTGAATCAAATCCAAATTCAATACCCTTCAATTCTTTGAAAATGCTAAAGCACCTGATCAAGACCTTCCTTATCATTAAGGTATATTTGAATATTAAACCATATCTTCCTTTAGAAAAAAATTGCACCTTCATGTGATTTAAAAAAATATCTCCTAAGATTTGCATAAGTATAGCAATTGTACAACAATACCCATAACTAATACTTTTGTTAAGTTTCCTAATTGGTTTTGTGATAATAAAACATGTCATAAGTTATAACTAATATGTTTATAAAGTGTGTAGATATATCATGATATAACGTTGATTAATTCTAAAAGAAACCATAATGAAAAGGTTATATATGTTTAATAAGAACAAGTATACAAGTCAATTTTAGAATAAAATCAATTCAAAAAAGAAAATTAAGTTTGGAATTATGCTGGTTAGAATGTACGTCAAAATGTGTATCAAAAAGTGTATCAACAAAAGAACAAAACAATACAGATTGTGTACAATATCGAGATTAGTAGCTATTCCTAAGTTATTTCTAAATAATTTAAACAAATTAAGTTAGAAAAATATGTAGAAAGCCTAGCTCCACTTTATTGGGCATATTTAGGTAATGTGCTTAAATTCATTCCACTAAAGTTAGATTTAGTTCATGGGAATTTTGAGTTGGATTAATTTAAGTATACTTAAGAATCAGATTTGTGGAATGTTTTATTAAGATTTGATCAATATATTTTGAAAAAAAGATATTCTGATATTTTTAGCAAGATTAGTCAAGTTTTTAAATACATCAAGGATACTAACTGAAAAAGGATTTGCTACATTAGTGTTATACATCAAGGTTAGATAAAATTCAAATGTTTTATGAGGATTTATTAGATAAAGCTATGCTAAAAAACTTAAGAATTCAATGCTGATATTTGTAAGTTTTTCAAGATAACGTTGCAACTCTTTTTATTGATAATAATTTAAGAACTTCAAGATATTTTGTTGAAGATAAGTGTGGATATTGTGAATAAATTCAACCAAATTTTTATGAGAGTTTTATTTCATAATTCAAATAAAGATATTGAAGAAGTGAATAGATTTGTTCATGGTAAATATCAAATAAGCTATGATCAAGTGTTAGACTATTCTTGAAGAGCAAGATATATGAAGATTTGACCATATCTTTTTATGTTTATCCATAACATTTGAAATATGATTTTCGAATTTTTGAAGTTCCACATAATCAAAGGAGAGTTGAAGCAAATCATCACGTGCAATAACTTTCAAATTACAAAGGCTTAGCAAAGAAACAAATCAAAGAACAGCAAGATTCATGTTTTCAAAAATTCAAATATTTGGTTCCTATTTTCATGAAATATTTTTCCAACAACAAAATCAATTGTGTTTGATATTGCAGAAGATTCAGAATAATACATTCAAGATCAAAGCCGAATTTAAAAAATTCTCCTATGCAAGCTGTCAAAAACTTAGTAAAAAACTAAGCAAAAACAGATTTCTTATTTCATTGTTATTGCATTTATGTAAAATTATAAAGAGATATTTGATTGTATTGTTTCATTTTCTTTATAAACGTTGTAGACATTGTGTTTTAAGTGTGAGAAGATTAGGGAATTCTCTAAGTCCTATGTTTAGCTTAGGAAGAAGCTAGTGTAATAGAATAGAGAAGCGACTAGATATCCTTGTAATCTCTAGTTGATATTTGTTTATTGAAAAGTATGGACTAGTTGAATCACATTAGTGAGGAGGATTAGGTCCCCAATTGTGGAGTTGGAAAAGAGTAGTAGGAAAAAGGCTGAAGCTCTATAAATTAATCACCCAGTCTTCTTTCTCTCTACTCTATTTAGTTTCTTATCTTTACTCTTTGTGCTTTTATTTTTGTGCCTTAAATTAAATAATTAATTTTTAACTACTTATCATGCCATTTAAGCTATTAAGAGGGATTTTGTTTTTAAGTTTAAAAAGTTTTAGTTTTTGCAAAATATATCAATTTACCTCCCTCTTTATATCTTATTGGGACCTACAACTTTGACTATTGAAGCATATAAAAAACATATGATTCATCCTTATCTATCATGTTGCAATTGGGAATTTAAATGTTGTGCCTTATCCACTAAAAATCTACAATTGAAATCTTTTTGAATTTCAAGCAATAACCTTCCTTATCCAATCTTAAATTTTCATCTCCCTAAAATATCTCACATTATCCAAACATGTCATTTAATTATATCTTAAGAACTTATGATTTCATATCAGCAAGTCCACCGCATATCAATCAACTCCAAACCTTTCCATGCTTCAAATAAACATACCTCTTGTAGACTTTAAATCTTGCTTTTTCTTGCAAGATGGTTGTTGTTTCTTTTTAAAGGGAATAATCAAACTTGCTTGAAAATCCTAAAACTTTACTTCCATGTCAGATTTAGAACTATTCAATTCAACTCTTCAAATATGGTTTAAGAATGCTCTAAAGAAAAATTCAAGTAAATATAAGTCCTCCATAAAATCCCCATGGACTTAATCATTTTAGTGGAATGGAATTGAGTGTATTTCCTTAATATACCCAATAAAGTAGACCTATGCATTCTTGCAAATTTGTCCAACTTAATTTGTTTAGATTATTTAGAAATTAGCTTGGTAACAACTTCTGATGTCAATTCTGTTCACTTCCTATACTTTTATGTTCTTCTACTGATATACTTTTTGACATACATTTTGACTAACACAATTCTAAACTTAATTTTCTTCTTTGAACCGATTTTATTCTAAAGTTGACCCGTACGCTTGTTGTTTTTGTTAAACATATTTTAACCTTTTTCAATTGAGATTTCTTTTAGAATGCATCATTGTTATATCATGATATATCTGCACACTTCATAAACGTATTAATAATAACATATCACATGTTTTGTTATCATCAAAACCAATTAAGAGACTTAATAGATATCCTTTGTGTCGAGCAGTTATTCGGCAATTTAAAGAAATGTGTATTTTGTCAAAGCAAAGTAATATTCCTTGATTATGTTGTTTCTAAAGGAGGCATCAAAGTTGATGATGAGAAAGTCTAAGCTATTCTCAAATGACCAACACCAACTAATGTTGCTAAAGTAAGGAGTTTTCATGGTTTAGCTTCATTTTATCGAAGATTCATTTGGAATTTTAGTATCATAGCTACCTTATTGACCGAGTTGACCAGGAAAAACTCTGAATTCAAATGGTCTAAGAAACCTTAAAGAAGATTTAAAGAGATCCAGGTTGACTTTTACCTTAGTACTCATCCTACCCGATTGTAAGAAAGTTGTTGAACTAGAATATGATGCATCTGGAGTCGGCATTAGAGCTGTTCTCATGCAAGAGCGCTGACCAGTTGCATACTTTAGCAAGAAACTCAAAGGTACCATATTGAATTAGTTAGCATATGGCAAGGAGTTATATGCCTTTGTTTGAGCACTTTAGAATTGGCAACACTACTTACTACTGAGAGAGTTCATTATTTACGCGAATCATGAATCTCTCAAGCATCTTATAGGGTAGCAAAAACTTTCCCAACACCATGCGAAGTGGGTCGAATACCTAAAAACTTTCTATTATGTCATTAGATACAAGAAAAGAAGTACCAATATTATAGTCAATGCACTTTCTCATTGACATGTTCATATTACCACTTCACAGGCTAAGAAACTTAGGTTCAGCACCTTGCCTAATTAGTATGAGCATGACTTATACTTGAGACCCTTAGTAGCTAAGTGCAACTTTAGAGGAGTTATAGATGGGTTTATCTAAGCTAAAGATTTCTAATGAAGGGAAGGAAAGTCTGTGTACTAAGTAGTTCTACTAAGGACTTACTTGTCCAAAAGGCCCATGCTGGTGGCTTAACAGGCCATTTTAGTGAGAAGAGGACTCCCGAGTTGCTAAGAGAATACTTCTATTAGCCTAGGATGATGGAAGATGTGCGTAATGTTCTTGTATGGTATGAGGTGTACAAGTGAGCAAAGAAGGAAGAAACCATATGGAGAATATACACCTTTGCCTATACCTAAGTAGCCATGGACTGATCTAAGCATAGATTTCGTACTCAGCCTACCCAAAAAACCGTAAAGGCATGATTTTATTATGGTAGCAATCAATCAGTTCAACAAAATGAGCCACTTCATCCCTTACCACAAAACCAATGATGCTTTATTTGTTGTTAACCTCTTTTTACAGGAGATTGTACAACTGCATGGAATTTTAAGAAGTATTGTGTCTGATCGTAATTCGAAGTTCACAAGCTTCTTTTAGTGCCATAGACAGATGACCAGATAGAAGTTGTAACTAGATAGAAGTTGCGAACAGAACAATAGGCAACCTCCTTCAAGCTATTATTAGAAAGAATCTACATGACTAAGATCTTTGTCTACCCATCATTAAATTCACTTACAATCACTTTGCTCATAGCTCGATAAGAAGGATGCCTTTTGAGGTTGTTTATAGACTTAACCCAAACTTATTCTTGGACATGGTTATCAGCCTGGCCTCCTAAGGAGAAAGTTAATCAAGTTAGTAACGAAGAAGAGTTTCAAAGATTACATCAGTAGTTGTCGAGCAATTAGCCAAGATTGTAGCCTGGCAGAGAGAATAAGGAAGCCGAGGAAGGAGGCAAGTTATTTACAACCTATGAGACCTTGTCTAGATTTACCTCAACAAGGAGCAACTCCTAAGGAGGAGGATGAACAAGTTATCTTGACAGTCAGATAGCCCCTTCAAAATCCTTCTCCACATTAATGACAACACCTATGAACTAGAGCTACCCAAAGGATACGAAGTATCCCCTATGTTCAATGTTATTGATATAATGACCTATGTGTCAAAAGAAGAAGAACAAGATTTGAGGGAAAATCATCAACAACTTCGAGGAACTAATGGATTACCAACTTTCAAACCGATCGCTTATGCCCACCTTCGAAGCCTATAATCTCTTATAAGGAGGATACTCTCATATCAACCTACCGAGGATGAGCCCTTATATATGGAAGAGTTCTAGGTGAACTCCCTAAGGTCCCATCTTGGATGCACTTTGCTTTGCTTAGACTCTTGTCCATTTGTCAATTACTCAAATGCTGAGGCTAACTTGCCAAGCGCTGAACTTGAGGTTACTGTACGCCGAGCCCTATTCATCCAACCTACGAAAATGATAAGTGTCAAGGTTGACCTACCCATTGTCAAGATCGAGGCCAACATACATCGAGGTCTAATTATTCGACTTACCGAACAATAACGTCTTTTATTCGTCCTAGCAACTCCAAGTACGATTCGTCAATAGCAACCACAACTTTAATATGGCTAAGCCATAATGCCTCAAAATCCCAAAATGCAGACCTAGTTACAACATGCCAATTGTCATTCCTTTTTCTAACATTGTACTATATTCCTTTTATACTATTTGTCCCTTTTACCCTTTTATCAATATACTAAGATAGTATTATTATACTACCTTTTTTTTAATTGCATATTTCCATGTTTCCTTAGGGACTTATTATAAATAGTCCCTTATATCTTGTAGTCGAAATTATCATATACCTTACACTAAAATGAATATTCTTGTTCTTGTGAGATATCCCTCGCCAAGTACGCTTTCTTCTATGCTCTTATCTAATCTTATCGAGTAGCTCAAGATTAGCGGCAAATGAACCTTAGCATTAGCTTATACATCATATTAAGTGAAGTACTAAGTCGTATTGTGTTCGTTGGTACGTCATATCGTGTTCGTTGGTACGTCATATCCTCTGAGTAGCTTCACATAAGCTATTGTGTTTGCTAACCTTTCCATCCTCATTTTCTTTGATATCTCAAAAGACCTACTTAGTTACTATTCCCTAAGGTAATCCCTAGTGATTATTGAGCTCATAGGGACATCAAGGGGTGAGTAACCATCTAAAAGGCCTTTATGTCAAGTCCGCCGAGGATGACGTTGACTAGAGACTAGGAATCCATGATCACAAATTCCATAGGGTACCTAATCACATAATTATCATTCCCAAGTTTCGTATCAAGGGTAACAATGCCTTTGAGTCGTATAACCTAGTTGTTAAAGCCTATTCATGATGGTATGGCATCACTTAATAGAGCAGCTTTTGTTTCATCTGATCATAGGTGCACTTAAAGAAGATGATTACTAATCTTCCTATGTCTACCATCACCTTGCAGACTTTGAAGTTCGTAATTCAAGCCTTGATTACCAAGGCATTGGATTTCTTGCAAGTTCAACACCTACTTGTTCGAGCTATTTCCTGAGCTATTGGAGCTAAGTTGACTTTTCGGACGAGGGTCCCTAATAATCGTGTTGATGACACCAATATGGGCCTAATTATTTGCAGCAACTATTAGCATTATTTTCTTCTTCTCTGCCCTACTCAGTTCGTTGCCTTTAAGGGGGTTGATCTATACAGTTGTTAGGGTCAGTATTGTGCCCTTGGTCATGGTGAAAGTAGTAATATTCTCTCTATGGCTAAGCCTAGTCTTCATTTTCTAAGATTGAAGCATAATCCTTTGGCTATAAACTTCCATAAATGTATCGCCCAATAGTTTACTTAAGGGTGTATGCTGGATAAAGCTCAAAATTTGATTAGAACGTTTTTAGTCCCTCAAACTACTACCTTCATCCTTGGGCCTTAAATAATCCTTACTAAGCCCCTATCCTTCTCCTTGTTTTTATCTGACCTTTCTTGATCGATCTAACCCGGAGATTGACCTCTTAATTAATGCACTTTTGGGATTTCTTCTAGTAACCAACCATATTAGAGGTTTTATTCTTGAATATGGACTTAAAAAAGTCCTCAGAGGGTCTTACACCTAGTATTGTCATGTGGACAGCTATGCTCTCATCAAGTTAAGCAATTTGAACTTCTACTACATTAAACTAGGCTGCAAATTCCTACAGCATTTCCCCTTCTTTCTAGCAAATGAGATAGATGGATGAAGTTTCCTTAACTGAAGGATTTCTCACCTAAAAATGCAGCATAAATCTTCAAACTAGCTGATTAAAGCTAGAGATCAAGTTCTTACATAAGTGGTTAAACCACATCTGAACTACGTTTCTTAATGTACTAGGGAAGGCCTTGCATTTGACCCTATTGCTGAGGCCTTGCAAGTCTACCACATTTTTGAACTAAATTAGATGTTCATTCAAATCCACAACACTATTATAAGAGTCCATGGATGGCAACTTAACATTGGGTAGGAATACTTCCTCTTAGATTGCCTGTATGAATGGTAGCTTACTACTAGCATTGGGGATGCAACATCAGTTTTCTTTCTTTAACCTCTTGGAAAGCTTTTACACATAACTCCCCTACTAGTTTACATTCATGTCATCAATTGAATGCTTAGATAGGGTCACGAACTACTATAGCTCATTGTTTTGTACAACAACTTCAAGTCATGTGCATGAAGCAATTGATAAAGCTACTCCTACTTCCTTCCTGCGTGGTTATGTTTGTTCATAAAGTATGCCCGATGATCTTGAGAACAAGGTTGTAGGTGTGGAGTGTGACTTTTCTCTTATAGAGTGGTAGGGAGTAACTCTTTCTATAGCTAAGGTCTTAAATGGAGGTCTCTAAGGAAGGCATACTACTAGATATCCCCATCTCTAGAATATGATTTTGGAGTTTTTCATTTAATGCATGCAACCTTTCATTCTAGGCCTTAATTTCTTTGTTTTACTTCAAGATTTCAGTATTCTTGGCTAGAAATTCACTATACATAGCCTTTAGGTTTGTAAAACACTACAGGTCAATGAATGGGGTGTTTTGATTTTCCTTATTGACCTGTTGGTTGCCTTGTTGGCTACTGGCATTAGGTTGTTGATTGCTAGTAGCCAAAAGAGCATTAGTGGTGTTTTTGGTTCTTGCCTTTGTTGTTGTAAGGATTTGAAAGAGAGAGGATCTCAGTGAATGTAGTTAAGATTCCTATAGACGACACTAAATGTCGCTTAAGGATTTTTGTTAATAGAGATGGGATCTAAATGAGCCTAATCTTACAAAAGAAAATATAATAAGGAGCATTGGGGGGTGGGTGGGGGGGTTAACGTAGCAACTCTAATGCTTAAGTCAAAACACTAAAAACAACAACAAGGACACAAGAAATTAAAGGTAAGCGAAGGTACCTCTTTCGATGAGGGTTGGCCTCCGTTTATAGTAATTAGTGATGAAATATATTTGAAAAGTCTATATATTCAAATTATGCCCAAATAAGAAAGTGTTTCTTTTTATTACAGGAAAGATCCCAAGATATGCAAAGATAAGGTAGCATGCAGTTGTCCATCCGTCTTAGGTATGTTAGCGTATTCAGTAGGATCCTTTCTTTGTTCAAGTTATCCCAATAGATCTTTAGTCCTTTAGGGATGCTCATACATCAATGCCATAAGAGAAGCATAACATCCTGAGGTAAGAGTTTAGTCATAGATTGGGGAACATATTAAATCAATTGGATAGGGGCTTAGGTAGGTCAACCATAGGTCAAGAAAGGTTGACCTCTGGTTAAATAGGTTAGAACAGGTCTTGGGAGCCTAATATCCACAATAGTCTATTAATAGGAAGAACACATAGAAAACCTCATATGGAACTAGCTAGATGGTTCATTATGAACCAATTGGTTGATTCTTGAAGTTCTTACCTAGTGCTTAATCAAATAGGTAAGCCGATTCCTCACCATTATTTTGTTACACTATTAAAACCAACTAGTTAGTTGGTTCAATCAAATTGGCTACTCAATTCTCATATGCAAGATTTTGCAAATTTTTCTTTCCTTCATTAAAAACATATGGAACCACCACAACCTCAATATAACTCCAAACACAACACCTACATTTAGAAACATCACTCTAAATAGGAATGATATCTAAGCTTACATTATTTATATGAAAAATAGCAGATAACAACATCAAAATTCAACAAGTTTTCCTATACTTACTTAAATTCTACAATTTTTAAACAAATTATAACTCCAAAGCAGGAAAAATCATTTTCCTTCAACCGGGACATAACCTACATTAGGAAACATGACTAAACACAAGTAAACATCTAAGGACATCTCGACTTACTAAGCTATACACCTTCACAACACAACTCAAGGCTATCCTTGTTCATAAGTGTAACAAAGATATGTTTTTTTTTTTCTATGTTTAAACCTACCATAAGAACTTTAAACACAAGGAAACATTAAAGGAACCAAGAAGACATGCACTTACCTTCTATTCTCAATGGATTTAGCAAAGGATTTGTATAAACTACCTAAGAATGAGAAAACGTTGTTAGAATGGAAGAGAAGAAAAAGAGATAAAAGGGAGAACATGACCTCTATAAAAGATTAAGGGTTTAAAAATTTTAAAAAGACTATCTTACCTCTGATTTAAAAAGATTTGCTACTTCATATTTTTTATGCTAGGTGTTACAAATACACAATCCAAAGCATCCACATTTCTTATGCTCGTTCTACATACTAGTGTTATTTCGTAGTCAATAACTAGTATGCTTCAATTGAAATTACATTTCAACATGCAAACCAACAATATAATGATCAACATGTCCAATCATCCGATCAACCTTCCATTTACCATTTCAACAATGAATACTTTCATGCTATTTATGGTAAATTGACTTCAAATAGTTATATAAACAACAGTCAAGTGGCCTTAAATAGCAAATGATAACCACTTGGTCTTATAAATCCTATTAAACAACAAACTTAAGTTCACCTATTTCATATGCACACTTTTCAAGTCATTTTCATGTACCCAAGTATATTCTAAATAAGCTTATTATCCCTTACCATTATTTTTACACTATTAACTTCTAATAGCCATATTTTTTCCACTTCCAGTTTGATTTTTTTTTTCTTTTTATATCATTACCATTGTTATTCTAAGCTATCCTTAGACCTTTCAACATATTAAAGTTGTCTGATTTGTATAATTACAAAAATACCCTTCTTGTCAACATTATTCCAATCCTTAACCTACCTTAACTATACGATTGGTCAATATTACACTAAATACTCAATTATTTAATGTAATTTTCTTATGATTTCAATTTGACCAACATGATGACCATACTAAAGTATCAATTTCAAATCACAAAAATATTATAAATATTACTAAATCAATCTCTAGTCACTAGTTAAGACATTATTTACCTATATACAAGTTATCTATGTAATGTTTAATAAGTACACTCAAGTAAATGACTAAAGTTATTACAATTATATTATAATATATAGTTTCAAAAGCTCCTTCTTCTTTATATGTCATTTTTTATGGTATCATTAATACATTTTCATAAATTTTTTGTTATTTTTAATATAATTTCAAAATCTCTTACCTTTTATATTCTATTGTAGCAAATTAATAAAAAGTAATTCATTTTAAGTCATTGTTTATATGAAAATTACATATTATATTATAATATGTTATAATATTATTAGTTAATGAATTAAATATTCTAATGGATAATACGCCACACCCCAAACAAAAGAAGTCTTAACGGTCTATCTGTATAAATTAATCTAAAATAGAAGCTGACCTTACAACTACTATCGTAGGTATAGCTTACCTAAAGCATACAAACTTAACTGGCTTAAAGCATCCAGTTTAGCACCTGTTATTAATAAAACCTATGGTATAGCCTTTCAAAACACTTGTTCAAGATGACTTGTAATACAATTCTCCACAACATAGTAATATTTACTTAAGTACATTTACATCAAAAGTTCCAATTTTTCTTTGAAAGTTTGCAAAAGTTATAGGTTTTGAAGTTTATGTACATCAAAGTTGGAAACTAGTGAGTGGCCTAAAGGATCCCAATTACTTTCCACAAAAGACAAAAGAGAACCAAACAAAATTCATAAACTTACAGGTCTTCGAGTTTCCTTACTCTCCCAACTCGACATGTAATATCCTAAGGGTGATTATAGTGTTGTATCTTTAATCCTTAATCAACACCTGCAAAAGAGTCTATAAAGATGTGAATACAACTAGCTCAGTTAGTAAAATAGAGACAAAAGAGTGCAACAAACAAAACTAGGTTTTTCAGTCATTAAACATTATGAAATGCAATATAAATAACCAAATGAGACATCGCACAATGTTATTTAGTCCATTGTAAGGTTAGAGAAATTACATCACCTCTAACTCGAATTGAGGAGTTTCAATACAACTAAAATCAGACCAAATCTAAACTTATGCAATGGAGAACATCCTCTTCCCCAAACTACCTTCTAACTAATATCCCCAATCTTATCGTAACCTCTTCACCAATCACTTAATTTGACTAACGTTAGGGAAAGAATCATTTCATCTATCATCATTAAATGGGTTGGTATTTGGTTCAACCCATTAATTGCTTCCCCTAGTAGGTTATTATGCATGTCCAGTTAGGTTAAGGGTTAGTGTTTAGTTAATTCCAGTTAAGAGTGATCATCCGATTAACGAGATAGAACAAATCATATATATTCACATAAAACAACACTTCTAGTCTACAATCCAAATAAACAATCACACATGAAGCATGCATACATTCTCAAGTAACCTACAACCACAATCAAGTGTACTCTCAAGCCTCTAAGTACTCTGATACAATACTCTAACATGCAATAATGTATGGATCCTAACTTACTTATACTTCTTTGGTTCACTATTCTTAACCGTTGCCCTCTTAGTCTTCAATTATCCCTATACATATATAAATAGATTAGTTTTTAATCTGTATATGAGCCTTGAATTACTAATAATCCACTCATTTTATATGATTTTTATTGTTTTATCGTTAGTTCTACATGTTATTTTTACTCATAAGTTAGGATTTCTTAATCAATTAACTAGTTTTTATAAAATATTGTACTCTACAAAGTCCTCTGAGTTAGCTTCTGAGTTATTTCGTAATAAGTTTCTTAGGCCAAAATCCTCTAAGTTATCTTTTGAGTTTAACTAACTTTCTAATCTTTATGAAATTTACCTTCTTACTGAGTTTCTAAGTTCCCCTGTTTACATTTCACTCTTAAATTTGCCTCTAGCTCAACTTTTGAGTATAACCCTAGCATGCCATTCACTCAAATAACCTCTGGAGTATGCTCTACTTCATATAACGCTCCATATAGTTGAATGAGTTGTTCACTTTCTACTAAGTTCAGTTATAGGATCAATTTAGCACTTAATCAACACTTTTCAACTTTATTACTTCCTAAGTTTCTCATATGACACATCATCATTATCAAATCTTCAAGTTTATATATTGCTAAACTACACATATAAAGGGATATATTCTTGATTTCATAACTTCCCCCAATAAAACCAAATTCTATAGCTCCAATATACTTCAAATACTCTCCTAATTAATTAAACTCAAAATCTAAGTGAACTCTTTAGGAAAAATTACACTAAATTTTACCAAAAACACCATTTTAAGCATAATTTAAGGATAAAAAAAATATAAAAAATGGTTTTGTTTCAAAAATTTTCATAAATTTTTAATATAAGCATAGACAAGCTTACATAAAAATTTGGGGGTTAAAACTGTGTTATTAAGGTAATTTAATTCAATATCGAAATCAATTCGGTTTTGTCAATTTTTTTAGGACATATAAAATATCTACTAAATTTATACAAAATAATATTTTTTCCTAAATTTTACATATAAAAATACTTAAGAATAAATTTTTTAAAATTTTACTAGTTAGATTTAATATTTTCAATAATTTAATGAAATTCGGCCTAAATTGGATACTCAACAAAAAGTGGAAGCTCTGGCCACTAGTAATGGCCACTACCTTGTCAACTAGCCTTAATGTTGGGTCTTCTATTGCCCAGTGGTGGTGATTGGTCTCCAGTAACCGATTTTACCCTCAAACAACTAATAACCTAGATTTATACCCAAATTTTGTATAATTTTCCAAATTTTCCTCTTTAATTTTTTAAACCTTGGCTTATTTTTCCTAGATTCCCAATTTCATGAACATACTATAGAGCGGTTTTTTAAAATTTCTACAGCTTATGAAAGTACCAAGTGTAGAGGTGTGCAAACGAGTTTTGGCCCGCGGGCCAACCCGTTTAACCGTATTTTAAAGTGGGTTTGGGCTTGATTTTTTTAGCCCGCATAAAAGCGGGTTGTTTTTTTCCTAACCTGTTTAATCTACAGGTTCTACAAGGCTAACCTGTAACGGGCCAGGTTGGCCTGTTTTTATTTTTAAAAAAATGACTTAGACAATGGATACATTAACACAATTACACAAACACTACACTACACGTTTGACGTCCATACATCTACATTGTTTACGGACAAGATGGCTATACCACAATCCATAGTACAACACAGACCAGACCACAATGATTATGAGTAGTTTGAATGACTAGTGACACAAAATAGAAGAATCAATCACTTTCTTCGTTTTTTCTCAAACCCTAACCCTAAGCAACTTACTCTTCCAGTCTTCCTCTCTTCTCCAGTTCTCCTCTATCGATAGGAAATTTGGAACAATCCCTATTGCAATGCCCATCTCCAAAGGCCACAACACAATCCTACTCACCAATGAGGTAACGATAGTACGTCTCTTGTACCTGTCTTGACTCCTGTGTTTGCTGCCAACTATCATAAGTAACTTATAAGCATCCTTCTCTCTTGTTAAGACTTAAGATTAAATCCTTTTATAGGTACTGTTGTGCATGTGTCTACTGTCGACTATTATGCGTGTGTTTACTGTAGGCAATTACCATTCGTGTCTATACTACTATGTGTTATCGTTAGGGTTGAGCATTGTACGCTTATATATTGTTATGTTTTGTGTATGTATATATTGTTGATTGTCGTTGTGGTTACGTCACTCAGGTGTTTGACGTCATGCGTGTCACGTATGTGTGCTATTGTCTTGCATATGTATGCTAACTATTGAGTACTGAGTTGTGGATCTAATCGACAATATGTGTTGTGCCTTATGCATTGCCTCCTCTTTATCCAAGATTCAACACATAAGCAAACAGCTAACTACCCCAAGAAAATAAAGCCAGTGAAGTGATGAAAGAAACCATAGTACCCCCATAAAAAAAGCCACTTAAAACCACCATAGAACTTATGCAAAATATGACTAGAGCTCCAATATAAATGGCCTGTGTAATTTGTAGAATGAGAGCTTTCATTTTAATCTTATTCAAACGCTCATAAAGATCTACACAAGTTAGCTTTTGAAACCTAGTAATCTCACACAACTCTGAATTGTTTGCCTTCACAAAAAGAATAGCAGGGAAGACCTAACTAAAACATGCCATAATCTGTCAGCTAATTGTTAGTAACAGGGACAATTATGGCCTGTGGGAAACTTAAAATAGCATCAACTAAAGAAAAAGGAAGAAGTAGCTGGTAATTGGTTTGATTCTAATGTACACAGATCCAAACAATGGCTAATTAGAAAGATAGATGAAAGCATATGATGTAAGATGAAGAAATATACAATCAAACTCAGTAAAAAATAAATAATAAAAATAAATGAATCTTTTTATTTTTTGGAACACCCAGTCTTATGTTTAATTACCGATGCCTTGATGTTTGAACTCTTACTAATAGCCAATTTTAGGAGCACAATGGAGGCCGATGAATTCCAAGCTTTTGTGTAATGCATTGCATTTTGTTACAAGACCCTACTCTTTTTGTGTATTAATTAAATGTAATGGAAGTAGGCTAATCTAGCTTAACTTGTCTTTTATTTTAGCTGTGAAAACATAATTCTGCTATATGTACATACGTTTCTCTGTTCAATGAAAGCATTCTTAGTTTGATCAAAAAAATAAAAACACGGCTTAGATAGCTAAAACACTTAGGAAAACTTAGTTTACTCCTTTTTACTACTATACTAGATTTTGAGTTGGTTAGATTAGCAATTTAATTATACTTAGAGATTTGACAAATAATTTGTCTTTTGTGTTTTATTTTTAGAATGGATCAAAATATCGATACCATTGATGATACAACTATCCAACATATCAATGAGGATGATAAGTCGGAAGCACAAGCACCTGGAAATGATGTTAGCAATCCATCTAATGCTACTACTACTGGAACGTCTTAAGGTTCTATAGAACCTTAAGGTAAGAGACTTAGAGCAAATACTTCTCCAATTTGAAAAGCATTTACAAAGATAGGAAAAGGAAAAGATGGTAAAGAAAGGGTAAGATGTAATGGATGTAAAAATGAATATATTGTTGGTGGGTCTAAGTATGGGATGTCTACTTTAATTCGACATATCGAAAAGTGCTGTTTGCTTCCTAAGTATTAGGATGTAGGCGAAATGATCATTAATCAATCTGAAAAATTGAAGTCAAGAAAAGTATGGCAATCTTCCTTTTTCATTTATTAAATATAGGAAGATTGTGCAAATCATAAAGCATTTCAATCCTGATTATATACCTATCTCTAGGAAAACAGCCACATCTGATATATGGAGATTATACTTAAATGAGAAGAAGTTGAAAAATGATTTGGAAAAAGTTCCCGATAGAGTATGTTTGACCTCAGATTTATGGATAGCTTGCACTAGTGAGGGTTACATATGTTTAACTGTTTATTTTGTAGATGAAAATTAGAAGCTAAGTAATAAAATTCTTTCCTTTTGTTACATGCCCCCTC
The DNA here is from genome assembly GCA_024138005.1 of Lumnitzera racemosa. Taxonomy (NCBI): domain Eukaryota; kingdom Viridiplantae; phylum Streptophyta; class Magnoliopsida; order Myrtales; family Combretaceae; genus Lumnitzera; species Lumnitzera racemosa. The sequence continues at coordinate 32,527,509 of JAMXBC010000008.1, forward strand.
CTCACTCGAGACTTGAATTATCAAAGAAAATGTTTGATTTTTTGAAAGATTAGGGTATTGATAGGAAATTTTTTTCACTTACCTTGGACAATGCATCTGCTAATAATTGCATGTAAGATTTCCTAAAAGATCAGCTTAATTTACAAGGTAGTTTATTATGTGGGGGTTGAGTTTTTTCATATTAGATGTTGTGCCCACATTCTTCACCTAATTGTTAAGGATGGTTTAATAGTAGCTAGTGAGGCTCTACATAAGATAAGAGAGAGTGTAAAGTATATAAAGGGGTCTGAAAGCCGAATAAAACAATTTTGGAAGTGTGTTAATGAAGTTAGCATTAGTGATGTTGGTATTTGTTTGCGTTTGGACGTACAAACCAGATGGAACTCAACTTATCTCATGCTTAAGAGTGATTTAAAGTATTAATGTGCCTTTTCATACTTTCAATTGAATGATTCTCATTATAAATATTGTCCATTAGTGGAGGAGTGGGAAAGAGCACAAAAATTATGCAATTTTTTGAGTCCTTTTTATACCATTACAATCTTAATGTCTGGGTCCTCTTATCCGACTTCAAATTTACATTTTTTGCAAGTATGGAGGATAGAGTGTTTGCTGAATGAGAACTTGACAAGTGAGAATTTTGTTATAAGGGATATGTGTGTTAAGATGAAGCAAAAATTTGATAAATATTAGAGAGAATACAACATCATTCTTGCACTTGGAGCAATTTTTGATCTTCGGATGAAGTTCAATTTTTTGAAGTTCTGCTTTAATAAAATTGATTCACTCAACTGTGAAGAGAAATTAGATAAAATAAAGACTAAGTTGTATAGGCTATTTAAAGAGTATGACAGTAGTACGAGAAGAAATACAATATGCAGTAGCTCTTACGTTGGATCTTTTCAAACACTTGCATGTAGAAGTAAAGGGAAAGGACTTGTAAGGAACACTGAGCTCAGAAAAAGTTTAGCTATCGACTTTGCCACTCTTGATGTAAGTTCAATTAATCTAGTCATTTATTTATTTATTCTGTAATAATGCTGGGATGCATGCTCAATGAATAATGATTAATGATTAATGATAATTACCTTTTTTTCCCTTTATAATGTAGGAGTATTGTCAAATTGAGGTACATATTACTATATAGTCTTCCTTAGATCTCTATCTGGAAGAACCGGTAATGGATATGACTTTTTACTTAAAATTGGATGTATTAGAATATTAGAAAACTCAACATCAAAGGTGTCTGGATTTATGTATAATGGCTTCCAATGTTCTTAGCATTCTAATAACTACAATTGCTTCTGAATCTGCTTTTAGTATTGGTGCTCATGTTCTTACTAAGTATCGTAAGCTTCCTAACAACGTGGAAACTTTAGTTTGCACATGTAATTGGTTACAAAGATTCAATTGAGAAGGTAGTTTTTTTATTCAAATGAAATGTAATCTTGATTTCTGATTTTTTTTTAATATTTCCATCTAATTTTTTTGTTATTTTGTGTGTTGTAGATGAAGGTGAAAAAGGACTTGAAGCAACATTGTCAATGGAGGATTCAAATGTGATCATTGATGAAGAATGATTTATCTTGGAAATTTATCTTCTGGTTGATAAAAAGACAAATTGTTTCTTTTTTTGCTAGCTGTTTCAATCTTTGAAGTTGATGATGTTTTCTGTTTTAGACCTCTTACTTCTATGCACCAATCTTTTGATTAAGGACATATGTTATGTACATATTAAGGAGTCTAGCACTCCTACTTTTTCTTTTCTTTCTTTTATTTTTGATTGATAGAGCTCCTCTTATTTAGGCTATGAGTTTGTAGTCTTTTATGTACTCTGTAAATTGGGCTCTTATTTCATAAATGTATATCCCTAGTTTTTACCTGGAAAAAGGGATGGAGGGTGGGGAAAGAAGGAAGACAGCAGTATCGGATGTAGAATTATGGATAGGTAAAAATCTATTTATTTTTTTAAGTTTGATGAAGAGGTCATTATCAATATAGTAGTCATAACTCATAAAAGTCAATATAGTTGTCCCGCTTTTGACATGACTAATATGTTAGTGAATGTTAGTCTTTTCTTTTAGACTAGTTGAAGTATAGAATAAGCATTAGCTCATTTACAACAATAGTCTTCTCTAGTTTTAAAATAAAAGTAATCTATTGTTTTTCTATGGATTTACAAGCATGTGCTTTGTGCTACATGTCCTAATTTGATTATGACATAATCGAACAAGATAAGCTAATTAATTTTTTACAACTTATTTTTAATTTATTAATTCCATTAAAAAGTTAGTGGGTTGGCTCGTTTAACCCACAGGCTAAAGTGGGTTAAGTTGGGCCTGTAAAATTTTAGCCCGTTTGTAAAGTAGGCTAAAATTAGTTGACCCATTTAACCCGCGAGTCAAAGTAAACAGGGCCGAGTTGGCTTATTTAGCCTACTTGCACACCTCTAACCGAGTGATTTGTTTTCTCTCTCTTCATGCAAAGTGTCCTTATATACTTAATCCACTATGTGTTATTTGCTTAAACCACATACCAAACAATTGCCCTTAAGCCATAATTGCCTAGTGCAAGATAATCCCAACTGTCCTACAATTTTTTTTATAAAATTTTATTATTTTTCTTTATTTATTTTAGCTTAATTTGCACTTAATTGGGTCTTTTAGATAATCACAAGTATATATTTAAATGTAACAATTATACATGATGCATATGTATATTCTATATGTTATTTCATGTCATTTAGTAATTTTATTATATATATAATTTATCTTTAAAAATTTACTAATTAATAAAGCTTATTCCACATGATTACAAATTATTTTATTATATTTTTCAAATCTAACTCCATGAGATTAGTTAACAAAGGTCTCAAGTCTATTCATAAATTTTTAGCTTAATCAGATTGGTTTCACTAATGCCCTAAATTACCCACTTAATACATAATCGCAAATGTACAAGGCTTACATAATATTTTTTATATAATACGTAAAACATTGAATTATCTTTACATTTGTTATTTTCAAAATTAAGAAATTTATAATGTAACTCAATTTTTTATCTACATATACTGTTAGCCCTTACTTAGTTGCACATATTTGTATACTTTAATTATGCTAATTTTCGATGTTAAACTAGATCATTGCCTAGGTTCATTGAATTGTAACTTTGGCTATAATTTGTTGTATATTGCCTAAAGTACTAAATTTATATGCAAAATTAAAGTCAAATATTCCTTACAACATATTTAGGTCTCTAATATCATAATATATCATATTAATCCATATATTTCATCAAAAACTAATTACACCATTAAATTGTAATACTTAGACCTTTCCAAAACCTGAAATGGTGATTGACTAAATAGAGTAAGTAATAAATAAATTATAAAAATTCTTAATAATTATGAAAATATTAAATTATTATATTTAGTTGTGGATAAGATAGTGCTTACCTAATTATTTTATAATTAACTTTGTCATTTTAATATTTTTAGAAATTGCAGAATGTTGCGGGTAGAAAATGAGGGAACTTATTTGTTCAAGCTCTAATGACCTTCTAAATAGGAAGGATCTACGAGAACGACCTTTCTAAGAATGCTCTTTTGTACCCTAGGAGCTTTCACTTTCAGTTGCTTGGTTCTTCCATTATTAGTTTAGATAAGTGGTTTGTGATTTGTAAACTGTAAAACTATATGACATAATATAATTTAAACATCTATCTTGTTTATAATTTTGAGTAGGCCAATTATAACTCTATTTGTTCTAAATAAAATAAGACAAGACTTATTAAGTAATTAATTAAGAAATTTGGTCTTCTATTCTATAAATGAACTCTTACAATATAATTCATTAAGAATACATAAAGAACAATAAAACTTTAAATGAGGAGAGAAATTTTTATCCCTTTAATTTATTCTTTTATCACCCACATAATTTAAATTAGAAAATGATAAATACCAAACTTATTGAGAAAAATAGTAGTTAAAATGACATTATTGTATTTACTATTACTGCACTAATGAGAGCTAACACAAAAGTAATTAATTGCATAGATTTAAAGAAAATAAAATCTACTAAACATCAAATAAAAAATACAGTAAACTCTATAATAACTGAGATGCAAGATTTGTCTGTATTTAGAAAAAACATTTAAACATATAACTTAGCAAATATGTAATAACAATTTTTTTTTTTTTTTGTAGAATTAAAATTTTATTACTTCTAAAGGACCAAAAGGCAACACAAAATTCTCATACATCCCAAAAAAGAAAAATCTACAACCCATTAACTAGGCTAAAAAGAAGATCAAGCAACTAGAGACCAAAATTATAACTATTAAAATCTAAAAACAACTTCAAGTCCCTAAGAGGTTGTTCCCAAAATACTTTATATCCATGTTGCACCATTCCCTTCTTCGCTAGAAAATCTAATAACTTGTTTCCTTTAACCGCACTCTAAAAAAAAAAGGAAAGAAAATAAGATCATTAAAACAATTCATAAGCTCCTAATAATGCCTAAAAGCTAGAATACAATATGAAACATCAATACTACTACCATTGATCCAACTAAAAGCCTTAAGAGAACCTATTTCTAGAACTTTTTAAAGCCCTATATCCTTTGCCATTCTAAATGCATGCACGACATTCCATAATTCCACTTCAAGGGGTGATATAGGAGTGACTTACTTCAAGAATCAATACATTACTTTTCCATTTTCATTCCTACATATGCTTCCTACATCTGCAATATTCATTGTCTCACTCACCGTAGCATAGGAATTGAATTTCCACCACCCCTCATTTAGTTTTTGCCATGAGAAATTGTAACACTCTGCCTTCTAGGCATCTGCTTAATTTTTTTTCCTTAACTTTTGATACTTGAAAACAATTTGATAGCGACATCACTAAGTTAAGAATAAGGTAGAATCTCTAACTCACCTATTGTTTAACTACATAAACACTTGAAATACAACTATTTTATACAATATAATAAACTACAACAACAATCTTCTACAACAGTAAGTCAAACCTAGAGTATCACTATAATACCCCTTACATGTTTGGAGAAATAACTTCAATCATCGAGACACCTTTTAGTGTAATAGCTCGAAGTATGTTAAAATTCCAAAGTTAAGTATACTTAGGCTAGAGTAATCCCAGGATGGGTGACCTCTTGGGAAGCTACTACACTAAGAGACAAAACCATGCAGTGTTCTACGTTAAAGTGGATAATACCTCGGTGGGAGGAGTTCCAACCGAGTCATTACAATCACAATTATACAACTCTTACACAATACATGTTACCTTTATGATATATTGATATTATACAATTTCATCAGAAATTCTAAGCATCACTTTGATAATCTCCTATTGAAGCCTTTGCAATTTAACTTGAAAGTCTCCCTAAAGAGCTCCTTCGAAGTGCTTAAGTCCAAGTATTTGACTATTTGCCCCTTAAAAAAAGTTACACCTCTTAAGCATCCTAAAATCCTCTTACTCCCATGATGTGAGATCCTATCTAACTTTTTTTTTTTTTTTTGAGTTCTAAGGATTAAAAAGCTTATACCCTCAGTTCACCGTAAGCTGAGTGAAAATGGATAAACAGATAAAAATATAAGCATAATCATATCACAAAGATATAAGCAATTCATTAATCCAGTTCGGATACTTTTAAACCAGCCAAAAAATATAAATGCAGTAAATGTGTGCCATGTTAATGCACTTGACAACATTGGAATCGATATTCTAGTCCCAACCTTAGTCCTAGACATCCGAATTGTTAACATTATCGAGCATCTAAATTACCTAATTCAGGAACCTAGAATAGAGCTTAACAAACTTTATCTAGCTTAAACTATGTAATTCTATATGCTTGAAAACTAGTTTTGTAATCTAAGATATTTGTATTATGAAAATAAGCTCTTAAAAACTAAACTATTTACTTAACAAGAACTTGGAAAAAAACTTAACTAAGTAAACTCTTAGTTTTAGAAAACCTAACCCGTAGGTCCTTTTCATGCCATTCCATGAATGCAGCAACAGCATACCAAGAAAAACCAAGCAACTATTAAACAACAGAAGCAAGCTTGTTAATTAATTCATTAGTTGAGCTTTCACTTAATTTCATTTATGTTTCCATCTTTAAAACTTCCATATCGTATTCACTTAAGTGGATACCTTAAGAGGTAAGGTTAGTAGTTAGTACCTAATACCTAATTTCTTATCTAAGCTTCATTTAAATCCATATCATCAATCATATCAAGCAATAGCATAACTAAAGTCATCACAATTAACAACTAGGTACAACTCGACCAATAAAGTATACAAAAGAATTCATAAGGCATTTCATAACTCATCAATCAACATATCACATTCATATATACGAGATCTGTTACATTCACTATAGTTAGATAAGTTAAGAGTAGGTAAAATCTACTCTAGAACATAAGCAATCCACTTACGTAGGTCACTTAGCAAATTCTTAAAGCTTACTCTTACATTTAAAGCTCTTTGTAAGTCTGCTTCACCTAAACAAAACATGTACGACACTCAAGTCAATATAGGTTAAGTATAAGTAAGATTACTTTGAGGTCCAGGTCTTGGAATTACTCTTTTTAAGACAACTTTGTTTCCAGATACTTTCTGACCCAATTTATGACTTACCCTCTATATATAAGTTCTCTCCAACGTACTTTCTAACATAGGTTCTTACCTCCTCAACATTATATAGATATTATTATATCCCGCTTCCTTACCACACCATTCTAATTCTAAGCAATATTTTTAATAAAAACACTTGTTAAATGTCCATTAGCTATAATACTATTAATATATCACTTAGGTTTACTTTATGACTAAATGCATATAAAGGAAATCATGAACTGTTTTGAAAGTATATATACATATCCAAAATCAACTAACCCCTTGCATCAATTTCTGGCCTAGGTTCTATATATCAAGTTATTCCATATTTTCACATGCTCGACATTCTGACCCACATTTTAATTTACATTCTAACTTGCACAAAATACTTCTTAAATCACTAAAATCATCCAATTTCAATGCTAACTCCCCTGTTTCCATACTTTACCAAAGTAGTTCAGTATCCTAATACTCATTTACCATCATGATACAATACATGCAAATCAAATTACTTAATAAATCTTTCATTTTAAGCATTTCCAACACATTCTTACAATTTAGCCCAAGTTGTTAAAAATTCAATTTCACAATTTTCCAAAAATTTTTACATAGATTTTAAGTAGACCATTTCAAGAGCTTATATACAAAAATTTGGGCAAAAATTACATCATTTACTTTTTTTTTTAATTTTATTGCAAAATTCGTTTTTTAGGCCCCATTTCTTAATGAACCTATATTTCAACTTTGAATCCCAAAAATCTGATTAGATATTTAGATTCTACATGTAAAAATACTTAGAAAAACCAAGCGTCATGATTTTTACACGACGTTTACTATTTTTGGTATTTAGTTGAAAATCAGAGCAAAATGAAGAGCTCACCAACAAACAACTCTTCGATGGCCAATAGCGGTGGTGGCTATGTCAGCTAGCCTAGACGCTGGCCACTTTGGTAAGTAGTGGTGGCCATCTAACGTTAGGTCACATAATTGCTTCCGTTCTCTAGTAACCCAAATTATGCACTACAATTTTCTTTAAGTTTTTCCATTGCTCTTCTGTCATTTCCTAAATACTCCTACTTTTCTTAAACCCGAAACTATCTAAACAAGATTGTGAAAGGAGGAGTTTAGTTGAATAATGAAGCTTTGATTGGTCCCTAAATTTTTTTGACAATATAGCCACATGTATATGTCATGTATCCCATTCTTCAACATGCAAATGAGGTTTCATCTATCTAACTTAATGTTTCTCTACACTAGGCCTAATTTTTGCCCTATCCAAAAGGTTTTTCCCAGATTGATTACATTCATTTTTTATTAGTTAGCTTAATTCAGTTCATATTATATATATATATATATGTATGTATGTATGTACGTACTAATAATTGAGTATTAATTGATTACAGGTACATAACTATATACCATGTATATTTAGCACGTATACATACTTCCTATTTCCTAGACATTATTTAACGTATTTCTATTTATTTCTTTGTCCAAATAGTTTATCTTTAAGGACTCTTAAATTATCAAAACTCAAATCGTACATTTTCGATCATAATAATAAATACTGTTAGACGTGTTCTATTAAATTAAATATACATACCCTATTTTACCAAATAAGCATTATTAGGGTTTTTCTTTTAACTTTTGTAACCTTGTATTAAAAATTCATTTGATTCCAAGAATAATTTCTGGAATCATAAATCTATCGATTTCAAGCAACTATGGTTACTTTACTAATAATACCCATAACCGATGCTACTCATGAATATTTTTTTTTCCTCACATCCAATGTCATTTTTTTAAAAAAATTCCATATTTATGATGAATGTGTCACCATTTCGAGTCTTTAATAATTGGTCAAAAACCGGGGTCTCAATGCAATTTAGCCTTGTAACCTACCTCTTTTGATTTTGCATGTGTTTACCCACCAATCATTAGCTCTAATAATGATTTGATTAATCCATTCTAGCTTTGTTTGATTAACTATAAATAGTCGCTTCATGTAAGCAATCTTTCAAATCCAATTATCAAATTTTTTTAGAGGCTTACTCTTACTCTACATTTGTTAAGTTATTTGTATTGAGTATGTATAACACCTAGAAAAATTAATGTTAATTATAAAATAAAATAAGAAGGATTACAAAATAAAAGGTGGGTAGTATTGTAAAGTGATAAATTAAAGCAAGGACATAATGGGAATTACTAAGGTCTAGGGTATAAGACTTAACCTAACTATAAAAGCTAAATCTTTACTATTGGCCATAGTTTCACACTAGTAACAAAGAGAATGAGGTGTTCTCCAAATGGTTGAGCAACCTTTTACAATTCTCTAAGGCAAGACTTGCAGTCCTTTTTATTTTTTATTTTTTTTTTGTGATTTTCATCAAATCAAATAAGAGGCTAATGCTATTAGTTTATAGATTTGTGGCATGATGTCGATTTACGATTAGAGAGTGAGGGTTTTGTTGTAGGAAATTGAATTAAAAGGTAAGATGAGCATTATAATCAAGGGAATCTTGTTTATTATTGAAATCTTATAAGATTATTTTTAGATTGATTTTTGGTAGTTAAGGAAGTCGCAAGAATTAAGGGTTTGCAAGATCTCTTGAAATGTCCAAGTATGAAAAGATTTGTGTTAAATTACCTCTTAATTGTTGAAAAGATGAAAGGAATAGATTCTTTGATGATATGAATTATGTTATTATTATGGAAATTTGGAATTTAGAGAGTTATGGATTGAAAAGAGAAGGGAATTTGCAAATTAGGAGGATCATGGTTAGAAAATATAATCGTGATTTTAACTATAAACCCCTCATAAATTTGGAGTTTCATGTTGATCGTATTTTAGTGAGAAAAGATTTAGGGGATAAGAACGTCTAAGATCACAGGCATGATCCTAACCGTGATCATTGGGGTTGATTTTCCATAAGGACGATGGTCCAAGACTAAAGGTATGATCCTAATCGTAGTCATCATAGATAGAGTTTAGCGAGGAATAAGGCCAAGGACTACGATTGTAATCGTAGGTGTAAACCTCAAGCATGTCTCTCTTATGAAGTTTACATTTTGAGTTAGTCATAATCAACCTAATAATATAAGATTAGCTAGTTTAAGGGCCTAAGATGGAATTTGTGTAGACTTTAAATTTAGTATTCCTTATCATTTCTGTTGGTCCTAGTGAGATATCAAGAGGGGGATAATTTGACATCTTTTGTAAAAAACTAAAACTTTTGATTTAAACATAAAACTCCTCTTAATAGCTTAAATGACGTGATAGTAGTTGAAAATTAATTGTGTAACACAAATAAAAATCAAAAACTAAATAGAGTAGAGAGAAAGAAGATCAGGTGATCAATTTATAGAGTTTCGACCTTTTACTTACTACTTTCTTCTAGCTCCATTGCTAGGGACTCGATCCTCCTCATCAGTGTCCTTCCACTAGTCTAAACTTTCCGATAAACAAATATCAATGAGATATGACAAAGCTAAACACAAGACTCAAAGAACTCTCTAATGCTCTCATACTCAAAACAAAATGTCAATAATGTTTATAACGAAATTGAATCAATACAATCAAATAGCTCTTTACAACTTTTACACAAATGCAATAACAATGAAATAATAAAACTATTTTTGCTCAGTTTCTAACACAGTTTCTAACAATCTGCACAAAAGAATTTTTTAAATTTGATTATGATCTTCGGTGCACTATTCTCAGTCTTGTAAAGCATCATCTCTAAATTAAATAAACTCTCATGTAACAGCTAGAAACAACTAGTTCTAGATTTTTCTCCAAGATATCTATAGTTGAACACAATTGGTTTTGTCATTAGAGAAATATCCCATGAAAATAGGAAATAAATGTTTGAATTTTTGACAACTTGAATCAAGCTAATCCTAATTTGTTTCTTTGCTAAGTTTGAGTCATTTAACAATTGCTGCACGTGATGATATGCTCCAATCCTGTTTTGATTATGTAGAAATTCAAGAATTCAAAAACCACACTTCAAATATTATGGATAAGCATGAAAAGATATGGTCAAATCTTTGTATATCTTGCTCTTCAAGAATAGTCTAGTACTTTATCATAGTTTCTCTAATATTTGCCGTAAACAATTAGCTAACTTCTTCTAAACCATATTTGAAATTTTGAATTAGAAAGACTCCTAAAAATCTAGACAAATATATCAAAAATATCCAGCCTTATTCTTTACAAGCTATCTTACGATCCTTGAGAATTTTATCAACAACGAGATAAAAGAAATACACTAAGCCTTGTCAAATTCTAAGCAGAAACTTGCTCAACATAGCTTCCTGATATGTTTGAAAAATTATTTGAATATATTGCTTAACCATTAATTAACCATTCTATAAAATTGAAACTAATCTAACTTAAAATCCATATGGACTTAACCAACTTAGTGGAACGAAATTAAACATATTACTCAAATATGCCTAATAAAGTGAAGTTAGGCCTTTTACATATTTTTCCAACTTAATTTATTCAAATTATTCAAAAAATAACGTAGGAACAACTACTGATACTGATATTGTACACAATCAATATTATGCTGATTTGTTACTAATATACATTCTGACACACATTCTAACAAGCACAAATCCAAACTTAATTTTTTTCCTTGAATTGATTTCATTCTAAAGTTAACCTACACACTTAATGTTCTTGTTAAACACACTTTAACCTTTTTCCATTATGGTTTCTTTTAGAATTAATCAATGTTATATCATGATATATCTATACACTTCATAAATATATTAGATACTTATCACATGTTTTGTTATCATCCAAACCAAATTAGGAAACTTAACAATTTCAGGTTTTCTTATCATTGATAGCTTTACTCATTTTGAATCAAGTTATCTAGGCACGTGATACATGTTTGATGGGTATAGTTGCTAGGATAGTTGAATGAAACTGAGTTAATTGATGTTTGATCTTAATTATGGTATGTTACTTGTGTGTGGCTTAGCCTAAGGGCTAGTAGTGCAGAACTTTGGGGGGCACCTCGTTGATCAAAGGGTGGCGATGTCTTTAGTAGAGTTACCCATTGAAATTATTCAAGGCAGATTAGGAATCTTAAGGCTAGAGGTGACAATTCTTGGGTACGATGTTGAGTAATTTATTTATATTTATTTATTGCTATCTTATGGACAGGTTCATGAGCACCCTTGTGTGCTGTTTGAAGGACTAAATTTAAAGATAATAATCTATCGTGTGTATATATGGTACTACATATTCCATATGTGTTCTTGTACAATTTGTTCATGTGTGTTGCATACTGGACTTCTGTTTACCTCTTTATTTTCCTTACAACTGCAAAAGTCAGTTAAATAAATATACTAGATATGACGATTATGGTGATGTGTATTACTATTATTAGGATAAGGAGAGTAGAGAATATTTCAATTATTATGATGAAAACCAAAATTACTGAGTTTGGTTTCTAAAAACTAGAGTTAGTTAATTTACAGACTTAACTTTTATTTTAGACTATTGCTAACATGTTTTATTTGAAATTTTAACATTGATACTGGATTTGTTCTTTTAGGAATTGTAAAGACTCAACTAGAGTTGTTACTTTTAGTATTGAGGTTATTATTATTATTATGGAGAATGCAATTTCACAGGTAATTGGAGGTTTTAGTTGTATTTATTATAGCCTAACGTGGCAATAGAGGACTAAGGACACATGGAAATTTGTGACATCCTGAGTTTGAAGTGGTACAGTATGTTTACCTAATCCACTCTTCCTTAAAGGGACCTTAGCTAGGAGACCATCATAGAAAATCCTCCAAATTGGAAGTTAAATCTTTGTGATTATTGGTAATCTCCACATCTATCCCCCAATCATCCTCATTCACCCTTTTATTCTTCTTTCACATCGATACATAGTCATCACTATCATGCACCCATATCTTATTTAATTCCTCTTATGTCATATGATCTAGAAGAATATTTCCTAAAATCAGCTTTAGCTCCCCATCTAATGGATAGCCAAATCTTTCTTCATACCATTCACCCAGATTCAGCCATGCTTTAGCTAAGGTTAAATCTTCTACATTTCTTCTGAAGGGTCCTGACAAGATGCTTCAAATGGTTTCCCTAGGATTCCACTTATCCTTCCAAAATCTAACCCCTTCACCACTCTTTGATCAAATGACAAGTTGTTATTTTAGTCAACAATTCATTCTTTTGAGCTTCTTATTGAATTTGGAACCCAATATCCACTTAAAATAATTCCTTTGAAAGTTATATTTTTGTCATATAAGATCAGCCTATAACAACTATCCTTTCCTCATTTTCCAAGCCAATTTAGCCGAATTTGCTTCGTTTCTAACTAAGTGGTCCAAGAGTCTTAGTCCACTATTTTCTTTTAATTTTGTTACTTTCTTCTAAGTTATCCAATGCAATTTCCTTTTACGTTTTGAGTCTCACCAAAGAAAGTCCTGATTAATCCTTTCAATTTTTTGGTTAATCCTACAACTAATAGCAAACTTTGAGAATAGTAGTAACAAATACTTTCAAAGACTGAAGAAATAACTACTTTCTAGGTAACCATACTTGGCATTCTTGTCTTCCATCTAGTTAATTTACTTTGAATCTTCTCATAATGAAGTTAAAATCAATACCATACATTCTTCCTAAAGAACACTAAGCTAAACTCAAGAAGGGAGTGAATTGAGTTTGAGGACAAATTTCAATTCTTTTTCGATACGAATGACTAAATGCAATAATAAGGGTAATCAAAGCAACAATAGAATAACAATGAATGTGGAAATTAAAGAGATAGGGATAAAGAAAATCAAGCTCGGATATAATGTGAAGTTCGGACCGCCCCCTAGTCTTCACAGACATACAATGCCTCCAACCGAGAACTTCACACCATTTTATTGATTTTACAATCCAATTGCTCTAAGGGCTACATAAGCTTACACAATCTCTTTTACCACAACTAACTCAAGAAAAACACTTTCTTTACTCAAGATTACAAGTATGAGAACTTCTAAACACATAACTATATCTCTTTTTGTTTGATAGCAAATAAATGTACAAGAGACAAAGAGGAAGTGAAAAATGAGATCAAGGATGTAAGAGAATGTCTTTAAGTTACAGTAGAATATTAGATCTTAATAGCCTTTGGTTAGGTAGTTGAGTTTTTATAACAACTCTTTAAATTTTTCCTGTTATTGTGCATTAAATACTCCAACAACTACTTAACACTGACTTACCGGTATACCAGTACTCTGATCTATCGACAAGTCAGTAAAATTTACTCTATCGGTAAGCCAATTCTTCCAATTCAGTAAGCTTTTCTTTATGTTTTCTAGGGCTTTATACCGTTAGCCTAGTTCTTCCTTGAGCCATCAACCCGGTAGGCCAAATATCACCTGAAAATTCTTTTAACACACAACAAATGAATACTCTTTGCAATATAACTTCAAGATCATTTGATCACCACTTCAGAAGATTAAATTTCTTGTAAAGATAATTGATATATTTAATCATTAAGCAAGCTAATTTAACTTATTCAATTATCTCAAAATAATCAAATAATACGTATTTTAATCATCTGCTTGTTTTGATTTCTTTAAAAACAATAAGTTTAATTATATACTTTTTATTTTGTTCTGATTAAAATCAAATAATGAACCCTAGGTTTAACACTTCCTCCTTTTATAAGAATTCTCATATATTTTCCCATATCATTTGAAAGATTAATACTAAGCACTTCACTTATTTGTTTTTCAAGTCTTGTTCAATATTTTTAGAGAACATCATACATGATTTAGCTAGATTAATACTTTGCCCTGACATTTTTCCAAATATCAGTATTATGCCAGTTATTACTTAAGCATTTTCTTATGATGCCTTTTCCATAAGGAGAATGTCAACCATGAAGAATAGATGGGAGAACTCAAGATTAGTTCCTCTTCAGACAACTGGTTTTGATCTTTTATTTTCTATCGATATATATATATATATATATATATATATATATATATGGCTCTACTTAACATCTCCATGACTAAAATAAACAAATACAAAGATATAGGACTCCCTAGTCTCACCCTTCTACTAGCTATAAATTTTGATAGAGTAGCTCCATCTACCAAAACTTAGAAATTAATAGATGCAAGGCAAGAGCCAATCAACTTAATCCATGGCTCTGGAAAATTGAAACACTTCAATGCAAGCCTAACAAAGTCTAACTTTACTCTATCGTAAGCTTTCTCTAAGTTTAGTTTAATCATCGTCCATTTTTTCCTCCCCTTATTCTTCTTTTCCGTGAAGTGTAACAACTTTTGGAAGATTATTATATTATCTCTAGCCATTCTTCTTACAATACAGCATAACTACTCAAGACTAATCATATTATCTAAGAAAAGTTTTGATCTATTAACAAGCACCTTTCTAATAATCTTATACACCAGTGCACAAAAAAGCTAATATGGTAAGAATAGTTTATTCCATTTGCTTCCATAAACTTAGGAATCAAAATAATCAAATTTTTATCTAGCTCAGGTAAGATTTCATTACTCTCAAATCCTTCTTGAAGAACTTAGAAAATTGACTTTACCAATACATCCCAACATTCTTCGTGAAAGCATGCATAAAGGGGATTACAAATTACCAATACACAATAGAGCTTTTTTATGTTCTTCATCTATTGTTACCTTACTCAAGCTCATCTTACTCTCTTCAGAGAGATAAAATTCCTTAGCATCCATTAGATATCAGGGTCAAGGCATGCTTCCTTTCTTAAAGAATACAAATTAGAGTAGAAGTTCAATCCATCTTCCATCATTATTGTATGGCTCACAGTTTTTTTTTTTTTATCATCTAACTATAGCGCAAGCATGAAAAAGCTTGGCATTTCTTTCTTCCTTAATTAGCCACTTTGACCTTACTTTAGCAGCCATAATTTTTCTTTATAAGTTAAGATTATATCCGACTCCTTTTCAAGAAAGCCAAGCTTATTTGGCACTAATTGATTTAAAGCCACATTTAAATCCTTCTTAGCTTTCTCAATCTATGTTATGATTGCCTTTTTTCCTCTCATGAGCAAGGACAAAAACCTCCTTACTCCAAATCCTGAGTTTATCCTTAAAATTTTGCAAGTCCTAAGGAAATCAAAATTTAGGCCAAACCTATTGTGCTTTCATAAACTCCTAAAAATCCAAATTTTGCAACCACGTGGGTCAAGACCTAAAAGGCCAAAGTTCTTTCAATCTACCTCTTATTTTAGGGTATGTGATTGGAAGTATTGGACAATGATCAAACCGATGGAAGGGTAAATGAACAACTTTAGCATCAGAATATAATGCTATCCACTCAAGATTAGCTTGCACTCTATTCAACTTAGGTTAAATCAAGTTAGTTAAGACTTTTCTCTTCTTGGACCATGTGTATTTTTTGCCAACAAAGCCCAAATCACTCATATAGCATACATTCATATAGTCTTGATATTCTTATGCACGCGATTATATAACCACCCTTCCCCCCTATTTCTCATTAATATTTAGGATATCATTAAATTCTCTAATCATGAACCAAGTGTCACTGATTGATGATGAACATTTTTTTCAAAATTTCCCACAATAATTTCCTTTTCTCAAAGTTAGGGCTTGTGTAAACAATAGAAAGAAGCTAGGAATTGTGAAGTAACTCTATTTCCATAAGAGTTTCTAGCTGAATTGTATGAATTTCATTTATTGTCGCTTCATTTGGGTTCCAAAAAACTATGATCCAACCACTAAATCTGGAGGCTTCAATGCATATCATGTACTCAAATAAAAGATCCTCTTTCATTTTATTCATTCCTTCTCTATTCAATCTTGTTTTTGTAATAGCCACCACTTGAGGATAATGGCACATAATCAGGTCAATAATAGCCTTTCTCTTCCTCCAAGATGTAGCTCCCCATGAAGGGTTTTGGCTCCATTTCAAAAGATAAAGTGTATAATTTTCTAGATCAGTTACATTGAACACCAAATGATACCACATGTCAAGGTTATTCCTTTGTTTTACCTTGTGAATCTCCATCATCCACTAACATGATTTGAATGGAGTTCTCACCACTATTGCCATCATATCCTATGGTGCTATCAACATTGGTTACCTCTACGCTTCTTGTAACGCTACTATCAATAGGATACTTTCCCCTTCCATCGAAGTCTATATCTCATCATTATCTAGTAGACCGCATTCTTGTAAGTATACTCCATCCTTTCTGGCACTTTCCTGGCTTCTACTTTTTGGTTCTTCAATAGGAGATGAGTTGTGATAACTTCATATAAAAAATCACATATTTGTTAAATGATTTAATTTTCTTTAAAACACTTTGATACATTGTATAAATCCCCCGATGACATTTGGTTACTACTACTCGCAAACACATCGCAATCATGAGTGCTTTTCATTAGACTAATTTTCTCCTTGGTAAACCTATAGATAATGTAGCATAACTTCCTGTAATATAATTGCTTTCTATTTGTTTAGACATTTTATGACTAGCATGTTGTTTTTCCTTACCAATTCTTCCAAATCATGAATCTGCATTCAATAACATTTTTTGAATGATGGATACAAATAATTAAAAGTTTATTCAAACTCAAAACCGTAATACATACTTTTCTCTTTTATAAGAAGTTAGATATTCAGTTTTATTGGAGAACCCAAAATCAATCAAGAAGTATTTATTTGTAAAAAATAAATAAATAATGAGAAGAAATGTAATAAGATAATTTGAATCTTTTATAAGATGAATAATACATAATTGCACCAAATGGCAAAGGCAAGTATCAGATGCATCGATTTCCCAAAAACCTACTCGAAGGCCTTATTAAAAAAGAAAAGAAAAGAAAAGAAAAAATAAAGGCAATTGAGTGAATAGGAAGTAAAGAAAGGGGCAAATAAGTGAATAAAGAAAGTTCAAACGCGTTGACATTCAACGTCTTCGTCGTGCCTGGCGGTTTCTCCGTTTACAACGAGCCATGCGTATATATATAGCCGAACTCAAACCTATACGGGAAAAAACCTCTCTCTCTCTGTTTACACATTTCAATACATTTGTTTGTGTATAACGTAAGAGGGATTCATATCTTATCAGATCGGATCGGGACCGGATAAAGAAGAAAGAGGAATGGCGACAGTATCCCCTCTTGCAAAGTACAAGCTGGTGTTCTTGGGCGATCAATCCGTTGGTAAAACAAGCATCATTACTCGTTTCATGTACGATAAATTCGATACCACTTACCAGGTATACAATGGTTTCTATGCTGGACGTGTAATTATTAATTGTTTTTATGAAAATGGTACGTACATTAAAGGTTCCCTTTTGATCGTATATTTATTTCGATAGGAGTGGTTGAACCTTTTTGTGTCAATCTGCGTGATAGTAAACATTTCAAATGCTGCATTCGGCATTGTTATACGCAAATTATACCATTAATTCAAGACGACAATCTTTGGTACTAAGTGTTGATCCAAGAGATTCTGCACCAGGATCATGTTATGAGACCAAGAGCTAGATTCCATTATCTTTCCATGGAAAAATTGTCACATTAATACTACCAGGATTGTTGTAGGTTAATATGATTATGCGCTCTTGGAATTATGATGCCATGACGTGCTACAGTTATTTCCTAAAATTACAAATATATCTCTAAACCATTGATTAGGTGTGGATGGATCTTTAAACTCTCATAGCAAGTTTTCATTTTTTTTATTAACTTTTGAAATTATATACATACTTCTCGTACATTGCTAACTCTCTAAAATCTTTGAAATTTTATGGTCTTTTAGCGACCATTTTGGGTTTCTAGCACAGCTTTGAGAGATACTTGCATACATTTAAAAGTTATGAGGAAATGAATCCATGCAGCCTAAAGGTCTTTCCATGCACTTGACCGAGTAATTACCTCTTATTCTATTCTATCAAGAAATGAATATAAAACTCACGTCATATCTTTAAGTTTAATCTTGTAGATAAACTTTATTATGGTATAAGAGATAGGAGTTCATGAGTTACAATTCTTGTACCGTGATTTCATCCTATATATTTAAGTCATCCCCTTGATGAGTTGAGTCTAAATCAAAGCCCATAACTGAGGGGGATCAAGTAGTGATTATGGGTTGTGGTGCTAATTATAACAACCGCTAAGCCGATATTGCCACTTTTTTATCTAAGAAGCAAATACTTTAGAATTGTAGCTTCCGAAAGCAAACATCAAAGAACAACCTTCATTTGTCTGCAAATTTTGATTTAAGAAATATATTTAAGGAAAAAGTTTGCAATCATCAAAGAAATTTATCATGTCTGGCTTTGTACTCTCCAAATTGTCCCTGTGTATGTTACTTTGTACAAGCTCTTTTGCTGAATTAGTTAGTGAATATTTTGCCTGGAGAGTTTATTGCAAAATAGTGATAGTTTCTAAGGAACTTGTGTAATGTCACCGTACATAGTCTTCCATCAGACAAAGAACTAGAAGTAGGCTGGAAACTGGAAGTGCATAAGAGCATGTTGCTATTCCATGTATACAAAAGAAAAATTTGTTGGCGCTCACAGTCCTAATTGTCTCATCTGCAGGCTACTATTGGTATTGATTTCTTGTCAAAAACAATGTACCTTGAAGATCGGACAGTTCGGTTGCAATTATGGTATGTATCACTTCTTGATTTTTGGAACATAAGCAATTGATGTGTGCAAAGTGGATTTCTTATATCCTAAAAGAAAAATTATCTAGAGAATCTAGAGAAAAAACAGACAAGAAATTATGTGTGGATTATTTCTTAATTTAGCATAGAGAGCAGAACAGAAAGTAGCACTAGAATCGTTGTGCTCACTATCTGTAGACGCTGTTAACATGGTGGTGTTAGTTAGCCTTTTATTGAACATGTTGGATAAGGATTCAAATGAGAGCAGTTGTTAATTGCCATGTTAAGAATACCATCAGTAGCATCAGAAATCTAGAGCAATAGTTCTTCCTATTAAGCAGGGATAGCACGTAAATACAAATGCCATAACCTTAATGAAGGGATGTTTCCCCTTTTCCTGTGAAAAACACTAGTTCCAGTGATGATATTGTGAGTCATCTTGAACCTGACTTAGAATTTTCTTTGGTCACTTTGTGAAGAGTTTGATATGAAACTATACAATTTCTCATACTCAATAGAAAATTCAATACTTTGGCAGTATGTAGCATTCTCTTTCTATTGTCATGTCTCTGATTTCCTCTTATGTGAATCAGGGATACTGCTGGCCAGGAGAGATTCCGGAGTCTCATTCCCAGCTATATCAGAGATT
Organism: Lumnitzera racemosa; assembly: GCA_024138005.1. NCBI lineage: Eukaryota > Viridiplantae > Streptophyta > Magnoliopsida > Myrtales > Combretaceae > Lumnitzera > Lumnitzera racemosa. Next base: position 32,547,483 of record JAMXBC010000008.1, read on the forward strand.
CCTCTGTAGCAGTCATTGTGTATGATGTAGCTAGTAAGTTTTACTAATTTGGAATGAAAACTGCAACTTTTCTCCTAACTATCTAGTAAAATGTCTTGCTGTTGCAAAGTGCTAACTGGTATTGTGGTCCTTGTATGGAAAATTCATGTTCAAATTTCAAGTAAGTTTTCTCTGTCTGCTAACTAATGCAATTGCTGTATTTCAGATAGGCAGTCCTTTCTTAACACATCCAAGTGGATTGAGGAAGTCCGTACAGAAAGAGGAAGTGACGTGATTATCGTTCTTGTTGGAAACAAGACAGACCTTGTTGATAAAAGGTGGGAATATTGAAAATCATGATGGCATAGCTTGTGTGGCTGTACTGCTTTTGCAATTTATGTACACTCTAGGAAAACTGCAACAATCTACTATTATCTGCTTAGAAGTTGTTTCTAGATTTAAAATTATTTATAAAATGACTTGTACTCTATGCTTGCCTTTCCTAGAAGTCAGTGGAGTTCTTTGTTCATTATAAAATTCTCTCAAATAAGTTTTGCCCTTGAATTGAGAGGAAAACTTAAAGACTGCTATAGTTATGTGATTGTTCAGTAAATGTTACCTGCCTATTAGTGATATCTCTTGAAAGCATCAGCAAGGAACCAAGATTGCTCTATAAGCATATAAACAAATATATGTTCTCACAACGATCTAAGCAGGTAAGACTGCAACGGACTGATCTACCATCCTAATTACATCTAACAGGCAAGTTTCGATAGAGGAAGGTGATTCAAAGGCTCGAGAGTTTGGAGTGATGTTTATCGAAACAAGTGCAAAAGCAGGATTCAACATCAAGGTAGCCTCAACTACTTATGTCATATAGTTTATAAAACTATGAAATTTTTACTGCTTGCTGTCACGAAGGGTAGTACATTGCTTTCATGGCTTTATGTGACCTTTATCTGGAAGAAAACGTTGCCAATAACAATGTTTGATCTTAAGATTCGTATTGTAAAGTGCTGACAAGTTGTGATTAAATGTGGTTTTCACATTTTCCTGTTCTTCATTGGTTTTCATGAACTTGAAATGAAATTTGCAGCCTTTGTTCCGCAAGATTGCTGCAGCTCTGCCAGGAATGGAAACACTTTCTTCCACTAAACAGGAAGACATGGTCGATGTGAATTTGAAACCTACTGTCAATTCTTCTCAATCAGAGCAACAAGGAGGAGGTTGCGCATGTTAAAATTGTAATAAAGAAGAGTACAGCAATCTACAATTTTCCATTTTATAAGTGATATTGCTTTCAACATTGGCTTTACTTCATTCATGCGCTTGACGTAAGGAAGGTGTTTTGCTACCTCAACCCCCCTTTTTTGTTCATGTTTGGAATTCCTGTCCTGTATCTGGCTTTGTATTTACACTGATCTTTAGATAGGAAGAGCTTTACCTAGATTATGCAACCTTATAGATTATAATGAAGTCATAGTCTCTTCTTTTTTGCAAGTATCGGTGTATGACCATAGAATTACTGATTTTAGACATAATAGTTTTTTGGGGGATTGGATGGATGGATGATAGAGATTCTAAAATGGAATAGAATTTTCTTTTTTACAATCTTTTCTTTTTTGTAAGTATCAGTATATGAGCATAAAATTACTGATTTTAGACATAGTAGTCTTTTGGGAGATTGGATGGAATAGAGGTTCTAAAATGGAATAGCATTCTGTTTCACAATCGGTCCTGTCTCTTTGTCTCAATTGGGATCCTTTGCAATCTGTAATCTTAGCTGATTTCAGGATCCTTTGCAATTTCTAATCCCCTAGATTCAAATTGCTGCATGGTCATCGGCTAAATTCATGTTATTTCTCATTGAGGTATATTTAGACTTCTTTTCTCCTTTTTTGAACCTTGTACAAATCCGTTGGAAATCAGTATTCATGACCGGGCTTAATGTGGATATATCCAGATTTTGCCAACATCTTTTGTATCAACCAAAGGCATGGACGATGTTTTATGTTTAAATGACCAGCCTGGATTTGTGTGACATCTTGTCAATGACTAGTATATTTATAAAAATCACCAGCATGTTTAGAACAGAAACTAGAAAGTGATAAATGAGAAAAGAATATGATGCCTTCTCTTTTCACTAGCCAAAAGGAAAGAAGGGGAAAAGAAAATGGCTGCAACTTCTCAGTCTTTCTTGCCTGCATTAGTTATGTATAATTAGTATATGCTGCAATGAGCTCTTGTATCATTCACAAGATGCGAAATAAATAAAATTACCAACAGGGAAAAAAGAAAAGTAGATAAAAAAATTTTAAGCACCTGTTTTTTATCTTTAATGTCAATAGGCATAGAGCATGCGTGGTGTTAGAGTAAATGCAAGACTGGGCATTTTTATGTACACAGAACAAAATGTAGAAGCATCAACACTAGGTAATGAACCAAAGGAAACTCGACAGCAGACTCAGGGCTTCCACACTAGTCCTTTGTTATTATTATTCACACAACACACTGGGAGACCCTTCTCAGCTATGTTCGAATGCGTCACCATTCTGCCGGACTTTCAATGTCAGATATATAAGCACCAAAGTGCCCAAGCTTGATCTGCAGCCATTGATTAAAAAGCAGGAAGCTCAAGAACGAAAACTTTCGAACACCGGCATGTGTAATAAATAGCACAGAAGACAATGCAGCAGAGGAGTAGTTCACTTAAGTCGGTAATGTTCAAATTATGAAGCCAGGACTTACAGGATTGAGAAAAGAATAACGACTTTTCTGGAGTCAAAGGAGGCAGCACGCTTGTACTTTCTCCATCTGTTATTTGATGAATCATGGGCCCTTTCTGTCCCTGATCTTTCTACAATTGGAACTGAATTATAAGAACCAGAACTTCCAAGAAAAGTAATAAGAGTATGCTACCTCATATGAATTTAAGAGCAATAAGAAAAAAATTGGTCAGCTAAGTACAAGAAACCTTATATATCTCTATGTAAGGCACTTCTTAGTTGTCAGCTTCTGCCAAAGTGCATCAGATTGTGAGCAAGAGGAGACAATCCTATAAATATGAGACCATGAAGAAATACCTCCAACTACGGTCCATCCAAGGAATAATACAATCAAATCCATAATTAAGCTAGGATGGTCATTCTGAAGCTTAGAATCTGGTATAACCATTTGTAACATAATTTTTATGGCTAAGGCCTAGTTGTTTTGTATGTGTGTCTGCAGACCTACTTAATATAGTGGTGCTTCTTTTCTAGCTCTTTGAACTGTGATCCTTTGTATTCCCCCTTCATAAACTTTTCGCAATTTATCTTACTGATTAAGCACAAAAGAGAACAAATCCATAATTAAGCTAAGATGGTAATTCCAAAGCTTAGGATCCGGTATAACAATTTTTAACATAATTTATATGGCTAAAGCCTAGTGGTTTTGTGTGTGTCTGCAGACCCACTTAGTATAGTGGTGCTTCTTCTTGTCTAGCTCTTTGAACTGTGATCCTTTGCATTCCCCCTTTACATACTTTTTTCGCAATATATCTTACTGATTTAGCACAAAAGAGAAAAAGAAAAGAAAACAGGAGAAATTACAGTAATGGTGTGACAACCCCATCGAATGGAAGAAAGAAAATCCAAGGTCCCCCAAACTTTGTAAGAAATTATACAAACCCCTCCTTATTGATCTCATTGCAATTTCTCATTCTTCAATAAAAGAACAATGGACCTGCTAACATGTCACTCAAATTATTCAACTTAAGATCAAAAGTTGGGAAACCTACATGAAATTTTAAAAACAACAATAGAGACCGAAAAGAGACGTGAATTCTTGCAGCCCAACTTCAACTGATTAGATTCAAAATTGATTAATTGAACGACATATTAGCCTGTCTGTACTTGCTTAAATTAAATTAAAAAAAAAAAAAAGAGAGGATAGTCCATAAAAGATGATGGGCTAGGTATAAGTTCTTAAAACCTTGGGGTATCCTGCTGTAATTTCTAAAAAATATATCAAGCATGCTACCTACTAGCACGTGAATTTGAGTTACGAGACAGATAATATCTTCTTTAGATTGTGATGCTGTGCTGTCATAAAGTCATGTTTTTGCTCAATATAAACTTAAAAAATATGCAGAGAGCAGCAATATAGTAAAACTCAGCATCACGAAACTACAAGGGCAAAAGGTTCACAACTTCAATTTTGATCATGACATGGCATAGCAATTCAATTTACTTTTCGTGCAAATATTTCTTCTCAGGTAAGATACAAGAGACAATAATATTTAGAAATCAATAAATGAACTTGAGAAGCTTCCTTACCTTTGGAAAGAAGTATTGTTCCATGGTTCATCAGCAGTTGCACTAGTCGTTCACCTGTTTTTAAGCTTACTTGCCTCCTCAGAACCTTCTGCATATTCTGGAACCCATAGATTATCAGAAATCACATAAGAATCTCTAAAATATAACTATTCTTCCCTATATGTCATTTTAAACAGATATGCATGTTTGCAACCATAATGAAGGAAATCAACGGCTCATGATTTTTGGTAACATAATGTTTTTACCAATAGAACAAGAATTTGAGGGGCAAAAAAGACTAGCTAGCCTTGATATGTGCAAAATCTACATAATTCTTCTTTGCTACAATTTGCTTGTGTGGGGTAGAGAATACTCTATTTCCTCCTCCTCTCCTCCCACCCCCACCAGATCTCTGTGAAAGGGCCTGAAGCAGCATATCAATTTTGGTATAATCTGGCAATTCTACATACATTCAACAGTGGTGGCAGACTGGCTTAGATGTCAATATCATGTTGGCTGAATATTCCACAAGTTACTGGTGTTTGCTAACTTGGCATTTTTTTTTCTGCTTTTCCCATCTTTTACTGAATTTCAGAATTCTGAAGAAAGTGTCCAAAATGCAGATATCAAGGAACCTTATGTTGGTGGTTCTAAATTAGAAGCACCTTCGTAAGGTTCATTGGTATCTGAAGAAAACCTTGTGTCTATCAAGGGTTCCTTGGTATCTGAATTTTGAACACTTACTTCCTTTTTTTTTTTTTTTGGTTAAGATTCACCTTCGTCTTGTTACATTGATAGACACAACATGATGTTGAGACTCATATGTAGTCCGTGGAATCTTTAACTGTAAACTTTGGCTGTCAAACAACATGGGGAATGTCAAGAAAAAGCAGGAGCCTGAGTTCTGCTAGGAAATGTTAAGCATCTTCTGCACTTGAGAGTTAATAACATTTCAGGCATTTAGGGTTGTGTCAAAAATCAAAGATCTGCTGCATTTCTTTAGTGAAAGTTTGAGTCTTTCAACTCAAATGGAAGTAAAACCTTCACACAACATGCACATGCAAGAAACCGAATGAACCTGAGTTTCTTCTAGGACAAATAAGGTCTCTTCTGCATTTCATAGTTTTGACAACTTTTGCCATTCAGAGATGTGCCAAAAGGTCAAGATTTGCCGTGTTTCTTCAATAAGAGTAGCAAAATCTGAGAAACTTATTAGTCAAGTACTCAAATTGTCATTTCTTTTTTTTTTTTATACCTATCTCTTCACGCTTCTCTTTTCATATCTACACTTGTTAATCCGAGTTCAGCTACTCTGTACTTGTTCCTTTTTTTTTTCTTTTAATGGTCACAATAGAATGGGTTAGATCTACAAAGATTTGCATTAATATTTTACTTTGAGGATCAAATCATAAGAATAATCCTTCGATTTTTTTCTTTTACCCACTTTATTCAAGTAAAATTATCATGCATACTACAATTTTTTACCTCAGAAAATATCTGGGACACAAAAAAAGGTAAAAGTCAGGACCTTGATTTTGTCCTGTAGTGAAGATCTAGGACACTGACAATGGTGAAATATTGCCAAATCAAGCTCTCCCGGCAAAGCGCAGCACAAAGTATTTATGATCTTCTGAAGCATGAATTGTAATAAATTTCTTGAAATCCTACCTCATAGATTAGTGGAAAATATCCTCAAAGAACAATTCATGTCAATCCTCCCTCCACCCTCACCCCCACCCCTAACTTTGTTTATGATTTTGTACACAAGGTTTTCATATTGCTAATTGGTGAAACAGAATAACAGAACTTACAGCTAGCAAGCCTTCTGTATTCATGCCTCTGAGGTTTTCATCAGTGCACTTTCTCATTTCTCCATTTCCTTTCTCAAGGTCTATATCAACTGGGCATGGGGAATCAGCGTCTGTGCTTTTTATTTGAAAATCAAAACAGTCTTCACAGCTCAGGCTTGCATCTAAACATATCTGAGTTTTAGATGGGCCATCAACTTCTAATAAACTAAGAACAGTTAACTCTGATGCAGAGTGTGGATTTATCTTGTCTTCCTCAGGGAAGAATGAGAAGCTGTAGATGTCTTGGCCCTGTATGCGTAGATATTGATTGATAAACAGCAACTTGTAACACCTAAGCTTAAATCCATAAGACAACGGACATCTTCTGGTGACACTAGCATTTCCTTTCATTTAAATGATCACAACTATTTGATGGGTAAAATAATTCAAGATAAAAGAAATATAAGTTGACAAGAAGAACATATTCTATGGAAGTCTAAATTAATTCTGATTACTGATTAGCATCTTTCTTTTAACCTTTTCATCCAATATAATTTTATAATGTTGAGAATGTTTTTCCACCACTAATACTTAGAAGTATCTTGTGTGTGCTTCCTCCCCTTATAGAAATCTGCAGCCAAATTCCAGAGGCAAAAGGCTTCCATATCTGGAGGTACATGTTAAGTATCTCATATCACTTTGATTTTGGTAAATCTTCTCAGGCTACAGTAAACAGATGGATTTTCTTTCTCCAGTGTATTTCTCCTCTTAAGCCTATGATAAAATGCTTTCCAATTTATTTACCCTAAAAGAAAACAAAATATGATAGCATAGTTTATATCCATTCAGATCAGTACCCTCCACATCATTGTCATAATGTGAAGAACCGGCTTACATATTGCAATGTATGCTTTTCATTGGGGGATAACTGGAAATAAATGGGTAGCACATGCAGGCATGAACACACACACATGAAAAAGCACAGACTTGAGAGGCATGCAACTGCATAGACACATATGCATACTATTCAGCATCCATAATCCCTACTCAGGGAAAATAAACAAGAGACTTACATCTGAGCTGTCGAAAGGGCAATTAAATTCCACTGGAATTGAAGTCTCCTCCACAAGAACTGGGAACACATCTGTAATAGAAGCTAACATAATTAGGCCTGTACAACCAGTGAGAGCATTCAATTTGCACCAATCTCAAGTCAAGTTAACTACCCAAAGGATATGGTTGGTTTGTCTCATCTGAGATTGGTCTATCTGCCTCAAAGCATGGACAATTGTTGGTTAGTTTCTTGCTCTCCATGTTACCGCAAAAGCATGGATTTTCCTGCCCAAAGTTTTTTCATCAGAATCCATGACATTTACAACAGAAAGTTGATTCCTTATATTTGACATGCTCAAAAATAGACAATGCATGATGCAGGTAGTAACAAGAAGAAGAATTGGAAAGCATTAAGTTTGATGCTTTATCCACACAATCTCTATATCAGAAGGAAACTTTTAGAGCATCAAATGTCCAGAGGAAGATGCTATTGTAAATAACTGCTTGTACAAGATGCTTAAAGCTATCAAGCAGCCAAAAGATGGTAGTTTCATCATTTAAGCAAAAGATTACATGTATAGAATCACAGATAATGCAGGTATATCAACGATACTTCTTAAGAGATCAGAGTGCAAAAGAAGAATACTTAGAAAAGAAACGCAAAATTTGAGGAACCAATTGAAAAAACTATTACCAGGCAAATAAATCGTACTAGGAAATACATTAACTTGGGTAGCTTCCTAAGTCCTAACATGTAAGCAAACAGCAGTGCAGCACTTATTTGCTATATGCCCATTTGATTACCCTCTTGAAGAGGAAGAAACTTCCATGTTCACAAGCACAAGGAGAACTACATTCGTCTGCCCAACAAATAAGAGTAAAAATGCTAAATTTCTTCCACAGATAACCACCTGATGCAAGCTAAAGATCCCCAATACTTCTGTAACAAAGGCCTATGCTTAATTAAGCGTTTCAACAAGCAGAGGAACCCAATCTGGCAATTTGTACAGCTTCCATGCTTTAATTTTCCCATTTTGCATTAGGCAAAATTTAGATGATTCTCATTGCAGCTTTAATAATAAAACTAATGAAGAAAGATAATTTTGAGTTTCGACAAACTGAAAAGTAATTCCACTATTTTCCTTTTTTCAATTGAATGATTTTACTCCCACTTAAACCTCAAACAATGACAAGAAAAAAACATAGCAATTTCACTCAACAATTTCCAAAAGCTACCTTCAAAAATTTTGTAAAACATAAGTATGGATTTGTCATGTTTATTTCAACAACAAAAATTTGTTATGTATATGGTTTTCCCTCCTTTATTTACACATTTATTTATTTATTTGTTCTTTTCACAGAAAAATCCTGGCTCATCCCTGAATGCAAACTCAAACAAGAAGCTTAAAATAGTAACTTCCTCTTAAAGCCCAAACAATGTTAATCAACTCAAAATTTAATTCATAATTAACCAAAAAAAAAAAAAAAAAGCTCTATTTCTCCACATTTAAGCTAAATAATTCACCAGTGACATGGAAATTACTAAACTTTCCACATCTAAGCTTGAGCGCAGCATAGATACACAGTATTTTCTCAACAAGGACAGCTAAAAGGAGATAGATTTAAATTGCTAACGCTAAATGTGACTCAAAGTTGAATGTTTCAAATCACTTGTGAGGTGATATGGATGTAACTTGAATGTGTAGTGTAGTTTCTATCCAAACTTTAAATTGTTTTACCTGTTCGTCGTGATTAATGTCCATTGAAGCCCGCACAGAGAGAGACAGAAGGAATCTATTGTAGCTGCATTTTGAAGTGGAAGTGAAAGAGAAAGAGAAAGAGAGGCTCAGGCTACGCTAATATACGGTCATCTTTACGTATAGAGTAGAGAGATAGACAGGTGTGAATATAACGTTACATGGGAAGAGGAAAAAAAAGCTGGAGATTGCGACGTCGCTGACAGTGACATTCCATGGTTATTTTTATTCGTTATTGTGATATTTGCATAAAATTGTATTAAAAAAGGCACAAATATTAAGCCCTATCGATCAGATTCGATTTATTGGGGTTAAAAACATTATAAAATTGTAATTTCTCATAAATTATGTCACCACAATAGTCAATAACGAAGCCATGATTTAGATAAGGAAATGGAAATATCCATAATTCTTAGATTGATTTTTTAGTTTATTATTATTATGATTTAAAGTATAATCAAACAAATGAAAAGAAAAAGGACCTAAAGAAAGAAAGGAAAAAAAAAAAAAAAAAAACAGCTTAGACTTATACAATTTATGTGTTATAAGAACTATGTGTTTAAAAAAATATATGTAATCAAAGATCTATAATTATAAATTCATAAGCGATGCGTTTACTATATGTATACAAAAATAAAAATAAATAGTATAATCTTAGGCATATAGTGAGGATCAAATTTGAAAAATATATTGAATGGTTTTAATTGTCTTCATAAAATGTAATTATATAATATATATTGGTGAATGTGGAGTGGTTGAACCGTAACATTAATAAAAGTGAAAATATTTAATTTTAATTAAATTATTTTAATAATATTTAAAGAGGTGTATGTATTTATTTAATAATATAAATAAATTTGATATAGATAATAATATATACAATTATTGATTCAAATTCTATATTTAATTAAACTATATACACATCTTACTTGGTATAAAAAATAACAACCGAATACTTTATAAGGTTCAAATTCTATATTCTCAAATTTGCTAATCTTATTTTAATGAAGTAAATCACTCATGTATTGCAACTTTTCATACTTTGAAATTATAAAAAAATATCTTGAATTTATATTTTTAACATGCCAAAACGTGATGAAAATAAAAGAAATTATAAGAAATTTTAAATAGATGTGGAGTCCAATAAAAGGTTATTAGTTTAATGTATATATATACATATATAGAATATTAACAATTAATAAGAATAGAAAATTAAATTATAGTAATTAAGTGTGGAAGTTAATCAAAGTGAAGTATAAAAGAAAAGAAAAACTTTAAATTAAGATGTGGAGTCAAATAAGGGTTATGGCCAATATATCTATATATATATATGCATAGAAGATTAATAATTAATAATAATAGATAAGTAAATTAAATATGAAAATTAATCAGGGGTGAAAAAAAATTAGACTATATATGTGGAGTCAAATAATGATTATTGCATTAATATATATGGATAAAGAGTACACTGATCTTTGTTACATTACCACTATCATCATTTGATGTACCAACCTAGGCATTATGTTATGTGCGGCATGAAAAAGTATATTCGGGGTTTGAAGATAGTAAATTTCATCATTAGGTAGCATTCTACATAAAATGATCTCATTAAAAAAAAAAAAAGGTATGCTTGAATTTTGTGTAACTCTTTTTAAAAAATAAAGGATCAATTACATGTATGTATTTTTATCTTTTTACGTTTTATGTATCTATATTTTGACTCTCTTTTTTTTTTTAATTCCTTTGTATATTTATGTTTTCCTCCTTTTAGAAAATTTCGGTTAAAATGCCCTAGAAAAATTAATTAAAGCGAAGAGTATTTTAGTAATTTTCTCTCCTAGTTCTTTTCAAACACAATCAACTCTTTCTTTTAAATAATGTAGAACTGGATCTAAGAAGTGAATTAAATTAGATCAACCAAGTAAAACGCCCTGTCTCTTTTCTTAATTTATAGTTTCTTTAGAATAGAAACTTCATAGGAAAAACATCTCTCTCTCCGTCCACCTACCCACAACCCCCAACCAAAAAAAAAAAAAAAAAAAATCCTAGTTAACGCCTTCAACAAATTTAGACAAAAGTAGTGATTAGACGTAGAGTAAAGGTAGGTATGATTCTTAGTCTAAATTGAAGAATTGTGCAAAATTCCTAAATTCGGATTTGTCTAAATTGAAATAAAAAAATAATGGAAAATTGGCAATACTGTAAATGTAATGTATGGAGATTTTGAGGTTATGTCAAGCGTGATCAGAAAGGCATGTTAGCCTTTTCTCCTTTTATCAATTAGAAAATATTGAAGATAAGTCTAGGTTATAGTGTAAATTTAATTGATTCAATTGTTGTAGGGTTTTTGAAAGAAAATAAAAATCATTTTTGAAGAGTTTGGGACTTAACGCTTTTGTAATTTAAAGTAGATGCAATTCATGTTTGGGGTTAATTGGTGTTGTGAAAGTGATTGCAAGCATGAGTTTGATTTGGAAGGTGGTGATTTAGTAGTTATTTCAACTGTATTAAATAATTTTTCAAATGAAATATATAAATTATTGGAACTTCTACAATCCTGTGTATATTTTTTGCCCTATCAGTTTTGCTCTTCATCATACTATTGTTTTGATATCCATTATAAATGAAACCGCGATCGGTTCAATAGTTCAAATTGAATAGATATTAAATCAAATATAGGACAAAGAACGGAATCGGTTCCCTAAAAAACATGGATAGGACCATAAAAAAATCGATAAATCATATGTATGGGATACAATTTAATCCATTAATTAATTGTTGGTTTTATTAACTCATGAAACAAGTTTAGAGAATATAAGGCAAGATGATCATGATGTGTACATATAGGATGAACCAAATACCCATTGAATTTTATTTTTTTTGGTATATTATATAGGCTCACTTAGATATACTTATAGAAAAATCATTTTTTTTTTAAATATTAATATGGTCCTATTCATAAGATAGCAAAGTAATACTATGAGAGAAAGGTGAAAAGAACCTAGACAAAGCGGATTTAGAATTGTCTTTCATTCCAATGGATATTGAAAACGGGACTAAGGATTCATTTTAAGAAGAAGTTTGGTGGTTATGCTTGACTAAGGTTGAGTATGGTCACCTCCACTAGGGTTCCTACCGTAAAAGGGAGCAACTAGGATTTAGGGTTAATCAAACATCATATCCTCTAATAAATTGTTAGCCCCATCCCTAAATCTAGTCAACTGAGCCCCCTTTACTAGTGGTCAACCATCTCCTTATTTAGCTCGTTAATCAACCTTTTTAACCCCTTAAGTCAATTAGCTTATTCCCTTTAAGGTCTTAATTGATTTTTTTTTAGGTTTTAAGTACTTTCAAGGGAAAAAAAGGTTCTCAGCACCTAAATAAGTGACAATCAATAGTTAGATGTAGGAATATCAATCTAAAATATAAAGAGGTATTTGACAATTATGCTAGTACTTATATTACACAAAGATAGTGGTATGGTTGGTTTGAGTTAGACAAACGCGACTTAAGTGTATGATTAACTTATGTATCATATTTGCATGATAAACTAATACGGAAATAAACTTAATTATATTGAAAATCTTAAATAATTTGCTACTTGTGTAGCTTAACTAAAGGATCATCAACTATTAATAATTGGCTAAGCAACCACTTATTGGTAACTATGATGTCTAAGGTGGAGTAATGTATTGAACCAATGCAATAGTTAGGCGCTAATTTGCTTAGTGGATTATTGACTACGTTAGCTATCATAATATAAGTTACTATGCCAGAAGTTACCATTAGGTTGTATTGATAATATGGGTCACTTGTAGGGACAACTACAATACATTGGTATTGTTAATGGATGGTCTAATGATTGGCTTGAAATGATACCACCTATGTATTTAGACTCACAAGTGTTAAGGGAATACTTAATACCAAATATATGTATGTGTGTATGTGAGCACGGGGGAGGCGAGAGAGAGAGAAAATGAAGTCATGAATTAATCAAGGTCTAGAGATGTCAAAACTATGCTATGCTGATCTACTTAATTAAAAATTATAACATAGCTCACTCCTTTGTGGGATCTCTTTTCTTAGATAACATAGATAAATATTTACTTCTATTATGAAGTTCATGTTGTGAGAACTTACAGATTGTGTGTAAAAATCATATGAGTTGTGACAAATTTTGAGGTGTAGTATTAGTAAAAATAGTCATGTTGAATGCATGTAGATGGATGGAGGAAAAAATCCAAACCATAATGATTTTTTTTTTTTATCCATATTGATTTTTAACATCCAATAAAACACTGTTATGAAAAATATGAAAACCAAAACACATCTATGTTGTCTATAATTAACTCAAATATGAAACCAATGATGATTCAACTTTAAATTTAAATAAGAAAACGTGGTATGTTACCATTATCATCAGAAAATGATTTTAAAAGATGAAATTTATATTTTAATTAATCAACATTAGATGCTAGCCACCACCTTCGCTATTCGCTATTCGCTATTAATTACTAATAAAAACGCTAATTTAGCTTACCTTAATCACTTTTGTCTCTGCTGGTACATGACCGCGGTATGAATGTGCTTGTTCAGCTTTGTTCTCATTTTATACTATCGCCAGCAAAAATGCTTAAAATAATCTACTACAAAAAAAAAAGAAAAAAAAATCTATATATACGGTTATTATGAAATAGAATATTTTAAGATATCGAAATAAAGTTTAATTATATACAATTGTTATAAAATAGAATATCTAAAATATTATAATAAAATTTTACCTTTTCAATAAACCGATCCACCTTCCAATGTTAGCTATATCGAAAATAAGCAAATTTCTCCTCCTAAGTTTCCTTCTTCCCTTATCACCACTTTTACCGTAAATTTAAATACGTGTTAAGGTTTTCCTAAAGTTTTTATCATATTTAACATAATTGGTACGAGATATAGAAAATTGTGCACAGCAAAGATATCAGACATCGAATCCCATGAAGCAACAAACAATATTGAAAGACAGAACAAGGGGGGATGGGCACAAAGATATTGGTGAAAAACCTCAATGCGAGATTCAAGACCACGAATCTAAGATAAACGGCAATCTACAAATATACTGTAATCACAGCGGGGTACAAACGAATAATACACAAATATTCTATTGGAGTATAACAATACTACTGATATTATATATATATATATATATATGGATGAATACGATAAAATTGGCTAAAGGAATGGACTAATCACTCGTGCCATGTTTGAAAAGCAAGGATGAATAAAAAATGAAATTCTAATTCGCTATTTTATTCACTTTCTCATATTTGAAAGTATATTTAGAAAGTAGAATAATAAAAATTGACGATTTTAGTAGACTTTGATTTCGTCTAATTGTGATTTTATCATCCCCTCCTTAATTATTATTAATCAAAATTACTTATTTAACTTTTAACTAATATGATAAAAAAATACTTTCAACTAAATATGATATTTAATAATTAAGAGTATTAAGGACATTTTTGATAATTACTATTATATACATATTTAATTTCATTTTGTTCCATTTTATGGATATTTACAAATATAGGAAATGATTTATTATTTTGGTATTGAGGCAATCTTGGTCGTAGGCTCTTATGCTCAATTCAAACTCGAACCACACAAGTAAGCTTAAGTGACTAGTGAAGGCAAGCTGAATTGATTGGACCAAAGGCTCGACCCACGGGCAATACCTATCGACATAATGCTACCTAGATTCAAAGCTTGTCAAGACCCACTTGCATAATTAATCCACATCTTGAAAGAGTACATGCCAAATCAAACTAGCTGATCTAGAAGTTGCTTTCCTAATATATTACAGTACACTATCCTAATTGAGATAGTTGACTTCAGATGTAATTTATTGAAAACTTTTTTAAATAGTAAATTATCTCATCACCTATAAATAAAAACGAGACTCTTAGGTATGGGAATCTAAGTTTTGATTGTATTTTTATTATTAATTTTTTCATTTATTAACTTGAGTATTGAAGTATTCATGCTGAAATCATCTTTAATGTGTTTTTTCGCTAAGTTCTATCCCTTTTAAATATGATCTTGAAGGGCCAATACTCAGAGCACTTGAATTGCTAGCCCAATCACAGATTCTGGTGAAATATACAATCAACAGGTTTTTATTCTATTCCATTTCATTTCATTTCAAACAATTCTTATATAATAAAAATGACATCTAAATACCAAATCTCAGTACTAAAATCTAAATAAACTTTAAGCACCTATTTATAAGTGAATTCCAGGATAAAAAACAAAATCTGAAAAGGAGAATAAAAAAGATATTTCAACTTGATCTGTTGTTGTCGCATTCCTCTCTTATATTAAATTAACGTCGGATTATACTCAACAATAATATATTTAGACAATTTTCTAAAATTTGAAATTTGAACAAAAGGGAAATACAGCCAAACGAGCAAAGGAATCATTCCAAGTTACAAGAGCCAAACTAGACTTTAAGAATATTATAACTTTTTATGCTAGTTTGTCGTTTCATTGCTTTATTTAATTAAAATTAGGTTGGCCAGCAACCAACATGAAATGGGCAGCGAAGTTGATGATGTGTTAGGGGGATTCTCCATAACTAGATATCCCTTGTTAGCTGCAGTCATCTTGGAATAATGCAATTACATAAACAAAATATATTTTACTCTACCTATAAATAAGCAAACAAAACATGTGCATCTATTATTTGTGACATATATATAGATACATACACACATAATATAGGAATGAATACAAAATCATGTATTCAAGGGGTGCTAGCTTATCTTATTTGAGTTAATATTGGAAGTATATATAAAAATATCTATTTGTTATTATAATTATAATAAATTTCATATATGTAAAATGATTTTGTTAACAAGTGCACCCATAACATTTTTTAATATTGAATGAAAAGAAAATTTTAAACTTTTTTTACAAAATGAATCAGCATTCTTACTGCACTTCACGAAAAGCTAAAAGAAGAAATGTTTCTATCTTTTCATTAGTGCATATATATTGATTTATATTTAACAATCAATTTAAAGAAAGAAAAAATTGAATCGACACATGCTTGTATAAGTTTTGTTATTAACAAAAATAAATAAAAAGAACGCTCACATATACAATGAAATGAACGACATGATATAAGAATAATTATTTTATAGTTTTTTCTATAATGAACTTATGACATTATTTTGTTAGTATCTACAAAAATATTCTTCTTAATATGAATGATTAGGTAATCGGTTATTCATAATGCTTAGTCATTTTCATAATATTTGTTTTCACAAGACCGAAGCACATGACCTATTAATATGTCATTATTATTTGCGATTCACCTACAAATAAATTAGCAGCTTGTACTAAAAATTAATTTGATTGACTATTATTTTTTGATTAACAAAATTCATTTTTATTGGTTTTTGTGGGGGAAATCAAAAGAGAGTAAAAACCATTTTTTGAGGGACAAATACAAAATGTAGCTTGAAAAAACAAAATAATTTTAATAAAATTTTAAACTTAAGACCTCATGTTTGCAATGGATGTAGTCATATATGGTTTTTTTTTTTTTAAATATAAATATAATAACCATTTTCTCTCTTTTTTTTTTATAAAATATTGATAATTAATTTTTTCCAAGCTTGAAGAGCCGACACCCCTTTCAGCTCCTTGCATTTTTTACTTATTTGAAGTGTCGATAAAACATTGATTTTTCATCATCTCAATTAAAATGTCGATGATTTATTTGAATATTATCTTAACTCTTTATAACTCCTAATATATTCTTCTATATAAGAAGCTCATTTAAACAACTTGCCATAAAGGAGAAATTCCTTATACATACCAGTAAAACATTTTAAAAGTCTCCATCAATAAAAATCAAGTTGATATAAGAAGCAACATTTTTCTTTTTTTCCCCCATTTGGTTGTTAGTGAAGACCCTTGACTTTAAAATAAGTCCAATTCCAGCATCTTGCTATGTTGGTACACAAAACTTTAGCTCAATGCCTAAAAGGCTTACTACACTACACTCAAACACATGTGACCAAGGGACACAAAAAATCTTCACAAAATAGTGTGCAATGTATTCATAATCAATTCGAGGGTAATTGTTTTGTATCCCATGCCCGACATCCAATAACTCAACTATTTGGTGTACATTTACGTGGTATGGGATATGAGATAAGCATTGTCAAGCTGGGCAGTGGATCAAAGCTGTGATTGGTGAATCTCAACGTAGGACCCAGCAGATGTACGAAGAATCTGTCTGGTTGTTGCACTTAGCATGCACGTGAAGACGCTCCAATGAACCCAGACATGACGACGAGACAAATTAACGTCCATGAAATAAGGTCACGGGTGCATTACCGTGTAAAAGTGTGCTTGTCCGGAACTATGACTTTTCTGATGGCCCCCTGATTTCTTTTCTACAAGACTGGATGGGGCTACCATGTGAGAAATGATTTAATAGATAATTATTAATGATATTTAAATATATATAATAATAATAATAATAATTTTTTAAAAAATTATTATTTATATTAATATTTTATTACTATTAATCTGTCTATATCACATATTAATACTATTAAAATTTTTATCTTAATTATAAAATATTATTCAAGTCTCAAATTCGGATTAAGTGTTTCCATTTTCTTTTTCCTCTTTTTCAACTTTCAAGTGGAAAATTCATATTACAGCTAGCTTAGATATTTAAGATTCGAAGAAGATATTTTTCAATTGCATGGGAGGTTTGCCTGCCCACCCACCACAACACCTCCCCCCACCCCAAACCAAAACTTCTTTCTTGTGGTCGTAAACAAATTAAAAGTCTCTCATACTTATGTCTCTCATACTTATGTCAAAACTGAATGAAGTTCACTAAATAATTGTAACAACCAACGTCCTCAATACACATTCTCAACAAATGAAAGCTTAGAAATAAAGAAGCAAATAAAACATGCCATACCTATTTATTTATTACTTAGTAGCCACATTTAGGCAATCTATAATTTTTAGTGAATGTACTTTTTGGCTTTTAATTTAATGGCAATTATTTTTAATTCAATTGGAGATTTTACATTATAAAATCATATATTATGAACATTTTGCATCAATGAAAAAAGTTTCAACGGTACAAATATGTTACGTAACTTGATCATTAATATATAAGTATTAATGAGATTTTAATACTTGAAAATATAAATGTTAATTTTTAAAAACTAAATACTATTATTAATACTTACATATTATTTATTAATCCATATAATATATTAATATCATTAAATCTTTTTAAATTTCATAATGGTACCTTTTAGCCTTTTTCCTTTATTCAACAATCATATATTGCTCGAAGGATATCTAGTCACGTCGTAAATGCAAATTTATGAAATCAAGTATAATCCAAATATCCCTTTCATGTGTCCACCTTTATTTCTTATATTATTATTATTATTAAAATGCTGTTTTTAGTCTTTATTTTCTTTTCAGCATGGAGTATGGACAGTTCGGCAACGCATTAATCATCTTCATTCAATTGCAATTATTTTATAGATTCAATAGGTCGAAGTGTGGAAATAAATGATGTCGTGTCTCAATGGTCGTGTTTCTTTAATGCATGTTTCTTTCTTTATTCCCTTTTTTTTTTCTTTTTTTCTTTTTTCTCCCATTTGCAGCACTTGACTAGTTACATTTAAAGTTAATAATTGAATCATCAAGTTCTAGAAACAAAATTATTGTATAAAGGATAATTTTTTTTTTAATTACATAGGAAAGAAAATCTCGAATCCATATCATTTTTATGAGAGCACAGTAGGGTGCTTGCTACCAAGCGGTGATCATTTTTGCACAATATCGATTTAAAGTAAGATGTTCTTGTATAGCCTCGCTAAAATATTTATTTTTACTTGTTACATTTAATAAAAATAATGTATATTATCAAGATTTTTATAGTTTAGTAAGATAAACGTTAATTTTCCAGTAAGATTGTGTGCCTCATTCGTTTAAAGAAACAACAATATCGGCTCAAATACTAATTTCTGTTCTTGTTTACATGGATAAATCGGGAGAAATATTTTAATCTGTTGCTGATATGCAATTGAAAGGACATGTAAATTTTAGTTGTGCCAGTAATACGACCAATGACCTTCAAGCATACATAAGTAGTCAAAGAATAATCATGCCCTATAAAATTATGCTCCATTAATAACTCAAGTATCTTGAAAAATCTATTATAATTTAATAGTATAAACACTAGTTTTTTAACGAGATCAATCAGATCAGTATCTCCTTTCCTTCAAGTTGAATGTTGTAATATAGAAGGAAAAAAATTAGAAATAACCTAAGTACTTGTATTATGAGCTTGTTATTGATAAACGATCATGTACGATGTGTGTGCAATTGATCTTAGAGAAGTTATAATCTAATGACATGTTGAGGGATGATATTAGAGAGAGGCATGGGAGGTGGAATCGGTAAGCCTAATGTCTCATGATGTATGCATGATAAGATGTTGTAATGAGTATATTCAATAATTTCTCACTTCGTTCTTGAATAATTTGTTGTTTAATCTTCTTTAGAAGGATTTCAGTAAAGCTTCTATGGTTTTCTCAAACTTTATAAAGAGTAGAATATGTATAAAATAAGAGGATTGGCCTCCTATTTATGGATATTGGAGGTTGATCTCGACCACTAAATTATTCTAAGATGAATTACTGAGATATATTATTATTAGTAGCCATTGGTCATTCTTCAAATAAAACTTATATTTAGCTATTTTTTATGCCTATGAAGGCCAAGTAAAGCCCAGATACACCTTAGAAGATTTCTTTTAAATCTATTTTTTATCCACAAGATAATCAAGCAAGGCAAAAAGTAGAAAAAAAAAAACTAGTTTGACAATTTCTATTCACAGTTTACCAAATCGAATCTCCCCAAAACATTTTTTATCAGGTCTAATTTTTTATATCCCTTCATCAGTACATCAAATCAATTCATGGCATTGAATTGGGTCAAAAGCTCAATTAACAAAATAACCCCTTATTTAAAAATATAATTATGGAGGATTATGACACTTCCTCACAAATTTTTTCAGAAGGCAATTTAATATTGCAAAAATATAATGGTGACATAATTAAATAGCTTGCTATTTTATAATGGATGGCATATCCTCCCAAAATATTCATGGCTTAAAATAATGTGCCTGTTGGAAGATTCAAATCATAGCCCTTCACAAAACAATATAACTCATCATACGTGTTCATGATTAGGGTAAATGACAACGATGCTTGAAAACTATCGATATTATAAAAAAAAAAAAAAATCTTTAATTTTGAAACTATAAAACTTACGAAGTAATTTTATTGCCTTATTCAACCTTTGTTAACTGATGAAATATTAACCATGTCAATAATACTATTAAATTAGATGATGAATCTGATGAAAAATATAATTATAAGTATATATTAATGTAAACTATTGATTTGGAATTGCATTGCAGAAAATTTTTTATGGCCTCAACTGGCATAAGTGCTGTACTATTTTAGAAATTCAATATCTTTCTACAATTTTAATAATTTTTAAAGAGTGAAATTTTAATATACACATATGTAAACTCCTAAGTAAATTATACATATACATATATATATATATATATATATATTCCACTCTTCCTTGGTAAACTCCTCTCTTCCTTCGCCATCCTAAATCTGCATATATACTCTTGCTAATGTTGACATTCGTAAATCTACCACTACTTCTATCAAATCTTGGCTTTTCTACCTTTCTCATTATTATCGATCAAACGGCATTAGGTTTCCACCACCATAAGTCAACAATATGGATTTCTTTTTTTTTTTTTTTTTTTTAAGATTACATACTAAGATTCTCAAATAAAAGTGATAAGGCTATAACTAATTCATAAATTATTAATGCTTTTATAAAAGCCAAACTAAGCAATAATGTGATGCATAAATAATGACAATTATACACTATAATCAGTAGATAAATATGGATAAGAATCGAAGTTGCTTCTAAAAAAATCTTAAGGGCGAATACTTTTAGAAAAAGTTTTTTTTTTTTTTTTTGTAAAAGTAGAGACTTTATTAGTTTAAAGATTGTGGAGATCAAGCTAATATTAATTTATTAATAAAATTTAGAATATGTGGTTTTAAGAATTTATTTTGTTTTTATCCCTTTGTGTTATTCCTTTTTTGAGATTATACTTGTTAATTGAGTGCTTTTATTATTTAGGAGAACCAGTGATACAACTATCTTTTACTATGCCATTTTGATTATAGAAGAGAGGTGTTCATTTATTCAATTGCATCTTTATAATTATACTCAGACTTTTGTTCTGTCATTTTTTCTTGCATATTCCTAATCATCTGGATGAGGTGGACTTGTTCAGTCCAACTGACTTCCTTGCACATAATTTGTTTTATAGGATTCGACATAATAAATGTCTTCATAATCGCTTTTTAAGTCCATAGACTTATCTTCAAAATTTTTGTTTATACCGTGGGATTCTACAATATCTGGAGACTACGCCATATGTCCTAAAGAGATCCAACTTTGTCATTGGTCGAAAGAGTTTCGCATTGTTTATCCCTTGAATGTGGTGCCAAACCTTTCATTTCAAACCTAACTTTACACCTGTCCATGCTAATCTTCCTTTCAAAGACACCTTTGTACTTTGTACGGCTACAGATTTTATTTCTTGTTTGACAATTTAGAGCTGCTTCTCCGACTTTTCTTGGCGAAGCAAAGTCACCATGCCCAGATTCTTAGCGTCTGCTACGACTTATTTCAAAGTTTCATCAAAATTAAACTATAAATCGATTCAACCCTAAACCGAAAGCCTATGGCCGCATATGTTTCGGTTATCCCAAATAATTCTAATAAGCAAACTTTTTACACAGAGATTAACTTGAAAATAGAAAGAGCTCAAAAATTGAGATGATGAAACCGAAATCGAATCGGATTGTCCGGATTAATAAACGTATTTCTATATAAATTATATTTATTTATGAGGTAAAAAATCATCTGTATTTTTTTAGATTTGAAAGTTGAGAGTTTTTATGGTTTATTCTTTAATTTTCTTGAATTTACATTTATTGTTTTAGTAATTTAATATATTTTTTGAAAAATATAAAATAAAATAGCACATTCTAAACTAAAACATGCTATAAAATATAGGAACTGAATTGAATCAATTGGGTCATTTGATTGAACCTGAATTATTATTAATAAGAGTCAAATGGTTTATTAAATCAGTTTTACAATCGGATCATATTGAATCGGACTAAATTAAATAAATAATTCGAGCACATGAGATAAACATCAAAATTTCTATGAATTTCTTGAAATCACAAACCATTAACAAGTAAATTATACCATATCAAATGCGTACATTGTCTATAAAGAAATCGGAACATTGAGAACAAATTGCGAAACTAACAAATTTGTTTTAATTTGCATCGATATTGTAATAGGAGACCTGGGCGTACGAGGTCGCCCTTAATGCCTTGTTAAAGCTGATTTAATTTGCGTAGATGTTCATGCATATAACCTATCAGTTGTCAAACCCTTCTTACGCAGAGTGGTCTGTTTGCAATAGCGTAAAGTTCTCGAGTAATGGACTTGGGCCACCACAAGTTCACGCCCAATTTCGAAGACAGATAGGGGGACTTTTATGATAAATGAGAATGGCTAAGAACAGAGAGAGCCCATATTCGTCGTTTCAGAGGCAGGTATAGATAGGAATAAAATGTATTAGAATAGAACGAAATAAAATAAGGACCGAAATGATAAACCTTCTATATGTTTAGAAATGAGAATCAGAACAAAATGAAATGTGTTCATAAAATAAGATTTATAAAAAATATCCTTAATTATTATATGTTATAATTAAATTAATTATTAAATAATTAGTCTTCAATTAATGACAAAGGGTGGAAGGGAATTGCGATTTCACTATCCTAGTTATATAAAATATTAGGTTAAGTTTATTATCGATTGTAGTCATAGTTATCCTTAGCCTCAAAACCTTAGATTTGTAATCATTACCATTAAAAGACATTTAATTTGCCTATATTTTGATTGTTGATTTATAATTATGAAAATGAACCAAGATAAATCTACTAACCTCTTGTAAATATGCATTAGAAATTTATCACTAATACTAGTTGAATCATTGGCACAATCAATAATGCTCTAAGGATATACTCATGATTGGAAAGTAATCACCACCATAAAACACTTACAATCTACAACCTATATGCCTTGTTTAAATGTATAATAACAAAGGATTTTGTAGGACACTCTTTCACAATTTCTTTTAAGAATTATTTTATCAAATTGGCAAAAGACCTGAAACCAATAAGTGGTCCTCTGTATTTATAAAATATAAGATGCCATTTCGGAAGTGACATAACCCTTCCCATATATCCTTTAGATAAATCACATAATTTCATAATTATATACATGCAACTCATCATACATGTATTATGAAGAGTTATAAATCTTCTAAAAATGTTACATTACACCCCATCATGGGTGTCAACTGATATCCTACTCACACATGATGGGAAAGCAAATCCTTAATATCTACATCTCAAACACTATCAACAAATAGGTCGTATGATTTGTAAGAACAGCTTTAAACGAGCTATAAAATTTTGAGAGCTCTATGCACCTATTAAGGATGACATAATGACTACCACTCTAAATCTTGTGCCTTGTTGTACCTTAGATATATATCTTGACATCAGTTAATGCATCTTTGATCCTTAATAAAATTTACAGAGCATGCTTGACTCTTAATTTATCATAACAATATACATATATCCACAATTAAGCTCAAATCCCTACGAATGAATTAATGGGTCAACTTGATGTATCGATGTAGAAGAATTATATCTTCCTTTTTGAACAAATATAACTCAACAAGTAAATAACTGCTTTCCTAGATATGCCTCATAGAGCCGAATTATTCATGAACATAGGTAACATAATAAAGTAGCAACATCATTTAATTATTTTGCAATATTGACAAAATTCATAAAGGGCATTGGTTTCAAATATATAATTTTAAGGAAAAGGACTCATACATTGAGGAAGCAGGGATCCATTCATTCAATTCCTTTCGTTTGGTTGTCTTGGCGTATTATTTACATCTAATCATGTGCTATGGTATCCATATTCTCCTTTATAAAGCATATGTTATAAATTCTCACACCATAAATCTTAGAAGTTGTATGGATAATAGATTATCCATATTGGCATTAACAACATACCTCATCTTAACTCTTTATTAAGGCGACTTAACATTTCATTATAGTTTCATCTTTGGATGCTTACAAGCACCAAAGGTAATTACCCGTATGAGAAGTTCAATCATAACATAACTTATACAAACTTAATAAATTACATGTGTTTTCCAAAATAATGCAATATCATTAAATCAACACAAATAATATCTTTACAATATACATAAACCCAAAGATTTAACATGTCCCAAATAAACATCTCTAAGAATAGGTTTAGTGAGAGGATCAACAATCATCCTATGTGTCGATATATACTACAATGTAACTTATTTTCAAGCTATAATGCTCCTTATGAAATTATATTCAGTGTCTATGTCTTTGGTCTTACAATGGTATTTAGGATCCTTTGTATAAATAATCATTGCATGACTAGCATAATTGATTAATATTGGTTTTGACTCTTCAGAAAGAAATCCTATGTATTGCATGAACCATCTAAGCCAAATTTTTCTTGGACTATTGCTAATGATGCCATAAATTCAACCTTGATTATTGATAAGGCTATACGCATTTGCATCTTACTAGTCTAAGAGATAACTCCATTGTTGAGTAAGAAGGCATATCTAAGGGTCAATTTTCATTCATCTAAATCTCCTCCCTAATCAACATTGATATATCCTACGAGGTTTGAATTATCTTATTGGTAATACGGAGAATAATCTACAGTACCTCAAAGATACCTTAATATCCTTTTTACTGCCATCCAATGAGTAGGTCTTTGATTCTAACTACTTCCATTGCATAACATATGTCAAGTCTAATACACATCATTACGTACATTAAACTACTGACTACATTAGAATAAGGAACTTTTTCCATTTCCTTTGTCTTGTAGTCTTAAGGTATATCTTGAGACTTAAACCATCACCTTTTGCTAAAGGAGTGTCAATTGGTTTGCAATGATTCATGTTAAAATGTTCAATAATCTTCCATATGTAAGGTTCTTGTGAAAAGAAATAAGCTTCTTCAAATGGTCTCTATAGATTTTGACACCTAAGACATAAGTTACTTTACTTACATCCTTCATCTCAAAAGTTGAAGACAACTATTTCTTGATAATCATG
The DNA here is from genome assembly GCA_024138005.1 of Lumnitzera racemosa. Taxonomy (NCBI): domain Eukaryota; kingdom Viridiplantae; phylum Streptophyta; class Magnoliopsida; order Myrtales; family Combretaceae; genus Lumnitzera; species Lumnitzera racemosa. The sequence continues at coordinate 32,572,780 of JAMXBC010000008.1, forward strand.
ACAAACCCTAAATTCTAGATGATTGTTTTAAGCTATATATAGATACATCGAGCTTACAAGCTTTGTGCTCTTGACCTTTAGCTATGAAACCTTCTAGTTGTTCTATATAAATTTCCTTATCTTACTCTCCATTGAGAAATGCCATCTCAACAAATACAATTCTACAATTATAGCCAAAACAAGGTGAATAGAATTAAACCTCACTACAAGAGAGAAGGTTTCTTCATAATTTATACCCTCCTTTTAAGTGTATCCATTTGCTACAAGGCATGCCTTATATCTCTCAATAAATCCATCCACACGTTTGATTTTAAGAGCCTATTTGTTTCTAATTGCTTTACGTCATAGTGGAAGATCAACTAAATCCCACTCACAGTTAGATTTCATAAACTCCATTTCCTCTTCTATTGCACTTCTCCATTTTTCCTTAGCATGACCTGAAAGAGCTTCTTATAAACTCTTAGGCTCCTCCTCATCACCTAGTGAAATCATAAAAGCCTATCCCTCAATCTCAAAATAGCAACATGGGATACTTTTACACTTACTTTTACGTAACTATTGTTTTTGTGGAACCAATTCATTAGGTAAAGTCATGCTCCCACTTAGTTTAATACTTTGAGAAGAACATGGTTGTTTTTTTAGAAATGTCAATGGGACTAACTTCATTTATTAGATCACCATTTTCATAAAAACCAATATTCTTCTCAATGTGACCCTTACTAGGAAAATCATTCTCCAAATATGTTTCATCCCGTGATTCCAATTCAATCACAATTCCATCTAGTTTCTCACCTAAAAATATGTAGCCTTTTGAATGTTCCAAATATCTAATGAAGATACATTCCTTTCCGTTTGGACTTAATTTTCCAAATTTTAGGAAAGGAATATGAACATAAGTTGCAGACTCCAGGGCCATAGGTTACTTAAATCTAGTTTCCTACTAATTCATAATTTATAAAGAGTAGAAGGAACTATTTGAGAGGGTACTCGGTTAAGTACATGGGTGGCAATTAGTAAGGCATCTCCCAAAAAAGAGATGGGAAATTTACTTGTGCCATCATAAACCTAACCATCTCTATTAACGTTTTATTCCTTTTTTCAACAACACCATTTTATTACGGGGTTCAAAGAATAGTTAATCATCTTGAAATTCCCTTTTCATTACGTAGTGCTTTAAAATTCTCGAATAGATATTCACGTCCCCTATCGATCCTTAAGATTTTTACCTTTCTATCTAACTAATTCTCTACTAAATTTTAAAATCTTTTAAAGCAATTTAATGCTTCAAATTTATGAGAAATCAAATAAACAAGACCAAAACATGTATAATCATTTATAAATGTAATGAAATATGAGGATCCATTCATCGCCCTCACATTTATGGGACCACAAATATCGAAATATATTAATTGTAATAGATGAGTAAATTAGGTTGCTTTGCTAAAAGGTTTTCTTATTGATTACCAACTAGACAAAATTCACATGTAAACAATTCGATTTTAGCTAGTGAGCCTAAAAAACCTTCTTTAGCTAATTTATTTATTCATTCTATCTTATTCAATATGAGCCGATCTAGCATACTAAATATTCTCATCGATAATAGTATTTTCAAATGATACTATAAGAGAAAAACAATTATTAAGTCTTTCATTATTTGGTTCAACATCTAATACAACAAAGCCATTTGACAAAAACCCAAATCCATAAAACATTGTTCCTAAATTAACATCAAAATTATTGTCATGAATATTAAGACTATAACCTAATCCTAAAAGTAGTAAAAGAGAAACCTAAGTTTTTTTGAAACTCTAGGGCAAAAAGGACATCATGTAGGAAGAGAGCACTGCACCATGTAAGTCTAACTTGTAAGTGCCTATGCCTTTGACTTCAACTTTGGTGTTGCTCCTTTATCCATCTCGATCCAGCCAATGATACTTTATGAAAGCTCTACGATCTCTAGTTACATCCGAGTCTAGAATCCACGTAGGATAAGATTCAATAAGTAATACATAACTAGAAACATTGTAATTGCCCACAATTAAAGCATTTCATTTTTTCCTTATCTTTCTTGCCACCACATATACCTATCTTAAACCAACATTTCTTGGCTTTCTTGTTTACTAGTGTGGTCCCATTTCCATTCTTGTTGTTCTTACTACTTTTCTTCTTTTTAGAACTCAAGGCTCCATTTGAAGTGGATTCATCAATAAATACATTCCCAATAGACTTAGTAGCTTCCAAGTACCCATCCTCTTTAATGTTTTCATTATGAGTCATATTCACTGTCATGTGTTCTTCAAATTATAGCTTACACTTGTTATTCATTGATTAAGGTATGTCTAGCAAATTTGAGTTCCCTAATCATATTTGACATCTCTCTTAAATGCTACCTCATTGTATGATTTTGGCGCTTACTGTCAAACTTAATTGTAAGTCTTCTTAGTTTTCTTATAGAGGTACCTCCAAATCTCTCCTTGAGAACATCCCATATCTCTTTTTTCATAGGATATTGCTCAAATTGACATGTAGTATCATCTAGAATGCTACTTGGTAACTTGACATGAGTAATGCCATTCTTTCTTTTCCAAGTGTTATAAGCCACAAGATCCCTTTTATGTTGGGCAATTGTTCTAGTTTCATGCTCTAACATGATATGGTTCAAGGTTTCTAATACCTCTAGTTCCTCGAGGATATGTTGAACTTTTTGACGCCAAAAATCAACATTGTCACCATGGAGTTTTTCTTTGATCAACTTGACAATGATGGTTTTAGAAGCAAAGCACATTTTTAAATTGTTTTCTATTTCATATGAACATATACATTCAATTGGCACGACACATATAACATGTACAAAATAAAATATCGAACTAAATGACAATTTCATATATCATACAGAATCGCAAATTCTCTAACCTCTCAATCATCATCTATATTTATATATTCAATTGTCATCATAGTCAACATAATTTTGCACCAGAAGAAAAGTTGAAGGTTAAAATTCTCCAAAGAATAATCGAACTCTCGCTTAATTAATTAATTTTCAAATAATAAATATACTTCGAGCATACTCTCCCAAAACATGAAAAATTAAGAAGCATATAAAATAAAAACTTGACGGCTTTGTTTCTCAACCATATTAACGCATCAATAATCATACACATAATGTATATAAGAAATAAATTAAAATAGTTGAAAGGTTGCTATTTTAGTGGTTCCATGCAGGAGCATCACTTACTTCTACAATCACGTATTGAATGTAATTTTGTGAAATGCAACATTATCAGGAAGATGACCTTCATCAGTCTTCTCTGATTTATCCTTTTTTTTTAAAAAAAAAAAACAAATCAATATAATGAAACATCACATATGGTTATGTTATCTATTAAAAAGACGAATGCTTTTAAATTCGAATTGCACTCAATAGCAAGATACAACAAAATCTAAGTGTAATCCCTTTGGCAACGCATTACTATAATGTACACGTTATCCATTTGTATTAATGGCCATCGTACTCGATTTGTTGCTTTCTTTTCGCTATTGAACGACAAGAGAAGAGTTCTAAAATGAAATAATTAATTTTTATTTTGAATACATTCTCTGGTGTGAACAAAAAATAATTTCCTATGCCACTCTCGCTTTGTTATCGTCATTTGGGCAATCCTTACGATAAGACGTATATGATGTGAACTCTATTTTATTGTGTTACATAGATAATAATTCACATCATCTAGCAATTTCATCATTATTCGTAACTTCTCAAATATTTAAAACCTATGAAAAGAAAATGTATGTTATTGTGTACATATTACATTTCTGTAGCATTCAAGCAAGATTTTTCTTTGTGTTTTTCGCATCAATTTCATTCATTTATAAATTCATGTTAAGAAGCAATTATGTAGGCCTTGATACTAATGTTGATTTATTACTATGAAAACAAATCAAGATAAATCTACTAACCTCTTGTAGATATGCAATAGAAATTGATCATAAACACTAGTTGAATCATTAACACAGTCAATAATGCTCCAAATATATACTTGCTGTCAGAATGTAATCAAGCAGAAAGCATCCACAATCTACAATCTATATATACCTTGTTTATATGTATAATAATAGAGGATTTTGCAAGACTCTCTCTAACGATTTCCTTTAAGAATTCTTTTTTATCAAATTGGCAAAACACTCGAGACCAATTCAGTGGTCTTCTTTATTTATAAAATATAAGATGCCTTTTCGGAAGTGAAACAACCCTTCTCATGTATCCTTTAGATAAGTCACATTGTTTCATCATTATACAGATATAGCCCATCATACATTTATCTTGAAGAGTTACTACTCTTTTAAAAATATTACATTATGCCCCATCATGGGTGTCAACTAATACTAATAAACTAAATCATAAACCTCAAAAATATTAAAATAAATAAATACATAAAATTAAGGATAAATTACAAATACATGGCCTATAGTCATGGTAGTTTCGCAAAAAACTGAATTGTGTAATTTTTCTTTTTAACAATAAGCTTACCTAAGTTCCTCTCCATCATATCACGTTATGTCTATCCTTAAACGAGCACATGCTAATCACGTATCTTTAGAGTTAAGCAAAAAAGTTGTGAACTGTAAACTGAACAAAAAAATAGTTTTTTTACAAACCATTTCATTCGTAATTTGGTTCTATATAAACTGTTTGCGGTTTGGTTCAAAGAAGCAAACCCAACATAACCATTTGGTTAAACAAAAAAAATTCATGTAATCCTTTTGTACATTTTATATATTTTTTTCCTTCAATCTTTATGGATTTTTTCAAACTTTTTATATCTTGTTATTCATTTTTTTATTTATAAGTTAATTATTAAGATTAAGTTAAGTAAGTTACATATAAAATTTCACATTTAGAATAAAATCTCTTATCCTTGTTGTACAATTTTTTACTAAGTATTGTTATACACAATAAATATATAAAAAATTAATTGGAAACATATGAAAATTTAATAGAAAATGAAAGTATATTATTAAAAATAAAAATGTTGAGCAAAAATTTGATATAAATGGTTTAAACTGTAAATCAAATTGAATCGAAATAGTTTTAATTAGATTTGAAAAATTTACAAATTGAACTATATAGTTAGGTTTAATTTTTTTTTTAAAAGAACCTTTATGTGAGGTTTAGTTCAATGGGGGAATGAACCATATTGAATTGAATCGCACCAAATCCTTCATGTCTTGGTAAAAATACTTTAAATGATACCATTTACCTAAGTAAAACCCCTACAAAGTTAGTGAAAACATTCTTAGTCACATGTCTAATAGAATTTATTGATGAACCTTAATCCTAAATTTTTCTTCTAAAATCCAACCCCTTATAACACATTTGATTGAAATCCTAGTATTTAACTATATCCTTTTTATCACCTGTCATCGATCAAAGAATGCAAGCTTCATACCCGTAAAGAGAACCCTAATCCTAAAATGCTGCTAAAAGCTTATGCAAGCTTAATCGAAGGAGATACCTAAAACCAAACTTCTATCATCTCTTCTCCATCAATTGTTTCTCTCTAAGATCGAAGCCTATCATCATCTCTCTTTCTTCACTCACTAGTATCGAAGCCCTAAAACCCCAAACGTGATAACTTTTAAAAAATAGATGGAATCAATACATATCAAATTCAAACCTAAATGATTTATGTAATACAAACTAATGGCTCATTTTTTAGTTTGGTTTATTTGGGGTTTTTTGTTTGAATTAGTATACATCTATCATGTCATCTATAGATTATATGGTTATCAAAATCGCGATGTTATTGTTTATTTAAATGTATAGAATTGATGGAATTGCACAAAATCAATCAAACTATAAGCTTGTAAAATTATACATCAAAGTTCATAATTGTACCAAAAGTTTACACACGAACAATTTTATATCAATTTGAACTAAGAAAAACATTATAAATTCATAAATTCATAGGATTATACTTTTAAGTTGCGATTTTAATGACTAAAGAAACATAAATTGTCTGTGTTTTTCATTTGTCATTGCTAAAACAAAAGTTTCATCCTTTTTTCCTAGAACTTTTTTCCACAATTTTATGATTGTGAACTTGATATCAACTAAGAGTATTGAATTGTAAATACCCTTTCATATGCTGTGATATTAAAGGCTAAAGGGCCTATAATGGTCATATACTTGGTTATTTTGTCCATTTTATTAAGCTACCATGAATGCACAACCTCTTAAGTTGATTTTAATTACTAAGTGTCTATTTGTGTAGTTCTTTGTAGTTTACAAATAAGATGAACCAAATGAATTGACACGTTAAAACTAAACATACCTAATTTTTTAGCAAATACTTTAGTCAAAATGGTTGTTGATGCATGCTATTGCTAATAAATATATAGAGCGATTGATGCGAAAAAATAATGAAATAGTGATTGAAAGAAAAAGTTCAAAATATGATTGTATAATCAAGAGTTCTGACCAACACTCGTACATTTACCACAATGCTTGACCTTATTCCTTTTATTAATGGTGTTAGGATTCCATAGCTTATTATCTCCTCATTTCCTTGATTTCTTAGGCCCACCAAACTAAACTCTAATATCAAGAGGAAATAGTGTCACATATCCCAATTGTGTGCTCTTGTCTCTACCGAGCAAACGGGTAATGAATGATTGGTAAGTTGTTAAATATGCACCCCACTTGTAGCGGTCATGGACATACCACTCAAGCCTCTCAAAATTTCAAAGAATTGTTACAGTACCATGCTTGCAAGGCAATCCATTCAACTTCCACACCTTATAGCTACATATATGTACATTTAGGTTAACAATATAGCGCTTAAAACCATTGTCAACCTCATACTTGTTGGCACTAGAAGCTATTACCAAGTAATTTCTAGCCATGGTACTAACCTTTTCAATCCTCCTTAAGATGTTGGGACAAACATTTCTTTCATAGTTCTACATTCCTTCCCTTTTCCGGTTAAACCTATTCATCAAACATAATCTGTACCACTCCAACATTAAAATAATGAGCATCCCCTCGTACTATAATTATCATTTGATTGATTGACTCATTTAAGTTATTCATAAGTGCATAATACCTTATACAATAACTAAAAATGAGACTTGCATCAATGGGCTAATGGAATATTTGATAACCATTATTATGCTTTGTCACTTAGGTTTTCCATTACATCAACTTTACTCTCCCCTTACCTCATAGTAGTTGCATTTATAATGACCTACATTGTGTCCTTAAACTTTTATCTGGAAATTGTTTCATGAAATTCTCATATAAATATTGCACATAGTACCTATGCTCACCTATGGGAAATAGATCCTCAATGTGTTGTCTAGATCCCTAATGCCATGTCAAGCCCCTATAAGATTGATTCAAATGGGGTTATTAGTATATTAAAGAGATACATATATCTACTTGTGTATCAAAAAATTGGAAAAAAAAAACGATATGCATACCTTTTGCTGATCAAAAATATATACAAGTCTAAGTATGCTCAAGTTTCATATGTCATCCCCAAATATCTCTAAGAACTAGCTCATTAATCTTTATACTCTAACTTAACAACTGTAATGGCGATGCGAAATATATTCTCATTCCCTTCCTTGCCAATGGTAGCAAGTACCTTATATAAACTGCATTTTTGCCCCTTTCGTTCTTTTTAAAATTTTCTTAAATAAAGAAAAGGTAACTAATTAAAAAAAAAAACAAAAAATTAGAAAACTGAAAGAAAATTTTAAAAAAATTGAAAAATAAAAGAATTGAAAAGTGAAAAAATTAAAGAAAAAAGAAAGATAGAAGTTTTAGGAAAATAGAATATATATATATTTTTTGGGACAATAGGATTTTTAGGATAAGAGTATTGAGTTTGGATTGATTCTTTTTTAGGTAGGTTGTAAGAATAAGTATAAGTTGCCTTAAAGTATTAATACATTTTGAGTGCAATATAAAGTAAGGTACAGGCTGTTGACTTATTGAAAAGCACATATGCATATGCAAGGAAGACTAGAGCCTGATCCTCTTATTAAACAAATTGTGGATTTTATTTTGGCAGGCCTCTATAGACACATGTTAAGGATTCATTAGGCTACGTTTCTTACTAAACATGTAGCCATGTGATGCATCTCCGAGGTCGAATGTACGAAGGAGTACCATAACAAAATGAATGAAAGAAAACAAAAGGAGTTTAGCAAAATCTAGGTAGCTACCAACTAGATATGACATATTAATTGATCCTACTTAGCCTACAATCTACCGAATATGACTCACTGGTTCGAACTATAGGGTCACTCGCCACTACTCCTTGCTAAAGAGAATAGATAAGAGTTAAGGGTAAATGAGAACACCAAAGTTGCTCACAAAGAAAACTTATATTAATTCTAATAATGACAGTGACTGTCTGCTTACAACAAATGGGGACTACTAGCTCCAATAAGGTTACAATACATAGGGAAAAGACAAAAAAAGGGTAATTTACAAATATAATACATGAAATATACTAAAAAGACTAAAAGAGACAAAGAATATTCTATATGGAAAAAGTAAAGAATTATCCTAGAATGTTATACCAAAATATATGTGTCAAATGGTGGTTGGTGGTCTAGAGTATAGTATAATTTGGATAAAATGAACAAAAGAGGATCTGTAGGCAAGGCAACTTGATCTAAGTCAAGTCAAAGCTCAATCAATCAACCACTAAAGAGTATTCAGCTTGGACTGGGATTGACTATTGGTGGTCAGCTTGAGAGATCGACTTGGACAGTCATTTGAGGTTGGTATGCTTGAATGTTGTTTGTTTCATAGTATGATTGCTCGACAGGTTGACTTGTATGCTTAACAGGTCGACACATCTACTTGTAGCTCCAAGAACTATGCTGGTACATGTGAGAGCTCAATATTCAAGTAGATGGTAGAGTGAAACATGGATGTCAAGCTAGGAATTCTTGTCTTGGATGAGGCTTTAAGCTAATATTCTTTGTATAAGTCCTTTGAGACCTCTAGCTTGGCTGTGTGTGAGGTTTAAAAAGTTAATTCCTAGCATCTGCTTAGAAGTCGGAAAGATTTGACCTCAAATCTAAAGTGTTCTCCAGTTCTTGTTCTTCTTAAGCTCCTGTAAGGTCTTCTTCTTTTGGTTGATGGGGAATCAGGTCAGATACACTGAAGGTAGAAGAAACACTATAGTTCTCAAGCAGTTTGATTTGGTAGACATTGTGGTTGATCTTCTTTAGGACCTTGAATAAGCCATTAGCTCTTGGAGATAGCTTGTTCTGTTTTAGGTGTGGAAATTATTCTTGACTAAGGTAAAAGTACACTAAGTCTCCTAGTTTGAAAGAAGTAGCTCATTAGCTGCGGCTACTAATATCTTATCGTCTCTGGTTGAACTTAGCGATCTTCCTTGTTACAGACTAATTTAACTCTTGCAATTTTTAAGCTCAATCAACTCCAAATTAACTCTCTTCAACAGCTGCGAGGGTACTTATCAGATCCAGTGGAATAGTGGGATTGAGGCCATAGATGACCTCGAATGGAGTCTTCCTAGTAATTTTGTAAATAGTTTGGTTGAATACAAACTCCACAATTGGTAGACATAGATCCTAGTCTTTTAAGTTCTTTCCCATGATAGCTTTGAGTAAATTACCTAGCGCCCTGTTTATCATTTCAGTCTAGCCATCAATCTAAGGGAAGCTACTGAAGCTAAACATAAGTTTAGTCCTATGTCTTCTCCAAAGAATCTTCCAAAAATAGCTCAAGAATTTGGTATGCAATCTAAAATGATAATTTTCAGTACTCCATGTAGTCGAGCAACTTCTTGCAAAAACAAATCAACAATATATAAAGCATTGTTAATTTAATAGCATTGAATGAAGTGTAACATGTTGCTAAAGTGATCTACTACAACAAAGATCAAATCTTTCCCTTTAGATATTCAGGATAATGCTAGGACAAAGTCCATACCAAGGTCGGCTTAGGGTGAAGTCAGCATAGGTAAGGGCACATTCTCTCCATGTGGCTCTTTCTTTCCCTTAGCCCTTTTAAAAATTTCACAACTACCAACTACCTTATGGATATCCTTAGCTAAACCAAGTTAGTAAAAATTCTCTTTAATCAAATTAGCTATTTTGATTTCTCCAAAATGACTAAATAATCCACCATTGTGAGCTTTCTTGACCAATAGCTCGTGTATGGAACAACTTGATACACATAGCCTTCGATCCTTGAACAAATAGCCATCTTGGACATTATAGCCTCCAATAACGACTTCGTCTCTACATTGCTCTATAATAAGACCAAAATAAGGGTCATGAGCATATTGCTTAGTTATAAGTGAAAATTCCAGTAATTTTTTCTACAAAGCGGTTAGCAAGGTTTGCTGATGTGACAAAGCATTGGCGACTACGTTGGCGCTTCCTTTCTTATGTTGGATTACATATGAAAACCTTTCTATAAACTTTAGCCACTTGGCTTGCCTCTTTGAAAGTTTGTTCTAACTCTCAAGATGTTTCAACAATTCATGGTTAGTATAGATTACAAACCCTTGTGCTAATTAAATAGTATTACCAAACAATAAGAGCTTGAAAAAGTAAGCACAACTCTGTTTCATACACATAATAGTTCAATGCAGCACTACTAACCTTCTCATTGTGGTAAGAAACTAGTTTTCATTCTTACATTAGGATAGTACTAATTCTAATGCCCGATGCATCGTATTCCAATTCAAATGGCTTGTGAAAATCTAGAAATAATAAGATAAGGGCGGCGGTGAGCTTCTCCTTGATTTCCCTAAAGTTCTACTCAGTTTGGTCATTCCATTTGATCCCATCACTCTTCTTTGTTAGCTTAGTCAACAAGGATACAATGGTATTGAAGTTCTTAATAAATCGCTTGTACAAAAAAGTAAGGCCATGAAAACTTCGTACTTTAGTAAAATTCTTTAGTGTTGACCACTCCAAGATAGCTTGAACCTTCTCCTCGTCAACTTAGATTCCTTTTCCTGATACTATATACCCAAGAAAAATTATTTCACCTTAACAAAATGTACATTATTTCAGGTTCCCATACAACTTTTTGACTTGTAAAATATCAAAAACAACTTAAAGATGTTGAACATGGTTGTTCAGGTCAGAATTGTATACTAATATCTCATTAAAGTACATGACCACACATCGTCCAATTAAAGGGCACATCACATGGTTTATAAGCCTCATAAATGTGCTCAATGCATTGATAAGTCTAAAAGGCATAACCAACCATTCATAGAGACCATATTTTGTCTTGAAGGCAGTCTTGCACTCATCACTTGGTTTTATGCGAATTTGGTGATAGCCACTTCATAGATCAATCTTCGTAAATATCTTGGTGCCATAAAGCTCACTTAACATGTCATTGAGCCTGGTATCAAATATTTGTACTTAACAGTAATTTGGTTGATTGTTCGTTTGTCAATGAACATGTGCCACGAACTATCCTTTTTCGAGATGAGCAAAGCTAGTACAACACAAGGATTCATGCTCTCCTTTACATAACCTCTTTATGAGCCTATCTACTTGCTTTTTCAACTCGACAGCTTACTCATGAGCTTATATTTTTTGTTTAACTAATGTGTTACTCACGATAAATATAAGAACATGTATGCCTTTGTTAAGGATAGGAGGAAGATTGTACTGTAACCTATGATGCCAACCCAAGTAAATGAGACCTATAATCAGCTTACTTGAGCCAGTAAAAAAAAAAAAAAAGCCATAGTAATGAGCCAAAGAGAACTTCAACTGCTGAGAAGGCCAAAGAGCGTATATTCTTATTGATTAGAAGATTGTTGGAGATGAGGAACCTTAAGGAAGTGCCTAATGAGATCCGAAGGTTAATAAATGAGTTTGCAGATCTATTTCCTAAAGAGTTGCCCAAGGGACTACCTCCAATTCGAGGCATAGGCATTATATTGATCTATAGCTAAGCACTGCCCTACCGAATTGAACTGTAAACTCATCTATCAACCTTCATATCTCATTAAGCACTTCCTTAAGGTTCTTCATCTCCAACAATCTTCTAATCAATAGGAACATAGGTTCTTTGGCCTTCTCAGCAGCTCAAAGCTCTCTTCAACTCAAAAGGTCAATTCAGTAGGATGGTACCTAGCTGTAGATCAATATAAGGCTCTATGCCTAGAAATAGGGGGTAGTCCCTTGTGCAACTCTTCAGGAAACAGATTTGCAAACTCATTTATCAACCTTTAGATCTTATTAGTCACTTCTTTAAGGTTCCTTATCTCCAACAATCTTTTAATTAATAGGAACATACGCTCTTTGGCCTTCTTCGTAGCTTGAAGCTCTCTTCAACTCATCACTAAGGCTTCTTTTTACTTGCTCAAGTAAGCTAATTATGGGTCTCATTCACTTGGGTCGACATCATAGGTTGTAATACGATCTTCCTCCCGTCCTTAACAAAGGCATACATGTTCTTGTATCCATCGTGAGTAACACGTCGATCAAACAAATAAGGTCTTCTAAACAATAGATGTGAAGCTCCCATGGCGATGACATTACACACTACTTCATCCCTGTATGCATTTCCAACACTGAACAACACGATTACTTATTCTGTTACGTATAGAACATCTTTATCATGAAGCCAATGTAGTATAAGGTTGGAGGGACTTAGAGGTCGGTAGTACTAACCTTTGCACAAAGGAATGTATAACGATGTTGGTACAACTTCCTCCGTCCACTATGATGATGTACAATTGTCTTTTAATAGTGTACTTTGTATGGAATAAATTCTCTTTAGTGTCTTCTTCAGAGTTTCATAAGGAGCTTAATACTCATCTCAGCACTAAGGTCATGATAGATTATCGACCTCTAGCCCTTTTGCTTGTACGCACCTCCAAAGCCTTCAGTCTCTCACTAGAAGAATTCTCTCTTGTCAGCTTATTAAATATGAAAAACAGCATATAGAAGAACAATGGATGAACTCCTTGAAAACCCAACTTAGATATAGCTTACTTTGTTATGATCCTTGTACCATCGTCAACCACTCATATACTAAGGCTGATCAGTCGAGTGCCAAAGCCAAGGTCAATATACATTAAGTTCTACTCTAACCTATAGGAATTTCATGTGTCGAGGCTGACTGACTTAGTGCCGAAGACGAGAGCCTTACATGCCAGGTCCTTCTCTTTCAGCCTATTAAGTAATGACATCCCATATTCGTCTCTGCAACTTTGAATACCCTTCACCAATAGCTACCTCGATGTCCATATAACTCAACTTCAGCATCCCCAAACTCTAGAATGTGTACCCAACCGCGACATGCCACTTGTCATTCATTTTTCTAATATTGAACTATATTCCTTTATTTTATTTATCCCTTTTTAACCTTTTGGAAATGTATTATGATAGTATTGTTATATTATCCTTTATTATAATTACTTAGGTTTACTTATTGCCATAGGACTTAGTATAAATAGTCTCATTTTCTTTATAGCCGAAATGTCTTACATTGCTCTTAGATATTGAATATACTTATTCTTGTGAGATATTCCTCTCAAGTACAATCATTTTACACTCTTATCTAATCTTACCAAGTAACTTGAGATTAGTGTTGCATGGACCTTGACATTAGCTTATGTATCACATCAAGCAAAGTGTTGAGTTATGTTATGTTTGTTGGTGAATCACATCTTTTAAGCAACTTCACGTAAGCTACTGTATTATGTTTGTCAACCATTCCATTCTAGTTTTCTTGGATATCTCGAATGACCCATTTAGTTCCCATTTCCAATGGTAAGTCCTAGTAATTACTGAGCTCCTAGGCACATTATATAATCTTAGTATAAAATCTTGAGGTCACAACCGAAAGCTAAGTTTTGACATAATTGATCTTTTATAGTATATGTTAGTGTGTTCTATGTTACTTTGTTTTCTACTTCAAAAACAGAGCAAGCTCTCAGTTCACTGTTTGATTTGTATTTTCCTATGTTTATGGAAATTTCTTGTGTAAGTATTGTATTTGCTAAAGCTTTTTATTGAGGAAGTTGAATCCTTGTGTTTAAGGAGAGATCAATGATACCGAGAGTGATGCTCATGGTCATAGTTGTGATAACCAACAAACCCCATAACCCACTAATGAGCAAATACAAGACCTTATTACTATTGTGGCTAATCTAGCTATTTCTATACAAAAGGTCATAGAGACTAGGCCGCAAGATAGAGTTGTTGTTGAATAGGGTCAAGAAATGAGAGATAAGCCAAGAAGGTAGATGGGTGAGCAATGAGCAACAGAACCAATTGATATGACATGTGCCTTACCTTAACATGCTGACAGTATTGCTAAAAGGAGACTAGAGTTCAATGAAGTTGAGGAGTATGATGAGGAGGAGCAATATGATGGACTTAAGGAGTGTAAGCTTAGAGCTCCTAGAGGATCCGAGCAACTTAAGGTACAGATTCCGAGCTTTAATTGGTCTGGTAGCACTAATGACTACTAGGATTGGGAGGAGAAGATCGAGAAAATATTTGACTTTTATGATTACGAAGATATTGTTTGTATTTAAGTGGCTGCATTGGAATTTTTTGGGTATGCAGCCATATGGTAGAAAAAGTTATATAACATGTACTGGAGAGCCTAACATGAAATCCGAACATGGAATGAGATGAAGAGAGTTCTGAGGAGTAGATTTGTTCTAGTATACTATGAACAAGACACCTTCTAATGACTCCAAGACTTAAGATAAGGCCATAGATTAGTGGATGAGTATTTCCAAGAGTTCTAATTACTGATGATCCGATGTGATGTTGACGAACTCAAGCCTCAAACTATAGTACGATTCATTTCAAGGCTTAAAATTGAAGTTGGTAACATAATGGAGTTATAACAATTTGGGACTTTAGATGAAGGCACATAATAGCATAGATGGTCGAAAGGCAGAGGCAAAGCCAAATTAGCCGAATGTTAAGCAATCAACCAAACTTGTTAAGCTAACCTAAGAGCAATTGAGCTTAAAATAGTTTTGAGTTGTAAACTCCTAAAATTTCAACATAATACCTAAGGTAGACCCTAGTGTGGTAAAAGACTCTAAGAGTCGACAAGGCTAGTTAAGAGAAAAACCCTAAGATAACAATTGAAGATTCAATCACGTTTAACCCTAAATGTATGTAAATATTAAAGACTGCTCCCGAAAGTGATAAAAACCCTAAAACTATAACTTTAAGGATGTAAAAGCACCAATTCACTATAATCTACTCTAAAACCCTAATTGATGAGATATGCTTAGTAACATGCCAAATCATATAAAATCATTAGCAAATGATCAATGATAACTTCCAATTGTTCATAAATGCTTACATACTGCATTGATTTATAAGAAATTATGATAATATGTTATAGATACTATTAATCTTGTAATTTTACAAATAAGCTAGTATTATATAAGTTTAAGGGTTTAGTTAATATTTATACTATATGTAATCCATGTTATCATTCTAAATCGCACTTTACATGATAGTTATACTAAACATCATATTAAATGATATATATATGATATAAATACTTAGAGGAAGATCTTAATAACTATTTTTACTAATTATTTCATTTAATTTCATATTTCCCTTCATTTTCTTAATTTTTTCCTAATTACCTTCAATTCAATTATTATGTACACTAATTATATTCAAATTAAGAAAGTTGACTAAGTTAAATGTTAACCAAGCTAAAGTGTTGACTAAAGTCAACATGGGTCACTTTCACTCTAGAATTCTCTTTTCTTTTCCTTTGATTTTTTTTTCCTTTTTCTTTCCCCCTTTATTGCTGTCCACTACCCCCTTCTAGACTCTATTTCCATTTTCTTTAAAACACATTTACAATACAAACAAACCCCCCTTTTCTTCTTCCTTATCCCAACTACTACTTCCCTTTTCCCTTATCCTTCTTCTACTTCTTATTTTTCCTTTTCATTTCATCCATTAACAAATTTCAAACCATTATTTTACATATATATAAACTCCCCTTTTTTCTTACAAGAAGAAAAGGTATGTTTCCATTCATCTTTTAGTTTAACATATGATTATTATTATTTTTTTTATATTGGCTTTAGAATCATAATGCAACATGTACATGTATGTTAGAATAAAATAGGAACCTTTATGCATATACATATAAGTATAGAAATACTTAAGAATATAAGTAGAAATATATGGGCACATATAATATGTGGATACATGTGAGATACTTATGTATAAATTTTAGTAAAATACATAGTATAAGTATATATATATATTATATATATATATAAAAGTGTATGAGGAACACATGTACATATGCTTAAGTATTCTTATACTAAAGTATCTTTAATGTACATAACCTAAAATAAGGAACATACTAAGTGTGCATACATATAATTTACTAATTGAACCCATAAGATGCAAAAATATGAATTCTATGAAAATTTCTAAAAGGGGTATGGAAGACATACGAAAATATGTATACCACCGTATGTAAATATAGGTATATGTATAGATATATGTACTAGTATAAATACAATTATATGTATAAGTATACAAGTATACATACAAGTATATTAGAAGTATACATACACATGACATACATATAGAATATATAAGTACATAAGTATAAAAGTTGTACATAAGTAAATCATAACATAATTACTTAAAATACTATAAAATAGTATAATAAAATAATAAAAAAATTGTAATATGTATACATGTATACATATGTGGGCCAAAACTATTATAAGCCCATAACACACATATCAATTTGAGTTAACATCATTTAAGTACATAAAATAGATTAACATCATTTAAGTACATAAAATAGTAATAATAATGCAAAGTCATCAAAATATAAGAACCTAATGGTTAATTAAATCATAAAGTACTAAAATAAGATATAAAAATAGACAATAAGAATATTCAAGCTTCAATAATTAAAATTTTGATAAATTTAATTCATATTGTAAAACACGAGTCTTAACTTCCAAAACGGACCTTATCATGTATAATCCTAAAGTTAAGCCAAGAGACCGTAGAATTGAACTTAGAGTACAAGGTTTAGGGCGATTGGTTAAAAGATCCGATCAAACTCGAATTATAAACTATGGAGAGAAATATTAGTAAAAATGACCCCGTAAACTTGAATTCAAGAAAATAAGTAATAAAATAAGAGATTATAAAATTTTCAAATTTTAAGTATAATAATTGTTAATTATCGAAAAGGCGAAAAGTGTAATCTAATAACTAATAAATTACTAGAGATAGATTATATGTATACTAAAAATTATAGAATGATCTAAATAATAATTAAGAATATTCACATGTACTCTATATGTATTTTCGTGTAGGTAAAAATACACGAAATTTCTTAAATTGGCCAAAAACTTAGTAAATAATTAAAGAAAACTATTAATTAATTGAGAAAAAACAGAAGGATATGGAATGATGCAAATCTGGTCATGGCAAGTCAGGAACTAGAGAAGAAAAATTATCCAATTAGAATTAAGCAACGTAAAAGCCAAAAATCAAGGGAATAGGCCAATGTCATGTCTAATTAATGCATATTAATTACCAAAAGCTTCTATAAATAGGAAAAAAAATCAAAGAACTCCTTTGGACAGTTGAGGATTAGAGAAAAATAGAGAGACTCGAAAATTCAAGAGAAAAACTAGAGAAAAAAAAAGAAAAGAAAAATTGTGCAGTTAGGGCTAGTGAGCCAAACCCACACACCACCACCATTTGGGACCGAGCCATCACCACCACTTGGGACCGAGCCACCACCACCACCCCACTCCAGACCCACCGCCTGGACCGGCCGATACACCTGGACTAGTGTTGGAAGGCCAAAAGCTATCGGACTGGGTGAGTCTCTAATTTGTTTTGATTTTGTATAATTTCTTAAAATTAGTTATTTTACCCAGAAAATTATGAAACTTGTTATTTTAAGGTTTTATTGTATGTAGATTTAGGTAAAAATAGTGATTTAGTTTAATCACATCTGAAAATATAGGATCCTTAACAAATTAAGCAAAACCGAGTATGATTAGAATTAGAAATAAATAGGCTTAGGAGTGTAGTTTGGAGCTCAAAATTTTTCTGTAGAATACTTAAGGGATATAGAACAGTGCTATGAAGCCATTATTTTAAAATTACTTTTCGAAAATTTTAAGTTAATTTTTAGCCCTAAAATGATGAAAAAATTGGGTAATTTTGGGTTAATTAGGTGATTAAAATACTAGTTACTGATTTAGATAGTAATTCTATATTTAGGGATGATAATCTCTAATGTGGAAACCTAATCATAACCTTTGGAGTGTTAAGTATAAGTAATGAAGGCATTATGTGCTAATTATAGAAAATTAGGAATATAATAAAAAAATTAGGTTTAATTAGATAATATAATCATAGAAATCAGAATATAATAAATTTGAAATAAAATTTAATTTTAAGTAATTACATAAGAAAATGTAAGATTTTCTTACATCAGGAATAAATTCGGCACTTCAATCAGGATTAGCGTGTACCAAATAGTTTAAAATCTTAAATTTAGACCCAATGGGATATTAGAATACTCGAGTTTAATGTGATTAATTTCACATTAGGATTTGAGCATATTTAAGATTTCAGAATCAAAACTAGAATATAATTTAAAAACCGAACCCTAAACTAGGGTAGAATGAATTATTAGTAAATAATAGTTATACATAGAAAAAATAAGCTAAATCATAACTTAGAATGTGAATCATTAAAGTATAAAACTAAAAAAGACCTATTTGTATTATAGGATTGTAATCTAGTGATCGGGCGACTGAGAAACTCCAAGTAAGTTGGGTTATTACTTACTGTATTAGAGTGCTATTTTATGGTGCTCGGAGACTTAGGATTGTATATGGTTGTGATTGTAAGTAGTCTACGCATGTGTTTGATGTATCTGAATGCGTACTGAATTTGTAATGTCAATGATTTTGTGATTGATTGAATTGATGTGAAATTGTTTGAACACCCTAAATGAAATTTAATCTTATTCAATTCTAATAACTAAAAATGTCATGCATTGCAACCCATTAAGGGATCATAGGATTCTCCAACCAAATACCGACCCCTTCAAAAGGGATAGCGTAGGATTACAAAATGGTCCCTTCTTCACCCTTAGTCGAACTAAGTGATAAGAGAGGAGGTTGCGGCGAGGGTGAAGTCAATGGTCCAAAGGTAGTCACGGGAGGAGTGAGGTCTCCATTGCACAAGCTTGGGTTTAGTTGTGAGCTACTGCATAACATGGAAACTCCTCAACCTGGATTAGAGCGAGTAAAATTTCTCTAATTTTGCAATAGACCGGATTACGTTGTGTGATGACACTTGATTGTTGCATTGCATTAAATAATTGCTTGATAATCTTGTTTATGTTTGTATACTCTCATGAGTCTCCAATTCAACTTACTGAGCTGTAGTTACTCATACCCCTATAGATCTTTTTAAATGTCTTGATCTTTGAACACTTCAAGTATTATGCCGTTTTACAATTATCCAAGGGTTAGTCCTTTTGAAGCCAGGTGTATGAGGAGCAATTTACTTAGTAATGATGTGTAGCGAGAATGTCCTTCGTAGTTTGAGGGTGAAAGACTGATAATTATTATGTAAATTAGTGAATTGTTGTGTATATGTAGAATTTCCCGGGAAGTTCTGTGGACTTTACATATAATTATATAGGTTTATTTAAAATTTGTGAACTTTACCATAATTGTAGTTAAACATTTAATTGGACTGTTTACTTCAAAGCAAGAAGTCGTCGGCGCCTTGTATAAATTATATCTATAGTAGGTACTGTAAGGCCAGTTACTATCATAGAATAGTTTACACAGTGGGACTGTTGCAACTTTGTGACTTCGGGGCTTAACATCGTGTGAACGTACTTCTGAAAACAATGAAAAACAACTATAAGCTTATAAATATCAAAGATAAAATGAAAAAGTTATATACAATTAACAATTAAGTTCAACCGGATAAAAATTGATAGTAACCTAAGTAGAATTAGATAAATAGATATCTAGAATTACTAGTTAACTAAATTACTTATTATCATTGTTATCTCTTAATGATCAGGTGATCTCAGCAAGGGTATAGATCTTCCAATCAATTATTACAATCAGTGTGAGACGATATGATCGAGTGAGTATTTACCTTATGATTCCATACTTATGTGTGTTTGTACCTAGTGAACTTAAGTAATTTTGTTAATTGAATGTTATGTAGGGTCGGGAAATGCTTGTGTGTGTTATTGTTTGCTGAATTGTGAATTTACCTTAAATATCAATAACAGATTGTTTGTTGCATAGTAGCATAGATAATGCTTGTATGTGCTATTGTTTAGTCATACCCTAATCAGATTTAACTATACTTAACTGATAAAAAGAAATTAGAACATGCATCACATATATACTAATCCTGGCAGTTACATTACATGAAGGTAAGGAGAGGCTATATAAGGGTTGTTATTTATAAGTATATTGGTTTTGTACGGTGCATGCATATAATATGACTTTACCCTAACCTACGTGAATATTAGGCATTGAAGACATCAACTGGCCGACTAAGGGTCGAGTCTAGAGGCCTCCGTTTAAGGGTATGTGTAGACTGTAATGGCTCACTCATAATTATACTTAGAACTTGGTTCTTATGAAAATAAAAGATTTGTTTTTTTTTTTAATACCAAATGTGGAGTTTTGTAGAAAA
Source organism: Lumnitzera racemosa (assembly GCA_024138005.1). Classification (NCBI taxonomy): domain Eukaryota; kingdom Viridiplantae; phylum Streptophyta; class Magnoliopsida; order Myrtales; family Combretaceae; genus Lumnitzera; species Lumnitzera racemosa. The sequence continues at coordinate 32,593,531 of JAMXBC010000008.1, forward strand.
TAAGTTCTAGTATAATATCCAGATTCGATTAATGCCATGTATACTCTAACCTTGACTTCGAAGGGCGTTAAATCTGAGTTGCTTATAGTGACTAGTTAACTGTATGTATTACTTAGCACTTTGTTTGCTCATTCATTCATATGATTGAATTTAATGTATTTACAACTTACTTATGGTGTGGCTGAGGGTTTTACTCACTAAATGTTAGCTTACACCTTCTTAGTCTTTTATTGTAGGACGACTTGTTTGTCGACGCTAGCCGTAGGATACCAGAGGTTAGCGTGAGGACCTAGGCAAGAGTGGGCTATTCAAAGTGTCGAGAGAACTTACTTTTGTAAACTTTTATTTGTGTACTTTTCATTTTGATGATATTGTAGATGCATGTATACTAGATTACTATTTAATGTAATCTTCATAGTTTGAATCTTATATAATTATGTTTATGTGATGATATCATTTTGATCTACATGTCCTTGGGAAACTAGTAGTTATAGAAGTCTTGTATATGGTATGAAGGGTCAGTGATTGGAAGGGTAACCAATATATGATTTTTCATACTATTACGGCGTCTGCCATGACTAGATCGCCCTCAGGTCATGACATGAGGTGGACCACCGAAGATAGGTGTCGAGTCAACTTGATGATGGTTGAGGCAAGGGCAAGGACGAAGAGCCCGAAGTCTGAAGGGAGCAAGGTCAGAGCTCTAGGAGGATGACCTGAAAGATTAAGTATTTTAAATACCTTGGCTATGGATATGTAACTAGTTAATGTATGAACTGACGTGTCATGACCATCAAGGGAGACAAGCCTTAGTTCAAAGTGGAGATTACTAATGAAGGAAAGGATGAAAAGAGAGTCAATCAAGTGATAGAAGGATTTGAAGAAAACCTCGTATCGTAACCCCACCTGAAGTAGAAGCTGAATACTGCTTTGTCGTATGACGGACTCTTAGTACCTTTGTGTCTAACGAAAATGAGTAGGGTAAGAACCTCTTCCCTACAGATCGCCGAATGAATGGCAAGCTTTGCGCATTAATCATTGATGGAGGAAGTTGTACCAATGTTATAATACAAAGAGTAGTCAAGGCTTCAAAGTTGCTGACCTACCCACATCTTAAGTTGTACAAGATTCATTGGTTGAATGAAAAGGGAAGCTTACCCATTGCTAAGCAAGTTAGAGTGCCCATTACTATTGGATACAGATACAAGGATGAGGTGTTGTGCAATGTCTTACCCATGTGCACTTTACACAATTACTAAGCCAACCTTGGCTGTTTGATTGGAAAGTGTTGCATGATAGGTATAAGAACACCTATATGTTCCAAAAGGATTGGAAGAAGGTTATACTAATCCCAATAAGCCCCAAAGAAGTACAGGAGTTGCAAGATAAGATTACCGATCATTGTAATGGAAGTTCCTAGTGATTTCCTGAGCATAGTTTTCTTAAGATGTCAAGGAAGAAGAGTGTGTGCTCCTGTTCCTACCTAGGTGTAGATATTATTACAAGAGTATGCTGACCTCTTTATTGTTGAGATGCCGAAGGGTTTACCATTGGTAAGAGGTATTGAGTATTGCATTGATCTTCAGCTTATAGTTATTTTTCTAAACTAACCTGCCTATAGGCTTAACCCCAAGCAAGTAGATAAGTTGAAGAAACAAGTAGATGAGTCGATTGATTGTGGATATGTCTAAGAAAACATGAGTGATGCGGATCATGACCAAGAACAAACAAGGCCAGTTGTTGAATGGGTCGAAGCTTGTCGAAAGCTTGAAAGAGTTGATGAGGAATGGTGCGAAAGAACAAATGGCGAATGAAAAAGTAAACAAAACCCACAAACAGCTTAATGGATGTGATATACGAATGGAACTTCTAAGGACTCACGGTACAGCTCAATATGACGTACGAGTTGGTCCGGTGAGGTTACTTATCACCTAACCTTGCTTAAGGGATAAGATAAGAGTAAAATGAGAGTAAATAAGCATAGTGTTTATGTAAAGGAAGAATATCCAGTACATTAATGGTAATCTATTAATGGCTTACAAATATAAGGGGTATTTATACTCAATAAGTTATGACAACTTACTAAAAGGGAAGAGACAAAAAGGACATTTCCTAAGGAAGTACTATACAAGGTACAAAAGGGTAAAAATGAATATTTAAGAAAATCAATCACTGGTGTAACGGATTCTATACATGATTCTGTACACGTAGTGATGCTGTATTGGTGATGTTGTTAGAAGATGCGGACAAAAAAATTATGATCAACTTACTCGTCTAAGCAAAGGCAACTTAGTCAATCCAGAGTATATCTCTCATCATCTCAACAAAGGTGATGCCGAGTAAGTGATTAGCTATGCATGAGTGAGAATGAGGATCAGCTGTTGTGTCGACCTTTAGATTCTCAACACATTATCTAAAAAAAAAAAAGTAGTCATTCGGCTTAGCATGCAAAATGGGTCAGCAAGGAGATACTTAGCCTCGGTTGGAGTAAGAGGATTCGTATTGCCAGTCTTTCTAGTCCTTGGGCTCGACTACGGGTCCATGGCCCAATAGCCCGATTCCTATCAATGAGCCCTTGTGCCATGCCGGCTATCTTAGTACCCAAGAAGATAGCTCCTAGATAATGTACGTTGATAGCCAAGCAATCGACAAAATTACAATTATATACCGATATTTGATCTCGCAATTAGATTATATACTCAATGAATTACATGGTTTCCACATATTTTCAAAGATTGATTTAAAGAGTAGCTACCACCAAATACGAATGAGATGAGAAGATGAATAGAAGACTACTTTAAAACAAAGGACAGTTTGTTCGAGTGGATGGTGATGCCGTTTAGTCTAACAAATGCATTGAGCACCTTTATGCAACTCATGACCATGTTTTGAGGACTTTAATTAGTAAATGTGTAGTAGTTTACTTTGATGAAATTTTGGTTTATAATACCAATCTTGTTTCTCATGTTGAGCACTTAAGATATATGTTTGATATCCTTTGTGTTGATAAGTTGCTTGGCAATTTAAAGAAGTATATGTTTTGTTAAAGCGAAGTTGTATCCCTTGGATATGTTAAGTCTGAAGGAGGTATCAAAGTTGATGACGATAAAGTCCGAGCTATTCTCTAATGGCTGACACTGACTAATGCTATTAAAGTATGGAGTTTCCATGTTCTAGCTTCATTCTATCAAAGATTCATTCAAAACTTTAGTTCCATAGCTGTCCCACTGACTGAGCTGACTAAGAAGAACTCTGAATTCAAGTGGTCTAAGAAGGCTCAGAAGAGTTTTGATGAGATCAAGTTTAGGTTGACTTCTACCTTAGTACTCATCTCACTAGACTTTGACAAAGTTTTTAAGTTGGAATGTGATGCATCTGGAGTTGGTATTAGAGTTATTCTTATGCAGAAATATTAACCAATTGCTTATTTTAGTAAGAAGCTTAGAGGAGTCACACTGAATTACTCGGCTAATGACAAGGAGTTTTATGCCCTTATCCGAGCGCTTCAAAGTTGGCAATACTACCTATTGCCGAAAGAGTCCATCATCTACACAAATCATGAATCTCTCAAGTATCTCAGAGGGTAGCAAAAACTTTCTCGACCTCATGTTAAGTGAGTTCAATTCTTGGAGACTTTTTGCTATGCCATACGATACAAGAAGTGAAGCACCAATACTGTAGCTGATGCATTCTTTCGTTGACATGTTCTTATTACAACCTTACAAGCTAGGATACTTAGAAGTTGGGCCGTGCCCAATTAATATGAGCTTGATCCATATTTTAGGCCCTTAGTGGCTAAGTGTAATATTAGAGGAGTTATGTATGGGTTCTATTTGAGACAAGGGTTTCTAATGAAGAGTAAGCAAGTTTGTGTACCAAGTGGGTCTGTTGGGGAATTACTTATCTAAGAAGCCCATGTTAGAGGCTTAGCTAGCCACTTTGATGAGAAGAAAATAGTTGAGTTGCAGGAAGAACGCTTCTATTGGCTAGTGATGATGAAGGATGTACGCTAAGTCCTTGAAAGATGTGGGGTTTGTAAACATGTAAAGGGTAGAAAGGAGCCTATGAAGAGTACATATACCTGCCTATACTTAAATGGCCATAGATCAATTTAAGCATGAATTTCATGCTTGGCCTACCCAGAACATTGAGAAGACATCATTCTATTATGGTTGTGGTCGATTAGTTCAGTAAGATGAGTCACTTCAGTCCTTACCACAAAACCAATGATGCTTTATTTGTTGCTAATCTCTTTTTGCAAGAGATCATGCAACTACATGGAGTAGCAAGAAGTATTGCATTTGATCATGATATAAAGTTCATAAGCTTCTTCTAAAGAGCCTTACAGAAAAAGTTCGGTACTAAGCTCATGTTTAGTACTTCTTACCACTAGCAGACATATGGCTAAACAGAAGTTATGAACAAAACAGTCAGTAACCTCCTTCAAGCTGCTGTAAGGAATAATCTACATGATTAGGATCTGTACCTACCCATCATTGAGTTCGCTTAAAACCTCTTAACTTATAGCTCAATAGGAAAGTCACCAGTTGAGGTCATCTATGGACTTAACCTAAACTGACCCTGAGATATGGTTATTTGCTTGACCTCTTAAATAGAAAGTCAATTTGTCTTGCAACACATCGTAGAGTTCCAGAAATTACATTAGAAGGTTGCTAAAAAACTAGCCAAGACCGTAGCCTAACAAAAAGCATAGCAAAGCCAAAGAAGGATACAAGTCATTTACAACCCAGGAGATCTTATCTGGATCCACCTCAATAAGGAGCGTTTTCTAAGGAAGAGGACAAATAAGTTATCCCCTAAGTTAGATGGACCTTTTAAGATCCTTCAGCGTGTGAATAACAATGCCTATGAGCTTAAGCTACCTAAAGGATATAGAGTATCTCTTACTTTCAACATTGCTTACCTGATGCCTTATGTGCCAGAAGAAGAAGAACAGGATTTAAGGGAAAATCTTCAACAACCCCACTGATGGATTATCTCTTGTTATCCTGTTGAAGATAAAAAAAAATATACAGAAGAATAGTAGGCAGACTCCTTAAGAACCTAACTTAGATACACCTACTTTGCTCTGGTCTTTTTACCTTTACCAACCACTCATATATTGAGGTCGATCAATTGAGTTCCAAGGTCAAGGTCAATATACACCAAGCCCTACTCTAACCTATAGGAATTTCATGTGCTGAGGCCGAAAGATTAAATGCCGAGGATGAAAGCCTTGTATGCCAAGTCCTTTTCTTTTGGTCTATTTAATAGCGACATCCCTTATTTGTTTCGACAACTTCAAGTACCCTTTGTTAGCAGCATCCCCAATGTTAGCACAGCTCAACTCTAGTGTCCCCAAACTCCAGACCGTATACCCAACCATGACATGTCGCATATCATTCATTTTTCTGACATTGTACTATATTCCTTTATTCTATTTATCTCTTTTTACCCTTTTAAAAATGTACTATGATAGTATTTTTGTATTACCCTTTATTATAATTACTTAGTTTTCCTTATTGCCCTAGGGGTTGTTGCAAACTGTGACCAAGAACAGATAAGGCCGGTCATTGGATAGGTCCGAGCTTGTAGAAAGCTCAAAGAGGATTAATGGAGAAAGTGCGAAAGGGGGCAAAAATAAAGACTGAAATAGTAAGCAAAACCCACAAACAGCTCTAAAGAATATGATGCACCAATGGAACTTCCGAGGACTTATGACTCAATTTAATATGACGCACGAATTGGTTTGGTGAGGTTACTCACCACCTAACCTTGTTTAAGGGAAAGGATAAGAGTGATGCCGAGAGTAAATAAAAAATGTTTACACAAGGAAGAAAAAAAGTACTCAAAGAGTATATATTAAGAATGATTTGATGTTTTCATAGTTACAAGTATAAGGGTATTTATACCCATAAGTTAGGGTAACCTTCCTAAAAAGGAAAAGATAAAAAGGGCATTTCCCATGGAAGTAATGTACAAGATTCAAAAGGGTGAAAATGAATATACAAGAAAAACAATCATTGGTGCAATGGATTCTACTCATGATACCGTATACGTAGCGATGCTACATTGGTGAAGTCATTAGAAGATGTGGACAAAAAGTATAGACATATGGATTTATTCGAATAGGGATAGCTTAGTCAATCTGGACTTTCTCTCTCTCTCGGCTTCTTAGTAAGAAAGATGCCGAGTGTTGGTCGACTTGGCACTAGAGAGTAATTATCAACTCAGCATACTATAGAAAAATGGGTGTTAATATGGCGTGGCATCAAGGAAGTACTTGACCTTGGTTCGGGTTGGATGGAATAGAAGGATTCGTTAGGTTAGCCCCTCTAGTCCTCAGGCATGGTTGGGAATCAGAGGTTTGATAGCCTACTTCCTATCATTCCCTCCGGGTTATTTTGGATTTTGGATTTGGGATTAAATCTGAATGGTGTTCATTTAGTTCTTCGTTAAGGTGATATAGACTTAGGTCGGCAATGTTAAAGGCATCAAAACCCCCATAATCCTTAGGTAATTCCAACCTGTAGGCATTGTCACTGATTTTCTGGAGGATTCTAAAAGGTCCTTTTGCTTTTGCAAATAATTTGATCTTCCTCTTATTCGAGAACCGTTCCTTGCTAAGGTGCAACCATACCAACTCTCCCGGTTGAAATTGTTTGGCTGACCTACTCTTGGTCTTTTCTTACATTCTTCTAGTAGTTTGGTCGATGTGCTAAGTGACCTTATCATAAATATGTTGAAGAGATTATGCTCTGGCCATTGCGTAGGGTCTTCATGTGCAGGTATTGGTATAGGGGAATGGTTGAAGGATAACTCGGGATTGAATCCATATATCACCTTGAAGGGAGTCTACTTAGTGGTGTCATGTATTGTCGGTTATAGGCGAACTTGACCACTGGTAGGCAGACGTCCCAATCAGCTAAGTTCTTGCCTATTGCAGCTCGGAGCAGTAATCTAAAAGTATGATTAACCATTTCTATTTGGCCATCAGTTTGGGGGTGACATAAGGTACTGAAGAGTAATTCGGTTCCCAATCGGCGCTACAGGGTTCTCCAAAAATGACTTAAGAGATTCAGATTTATGTCAAAGACCACACTTCTTGGCACACCGTGTATCTGCATAACCTCCTGCAAGAAAAGAGAAGTAATAGCCAAAGTGTCGTTAGTCTTAGTGCAGGGCACGAAGTATGCCATCTTACTAAATAAATCCATGACAACCATTACAGAATCTTTGCCTCAAGCAGTGTACAACAATCCAAGAACAAAATACATGCTCAATTCAGTCTATAGCCTCATCGGGACAGGTAAGAGCATTACTTTCCCTTACTCGGCTTGGTACTTAGCCTTCTTGCACATGGCACAGCTTTCAACAACTTAGTGCATATCTTTCCTCATTCTTTGCCAAAAAAATCAGCCATTTATCAATTCATAGGTCCTCTTCTCCCCAAAATGTCCAGAAAGACATCCACTGTGGGCTTCCCTGACTAGTAGCTCCCTTAGTGAACAAATCGACACACATAATTTTCTTGCCTTAGAACAAGTAGCCATTCTCTACATAATGCTCATCCATTGTCCTTCCATCCACGCATCGCGAAATTATGAGTTCAAAGTGTAGATCCTCGAAGTACTGTTCTTTGATACTCTTAAACCCAAACAGTTGGGTCTATAGTTCTAATAAAAGCGCATGTCTCCTCAAAAGAGTGTCTGCAACTACATTGCTATTTTCTTGCTTGTATTTTATCATAAAATTGAATCCTTCAAGGAATTTAACTCATCATGCTTGCCACTTCGACAACTTGGGCTGACTTCAGAGGTACCTTAATGATTCATGGTTAGTATATATGAAAAATTCTCTCGACAATAAATAATGTTACTATACTTGCATTACTCGGATCAATGTCAAAAGTTCCTTGTCATACACGGAGTAGTTCAACTATGGTCCTTGAAGCTTCTCATTATAGAAAGCAATTAATCGACCTTCCTACATCATGATAGCGCTTATTTTAATGCCCAATGTGTCACATTTAAACTAATTTTTTTTTTCAAAGTCAGGTAACACTAGCACCGAGACGGAGATCAACCTTTCTTTTATCTTGGCAAAACGTCTCTCTTCCCTTTCTCCCTATCAAAAGTCGATTTTCTCCTTTGTTAGCTTAGTAAGTGACATGGTGATGGTGTTGAAATTCCTAATAAACCTTTTGTAAAATGAAGCCAGTCCATGGAAACTTCTCACATCGACACAAGTAGTAGGAGTCAACTACTCTCAACAATTGCTCGGATCTTTTCATCATCAACTCATAAGCCTCCTCCACTAACTACATTGCCCAAGAATATAACTTACTCTTAGAAAAAACAACATTTCTTTAAATTTTCGAATAGTTTCTCAACACGGAGGATATCTAGGACTACTTTGAGATGTTTACAGTGACTCAACATGTCGATATTGTATACCAAGATGTCATCAAAGTACACCACGACACACTTCCCCATGAGATGTCTCAGGATGTGGTTCATAGGTCTCAAGAAAGTGCTCGAGGCATTCGACAAGCCGAAGTGCATGATCATCTACTCATAAAGTCCATGTCAAGTCTTAAACGTAGTCTTCCACTTGTTTCCTAGCCTCATGCGGATCTGATGATAGCTAGACTTAAGATCAATCTTGTTAAAAATCTTGAATCCACTTAGTTCATCCAACATGTCTTCTAGCCTTGGGATTGGATACTTAATTTAATTGTGATTTTGTTCATGGCTTGGTTATCTACATACATCCGCCAAGTTCCATCCTTCTTCGACGCTAGAAGTACAGGTACAGCATAAGGGTTAAGACTCTCTTTTACATAGCTTCTCTCTAGCAACTCATTAACTTGACGTTTGAGTTCAAAAGCCGAATCGAGGTTCATCTAATAAGTTGGCTTATTCGGCAGTACAGTATTGGATATTAAGTCAATGTAGTACTCTATGTCTCGAGTTGGGGGAAACCCCTTAGGTAACTGTTCTGGAAACAAGTCGGCATATTCATCTAACAACTCCTTAATCTCTTGGGGTAACTCATCCCGCTCCCTTATTTCCAATAGTCGCCTGACCAATAAAAGAGTTAGCTCATTAGCATTGATGACGTCTCAAAGCTTGGCTCTACTCATTCCTAAAGCTTTCTTCGATCCACGAGTAAGTTTTGTTTGTAGCTTTTTGACTTCTCTTGACAACATGAGATTTAATATGATCTTCCGATTATCCTTCTCGAACATATACTTGTTCTAATAGCTGTCATGTATAACTCTCCTGTCAAATAACTACAGCTTACTCAACAACATGTAGGAAGTGTACATAGGTAGTACGTTACAGAGAATCTAGTTAGAGTAATTCCCTATAGTGATGGGCAGTAGTATTTACCGAGTAACATGTAATACTCCTTTCTTACTCAACCAGTATAACTTATATAGTTTCGGATGTGCAACAGTCAATAATTTCAGTTTTGAAACAAGATCAGTTGATGCCACATTGGTACAGCTTCCACTATCCATGATGAGGGCACACATCTGATCATTCACCTTATAGGTAGTATGAAATAAATTCTCTCTCTACTCTTCCTCTCGTAAGGGTTTCATGTTCATAGTATATTGGATAACCATGAGTAACTAATCTAAGTCCTTAGGAAATACATCCTCCTTAACTAACTCTTTCTCGGCACTCTCTTTCTTTATAAGAACCTCTTCCTCTTTAGGTTCTTCATCCATAGTCTCTACTTTTAGCTTTGGGATGTCTCCTTGATGACCATCGTCCGTCGATTCGAGCACTGGGCATCCATGTGTCCTAACCCTTAACAATTGAAGCACTTTATTTGGTTGGTCTTCCTACTAGACCCTTGCCCCTTCTCATATGTTCCGGTTAGCACTACATCATCAGGTCAGCCTTTCTACTTAGCTCAGACATCAACCTTTCTGCTTGATGACTCGCTTATCCAAGTTAGCTAGTCAGCATCTTTACCGGTACACGACTCCTTCTTTGCCTCTCTACACACTAGGCAATCCTAATAACTTCATCCATTGTGTCGAATCATTAGAGCTCTACAATGTCTCAAATGTCCTCTCTCAACCTAATAACAAACCTTAAGATTGCTCAAGTTGGTTGTTCCTCTACTTCACAACACATCAGAAGCATTTGAAATTTTAGAACATATTCGTCAATAGTTTAGCCTCCTTGTCTCAGCTGCTGAAGCCGAGTAACGGTATCTTGAAGGTATATTTTCGATACAAATCTGTTTTTGAGCACTCCCTTCGTCTCGGGCCATTGAAACATGAAATTTCAAACTTCACATGGTTGAATGCTTTGGGGATTTGTACATGTTCCTCTTCAAAATACTCCTCTTCCTCTTCATCAAGCTCTCTCAGGTCTATCCTTCACCTTACTTGTCCGCTAACTCCTCCACCTCAAATGGGTCAAGCTAAGTTCTAACCTCTAATAGGTTGAGCAGCTTGTGGAGTATTTTACATGGTCTTAGTGGGTCTGTAAGATAGTGCATGAACAACTTAAGTCAGATCTACTAAGAGATTAACTACCTCATCAAGCCTCGTATCAATGCTTTTGGAAATTCCCTAAGATTGTCATCCATGGTGGATAACCCTACTATCATCACCAGTGCCAACATTCATACTTGAGTTTGTCATTTTTCATCATAGATTCAAAGCTTAAACAAATACTTCAGAAAGTGAACAGCTAACAACACAGCAATCAAATGAACACAATAACTTGCTTTGTTTCATACATGCCAAAATAGAGTGCAACCGAATTTCAAGAAGAACCAACTACAGTTCCCACAAAACCTCTGCTCTAATATTAAGATATTGCAAACCATGACCAAGAAAAAATAAGGTCGGTCGCTAGATGAGTCTAAGCTTGCAAAAAGCTCAAAAGGATTAATGGGGAAAGTGAGAAAAAGGCTAAAATGAAGAGTAGAACAATAAGTAAAACCTACAAACAACTCTATAGGATATGACATACCAATGAAACTTTTGAGGACTCACGGCTCAATTCGATATGATGTACAAATTGGTTCGGTGAGGTTACTCGCCACCTAACCTTACTTAAGGAAAAGATAAGAGTGATGCTGAGAGTAAACAAACAGTGTTTTCATAAGAAAGAAAAAAAGTACTCAAGGAGTATATATTAAGAATGATTTGATGTTTTCGCGGTTACAAGTACAAGGGTATTTATACCCATAAGTTAGGGCAACCTTCCTAAAAAGCAAAAGACAAAAAGGGCATTTCTTAAGGAAGTAATGTACAAGATACAAAAGGGTGAAAATGAATATACAAGAAAAAACAATCATTGGTGAAACGGATTTTGCACATGATACTATACACATGGTGATGCTACATTGGTGAAGTCATTAGAAGATGTGGACAAAAAGGTACAGATAGACAGGCTTGTTTAAGTAGGGATGGCTTAGTTAGTCTGGATTCTCTCTTTTGGCTTCTCGACAAGGAATATGTCGAGTGATCAAATGGCTCGGCGTTAGAGAGTAATTATCAACTCGGCATACTATAGAAAAATGGGCGATCATATGGAACGACATTAAGGGTGACTTGATAAGGAAGTACTCAACCTCAATAGGGGTTGGTTGGAATAGAAGAATTTTTCTAGTAAGCCCCTTTAAGCCTCAGGCTCAGTTGCGATAACCTAATTCCCCTTAGGGGCTTACTATATAAATAGTCCCTTTATCTTTGTAGCCGAAATATCCTACATTGCTCTCAAATATTGAATATACTTATTCTTGTGAGATATTCCTCTTTTAGTATAATCTTTTTACACTCTTATCTAATCTTGTCAAGTAGTTTGAGATTAGTAGTGAGTGGACTTTGACATTAGCTTGTGCGTTGCATCAAGCGAAGTATTGATTTGTGTTGTATTTGTTGATGAGTCACATCCTTCGAGCAGCTTCGCATAAGCTACTATATTAAGTTTTCTAATCGTTCCATTAGAGTTTTCTTTGATATCTAAAAGGATCCATTTGGTTCCCATTTCTAACGGTAAGTCTTAGTAATTACTGAGCTCCTAGGTACATCAAGTCATTACTTCTCCCTGGTCGACATAGACACAGGTCTCCTTTTTCTCCTCGGCTTTAACCTTTGCAACATTCTTCTCCTTTTCAAGCTTGCTCTCATTAGTGCTATCTATTATATCTCCTCGAAGACCATGGCACATAGGTTTAGACACTTAGTAGCCATGTGTTAAAAGCCCAAGCATTTAAAGTTCCTAAAATTTTGCAAACGGCTCCTATAAGTACGTCTCAGGCACAAATTTACCTCTCGACAATCTCTTCATCTCTTCCCAAGTTCTCATTCCTCGTCTTCCATCCCTTGTTCTAGTTGTATTTAGATTCTTCCACCACATAGTAGCATATTTGGAGAACTCAAGTACAGTAAGTTACACTTTAACAACATCTGTATATCCATAACAATCGAATACTTTCTCCGCCTTCTCTTCCCACTCCAAATATTCATTTACATAATGGGATTTAAACCTTAACATTATCAAGTCCTTAAGGAGCTCTGAAGGATTGCTGACCTCCAAACCCTCACTCGTAGCCATCTTTAAGGTCTACAGTCTCTCGCCCGAAGAATTCTTTCTTGCCAACCTGCTGAGGATGAGTACTTGTATATAGAAGAATGGTAGGCAAACTCTCTGAAGTCCCAGCTCGGACATACCTTACTCTGCTTTGAGCCATGCCTAGTCAATAACCCATCAACTGTTAAGGCTGATCTATCGGATGCCGAGGCCTAGGAACCTATGCATTGAACTCTTTCTTCTAACTTACTGAACTGCCTATTATTGAGTCTAACTTGAGAAGTGCTAAGGTCAAGTCCCCTACATGCTAAGTCCTACTTACTAAACCTATTGAGCTATAATATCCTCTATTCACCTTGGTAACTTTGAATACACTTCATCAGTAGCATCCCTAACATTAACACAACTCAACCCTAGCATCCCAAGACTCCAGAATGTATATCCAATCATATCATACCACCTGTTATTCCTTTTTCTAACATTGTACTATATTTATTTATTCTATTATCCCTTTCACCCTTTTGGTAATGTACTGTGATAGTATTTTATATTACTTCGTATTATAAATAATCATTTTTCTTTATAGCCATAAAACATCATCGTATACCTTATACCCTTTCAGATATTGAATATACTTATTCTTGTGAGATATCCCTTTCCGAGTATAATTTCCTTACACTCTTATCTAATCTTACTGAGTAGCTCAAGATTAGTAGCAAGTGAACCTTAACATTAACTTGTAAGTCATATCAAGAGAAGTGCTAAGTCGTGTTATGTTCATTGGTGTGTCATATCCTCAAAGCAGCTCCATGGAAGTTACTATGTTTACTGACCCTTCCATCTTAGTTTACTTTGATATCTCGAAAGACTCACTTGGTTACTATTCTTTACGATAAGCCTTAGTGATAACTAAGCTCTTAAGCATACCAAGCTCAACTTCTTTGCTCTTGTGCTTAGTAATAATCAACCTCTACTTCTTCCTCTCCATACTCTTCAATATCTATCTCCTCATCATCTTCCTCAATCTCCTCTAATCATCCTCTTCTTCCTCCTCTCCATACTCTTTAGGATCTATCTCCTCATCATCTTCCTCAATATCCTCCAACTTTAACTTTCATCTAGCAACTCAATTTGCTACTCCTCGAGCTCAAAGGGGTCGAGCTGGATGATTAGCTTGGCTACCCTAGCCATAGAATCTCTCTAGAATATTTTCAGGTCAGTTATGGTAGGGCATATCCTGTAGTTGTTGTCTATTAACTTACATCGTAGTGATTGGACTCTCAATAAGATTAATGAGTCTATCAAGTTTATCATTAACTGACCCGGGAGTGTTAGCACCATTATGACCATGACCGGGTTGAGCGCCACTACTTTGGTCGCCAATAACACCTTAAACCCTTAAATCCGACATGGTATAATACTTCTTGAACAAACAAAATACAAGAACACTTCTACCTTACTACTCAAAACCTTTACTAACACACTCTAACAACTTCAACACCCAATAATCACTAGGATACAATAGAAATAAACTTGCTCTATTTTCACAATAAAAAACAGAGTAACAATAGAAATTGCACTTACAAACATACAAATCTTCACTACACAGCTCAAAACTTCGAAGCTTACTTTACACAAGCATACTATAGCATCTATAAAAGGAATATCACAACTAATAATAGTAAACAACAACCAAAACTTCACTACAACTTCACACACTCCCTCCTGGAATCATGCTCTAATACTAATGAAGCTGATGCATCTCCGGGGTCGGACACACGGAGGAGCACCACAACGAAATGAATGAAAGAAAACAAAAGGGGTTTAGAAAGATTTGAGTAGCTACTAACTGGATATGATACACCAATCGATCCTACTTAACCTATAATCCATTGGATATAGCTTACTGATCCAAACTATAGGATTACTCACTATTACTCCTTGCCAATGGATAAATGAGAACACTATGGTTGCTTACAAAGAAAACTTGTATTATAATGAGAGTGATTGTCTACGTAAAACAAATGGGGATTTTTATACTAGCCCTACTAAGGTTACAACACATAAGGAAATGATAAAAAAGGGTAATTTACAAATAGAATACATGAAATATACGAAAAAGGGTAAAAGATACAAAGAATATTCTGTATGAAAAATGTAAAGAATCCTTTTAGAATGTTGTGCTAGAAAACATGTGTTGAATGGTGGTTGGTAGTTCAGAGTATAGTACAATTTGGATAAAATGAAGAAAAGAGGGTCCATAGTCAAGGCCAACCTAATTTAGATCAAGTCGACGCTTAGTTAGTTAGTCACTAGAGAGTATTCGGCTTAGACTGGGATCAAGTGCTAGTGGTCAACTCAGGAGATCGGCTCAAATAGTCATTTGAGGCTAATTTGCTTAGAAGTTATTTGTGTCATGGCATGGTTGCTTGACAGGTTGGCCTGTATGCTTAGTAGGTCGGCACATCTACTTAGTGGCTCTAAGAACTATATTGGTACACATGAGAGCCTAGTATTTAGGTCGATAGTAGAGTGAAATATGGAGGTCAGGATAAGAACTCTTGTCTTAGATGGGGCTCTAAACTAACATTCTCTGTATGATTCCTTAGAGTCCCCTAGCTTGGCTTTGCGTGATCAGTTCAGGAAGTTGATTCCTATCACCATATCGTATAGGTATACGTAGATGATGTGGTGCCCATATAGTGCCACGTCATCACCTTTTTCTTTCCTTTTCTTTCTTTTTCCTTTGTTACTCCAACTTAGTCATCCCTATTCATGTCCAATTTTGATTATGTTTTCTCTATGATTTTACCAATAAAAATTTCATGGCCTTCTTTTAATCTATACTGAGAACTTGTCCAAATTCAATTGAACGGGAGGCCAAAATGGAGGATGAAAATCAAGGAAAGCTTGAAAACCGAATTTTCCTCCAAGTTTGAATGGGCTCAATTATAGCTATTCATTAAAGATTGAAACCTCTATTTAATTGATTTGGAAAACATAAACATTAAGGATGCAATTTTGATTTGGAATCAACTCAGATTGCACTGTTTTCCTATAATTCAAGATCGAATGTTCTTAGCCATCAATGGCCTCTCCAAAGCTTGGTCGAGTTTCCTCCCTTATAAATTAGACATGCCAAAGCTCTTTTGATAACGAATCAACACTCCAATCCACTCAAAACACACACTCTTTAGCTTTCTTTCTCTTTAGGATGACAGTTCTCACTTTCTCGCTATCTTGTTCTTCTCACTTAGTAGTTTTTTAGTAAAACCACCACTACAGCCACGTTCCTGGAGCATCAAGCTTCTCCTTTGTACTACTATCAATAATAGCTACGACCCCAAGTGAAAGGAACCATAACCTATTGCCTGGGCTTCAAAGAACTACCGCTACGAAACTAATAGCTCCATCCTTCATCAACAAAAACAAACCACTCTACTGAGCTCCCTATACCCTAAAACCGTTGACTACAAAACCCATTCACTCCTAACCACTCGTCCATATGGCTACACATAAACCACCTTAGGTAACCTTCCTTCAACCACTACGAAAGGCTACCATTAGCTATAGCACCAAGCCTTCACCCCATTTCACCAATCCAAATCACATAAAAATGTGATTCTTCGCTCATTTTGCCATTGAAATCACCTAGAAACACCCCATTGCAGCCGCGATGTTCTCCTTCTTGTGCGACCTGATTGGCGATCCGAATACTTGAATCCAACTCAATCTAAATTGATCTAAAACATGGTTGTCCTACTCGCATGCTAATCCTACACCATTTCCCTTGTTTGGTTTCGTTTTTTTTTTTCTCTCTTTTGTTTTCTATTTTAT
This sequence comes from Lumnitzera racemosa, assembly GCA_024138005.1. Classification (NCBI taxonomy): domain Eukaryota; kingdom Viridiplantae; phylum Streptophyta; class Magnoliopsida; order Myrtales; family Combretaceae; genus Lumnitzera; species Lumnitzera racemosa. The sequence goes on from JAMXBC010000008.1 coordinate 32,609,937, forward strand.
TTTTTGTTGTTGTTGTTGTTGTTGTATTATTGTATTTTTTTTTCTTTCTTTCATTTCTTTAATGTCCTATTATTAAAAAAAAAAAAAAGAAATTGAAGGAAAAAAATAGAAAAAAGGGGAAAAGCCTTTTTTTTTTAACCATGTTTTGGTAAAAAAAAATATAAATAAACATAATCAAATATCAAAAAATAAATAAATAAAAATAAAAAAAAAATATGTGTTCTATCAACTAGAAAAATATTTTTAATTAAAAGTAATTAATAAAACCCTTTCCAAAAGTAAGATTTTATTAAGATTTTTTAAACTAATAAACACTTAATCAATTAGGACCCTTTTTAAATTTTCCATAATGGAAAATAAATTGATAAAAATGGAAAGCTATTGATAGTTAGTTTTTGTTCATCTGACACTCGACCTTTCGTTTACCGAGATGTCGCACAACCAACTCTCTTAGCCTTTTGCACCGCATGGATGATACACAGCATTTATACTAAGTATAAGAAGCACTCCTGGTTTGAAATTTAAGTCTAGTGCGAACAGTTATTATAAGCACGGTTATATTATATAATCGCCTGCTATTCCTACCCATAAAGAGAGATGTTAAGTTAAAAAGTTTCCACATGTCTTAACGGTTATCCCGACAACTGCCTTAGACACTACAGCCATCTATAAATATTGGAAAGAAACTCTGTTAAGGGTCCTGACACTTCTTATTCACATACTTACTCTACTAAGTTACCTTACTGACTTAGGCATCAAAGTGGCTGCATCGGACTGGCCCTGGTACTAAATATTTCACTTTCTTTTGCATGATTTTTCCTCATCCCAAAATTCATTAACAACATTTAGCACTATCTGTTTTTCTCTAAACATGACCACATGGTTAAAACTAGAATGATTAGAAGTGCAGGTGCTGGTACTTCCTCCTACCACCTTGAAGGGGGGAGTTGGCATGCTGATGAACAATAATTGGATTGATTTGAGCAACTTTGTCTCGATTTAGCCAAAGAAAATTCAGAGTTAAATAAAAGACATAAACAAATCCTTGATCTTCTTCATAAAAATTTTCACCCAAATTAGGATAAAGAACATGGCAATCATAATGCTAATAGTGCCAATGATTCCATTTATTCACCTGAATTACCAAAAGAACAAGCTGAGGTTCTAGTGAGACACTCAATTCCTACTTTCAAGAAGATTGATAAGGGTAAGCAACCGTAGCACGTACATCATACAAGACCCTTGCATGTCAGTACCCATGTGGCAACGACCAAACAATTCCAAATCAAGAAAAGCCCTTTCGTCCTAGAGATTTTGGAAGAAGTAATACCTTAGTACGTTAAACTGCTCTAGTTTGAAACATATGATGGGACGAAAGAGCTTAAAGACCACTTGGAGTACTGCCGTACACTAGCTATGTTGCATGGTTTAAGTGACGCGGTGGCCTTTAAGCCTTTCCCTTAACCTTGAGCAATGCAGCTAGCACATGGTTCAAACACTTAAAACCAAATACCATTTCATATTTTGATAAACTAGCAGAGGTGTTCCTTCAACACTTGCTAGCAAACTTCCTATTAAGGACTTTTCAATCCTTAACACCATCAGACAAAAGTCCAATGAGTCAATTAGGGACTATTTGGCCAAATTTATGGACGAGATAGTCCAAATCCTAAAATTGGATATGAGTATGGCCCTCAACGCCGTAATCGACGAAGTTAAACCTCATGAAGACTTTTTCAAGTCTTTCACAAAGAACAAGCCGAAAACTTTCACTGAGTTTAAGGCTAAAGCCACCTCATACATTCAACAGGAAGACAACATAAAAGCACGACAAGAGGTTGATCAAACCAGAAGAGATGGAAGAGTGACAAATGAAAAAAAATGCAAAAGATAGACTTAACAAGGACAATGAGAATAGTTTAGATGTCGAGAGAAAGAGACTAAGGATACCAACATTTACATCCCATACGTCAATCAATCATCCAATCTCAAATATTTTGATGGAAGTACATAAGGAGAGAGGTGTCCTCTAGTAGCCGAAAATTGTGTGAGGGAATCCCTTAAGAAGGAATTCGAACAAGTACTATGATTTCCACTGTAACAAGGGTCACAATACAGATAAGTGCATTCAACTCAAGAATCCAATTAAAGATGCAATACAACGTAGGCACCTGTGAAAGTTTTTGGTGCATGATATTGAAATAATTGAAAGACTGTCTTAGAGGAGAAGAGAGGAACAAGAGGATGGAGCTTGGCCAGCAATGGCCGTAAGAGATGCAAAGGATATTAATCCTACTAGAGCACCCAACAGAGTAATTAATACCATTGTCGGTGGACTTAGTATAGGCCAATTGAGTTCTTCGAACTTGATTAATGCCAAGAATTACGTCTGCAATATTCGTGGAAAAAAGGTCAAGATTGATAATACAATATCTTTTAGAGAAGAAGGCTTTGAGGGCATCCAGAGGCCGCATGATGATGCACTTATCATCAATGTAAGAGTCGCCAACTTTGAAGTCAAGAAGATTCTTGTCGACATGGGAAGTTCGGCCAATATCATTTTTTACCATGCCTTCGATCAAATGAGGCCCAAGATCAAAGCGCAATTGTGGTCTTACAAGTATAACCTCTATGCCTTCAATAATCAACCCATCCAAGTAGTTGGAGTTTTCTCTTGGCCGATACAGATAGGGGATGACGAACATGTTGCAAAAGACAAAGTGGATTTTTTCGTCATCAAATGTTAGTCCCCTTATAATATGATAATGGGACAGCCATGCCAACATTTATTCGGCATTGTCCCATCAACGTCACATCTAAAGGCCAAGGATTCTACTCCTACTGGGGCTGGTGTGTACAAAGAGGATCAACAATTGGCATGATCCTTGGATATAAGGGCCTTAAGATGAGAGGAAGTTTTTCAAGTTGAAACTTATCTAGATGGCAAGACAGTCAGCATGGAGAATGCTGAAAATGATACAAAGGAAAAGCTTAGCATGAATTGGGAGGATCCTACTAAGATCCGAGAAGTCATTGGCGAAGGGGCTTATCAACTAGAAAGGTTAGATAGATCCATCATCCTTCGAGTGTAGAACGCCAAGAATTTGAAATTTTATTTCAATTAATGCGAGATAATTTCTACCGTCTCTCATTGGTAGCAGCCAACATATTTGTAAGATTAGTACTTATTTATGATGATTGCAGAACCAATGAGTTCTACACTACATGGTAAACGAACTGATCTAAGTTCTAGCCTAACGTGGTTAATGACCTATACAAATTAACCTTATGGCTAAGTAATGCAGTTACTCCACACCTCAAAAGGTTAAAGGATAGTATAAAATGATGGGCATGTGAAATAAAACATGTCGAGGAAAAATGGCATGTGAAATAAAACATGCCGAGAAACAAATGGTGTGTGGAATAAAACATGCCGAGGAAAAACGGTGTGTAAAATAAAACATGCCAAGGAAAAATGGCATGTGAAATCAAACATATTGAAAGAAAATTGGGTGTGTGAAATAAAACATGCTGAGAGATGGTTGGGCATGTGAAATAAAACATGCCGAAAAACAAATAGCATGAAAAATAAAACATGCTAACGAATGAGATCATGAAGTAGCATACATATACCATATAAACCAAGAAAGTACAGTACGTAAAATTGTCACAAGAACTCCACATTGCATTGATTATATTTCAATTAATAAATTACATAAGGATGTAATGTGCCAGTACAGTAAGTCCTACAGCTTATCTTCAGATTTAATAGAAGTAAGTTTTAAATCATTGGCTAAGGCTTCCTGGGCAGCTAGGTTCTCAGAGTAGACAACTTCTTCGGCATAAGCTTCACTATCACTTTGATCCATACTCATGGCACCTATCTCGTCACCTTCATCTTCGTCGGTATTACTAACTTTGTCGTTGATGTTAACAAAGTCGAGACATGAGAGATCATAATCGGGATAAAGCTTCAAGAACTCTTCTCTTGTCACTTGAACTTCTTCTAACAACTTTTTGCATAGAAGCTTCTTGTATTGCTGACTGGGAATGACTATATCGAGAGCCTCTTCAAAAGATAGCCCCCTCCTCACAGTCTTCTTCAACTCAACAATATGGCTTTGTATGTTCAAGTTATTGGTCTCTAACTCCTTTATTTGCATCTTGAGCTTATCTTCATCGTTGCTCATTATACAAATAGTTTGGCCCAAGCCCTAACACTCTTCCTTTTTCTTTTACAGCTCCTATTTCAAGCTTTTGGACTCTTTGTATTGTTCTTCTATTTTGGCCTTTAAGCTAGAGATTTCATTAACGGCGAGGTCATGTGCCAATTTCTCGGTAGCAAGTTCCTCCTTAAGCTTTCTTGCCTCCATTTTAGCCTTAATCCTCGCATTCTTGATAGCAGCAGTTTGGGCCTTTAATGCATTATACGCATCCTCAACTTTCTGCAACAAATTCATTTATTATGATCAAAAGTGGTTAGGTATTACACATACAACTAAAGATATAACTTTTTTTGCCTCTATGTCAACCTTGTCCAATGCTATCAAAATGTGGCTGCTCATCTGGAAAAGGAGATGTATTAGTTACCCTAACGAATTCGATAATCAAAAGCAATGGTTAAGGATAGTCACATCATATAATTTGGCCGTAATATGGGTCTTATTGCAACCGTTGACCCTGTTAACATCGTTTTTGGCAATATCTTTGTCTTTTGGAAGAATGATCCCCTCCATTAAATCTAAAGATTTTGTCCTGTCTCTTAGGACCGAGTTGGTATGTAAAATTTGGTGGCTTTAGCAAGGGACGAAGTACTCGCCGACCTCTTTATTGGGAACGAATTTAGTGTTACCAATGTCGAGAGATTTGGAACACATAGCCTCTTTTGCCTTTACATCTAAGCCCTTGAACTTCCTGATAAGTAGTTGGTCGGAGAGCTCCTTCCCTAGTCCTTGGTCACCACTCGAAGCTACCGCAATCTCCAATGATGAGCCTTCTACAGTAATGGCATTTTCATCTTCCTTGCCAAGATGTGTCTCTCAACGCTTGCTATCCCTTAGCTCGATAGAAGTTTAAATAATCACGATCGAAGGCTCCTCAAAATAAACAACCCCAGTTGGCTGTGTTTTCTCATTCTCCTTCAACCTCTCAATAGGATGAAAGATTTGCATAGCCATTTGCCTCGCTGTAGCTTCTTTTACTGGTTTCTTTATGACAACAAGCCGAGTGGTAGTTGCTGAGGTGGTCGCCCTCTTATCAGCTTTGGATTTTTTTGCCTTAACCTAAGCTAATAGCTTTACTAGATTCACCTCTCCGACACCCATATCTATGACACAAGTACACCAACTAATATAAACATAAAAAAAATATAAACTTACATTTTCCGTACTGAGTTAGGCTCAAAGTTCACTATTCTCCCCCCAAGTCTCAAAGACGGCTTTCTTCGTAGCTATAATCGGTGCGGTAAGAACACATTGATGAACCTTCTTTTTCAGAAAATATTGGTTCTCCATTTTCGTAATGCCGTATAATTTTCTTAGCATCCTAGAAGAACATTTTGTTTCTCCTTCTCTCTTGAATTTTCTTCGCTACTGTTGCATTGTTCGGCATCAGATCTATGTCTTTTGTATGTATTGGCTTCGTCTATTAAGTCCAGAAGTCCAAGCCTTCGTCAGATACTATTGACACAAACTTATCATGCCACTTGTGAATCTTGGATTTTAACCCGTCCATGAACTTGTGACCATGCCTTATAGTAGCAAAGTAACACCCGTTAGGCTACTTCTGAATAGTGAAGAAATATCTAAATAGTTGAGGCATTGCCTTGAATTCGACTTCTTTATAGACTATCTTAAAGGCTACCAGAAGCCGATATGTGTTGGGTGAGAACATACTCGGCGCGACTCTAAAATAGTTGAAAAAGCCATTGACAAAAGCTGAAAAGGGAAGCGTAACCCAAAATCTAAATATTTTAAGTATATATGGAACTCGCACTCCTAGGGAAGCATACCCTCTCCCCATCTCTCGGCCTCCTGAAGTTCCATGTCTCGAGAAGATTAATTATATTTTGTGACGAGAACCTTGTCAACAAAACTATTGGTTCCATCTAGAGAATCGCAAAAATAGGCTATCTTATTGAACATATATCTAGCCGAGGACCTCCCTTTCTTATCCTTAGGATAATTATCTATAGAGAGCTCGTTGATCCGAGTAAGTTTATCCTACCTTTTATCCATGGTGTCAGCCGAACTACTCGAAGAACAAGTTACCTTGCTCCTTATCTAGGGTGGGGGGAGTAGCCTCGACCTCCGTTGCCTCGGAATCGGAAAGCACAACTCAACGAGTAACTTTGTGAACCATACCTAAATGGTTATGTGAAATGATACAACACAAATCGAAGAATTCAAGTTGAAGATAAGGAAATGAATGAAAGTTTAGGATGCAACTAGAGAGACCAATTTTGATTGTAAATATCACTTTATATAAGGACGATTCATCCTTATAACTGTAAATCTACTTATGACGGTATTGATGCACCGATGTGGTAATCCCACGGATCACTAATACATATATCGTGACAAAAATCAAACAGCTGAAAACTCTCTAACGGTTATTAGGCCTGCTACAAAATAATGACCTAAGCGAAAGATGTCATACCTCCAATTTCTCGGTTTCTCGAACGGGCGGGAGTTTAGAAATGGTGACCTTTCGGCTAGGATGTGATCCGTCCTACTTCTTATATTACTCAGTATAAATCTAAAGAGCCTCTCCCCACTTGGCCTCTAGTGCAATATATATGTGTAACTCCCTTTGTCAATTGCTCGAACATGGGAGTTAGGGGGCAAATGTGGATAATTAGTTTTCGTTCATCTGACACTCGACCTTTCGTCTACCGAGATGCCGCATAACCAACTCTCTTAGCCTTTCGCACCGTATGGATGATATACAGCATTTATATTAAGTATAAGAAGCGTTCCTAGTTTGAATTTAAGTCTAGCGCGAACAGTTATTATAAGCATAGTTATATTACATAACCGCTTGCTACTCTTACCTATAAAGGGAGATGTCAAGTTAAGAAGCTTCCACATGTTTTAACGGTTATCCCAACAACTGTCTTAGACACTACAACCATCTATAAATACTAGAAAGAAACTCTGTTAGGGATCTTGATACTTCTTATTCACATACTTACTCTACTAAGTTATCTTACTAACTTAGGCATCAAAGTGGTTATACCGGAGTGGCCGCACTGGACTAGCCCCGGTACCAAGTATTTCACTTTCTTTTGCAGGATTTTTCCTCATCCCAAAATTCATTAACAACAAAAGCCAATTATTTTTCAAAAGTGAAAAGAAACTAATAGACTTTAATTTTAAGAATGAATTACGAAAATCTAACCTCAAATAGCTAGTACATAGGTACTTATACGTGATTATGAAGTGACTTAAGACATATAAAAATTTCATTTTTCCTACTTTTGTAAATTTCATTTTGATTTCTTGTTTCTTACTAGTAGATATAATTTTATTTATTAATTTGTGAATAAGCATTTACATTAAATGGGTATTTTAAAAGACATACTTAATTTTTAAAGACTAAGGTGGTACTTGCATAAGGTTTAATAAAGTAGCTCCTAAACTCAAATATCCAGTTTCTTAAACCCTTTTTAAAATAAAAAAAGGTTTTCAAAATCGTAGACCCGTAGCTAAATTAGAATCGATTTGCCTAATTTATTCTAATTTAATCTAATTTAATCACCTTTCCTAGTTTTACCGAATAGTAGCTTCAAAGCATTTTCAAAGATAAAGAAACCAAGTATTCCTTAATTTTAATCGATGATTTAAACTAAATGGCCATTAGGCTTAGTTTAAATCAAATTAAGGAAAACAAAACAAAAAATTGAAAATTTCAGGCTCGATAGTTTGGTGACTTCACTAAGGATGTCAAGAGAGCTAGCCACCTAAACCTCCCAAAATTAAATTTATCTTTCAAAATATCCATGTTTATTTATTATTATAAATAATTTGTTTTAATTGTTATACTCATGCATACAATACATCGAGATTGGGGGGTTACTTATTACATCAAGGATGCAGGGTAGATATGCTCAGATCTAGGTCGTTTTAGGACCTTAAGACAAGGGGGCTGTTGTGTAGGCTTCAAGTGTAGTAATGTAGCCATTGCTTGTGATTGATTAGGCTACCCTACTTAAGCTTCGATATGACTAATGAACCGTTTCATAAAAAACATATGAAGTCACAAAATTTAAGGACCTTTATAACCCACCCAAATCGCATAAACTTAAACCATGAGTTAAAACTCTACTCTTAAAAGTTGCAACCCTACTAATGTTTGAGTATATTAGAAATGTTATCAAAGAAGTCGAACCAACTCAAAACCCCTAGTCGATTGAGAAAACCAAGCCTAACTAGAAACTAAGTCTCTTTAAAATGCAAGTAAATCCCCATTCTAAGCTTTACTCCTAATCCAAACAAGAAGGAAATTTATGACTCCTTCACCTCAAAAGATGTCAATATTAGTCCATTCGACTCTAAAGAATTGGGCTCGTAAATACACCAAAGATCTAAGGCATTTGGTCTTTGAAATTCAATTTTGAACTTAAATCAAATGAAAGGTATAATTTTACACTTAAGCACATTTCGAGAGACTAGGTAGAAAATTAACTTCTAACTTGGGGAAAATCAACATAGATTCCTACTTAGGAAAATGGTAGCTCACTTTTACAAGTTTTAGGATGAACTCACTTTTGCAAGTTTTAGGATGAAAAGAGGTAAACTAAATCCCATACACTAACCCTTACATACTTTGAGAGTTGAATGGCATTATGGTGAGGATTTTTAGACTCATTCCTTAAAAGAGGTCCATTTTGAACGTAATACACAAAGCAAAATAAAGTTAGGCATTCATTTTCAAATTCCAAACACAATTTCTTTTGCTAACCCCATTGAGCCAATCAAGGAGTGTTTTCAAAATTAAACCTTATCAAGAACCATCCCATAGTGGGGTGATTTGGAGGTCAAGGTCATCACATTAGTAGAAAAGGATAAAAACTAATTAGTACTTGCCTTAGTAATGACAATTTAAGGGTAACTTTTATTTTCGATAGTATGTTTCCTTTGAGATGAAGAACAGTCAACACATTTCTAAAACACCTTAAGCATACACATACTTTACCTAAGCTCATACATTCGAGATCCATTGATTTAAGGTCTTGAATCTCTTAAAGGAAAAAACTTAATGATGGAGATAATTACTTTTGGGCTACCCTAAAAGTATATCCATCCTAACAAGAAAGTAAGCTTGAAACATAACTACCCTAACCAAAGAAGGCCTAAACTTGAAGCCTAAATAGCTTCAAAAAGACAAACTCTCCAATCACATTTCCAACCTAAAAACATAAGCCTTCATATCCATTCCGAATCACACTCTGAATCACAAACACAAAACCTTCTTCACACAAGACCTCCCTACCCACAAGACCTCCCTACCCACAAGACCTCCCTACCCACAATACTACCCCATTCGATAAAGACTCTTCTAATCATAGGGAATAAGTCATCTTAAATAAAAGTTGTTTTTGAAACTGAGACAAGCAAACTTCAAGTTTTTCCTATGGATTCTTGACTTATTTACCCAGGTTGAGCAAAAATAATTCTTTCAAAATAAACCTTCTCATTTATTTTTCTTGGAACCATCTAACCAAAAACTTAATTCACAATACTAAACCAAAGAAAACCTAACAAATTGAACAAGACGTATCACTTGCCAATTAAACCATAATTTCTAGAATAGTAGTCAAGAATGAAAATCAAACTGAGAGTATGGGAGGAAGTTTTCTTCAACTAAAACTAATCTTAAGTTACCATTTCCATATGAAAGAAATACTTAAAGTCATAAAGCCTTGTAAGAAGGTTAACATGTCATGAGACTAGCCCTGGTAGTGACTAAGAAACACCTTGCACCATTGAAATGGAATGGTTTAGTATAGGTTCTTACTTCTTAACAGGAATTTATATCCATTAGCAAACTTTCGAAAAGAAAAGAAAAAAAGAAAGAAAGAGAGAGAGAGAGAGAGAGACAGAAGAGAGAGGCTTGTTACAAGTTTTCCCATCTATTTTCAAATTTATGTGGTCACACCTTTTAACTTGACCCTAATAGTCCAAGTCACCCTCCTTCATGTAAGTTTCCTCATGATTAATGTCCACTAACTTATTTTCAAATCTAGAGACCTTATCTCAGATGCCTTTTTCGTCATAAATGGTTTTCAATAAGAAAATTCCTTGTTTGTAAAAATTTTCAATTCAAGAGGTTTTTCAAACTAGTTGCATTCCCTTCATTTGCTTCTGCTTTCTCTGTTACGATCTTAGCTAGTCTATAGGGCGTTTCTCTTCATCAATTTCTCTTAGGGTTTAGCAAAACCATAGGGCACTTCCCTTTATCAATTTCACTTAGGTTTTAGCAAGCCCATAAGACACTTCCTTTCATCAATTTCTCCTAAGGTCTTAACCAACCCGTAGGGTGCTTCACTTACCAATTTCTTTTAAGGTTTAGTCGGTCCACAAGGTACTTCCATTCATCAATTTCTTCTAAGGTTTTAGCAAGCCCATAGGATACTTCACATCACTAGTTTCTCTTAGGGTTTAGCAAGCCCATAGGGCTCTTCCCTTCCCTTCATCAATTTCTCTTAAGGATTAGCAAGTCTACAGGGTACTTACCTTCATCAATTTCTTCTAAGGTTTTAGTAAGCTCATAGGGCACTTCGCTTCCCTCCATCAATTTCTCTTAAGGTTTAGCAAGCCCATAGGGTGCTTCCTTTCATCTATTTCTCTTAAGATTTTAGTAAGCCCGTAGGGCACTTCCCATTCACTAATCTCTCCTATTGTCTTAGCCAGCCTATAGGTACTTCCCCATTTCCAACTAGGTTCAAGATTTAGTAAGCTCAAAGATCACTTTTCACACCTAGAATAGTCAACTCAAAAGGGTACTACTAGGTTTCAAATCAATTTTCTCATTTAAGGTTGCTAGTTCCCTAGAGACACTCCTAGCAAGGTTAATCAACTCAAAAGAGCACGACTTAGTTCTAAATTGATTTCTCAATTAAGGCTGATAGTGCCCTAGAGACGCTCCCACCTAAGTTAGTAAGCTCAGAGGCGTATGACCAAGTTTCAATTCAATTCCTTGTTAGGGTTGATAGTCTTTTAGCGATGCTCTCACTTAGGTTTGTCAACTCAGAGAAGTACAGTTAGGTTTTCAAATTGATTATTATTTAAGGTTGCTAGTCTTTTAGTAATGCTCCTACCTAGGTTAGTCATCTCAGAAGAGTACAAACAGGTTTCGATTTGAATCTCATTTAAGATTTTAGCCAACTTAATCAGCTCATAAGAGTACTACTAGGTTTCAAATCGATTCTAATTTAGGGTTATTAGTCTTTCACTGATGCTCCTGCCTAGATTAGTTAGCTTAGAGAAGCACTACTAGGTTTTCAAATCGATTCTCATTTAGGGATTCTTGTCTTTCAATGACCAATAAGCTCTAAAATAGTTTATTTAATGATTTTTCATGATTTTCTCTTGAAATTTGAGTTTATTTTTAGTTAATGATATTTAATTCAATTAAAAAAAATTAGGTTTTCAAATGATTTATATGAGAAAATGAAAAAATAGAAATAAGTTTCACTCAAATTGGAGTAAAAATGAGCAAGTCATGAAGGTTTGAAAATTGATACAACCAAGCAACATGGCGATATTGTTTTTAGGTGATTTTGGAGCAAATTTTCACTAACCATAGCTAGTTGTCCTTGGGTTGTGTCGTTCCCAATTTAAAAAAAAAAAAAAGGAGAGAGAAGTCATTCACAACAAAGGACATGATTAGGGGATACGGTCATGTCGATTACATGAACTTTATTTTGAAGAGTTTTTCAAGTCAATAACACTCAAGAGAGCAAGACAAAATAAATAAATAAATTCAAGATTTAATCTTTATAACATTTTCACGATTCTTTCTTCTATTTTTCTATATTCTTTATTTATAGATTATTACTTTATGATATATAAAGAGTAGATTTTTGAAATCTAAGTCTTGTGGAACCTAGATCTACTTACATAACATGGATTTTTATTAGATTTAATTAATTCTTTACTCTTTTCTTGATTTAACTATGCATGCTTCATGATTTAGATTTCTATTTCTATGGGTAGCGATCTAGAATTTGATATCTTATAAGAGAATCAAGAGATTTCTCATAAGATTAAATCTAAGCATAGTTGATAGAGATTATTACAAGATTAGAGATAATTTGCAAGATCTTTCCGAAATCTTGAATTATACCGTAGAGAATTCGTTGTGCAATAATGTGATTTTAAGACATGCTATTAAGAAGAGATTCTAATAGGTGATTTATAGATTATGGTTAATTGGCTTGAGAAAGTAATTAAATTTAGTAGAGAATTCTCTTGGTCAAGAAAAATCAAAGAATAAATTGAATCATCTTTAAGGGAAATCACATATTAGATTGAGGGGAAATAAGAATTTAGATACAATTTGCAAATCTTATAGTTGTTTATAATTTTATTGCTTTCTTGTTTACAATCTTAAGTAATTCTTACTTAGTGCTAAATTATTATTTGCTACAATTAATTTTAGATTCTTTAAATTCTTGAACTCAAATTAGTAGGTTAAATAATAGAGATCTAATGAGTATTAATAGTCAGAGTTCCTAAGGGATCAACACTTGGACTTAATCCACTACTACAATTTGATAGGGTGCACTTACATAAGATTAGTGACAGTCCCACCTAAATTAGTCAACTTAGAGAAGTGTTACTAGGTTTTCAAATCAATTCTCATTCAAGGTTATTAATCTTTTAGTGACGCTCCCGTTTAGATTAGTTAGCTCATAAGAGCACTACTAAGTTTTCAAATCAATTCTCATTTGGGGTTGCTAAGTGACATTCCTACCTAGGTGAGTCAGCTCAAAGGAGTGAAACCAAGTTTTAATTCGAATCTCATTGAGGGTTTTAACTAGCTCAAAGAGCGCTTTGCTCACCTGCTAAAATTAGTCAACTTAAAGGAGCATTACTAGGTTTAAAATCAATTCTCATTTAGAGTTGCTAGTCTTTTAATGATGCCCCCACCTAGATTAGTCAACTTAAAGGAGCAATACTAGGTTTCCAAATCGATTCTCATTTACATGACTAGTCTTTTAGTGATGCTCCCACTTAGATTAGTGAGCTTAGAAGAATACTACTAGGTTTTTAAATCAATTCTAATTTAAGGTTGCTAGTCCTTTAGAAACACTCTCACCTAAGTTAGTCAACTTAAAGGAGTACGACTAGGTTTTTAATCAATTTCCCATTTAAGATTGTTAGTATAGCTAGCCCATAAGATGGTATCATTCTAAGGTTCTTGCCAGCTCTTAGGGCATTACCCTCCATTTAAAATCGCTTTAGAGTTCTTATCAACCTATAGGGGCACTACCCTCCTTTTAATATCATTATAGGGTTCTCACCAACTTAAGGGGCACTAACTTCCTCTCAATATCACTTTTAGCGTCTTGCCAACTTTAAAAGCACTTCCCTTTCTTTAGATCATAACCAGCTTTTAGGGTGCTATACTCTTCTAAAAAAACTTATTCTTATGTTTCAACCAACATTTAGAGTGCCACTTTTCTTTTCAAAACATTTTTGACCAAATCCCTAGTAGATCAAGCCTAAGGCGGTTAGCTAATCATAGCGCTTTTTAGAGAAAATTCATTCTCAGGACAAAGATGGTATCTCTTTTATCTTTATAATAAAGTTTTACTCAAACTTCACTAAAAAGAGGAGTAGCTATAAACACCTTATTTTTACTCTCCTTATTCTTTTTAGAATTTTCTTAAATAAAGAAAAGGGTCATAGTTAAAAAAAAAAACACACACACACACACAATAAAGAAAAAAGAAAATTGGAAAAAAAATAAAAAAAAAATTCGAAAAATAAAAAAAGTGAAAAGTGAAAAACAAAAATAGAAACATAGAAGTTTTAGGAAAATAGATTTTTTTTTTTTAAGGGGTGGGGGGTAAGTAAAGGGTTAGGTGGGTGGGTGTAGGGAACAATAAGATTTTTAGGATAGGAGTCTTAAGTTTTGAATTGATTCTTTTTTGGGTAGGTTGTAAAAATATGTCCAAGTTGCCTTAAAGTATTAATACATTTTGAGTTTAAAATAAAGCAAGGCATGGGCCATTAGCCTATTGAAAAGCACATATGCGTATGCAAAGAAGAGTAAAGTTTAGCCCTCCTATTGCGTATATTGTGCATTTTAATTTGACAGGCCTCTATAAACACGTGTCAAAGATTCATTGGGCTACATTTCTTACTAGACACTTAGCCATGTTTTATAGGTACACATGGATGATGTGGCATCCACGTAGCACCACGTCATCACCTTTTTCTTTCCCACCTTCTCCTGCATAACTCTAGCTTAGTCACCCCTATTCATGGCCAATTTTGATTATGTTTTCTTCATGATTTTACCAATTTAACCCTAAAATTGTAAAGATTGGATGGCCTTCTTTTAATCTATACTAAGAACTTGTCTGGATTCATTTGAATGGGAAGCCAAAATGTAGGATGAAAATCAAGGAAAACTTTAAAACCGAATTTTCCTCCAAGTTTAAATGGGCTCTATTCTAACTGTTCATTAAAGATCGAAGCCTCTATTCTATCTATTTGGAAAAAAAAATATATAACACTGGAGATGCAATTTTGATTAGGAATCAACTTAGATCACGTTAGTTTCCTATATTTTGAAGATTAAATCTTCTTAGCCATCAATGGCCAAATCGGCCATTAGTAGTCTTTCCAAAGCTCAATCGAGTTTCTTCCCCTACAAATCGAATATGCCAAAGCTCTTTCAATCACGAATCAACACTTTAGTCTACTCAAAACACATACTCTTTAGCTCTCTCTCCCTTTTTCTCTAGGCTAATGGTCCTCACTTTCTCTCTAGCTTATTCTTCTCGTTTAGTAGTTTTCAAGCAAAACCACCACCCTTTAAGCTTCTCCTTGGTACTACTGTCGATGACAGTTGCAACTCTAAGTGAGAGGACCTACAACCTAAGGCTTAGGCCTAAAATAACTACTACTACAAAACTAGCAACTCCACCCCTCATCGACTAAAACAAACCACTCTATTGAGCTCCTCGTACCATAAAACCCTTGACCACAGCACCTGCTCACGCTCGGCAACTCCTCTGCGTAGCTGTATGTGAACCACCTCGAGAAACCTTCCTTCAACTACCACAAACGCCTGCTATTGGCCGTAGCACTAAGCCTATACCCCTATTCACCAACACAAATCACATAAAAATACGATTCCCACTCGTTTTGTCGTCAAAATCACCCAGAAACACCCCATTGCAATTGCATTGCTCTCCTTCTCGTACAACCCAGTTGGCAACCCGAACACTCAGATTTGACCTGATCCAAACCAACCCAAGACCTAATCGTTCAACTTACATGCTAATCCTTATGTTTTTTCCTTGGTTTAGTTTCCTTTTTATTCTTTTGTTTTGTATTTTCTTTTATGTTGTTGTATTATAGTATTTTTTTTTTTGTTTCCTTCTTTCTTTCATTTCTTTAATGTCCTATTGAAAAAAAAAAGAAAAAGAAAAAAAAACAAAGAAGAAAGAAAAAATAGAAAAAAAGGAAAAAGCCGTGCTTTTTTTAACCATGTTTTTGTAAAAAAATAGAAAATATAAATAAACATAATAAAAAATAAATAAATAAAATATGCATTTTATCTCTTAGAAAGATACTTTTTAATTAAAAGTCCAATTAATAAAACCCTTTCCAAAAGTATAATTTTCTTAGAATTTTTCTAATCAATGAACACTTATTTTGATTTCTTATTTTTTACATGTAGATGTAATTTTATTTATTAATTTTTGAATAAGCATCGTTATTAAAAGGGTATTATAAAAGATATATTTAATTTTAGAAGGTTAAGATGGTATTTACATAAGATTTAATAGGATAACCCTATCGATAGATAACACCCATTGAGAAACCCAATGTTCTATGCCTTAAATTGTACATAGATCCTTTCAAATAAGGTAAGGATCCTTTCATAGATGAATTGCATTTGACTTTCACCTAATTCCCCTTATCATGTGTTTAAACGATATAAGCATAATGACATATCAATCTATATTACTTTGAATATCACCATCTAGAATCTTTTGTATCTTTCTCTTTACATAGTGGGCAATGTAGGTAGGTATATTCACTATTGTATCCACCATAATATGGTACTGAATAGCACTTACATCCCACTTTAGCTCATTATCTCAAAATCAGTTAAGTACTTCTCTACTAGGATAGTAAGTATAATATGTTTATTAGTGAAACCCCATGGATATGTACATCTTAAGTCCAATGTTTTCACTTTGAATATCTTTTCATAGCTCGGCTTTAATGCATACATCTAGGATAGCTAAACCTAACTTTACTTATTATAACAAAAGTGTATTCTTACTAGCAAGTGCATTAGGTAGCGTATACAATACTAAAATCAGTGAGAACCAGGTTTAACCCATAAGTAATGCTCATTAATTATATTATTATTAGTCTTATTTATATCTTAGCAATTAAAATGAAAGATTTTCTTAAATAATTAATTTCTAAAAACTAATCTATAAAAGAAAATTAATTGAGATATTCAACATCTTCATAGGATTCAATTATAAACCAGATAGGTAGAGAATTAGTTAATGTAACACCAAGTCTTTAACAGGTTTAATTTCAAATCAATTGAGTTTTAGATAGAATTCCTTCTTACAAAGTGAATAGTTACCCATAATTAGCCAATTTATCCTTTCTATCGCTAGATAAGTAAAAAACTAAATTAATCCTTTCACGTTCTTAAACTTTAATTGAATTAAAGAGTACATCACTATGTTTTTCTTTATCCAAATTATCTAGTTCATAATAATCAATTAGAAAAGGTCTCACAACTTAATCCTAATTGATATATATTCTAACAAAGTCAAAATACATGTTTTGGTAATTAGGAAATTGAAGACTTCAAACAAACAAGATTCATTAACTAATAATCCAACAATCTAATTAACAATATCTATTCAACTTACAAAAGAATAATAGGGACAACAACATCCAAATCAAGAATGTATTAAAAAGAATGAAAACAACCTATAAGGAGTTACAATCTCTAATTTAAGATCAAATATCGCTTCCTTTTATTCTTGATATTGAATTTTGAAAACTACTTTAAAAGTTGTTCTTAAAACCTAATTCTAGTTAAATGAAAATAATAAAAAAGAATTATGATGATGATGGTTTTTATTTTTTAATTTTGTTTACAAAACCTTTTATAGAAGTACAAGTGTAAGGCAACTTTTAGGCTCAAATCTTTGCAAAAATAAGAAGATTCGCAAGGAATGTTGTGATTACGCCCTATATCACGGTTCTGATCTTACCCGTGGTCTTTCTTTGTTTTAGAAATCACAAAATAATTGAAATATGAGACGCATGCCCAAGAATGTGGTCGTATTCTTGCTCGTGTTCTCCTTGACAGCCAAATCTTCCTAAATTCCTTACTCTTTTGTTCGCAATTTCAGTTCATGATCATTATCCATGGATATGGTTCTTTCTTAGACTATAAAACTTGTTCAAATCCTCTTCAAAAATTCATCTATAATTATCAAACTCTTCAATTGAAGCTTAGAGTCAAAATATAATCAAATTAAACATTGAATTTAATACAAATACCTAGAAAACCTTATAAAAGCATTGTTAAGTCAACTATAAAATATACACATTTATACACTCATCAACTTGCCACCCAAAATCATTAACATAATGAACCAATACTTTTTAGGGATGATTGAGGGAATATTTAGATTTAATTCCTATCCTTGTTGCATATCTAAGAAGACATTATATAAATATCTTTACATTTAGATACTTCACACCCCACATAAGTTTAGGGCGCCATCAAAACTATATTTAGCATATCTTTCCCTTTCATCATCTTCCTATAAATCAACCAAGCTACATAAATTGCAGTCAAGTAGATCCTCCTAATCCTCCTCCCATCAATCTCCCCCATCATTACTTCTGTGGCTTTATTGCCAATGACTAATACTTTATTCTCATCTTCATCCTCTTTAGATGGCATAGCAAAGTCTTTGTCATCTTCACTATCAATTACATTCTCTTCCTCTAACGACCCAACATGAGGCTTACCGACCACTTCCACTTGCTCTAAAGGCATCGCATTTAACACAAGTGGGTTTACAACATCCATTACTAATGGTTGCTTATTCACATAGAACATCACTGTATAAACTCTTAGAGAATTGTGTAAGTCTAGCATTAGAAGCACATCAACATCATCCTACAAAAGGCCCAAGTCCACTATCAAATGATTGCCTTACACCAATTTACATAGGCTGTCAACAAGATCCTCAATCTCTAACCATCCCAAACTATCAAGGTTAAATGTTCTCACTTATCTCAATTTATCCTCCATCATACATACAGACATCTCTTTTGAGGAAATCTACCATAGTGAATTTAGTTCAATCAATCATAGAATTACCATGGCTACTGATATCACAAAGCCTCTAGCAAATAACAAATGTAATTATATATATAGCATTATTGGACTCATTCTGTAGATAAATAACTAAAGAAACTAAACCCATATACTTTATCCATAATTTGAATGATGCATTCATTAGAATGATATAAGGACTTATCATAAAGATGTGAGAATTGAAAGAAAATCCCTTCTTCATTATGAATAAGTAAAATTGCTTAAACTTGTTTATGATCTAAAATATTTAAGATAAAATGTACAAGATTAGCAACAACAATATAAAACCTAAGAATATACTAATAATAATCCCTAAGAATAATACAAATGCATATTACCCCTAGATATGCAAGACCCTCATATGGAAATTTCATTAGGTAAGTCGTATCCATATCTTAAACTAAGAATATGGCATGTGTCATATCCTAGGATTTCGAACCCATACGATAATCCTAAAATTCGAGGCCTTAAATTTAGAGCGCTAAGTTATATTTTTTGTTTTATTTCAAATTTCATAATAAGGTTAGAAAAGTTAAACGAAATAATTTAAGTACAGTCAATTTCTCAAAATAAGCTATATAAAAATATTAATTTAAGAAAAATGTTAATTTATCGATAAAATTGATAATTATTAAAAATGTGAAATTCAAGTTTTTAGATATTAGAGATAAGTTAATTAACTTTCAAAAATAATAAATAAAGTTGAATTATGTGTAATATACATGTATTTACATGTGATATGCACTGTGTGTAATAAATATATACATATAATAATAATGATAAATTATTAAAATATTTTTAAATAATATAAAATAATGGAAAATTAATTAAAAAATGAATAGATGAGTAATCAAATGATGTCGCAACCAAGGATTAATTGGAAAACATGAGTCAACACCTAAGTAATTAGAAAATAACACGTTGTCACCTAGGAAAATGGAAAATTGACATGTAACGTACGCATGTCTAATTTCTATCAACTTAAGAAAACTTCAAAAACTATAAATATGACTTAAACTCTCAATTTCAATATTTTGGAACTTTGAAAATAAAAGAAAACAATTTATAAAAATTAGAAATAAAATAAAATAAAATAAGTCGAAATTGGGTTAGGGCAATTCAATAGGTTATCCACAACCTGACTTGGTGTGGCTTAGAGGTCTAATAGAGGATGGTCTAAAAAGACTTTTCGATAAGGTGCGGTGGTTCAATAGTAGTCAATGGCTATTGATTCAGGTAAACCAAATTTTTAGTTAAATGTGTATTAATTTTCTATAAATAGCAAATGTTCTTAATTAACTATCAAATTTGGTTTTCTAATTTTATTTTAGGTGTAGATTAATATAGTAATTTTATTTTAAATAAATTATTAGTGTAAATATAGTGTCCTTAAGAAAATTCCCTATTTAGGTGAAAATTAATCTAAGTTATATAAATATTAGATGATGTTGTTTCAAGCTCAATTTTTATATGTAATACACCTAATATATATGTTTAGTTGTGATAAAAATAATTTTTAAAATTAATCATGTTTACTATTTTTTATAATTATTTTGAATAAAACTTCAGTTTTACCGAATTGTTAAAATAATTAGTTTTTTATGAAATTAACGAATGAGCCTAACATGTTTTGAATTCTAGAAGTTTACAATGATATTTGGAACACTTAATTTTTATCTCAGACATAAATTTATTTATTTTCCCTTATTTTTTATTATTTTGAGTTAAAACTGCTATTTTTGTAAAAATAAATAATAGCCAATTTTGTGTAATTCATGGTCAATAATTAAACTATATATTTTTATGAGTATATAGGATTTTATGTGAAATTAATCGGGCTCATATACTATTTATCACATACTTCCTTAATATAAGCTTATATATCGACTTAATATGTCATATAGTAATTAGTACTAGTAAAATACTTCTCAAATTCACGTAAAATGAACACATTGGGGTATATTAAGGGTTATTAAATAAGTTTGAAAAGTGTGATTTTAAGGTTTTAGTTCAGTATTAAAGCTTAATTAAGTTAATTATGGAGTTACGATAATGTATCATCGAATCAATAATACGAAAGGATATTTTTTAGTTTTTGACAATATTAATAGACTTGATTCTTAAGATATCTTAATAGTACTCGAAATAATGATCATAAAGATATAAAGTTTACTGAAATTAGATAATAAATGAGTAAGATATGTTCAAGTGAAGTTTAAAAACATGAAAATGAAAGCTCATAACAATTCAAGTTCGACCCGTACTTAATTTAAAGTTTGTGTTATATTTTCAAAGGTGTGATAAGTTAGGAAGAACTATATTATGAAGTTTAGGATTTTACGCTATTGCTAAGTTTAGGTAAGTAGATCAAACCTATGCTTGGAATAAATATATTACTACTCATAACATTACGTATTGTTTAATGATGTATCAATTGGATGTGGCTATATTTTAGGGGGGAACTGATATGCTACTATAGTGGATGCTAATGTGGTGATTTTGAATAACAATAACTATCTCTTGGTTAAAGTTTTATGCTGCTATGTTAGGTAATGATTTGTGCTTATGAATGATTATGCTAACCAGGGAAGTTAAGTGATTACTAACTTAATTTTCTAGGTGTCCACCTAAGTGAGATGGTAAAATTTTGCTAAGTAGAGTTCGAAAACTAGCATTAAATCATTAGATTGAATAAAACCGAAAGACTAGTTGTGTTGAGTGATATACTTGAGTTGTTATTACATATTATGGCATGGCATAAAAAAGACCTAAGGGTCAGAACTTTCAGAATGAGGCTTCCAAGTGACCATAGAAAAGACATGGTTTTATGAACTTAATTTTTAGAAGCATATAGATTGCGTTGCTTGAAAATTGTGACTATTTTTTAAAGTCAGATTTGGTTGACTACAGTATGTGGTCTAATTTGGCAATGTTGCCTTTTTTATTTGGTGAACTACGGTGTATAGTTTAATTTTGTAAAACAAAGTTGGGGGGTCCTATTCCTAGGTAACTCCATGTTATCCTTTTTTTTTTTTATCATGGTAGACTACAGTATATGGTCCAATTTAGTAGGAGTTCTACTCCCAGGAAGCTCCTTGTTGCCCATAGGTTCCTAGACGTTATATCCAGATGCCCAGTTATGTCAACTTACTAAAAGAAGATTGGATGGCATATGATATTATCATTAATACATATAACGTGCGTGAGCATAACATACTACATTGTTATTAATAAATGCCTAGTTAGGCTAATGCATGTGTGAAGTTGAATCTGCGAATTATGATTGAAATGTTTCAGTTGTGAAATGTGATATTGTTTATATTGTATTGTTTATTATTCACTCTCACTCACTTCAGTAGTTGAGGGGATAAAATGTTTTATCCTCAAGTTAATATTATCATGAAGGGCCTAACACTAGGGGAAATATATACTAAGAGCGTAAGTTAGAGTTAGCAACTTTTGTACGGAACTTATGCTAAGTCAAAAATCCTATTATTGTAAAGATGACAAAAGAAAAAACTAATTTACGTTTTGATGTAAATATTATGCTGTATACATAAGTTGTAATAGAATATCTAGCTAAACTCCAATGTAATAATCGTTTATCATGTAAACAAAGGTATCTTTTGATAAATGAGCAAGTTGAGTTAAGTTTTCAACAAGTATTCCTATGTAATGGTACATTCCATGCAAAGCCGGGATGTGACAATATGGTTCTTTAGTCTAATTTTGTAATTCCTTCTTAGTATTTATTTACTATACAATTCTCATATGAAATCTTAAATTGATCAATTTAATAAAATTCTAGTAAGAGGGATACATACGATTTATAGCAACAGGAGTAGAGTCGAGGTAAGTACTATTTCCATCTATTTTTATCAAGTTAGTACCTATAGGGTCTTAAGCTTTGATCTTCCACTGAGATGATAGTGGAGAGAGCTACAAGAAAGTTTGAACCATCTCACTTCTTTCAATGAACTATTAGGGAGCTACAAACAAAGTGTAGGACAACAATGAAAGAGAGAAAGATAAAGAATTTGGGAAAGGGAAGGTTGGGTTAATGATATGTACATTGTACAACAACAAGAGTTGTCACAACTCGAGGGTAGCCTAGTCATAACAAACATCATATATTGCATAAAAGACCACAGATTGGTTTCCCTTCCAATCATGGATCCTTCATACCATATGCAAGACTACTACAACTATTAGCTTCCTAAAAGTAATCAGATAAAATGATATCATAACATATGTATATTCAAATGATATTTAATTCATAATATTTATATACTAAACAAAAGATACAGTAGTACAAGTCATAAGTACAGTAGCTGTAACGTAGTAAAAATAGAAATACACATAAAAGCCTACATATGCTCTCTAAATGTCTACTTTGGCTCACACTTACCTAAAATCCAATATCTACCTCTAGCATCTTGTAGTCAACATCTACAAAAAGGTATCTTATAACAAAAGTCTACGAGGGTATAAGCTAAAAGCTTAATGAGTAAATCTCTCGACCACACCAACAAGCGAGTTATAAATACATTAAATTCAAATATATGAATACATGTACGAGTAGTATGCCAATCAGATACATATAATTAAACCAGTTTGTACGCAACTCAGATTTACTGCCCTCCGAAGTTAGGGTTGAAGAATACACGATACTAATTAGGTCCAGATATTATACTAGAACTTACTTTACTGCAAAACTCTGCATTTCATATTCAAATAAATCAATATTTTTGTTTTAATTAAACACTAAATTCTAGGTATAATTGTGAGTGAGCCCCTGCAATCCATACTTACCCTCAAATGGAGGCCTTTAGACTCGACTCTTAGCCGGACGTTTGGCGCCTCCAATGCTTAGTGTTCTTACGAGCCAAGGTAAGATCATATTGTGTGTGTATACTGTAATAAACCATTATATTCATAAAATTAACAACTCCCATATGGCCTCTCCCTACCTCCATGTGTCCTGACAACTGGCATCAATTTATGCAATGCAAGTCAATGCATGTTCCAATTTACTTATGATTAAGTCTAATTATTGTATGACCAACAATATCACAGACAGTGCATTTCCTATTCAATGCAACAGACTATTCATTATCAACATTTAAAGTAATTTCATACTTTAACAAGCAATAGCATACACATACATTTCCTGACCTACACAACATTCAATTATAGCATTATTTAAGTTCACTGACTACGAACACAAATAAGTATGAAATCATAAAGATTACTCACTTGCCATAACGTCTCTTACTCGTCATAATAGTCCATAAGGAGATCCGAACGTGTCAGGATCACCTGATTATTATAACATAGAAATAATAATAATAAGTGACTAAGGAAATTAACTATTCTAAGTAACTCCCTACCTGAATCTAGTTAGGTTTCCATTAGTTTTCCCCTGATTAGATTCTTTTATTAATCATATATAATTTTTTCATTTAATTTCCAATATTTATGAGTGTATAGTTGATTTCAATCGTTTTTTACCATACGTTCACATGGCGAGGTCCATTTTGGACATTAAGACTTGCGTATTATGATATGGGTTTAAATTATTATAATTTAGTAATTGTGAATTGTGACTTAATTATTCTTATTTTATTACTTTTGTATCTCATTTTGTTACTTTATGATCTAATTAATTACTAAATTCTTATATTTTATAATTTTGAATTATTATTGTTATTATATGTATTTATATATAAGGTTAATATAAGTTGTTATATGCAATATGGGCTTATTGTAGGTTTCAACCCATAGATACATATACACATAAATGTAATTATTATATTATATTATATTATATTATATTATATCATATTGGATACTTGAATTATAATCTACATATGTACCCATTTTATACTCATGTGCCTAAGTGTCTTATATACATGTTTATTTATACTTTTAGTTTATTAATACATGTACTTATATATATACTTATATGTATAACGCTATTATATATATTTATATATGTTTTTACATACAGTTGTATACATATATTTATATGTATATTTTAAGGTATAATTTTTAGGAATTTCTATATAATTTATATATGTATATCCTCATGATTTCAGTTGGCATACCTTTATGTATATATCTAATAGTCCTAGTATACTTAGTTATGTACACAAAAATATATGTATATGTGGATGCATATGTACATGTATATATGTATATATATATATATTCCTAATCTTAATTATGTATAAATGTATTTATACTCTATGTTTCACTAGGATCCTTATGTATATCCTCCATATATATGCATAAAATATATATGTATTCATATACCTATGTATACATCTAAAGGTTTATGTATGTATTAATACATATACATAGTATATGAATTGTCAAGGAACAAAATTACTCATGTATTCATATGCATATATACAAGACTTTTAGGGTAATATTCTAAAATACAAGCTAAATACTTACTAATATACTAAGTTCATTAGTTCATAAAATAGATGAAAAGGAAACCTACATATATTGTACAAAAATCATCAGTAGTAATATACTAAATATACCTTTTTCTTCTTCTAAATAAGGGTAAGGAGTTGCATTATTGGATATGGTAATTTGTAGGTTAAAAGTGAAGGAGTGGAAGTAAAAATAAGAAGCTAGAAGAAGGGGAAAAGAGAAGAGAGGATCATGGTTTGGATGGGGGAGGAAAAAAGGTGAGTTTTGTTGTATTTCAAATGTGTGGGAAAAGAAAAATAAAGTTAGTTGCAGAAGGGGGATGTAGTGGATGGCCGAAAGGAAAAGAAAAGGGAAAAATCAAAGGAAAAAAAAGAAAAGAATTCTATAGAAAAAGTAAGAATATTCTAAGTTGATAGGGACAAGTACCGATTTGGTCAACTCTTTTAAATTTATATGTAATTATTCCATATATTTTTAGAAATGAACATAACTAGAAGGAAATTAAAGAAAGAGGAAGAATGAAAAAATATATGAAATAATTAATAAAACAATTATTTGAACCTTATTTATAACAATATAGGTAATATTTAGTACCATAATTAAGATATATGTCATAAAAAGTATAATTTATAATACTAACAATTACTATATAAGGTTTAACTATCAACTAAATACTTAAATCTACACAATGCTACCTTCTTTGTATAATTATAAAATTAATATTATCTATATCATAATATCATAGTTTCTTATGCATTAGTTTAGTATGTATACATTTATAAGAAATTAGAACTTATCTTTAATCATTGGTTAATGATTTTATATGGTTTAACATATTGTTAAGTATTTATGCTCAATTAGGGTTTTTAGCATGATTGAAACGATTGAGCATATTTATAAGCTTAAAGTTGGGGTTTTGGGGTTTTTATTACTTTCAGGTACAATCTCTAGTGTTTTTACTCATTTAGGGTTTAATATGTTTATATGTGATTAGGTATTTGATTGTTATCTTAGGGTTTTCATCTTATCTTGCCTTATTAACTCTTACGGTTGTTTAGCCTACTTAAATCTAATATAGGATTTAAATAAAAAATTTTAAGGGTTTACAAGAGTGGAGAGAAGGTAAGTATTGATTCCATATATTTTTATCAGATTATTACCTTTAGGGTTTTGAGCCTTTGATTCATTGATTAAATTTGATGTAACAAGAACTATTAGGGAGCTAAAACCCTCTTACTCCTTTTAGCTAATCGTTAGAAGCTATGAATAAAGTGTAGGAATGCAAAGAACAAAGAGAGAGAGGGGAGGAGGGAGGGAGAGAGAGAGAGACAAAGAATAGGAAAGAAAGGTTTGGATTAGGTTTCTTTCAAGTAGGTTGTATTTGAGAAGGACAAGGTGATAAATCATAGATAAATTAGGATTTCCAAGGGAGATCTTGATTGGGAAGACAAATGATGTCTATTTTACGTGATACAGTATTTTTGGGGCTTTTTTAACCTTACAAATACACTAAATGTGACTACTAACGGCATAAATGTGATGGGATAAACATTTTACAAACTTAGATCAGTTAATTGTCTAAAAGAAATAAATAAATGAATAACACAAGTTATGTATTTATGATTTGCCCAAAAATTAAAATTTAACCTTTTGCTACTTCCTATAACAACATAATTATAATTGTCTTGTTATATTTATATAGCTATAATTACACAAATAAACTCATAAGTTGTAAGTTATAATTATGATAATATATAAATATAAAATAAAATTGC
Source organism: Lumnitzera racemosa (assembly GCA_024138005.1). Lineage (NCBI taxonomy): Eukaryota > Viridiplantae > Streptophyta > Magnoliopsida > Myrtales > Combretaceae > Lumnitzera > Lumnitzera racemosa. Next base: position 32,636,771 of record JAMXBC010000008.1, read on the forward strand.
ATAATTGTGTTATATTAATATATTACATTTATATAACAACTTAAGCTCTACCATATTTTTTGAAAAGGTAATATTTTTGTCCATGTCAAAGCAATAAAATGAAAGTACAACACCAAAAAGAGATAAAGATAAACTATAGTTTACTATTATTATTTTTTTATTATCAAGTAAAAGTATTTTGCATTACTTGACTATTTTTTGAAGGAACAAATTTGAAATTACTACACAAATTTTATTTTATTTTTTCAAGTTTACATTCATATAGAGGGCTAAAATGGATTTTAAACATTAAGCTTAGTAACAAATTAGGTTTGACTCTTTGGGGAGAGTGAAAAAGTCTTAGGAGTTAAGTCCGTAAATCTTAAGATGGCTTAGGAAAGTTTGGTATTGTGAGCTTAGTAAGGATTTCCATAAGCTTAAAGTCAACGAAACCCATAGAAGAATCTATCAACAAGATGATCATCTTAACCATCAATTGTCAACTTAATTTAAGATGAAACTGGGTGAATCATTATAAGGTAATGACCTACCCAACCCCCTAAAAAACCTATAAGGTGTCTTGCTCAAGAGTGGTGAAGTTGTAACAATCTCACTAATACAACGCACCAAGAGCTGACAATAGCCACAGTATAGGAGTAGGTCCAAGCTTGTAAAAAGCTTAAAAATGAAGATGGGAAAAGAAACACATGAAAAACAACGAAAGTAAAGGAATCCTTTTACGTAGGGGACTAGACATGTGGCATTAGGTCACTGGAGGTGCTACTGGTATGTACAATCAAGATGGAAGTGGCCGAGCAGAGGTGCTAATCCTTTTTCGAGGTCAAACACATGAAGGAGCACCATAACAAGAAGGAGTTGAAAGAAAATAAAAGAGATTAGCAAAATCTGGGCAGCTATCAACTGGATATGACACACCAATCAATCTTACTCAACTGACAATCTGTTAGATATGATACACCGGTTTAAACTATAGTGATGGACTACCAAACTCTAAACCCCTCACTCGCAATCGTCCTTGAGGCCTACATCTCTTACTCGAAGAATTCTTTCTTGCTAACCTATCGAGGACGAGTACCTATACAAGAAAGAACAGTAGACGAACTCTCTGAAGTCTTAACTCAAATGTACCCTGCTTTGCCTTGACCCCTACCCAGTCAACAGCTTGTCAACTATTAAGATTGATCAATCGAATAACAAGGTCGAGGCAACCATGTACCAAATTATTTCTTCCAACATACTAAATTGCCGAATGTTGAGTCCAACTTGAGAAGTGTCAAGGCTGAGTCCCCTACATATCGAGTCCTACTTACTCAGACTACCAAGCTATAGAATCCTCTATTCATCTTAGCAACTTTAAGTATCCTTCATCAACAACATCACCAACGTTAACACAACTTAACCGTAGTGTCCTAAGACTCCAAAACGTGTACCCAATCGTAACATACCACTTGTCATTTCTTTTTCTGATATTGTACTATATTCCTTTATTCTATTTGTCCATTTTACCCTTTTGGTAATGTACTATGATAATATTTTTGTATTACCCTTTATTGTAATTACTTAAGTTTTCTTATTGCACCAAGGATTTACTATAAATAATCCCTTTTCTTTGTAGTAGAAAAGATCATCATATACCTTACATCGTTTCAAATATTGAATATACTTGTTTTTTGTGAGATATCCCTCTCTAAGTACAATTTCCTTACACTCTTATCTAATCTTGTTAAGTAGTTTGAGATTAGTGGTAAGTGGACCTTAACATTATCTTGTGAGTCATATCAAGTAAAGTGTTAAGTCATGTTGTATTCGTTAGTGCATCATATCCTCTAAGCAGCTCCATGGAAGCTACTATGTTTGCTAACCATTCCATCCTAGTTTTCTTTGATATTTAGAAGGACCCACTTAGTTACCATTCTCTATGGTAAGCCCTAATGATAAATAAGCTCATAAGGACATTATATAATTCCGGTATCAAAGCTTGAGGTTGCAACCAAAGTTTCCAAGTAGTTGATCTTTTTATAGTATGTGTTAGTATGTTCCGTTTTACTTTATTTTCTTGCAAGAAAACATAGCAAGTTCTGAATTGTTGTAAGAAGTTGTATTGTCAAGTTGTGTAAGGATTTTCTGTTAGAGTAGTTGATATTCTACAGTCTTGTATTGAAAATGTTGAATCTTAGTATCCAAGGGGAGATTAATGACACTGAAAGTAATGCTCATGGTCATAGCTGTATCCCAAAATAGACCTCATGAACTACTGAAGAGCGGATATAAGACCTTACTACCATTATAGCTAACCTGGCTATTACTATACAAATGTCCGTCGAGATTAGGCCGCAAGAGAGAGTTATTGCTAAGTAGGGTTAAGAAGTGAAAAATAAGCCGAGAAGACTAATGAGTGAGAACCAAGCACCTAAATCTTTCACCATAAATCCATCTCATCCCCAACATGCTGATAAAGTTGTGAGAAGGAGACTCGAGTTGGACGAAGCTACGAAATATGGGAGGAGGAGAAGCAGTATGATGGAGTTAAGGAATGTGAGCTTAGGGCTCTTAAGGGAGCCAAGCATCTCAAGGCACAGCTTTCGAACTTTAACAAGTCTGGTAATGTTGATGACTACTTGGACTAGGAAGAGAAGATTGAAAAGATGTTTGACTTTTATGATTACGAAGATGCCATTCATATTCGTATGGTTACATTAGAATTTTCTATGTATGCAACAATATGGTGGAAAGATTTGTAGAATGTGAGCCAAAGAGCCCGATGTAAACTTCAAACATAGAACAAGATGAAAAGAGTCATAAGAAGTAGATTCATTCCCAAATACTATGAAAAAGACACATTCTGACGTCTCCAAGACTTGAGATAAGGTAATAGATCAATGGATAAGTACGTCCAAGAATTTCAGTTATTGATCATCAAATGTGATGTCGACAAACCCAAGACCTGAACTATAACACGAGTCATTTTTTAGCCTAGAATTGAAATCGATAATTTAGTGGAATTATAGAAGCTTAGGACTCTATATGAGACCATTCGAGTAAGATAAAGGGTCAAAAGATAGAGGCAAAGCTAAATTAGCTGAGTGTTAAGCAACTGACTTGGCTTATCGAGTAGGAGTGGTATGTAGAGTCAACTAGTATATGTCAAGCTTCACATAATTTTAAGGTAAACCATTGAGGTTAGATACTTGGCAAACTTGATGATAGCCAAGGCAAAAGTAAGGCCAAGGAGCTCAAGGTCAAGAAGGACTAAGGTTAGAGCTCAGGAAGGAAGAACTAAGAGATTAAGTGCTTCAAGTGTCTTAGATTTGGATACATAGTTAGTCAATGCCTAAACAGACATGTCATGACCATCAAAGAAGACAAGCCCCAGTTTAAAGTGGAGAGTACTAGTGAAGGAGAAGATGAAGTAACTGTTAAATCACTTGCTGGAAGAATTCTAAGAAGATTTTGGTGTCATGACCCCATTTGAAATAAGACCTGAGTATTGTTTTTTCGTATGACTATCTCTTAGTACCTTTGTGTTTGACAAAAATGAGTAGAGGGAGAACCTCTTCAATACAAACTACCAAGTGAATGGCAAGCTTTGTGCATTAATCATTAATAGAGAGAGTTATACCAATATGATAGCACAAAAAGTAGTTAAAGCCCTAAAATTGCCAACCGACCCATACCCTAAGTCATACAACATTCATTGGCTAAACAAGAAAGGTCTACCTATTGTCGAGCAAGTTAAAGTGCCGATTACTATTGGTAACAAATACAAGGACGAGGTACTATGCGATATCTTACCTATGTATGCCTCCAATATCTTACTTAGTTGACCTTGGCTATTTGATTTAAGAGTGTTGCATGATGGATATAGAAACACTTATATGTTCCAAAATAGACGGGAAGAAGGTTATACTAACCTTTATGAGCCCTAAGGAAATATAGAAGTCGCAAGAGAAGATTACCCGGTCAATACAGCGAAAGTCCTTAGTGATTTTCTGAGTCCAATTTTCTAGAGATGCCAAGAATGAAAAATGCATACTCTTATTAGTCAAGAAACTTCTAGAGTTGAGGGAAACCGAAGCTTTACTTACTGAGGTGCAGACTTTATTATAGGAGTATATGGACTTATTTCCAATAGAGATGCCGAGAGGTTTACCACCAATTAGAGGTATAGAGCATTATATTAACTTTTAACCTGGAGTTACTATGCTAAACTAACCTACCTATAGGCTCAACCTCAAGTAAGTTACCATGCTAAAAAAACAAGTTGAAGAGTTGATTGTTCGCAAATACATCCAAAAAAGCATGAGTCCCTATGCCATGTCAGCTATCCTGGTACCAAAAACGGATGGCTCATGGAGAATGTATATCAATAGCCAAGCAATCAACAAAGTCATTGTCAAGTACCGAAATCCAATTCCACAGTTAGATTATATGCTCGATGAGTTGCATAGTGCTTGAGTCTTTTCAAAGATTAATCTTAAGAATGGCTACCATCAAATACAAATGAGTACCAGAGATGAATGGAAGACTATTTTTAAAACAAAGGATGGTCTGTTCAAATGGATGGTGATGCTGTTTGGTCTAACAAACACACCAAGCACTCTTATGCGACTCATGAATCATGTCTTAAGACCGTTGATTGGAAAACGTGTTGTTGTATACTTCGAGGATATTTTGGTATATAGTGCCAACCTCATGTCACATATCACTTACTTGAGATTCATGTTTGATATTCGACAATCTAAAGACGTGTATGTTCTACTAGAGTGAGGTGGTATTCCTAAGTTATATTATTTTTAGAGGAGGTGTCAAAGTTGATGAGATGAAAGTTCAAGGCTATCATAGAATGGCCAATGCTAACTAGTACTGCTAAAGTAAGGAGTTTCTATGGTTTGGCTTCATTCCACTGAAGATTCATTTAGAACTTTAGTTTCATTGTTGCTCCCACTAACCAAGTTAACCAAGAAGAATGTTGAATTCAATTGGTCTGAGAAGGCTTAAAGGAGTTTTGATGAGATTAAAACCATGTTGATTTCACCCCTAGTATTCGTGCTATTTGACTTTAAGAAAGATTTTGAACTAGAGTGTAATGCATCTGGAGTTGGCATTGGAGTGATCTCTATAGTTTCCTATTTTAGTGAGAAGCTTAGAGGGGCTACATTGAATTACTTGGCATATGATAAGGAGTTCTATGCCCTTGTTCGAGCAATTTAGAACAAGTGACATTACTTACTGCAGAGAGAATTCATCATTTACATAACCCATGAATCTCTCAAGCATCTCAAAGGGTAGCATAAGCTTTCTCACTGACATGTACTTATCACCACTTTATAGACTAAGGTACTTAGGTTTGGCACCTTGCTTAATTAATGTGAGTACGATTCGTGTTTTGGGCCTTTAGTGGTCAAATGCAACATAGGAGGAGTAGTGAAAGGGTTCTATTAGAGCCAAGGGTTTTTTATGAAGGGTAAACAAATTTGTGTACCGAATAGTTATATTAAGGAATTACTTGTCCGAGAAGCCCATACTAAAGGCTTAACCGGCTACTTTAGTAAGAAGAGAATTGTTGAGTTGTTGAAAGAATATTTCTATTGGCCTAGGATGATGAAGGATGTACGCCAAGTACTTGAACAATGCGAGGTGTGCAAACTTACGAAGGGAAGGAAGGAGACGTATGGATAGTATATACATCTACCTACACCTAAACGGCCATGGACCAATTTGAGCATGGATTTCATGCTCGGCCTACCTAGAACACTAAGAAGACATGATTCTATTATGGTAGTCATCGATTAGTTTAGCAAGATGAGTCACTTCATTCCCTACCATAAAACCAATGATGCTTTATTTGTTACTAACCTCTTTTTGTAGGAGATTGTACGGTTGTAAGGAGTATTAAGGAGTATTATGTCTAATCATGATTCAAAGTTCATGAGCTTTTTTGGGCGAACTCTATGAAAGAAACTCAATACTAAGCTCATGTTTAGTACTTCTTGCCACTCACAAATAGACAACCAAACATATGTTATATTCGTTGGTGCATCATATCCTCCAAGCAGCTCTATGAAAGCAACTGTATTTGCTGACCCTGCCATCCTAGTTTTCTTTAATATCTTGAATGACCTACTTAGTTACTATTCTCTATAATAAGCCTTAGTAATAACTAAGCTCATAGGCATATCATATATGGTCACTTGCCACTACTTGTTGCTAAAAGAAATAAATAAGAGTTAGGGACAAATGAGAACACTAGAATTTCTCACAAAGAAAACTTGTAATAATTCTAATAATGTGATGGATGGCTTTTGCATATAACAAATAGAGGGTTTTATATTAGCCCTACTACTATTACAACACATAAGGAAAAGACAAAAAGGGTAATTTACAAATAGAATACATGAAATATACTAAAAAGAATAAAAGAGATAAAGAATATTTTATATGGAAAATTAAAAAATCAATGTAGAATGTTGTGCCAAAAGACACATATCACATGGTGGTTGGTAGCTTGGAATATAATACAATTTGGACAAAGTGAAGGAAAAGGATGTACAGTCAAAGCTGACCTAATCTAGTTTAGGTTGGAGCTCGGTTAATCAAGAATGTCCAAATCCCCTTCAAGTCAAGTATCTTACAATTTAGCTTGGACTAAGGTCAGATATTGGTCGGCTTGATAGCTTAGCTTAGATTAAAGTTTGGGGTTGGTTTGCTTGAACGCTGTCTAGGTCTTAAAGAAAGTTCAACAATGGGTATGGCTACTCAATAAGTTAGCATGTATGCTTAGAAGCCTTAGGAACCATGTTAGCATATGTAAGAGCTTGGTACTCAAGTTGACAATAGAATGAAATATAAAGGGTTGGAGTAAGAATCCTTATCTTGGATGAAGCTTTGAGCTAATATCTTCCACATAAGTCCTTGGAGTCCTTTAAATTAGCTGCATGCAATCGATTTGAGGAGTTGATTCCTATCATCTACCTGGGGGTTAGAAAGATTTGTCTTCCAATCCAAAGTGGTCTCAAACTTATGTTCTTCCTAGGCATCTACGGGTTCTTCTTCTGGTCAATAGAGAATTAAGTCGAATACATTGAAGGAGGAAGAAATACTGTACTTCTTGGGCAGCTCGATCTAGTAGGCGTTGCAATTGATCTTTTTCAGAACCTTAAATGGACCATCAGATCATGGAGATAGCTTGCTCTATCTCAAGTGTGACAATCGCTTTCGACTGAGGTAAATCCATACTAAGTTTGTAGGTCTGAAAGAAATAGCTCAACAGGTCTAAAAGAAATAGCTTAATGACCTCGGCTATTAATCTCTTGTTATCTCTAGTTGAACTTAGCAATCTTCCTTCTCACAAACTGATATAGCTCTTATAATTCTTAGGCTTAGTCAACTTTAGATTGACTCTCTTCAGTAGCTATAGAGGTACCAATAAAATCTAGGAGAATGGTGGGATTAAGGTCATAAACGACCTTGAATGGATCCCTTTCAATGGTGCTGTAGACGATTTGGTTATATGTAAACTCCATAACTGACAGACATAGATCCTAATCCTTTAAATTCTTACCCACAATAGCTCTAAGTAAATTACCTAGCATCCTATTCACCAATTTAATCTAACCATTAATCTAAGGGTGGTTATTAGAGTTGAACACAAGTTTAGTCCCAAGTCTTTTCTAAAGAGTCTTCTAAAAATAGCTCAAGAATTTGGTATCGCAATTTGAAACAATAGTTTTCGGCACTCCATATAGTTGAACAACTTCTTGCAAAAACAAATTAGCAATATATAAAACATCGTTAGTGCGATGACATGGGATGAAGTATGCAATTTTGCTGAAAAGGTCCACTATAACAAAGATTGAATCTTTTCCCTTATATGTTCAGGTCAACCATAAGACAAAATCCATGCTGAGGTCGACCTAAGGTAAAATTGATGTAGGCGAGGCATATACTCTCTACGAGCCCCTGAATTAGCAATTAGGGCAACCAAATCTAGATTGAAGGCTTTCGAAAAAAATTTATCCAATTGAGCCCAAACTTTACGACTAAGATAAAAAAGTTAGTCAAAGTGACCTAATGAAGTTAAATTTCAAAAATAATTATCCAAAATCTCAATTTTACCCTTAGAAGTATGATTATTCAATATAAAATAAAAGAGATCGAAACCCCTAAAATTGAGCTCAAATTGTGACGAAGACTTAGAGATAAGTTAATTAGGTTATAAAAAGGAAATAATATAGTGTAATATACTATATAAGTATACATACATATATATTTATAAGTATACTTGGAATATGTAATAATTATACTTATAAGAAAATATATGTTAAAAATGAGAAACATACTAAAACCATGATTATATATAATATATAATTACTTATTACATATAATACATATATAGAATATATACTAGTATATTAATAAAATAACTAAATACTAACATCATGTATATATAATACTAATATTTAAATAAAATATTAACTAAATTCTATCCAAATTGTAAGGAAAAGGCTAGAAATTGCTAGAAAACTTATTGTGGCAATGGAATAGGATAACAAAATAGTAAGTTAATAGAAATTTCCTTAGGAAGAGACACCTCTTACTTGTGTATAATGAAGAAAATTTTCAAAAAAGAAACTTTATTTATGGCATTTTAACCTTATAAATATCATAAGATACCAGAAATCTATTGTTTTATCAAAATTGAGACTTAAGAGAAAGAGAAAAAAAATCTAGAATTTATAATATTAAAAAAAAAAGGAAAAAAAACAAAATCGAGATTAAGCCCTATTAGTTCCTAACCTAAACTTAAATCTGTTGTTGCACCGCCCCACCACCTAACAACCCATCCACCATCTGGCACATTCGACAACTCCCCCTACATCACTAGCTATTGGAGCTCTGATGAACAGGGTCTCATAGTGAATAAAACGCTGAAGATACGAATCTTCCCTAGTAAGAGTCTAAACAATTAAGTTAGGATCGTAGCTTTACTATTGGTGAAGATACTGTATTAGAGTTTTTAGAGACTTAAGAGTACTTCTATTTGTAATTGTAATTAGTTGTTCGTACGCATGCCATGTATGTGAATGATATTCTATTGTGATAGGATTTGAACTCCTTAGTGTGCTGTTCTGCGTGATTGCATCGTTTTTGTATTGTATGAATTTATCCGGTTGCCCCTAAATGAAACTAGTAGTGATTTGACTACTAACAAAATTGGACATGCATAGCAACCGTTAGAGGAACAATTAGGAGTATCAAGTCAAATACCAACTCCCTTTAATGAGAATAGTTGAAATAGTCATTTTTCCATCCTTAATCAAACTAAGCGGTAAATGAGGAAGCCATGGCAAGGGTAGGGGCCATGGTTCAAAAGTAGTCACGGGAAGAAGGTGTATTCTATTGCACAAGCTAGGGTTTGATTTGATTTGAGTCGTGATAAAACTCCTTAATTCGGGTTAGAGTAAATGTAATTTCTCTAACCTCATAATAGACTAGATAACATTGTGCGATGTTGAAAGTGATTGATTGCATTGCATTACATTTCATCATAATTAATAACCTTGTTTGTGATTGTATAGTGCTCTTTTAACTTCATCCCACTTACTAAGCTAGTTGTACTCGCATCCCCATGGATTCTATTACAAGTGATGAGTAAAGGTTAGATGTTCAAATACCATCATCGCTAAGTTAGTGTATTGTTGGTTGAGAGATTGAGGAAAAGAATAATTTACTGAATCTGGGTTCTTAACTTTTTTTTTTTTAAGTTTTGAGGAAACTAATTGGGAATTCCCTAAGACACCTACTGATTTCTTATCTTATTGTAAATAGACTTTAAACATATGGCTTTTGGTAAACTCTTATTATAAATTTATGACTCTAAGTGTGAAATGCTTATATAAATACTGTTGCATTATGAGACAACAGGTTGTATAAAATAAGTATTTTATAAAGTTATACCATAGGTTTGATCAATTACAGGTATCAGAATGGATGCTTCAAGCTGGTTAAATTGTATACGCCTTATGTGGACTATATCCATGATAGCAACTGTGAGATCAACTTCTATCTTAGTTTGCATGATAGGATTATTACAACTTCTCTTGTTCAAGGCTTAATGCTCTCCATGAGGCTCTCTCTTTCCCTTAGCCCTTTTACATACTTCATAATTATAGACTACCTTATGGATATCATTGGGCAAACTAGGTCAGTAAAAGTTCTCCTTCAACAAATTGGTCGTTTTTGTCTCTCCAAAATGACTAGATAATCCACTATTATGAGCTTCCCTAACCAATGGCTCACATGTAGAACAATTTGGTATACACAACCTTTGATCCTTAAGCAAATAGCCATCTCAGACATAATAGCCTCCAACAGCAACTCTGTCTCTACATTGCTCTACAATAGGACCAAAATGAGGGTCATAAGCATACTACTTAAAGATAAGTAAAAATCCTAACAATTTTATCTTTAAGGTAGTCAACAAAGTTTGCTGACATGACATAGCATCGGCAACCACGTTGGCACTACCCTTCTTATGTTGGATCACATAGAAAAATCCTTCCATAAACTCTAGCCACTTAGCTTACCTCTTCAAAAGTTTTTTATGACTCCCAAGATGCTCTAATGACTCGTGGTCAATGTAGCTTACAAACTATCGTAATAGTAAATAGTGTTGCTAAACAGTTAGAGCTTGGAAAAGAGATTATAATTCTTTCTCATGCACAGAGTAGTTCAGTACAACACCATTGAGCTTCTCAATGTGGTAAGCAACCGGTCATCATTCTTGCATCAGGACAACGCCAATTCCAAGGCTTGACGCATCGCATTCTAACTTAAATGACTTGTCAAAATCAAGCAAAGCTAAGATAAGGGTAGAGGTGAGCTTCTTTTTTATCTTCCTGAAGCTTTGTTCAGCTCGGTTCAACTTGGTCATTCCATTGAAACCCATCACTCTTCTTCATCAGCTTAGTCAATGGGACTACAATAGTAGTAAAGTTTTTAAAAAATCACCTATAGAAAGAAGCAAAGCTTTGAAAACTTTGAACTCCAGTGATATTTTTTGGCGTCAGCTACTCCAAAACAACTTGGACCTTTTCCTCATCAACTTGAATTTCTTCTCTTGATACTACATATCCAAGGAAAATTACTTTACCTTGATAAAATGTACATTTCTTCAAGTTCCCATATAATTTCTCAATTAATAAAATATCAAAAATTGCTCAAAGACACTGAACGTAGTTGTTCAGGTTAACACTGTGTACCAATATATTACCAAAGTACATGACCACACATCTTCCCATCAATAGGTGCATCATATAGTTCATCAATCACATAAATGCGCTTGGCACATTTGTAAGTCTAAACGGCATAACTAACCATTCGTATTGGCCATACCTTGTCTGGAAAGTAGTTTTCCATTCATCACATGGTCTCATGTGAATTTGGAGGTAGCTACTTTGCTGATTAATCTTCAAAAATATCTTGGCGCCATGAAGCTCATCTAACATGTCATTGAGCGTCAGTATCGAATATATGTACTTTACAGTAAGACAGTTAATTGCTCGGTTGTCGCTGTACATGCACCATGAATCATCCTTCTTTAGGACAAGAAAAGCTGGTACAACACAAAGACTCATGTTCTCCTTTATGTAACATCGGTCTATGAGCATTCACTTGTCTTTTTAGCTCCATAGCTTGCTTAAGGTTCATTCGATAAGTAGGTCAGTTTAATAGAGTTGCGCTTGGTTATAGATCAATACAATATTTTATGCCTCAGACTGGGGGTGGTTCTTTAGATAACTCTTCAGGAAACAGGTCGAAAAACTCTTTAATTACTCTTCAGACTCATTAAGTACTTTTTCAAGAGCCTTCAATTTTAATAACCTTCAGATCAATAAAAACATAGACTCATAAGCCTTTTCAGCAACTCAGAGCTCTCATCGACTTATCATTATGGCTTTCTTCTTAATAGCTCGAGTGAGCTGGTTATGAGTCTCATTAACTTAAGTCAGTGTCATAGGTTACAATGCAATCTTCTTTCCATCCTTAAGAAAGACGTACGTGTTCTTATATCCGTCATGAGTGATACACTAGTTGAATAACCAAGGTCTTCCAAGCAATAGATGTGAAGCTCCCACGAAGACAAAATCACATACTACTTCGTCCATGTACACATTCCCAACACTAAATGGCAAAGTTACTTATTCAATTACATGTAGATCACCTTTATCATAGGGCCAATGCAACTTATAAGGTCAGGGGTGCTTAGAGGTCAACAGTCCTAGCCTCTGCATAAAGGATAATACGACAATGTTAGTACAACTTAATCCGTCCACTATGATGGGGTACAACTTTCCTTTAATGATGCACTTCATCGTTGGGTTTCTTGTTAGTATTATCCACTTCGAGCTTCAAGCCATCTCCCTTGATAACCATAGTTCTTCAATTCAAACACTGAGTAACCATATGCACAAACCATTGACATTAAAATACTTGATCTAGCTCATCTTCCTCCCAGATCCTTATCCCTTCACATAAGGTCTTGGTGGCACTTTTCCTTCAGTTGGTTTGCTCTTATAATCAACACTAGTATCTATTCTTCTACTCAGCTCAACACTTTGCTAAGCCCGATAATTCCCTTGAGCAGATCAGCTTAATTAGACTAGTTGGCTCACTAGAGATTGGCTCGGCCTATTCTTCCTCCGTCTTTCTACTCATTAGGCTATTCTTATTGCCTCATCTAATATAGTAAATTGTTGAAGCTCTAAAATATCTCAGATGTTGCCTCTCAATCTAGTGAGAAATCTGGATACTGTTTAAGCTGATGGTTCATCTACTTCACAACAAATCATGAGTATTTGGAACTCCTAAACATATTCATCAACAGTTTGGCTCCCTTACCTCAACTCCTAAAGCCAAGCAAAAGTATCTTGTAAATAAGTATCCAACACAAATCTGTTCCTAAATATCCTCTTCATCTCAGCTAAGTATTTAATTCTTTATATCCTTCTCGTCTCCTCATAACTTAGAAATTCTTCTACTGCATCACGGCATAGCTTAAGAACTCTACAGTAGCGGTCCTCACCTTCTCGCAATCTTCATACTAATAATAATTAAAAACACGCTCTACCTTCTCCTTCCAATCTAAATAGTCATCAACATTTCTAAATCTATTGAAGTTCGTAATCTGTAACTTCACATGGTCAACATCTCAAAGTGCTCTAGCTAACTCCTCTTCCTCATTGTATTCTTCTTCTCTTTTATCATCCAAATCTCCTAAGTCAATTCTCATTCATACTTATCCTCCTACTTCTCCACCTCAAGCTTGTTGAGCCGAGTTCTATCCTCTTACAAGTTGAGCAACTTAGAAAGTATTTTGCATAGCTTTAACGGGTTGAAAGGCCAATGCATGAACAGATCTAGTTAAATTAACTATGAGGTTAGCTACCTCATCAATCCACTCATCTATACTTCTAGGGGTTTTCTAGGGTTGTTGTCCATAGTGGACAACACCACTATTATCACCTCCAATACCAATGTTAACACTTGGAACATTCATTCTAATTCAACAAAACTTAGTACAAACTCTCATTCTAAAATATAACAAATACGATTCCTTTAAGCCAAACAATACACATATATACACTTTTCCACACGAATGCTCAACTAATATGTAAACACAACAATTACTCTAAAGAATAATAAAACTTAATTGAAACTTGCTCTATTTTTGTATCTTCAAAATAAGGTAAAATAGAGTATATAACCACAACAAACTACTATGCCTTCTACTTACTCAAACACTTACAACTAACCTTTACACAACTAAAGCATACTGTCATAATAAAAACTAGTCACAACAAAACTTCAGCACAACCTCTACTCTAATACTATGATGATACGTCGTATCAAGAGCTAGCAAAGGAGACAGTATTAGGGTGGGTCCAAGTTTGCAGAAAACTTGAAAATGAAGATAAGAAAAGAAACACATGAACAACAATAAAAGTAAAACAAGCAAACCCTCAATTCGCTCCAAGGATATGATGTACCAAAGAACTATCGAGGACTTATGACTTAATGCAATATGACTCTTGAGATGGTCTTATGAGGATCCTCGCTACCTAGCCTTACTTAAGAGTTAAGATAAAAGTAAAGTAAACAATCTAATAGAGCATAGTGTTTACGTAAAATGAGAAGTATATTCAATATCACAAAAGGTATGGTTAGTAAGATGATCCTCGCGGCTACTGATAACTCTGATTTTAAACATATTTCACATGGTGATTTTATAGTATTTCCTTTACATTTTTAGTTTTCTTTAAAGAAATTGATACTTAATTGAGTAAAATTTTGATTTTAAGGTTTGAACGCGTTCTAGGATTGAAAACGAAGAAAAGGAATCAAGTTTTATTTAATTCGGAGTTCAAACGAAGAAGTTATAAAGTTTTGAAGTTACACAATCTGGGACATGACCATGTCCCCAGGCTGTATCCATGCAGGGAAATTTACCAGGGTCAGAAAGTTACACGACCTAGGGATACGGTCATGTCCCAAGTCGTGTCTGGTAAAGAAAACGAAAACTTTTTAATGCAGTATAAAAAGACATATTAGGTTTTCACAAGACAGATGAGACATTAGAAAAGAGAAGAGACTTGAGGAGAAGGAGAAGAAAAAGGCGAGAGCAACACCAACTTCAAGATCGGAGAGATTTTTCATCAATCAAAGGGGATTTTCATGTTTTATTTTATGTTTTCTATAGAACTCGTTTTTAGTTTCATTATGATAGCTTAGAATTCGTGTATTTAGGATTATGGAACCTAAGGGTTCATGTGACTCTTGGGTTGATTTATAATTCTTAATAAAGTTTCTATCTTTACTTGATTCAATTATACGTTTAATTGTTAATTGATATTTCTAGAATATCAATATATGATATTATGCATGTTGATTGAGAAATTATATGTATAATTGGATCTTTACATAATTGGAGAGAATTACATGTATACTTAGAGATAAGATACATGTTTCTTCCGGAAAGTTAATTATTTGTATAGGAATTCATTATACATTAATGCGATTCTAAATTATATTATTAAGTGAAGAGATTCCAGTAAATAATTTAGGATTAGGGTTAATATGCTTGAGAAAGGTATTAACTTTAATTGTGAATCCCTCCAGTCAAGAATAATAGAAATTTAATTAAATATATTTTAAGCGATCACATGTTAAATACTAGGGGAAATAATTCTTAAATACGTTATTGCATACTTAAAGTCGTTCTTAGTTTTATTGATTTTTAAATTGCTTAATCAAGTCCCATAATTAGTTTAGTTTGTTAATTTCAATATTTTTTATTCATTCAACTCATCATAATTTTCCGGTTAGATAATAAAGCTAAGGTTAATATTAGTACTTGAAGTCTCTGAGGGATCGACTCAGACTCACATCCACTATATTAAAATTGATAAGTGCACTTGCTTGATATCGGCTACATATTATAAGGGTATTTATACCTAAATTGTTAGGACATCCTACCTAAAATGGAAAAGGAAAAAAGGGTATTATCTAAAAGAAATAATGTATAAGGAATAATAAAGGGTATAAATGAAAATGAAAAGAAATCAATGATTAGTGCATCGAATCCTTTCACTTGGGGGACTAGATACGTGCCATTAGGTCATCGGAAGTGCTTCTAGCATAATCAAACAAATGGTACAATGAGGATAGAAGTAACCAAGCAAGGGTATTAAGTAAACCTAAGGGTCCTTCCGAGAAGATGAAGATGTAGATGTGCATTGGGGCTCTCAACAACAATACTGTCAAGTTGGAGGTCAACTTAGTCATAGCCAAGCAAATGTGTGAGGGGTCAAACTATCAGTAAAGCATATTTTAGGTCATCACTTTACTATTGAGAGATAAAAGGTTACTCAGCTCGACATATGAAGTTGGTTGATAGTAAGGACCAGCTCGACCTTAGTAGGAGTTGGCTAAAAGAGTAGAATCTACTTCGCTAGTCCCTTAAGTCCTCGTACTCAGGCTTAGGTTAAAGGTCCGATAGCTTAATTCATATCGCCTACTGTATATGCTGACTTATGACAGAAGATAACCACTCAACCACTATCATAAATAAGGTATACATAAGGTACATATAACTAGACTACTCTAAAGCAACTTCAATTCAATATATAAAGTAAAATAAAGATATTTGATTCATATATTTCTTTTGAAAAATAGAAATTTGATTCATATGTCTTTTTTCAAAAAATAGAAATTTACATGTGTAGGCACCCCATTTTTTACACCCTACCCCCTACCTTCTTTATTATTATTATTAGAATTTTTAGGATAGGATAAAGGGTCTTAATTTAGGAAAAACAAAAAAAAAAATAAAAAACTTAGAAAAATACAAAAAATAGAAAATTTAAGGAAAAAAATAATAAGAAGAAACTTAGGAAAAATTGAAAAAATATAGAATTTGGGAAATATAGATAATAATTTTAGATAGAATAATAGAATAATTTCTTTTTTATAATTTAAATCAAGTTTAGAAAAAAAGTGTTAGGCCTAAGCTTCGATTCAAATCTAGCCTAAGCAATTTGCACATATAAACAAATCATAGGTTGACGGCTTAATAGATAAGCGCTTAAATAATTGACATGAGTTTAGCTAAAGGTTATGTGTTCGATTCCATCCAGGCACAAAAGTGCTTTTTACTTTTTTAAAAAAATAAATAAATAAACGATAACAACAACAAAAAAAAAAAGAAAAAGAAAAAAATGAGACAAAGCAAAAAAAAAGGAGAAAAGATGAAAAAAAAAAAGAGAGAATCAGGTCGAGATAAGGCATGCTATGCACGCCCATTGAATTTGCAACGCACGCATGGCACATGCTCCACATGTGACCATGCACCCCCCCCCCCCCCCCCCCCCCCCCCAATCTCCTCCTTCAAGCCCAAATTCATGTAATCATAAAAGAAAAAGAAGGAAAAAACAGCACCATCCTTTCACTTCTTGACCCAATTAAGCTGATTTTTTGAAGAGATTTTATCAAATTGATTGCAAAAATTCAAAGAACACTTAGAATAGTTTGCATCGAGCCCGAAAACTTGTCCATATTCATACATTAAAGAGGTTAAAATCGATTAGAAAATTGGAAAAAAATCATTCTCTAAGTCAAAAGTCCATTAATTCAAATCTTCCAATTGATTCAATTTCAAGGCTTTCCAAGCTTAAACAAAGATCAAACACTATAAATCGAGGCTTAGGAATTACATTTCAAACACAAGTAAGCTCCAAAACACACGAGATAAGCTAAAATCAGAGCTTTCTCTCTCTAAACCGCCCCCTTTCTCTCTCTAGGAATCTGACATTCACAACCACTTTCGAAGAAAACCACCATTACAATTGAACTCGTGATAGTAAAAAACCTCAAGTCAAACTGTTAGCTTGTCCCCAATGATCACCACCGCTCGTCAACGACTACCACTGCCAACGGCCAAATCCAACCACCACCCGAACGGACTCTGATTGCTAAGGCATCAAGTTTACCCTCCTACCTTAAGCTTAATAAGATAATCACAAAAATCCCTTTTCCTACTCATTTCGGAGCCTAAAACATCTAGAAAGCACACCTCGCCGCCACTATCGTTAGAGAAGACCCAAGCCAATACGAGCTGACTTGAGCCAACCCGGTTCATACCATTTTTTTTTCTTTTCTTTTCTTTTCTTTTATTTATTACTCATGTATTTGTAAACGTGAAAAGAGAAAGAAAAAAAGAACAAGAAACAAAACAAAACAAAAAAAAAGGATAAAATGGGATAGTTTATTTTTTTTTAGGATAAAGTAAAATAAAATAAGGAAAAATTAAAAAAGAAAAAGAAAATAAAAAAATTATTTTTCCACTTAGAAAAAAATCAATTTTCCAAATAAGTAAACATGAACCAACCCCTTTTTCAGAAATTAGGATACTTTTCAAAAAAATACCCTAATTTAGGACCCTTTAGAGTTTTCTTAAATAAACTTAAATTAATTTAAAAGCTAAATCCGGCTATTTTTCAAAAATTAAAATCAATTCACTTGTTAAAGTTTTCCTAAAAGAACTACGTATGTCTGATCTCAAATTGCAAGTACGTTGTCACTTATACGTAAGTATAAGGTGACTTAAAATATGGAAATTTTTCTTTTTTCCATCTTTCTAATAATTGTTCAATTTAATTAACTTATTCGCATGTGATATGATTTGTTGTTTAGAAATTGAAAAAGGTTATTATTGAAAAGCAAATTTAAATTTGAAAAGTTAAAAAGTAATACCTATTTAAGGTTTAAAAGGATATCCCCCAAATCCAGATTTCTAGTTTTAAATTTTTTTAAAAAATTAGTTTTATCAAAAGACCAATAGTGAAGTTTAACTCTTAATCTATGACCAATATTAAATGGGTTATAGTTTAACATTGGCTAGGTTAAAGAAAATTTATAAACAATCAGGCTTAATAGCTTGGCGACTCTACTGAGGAGCGTCAAGAGGGTTAACCATTTAAAAACTTTCCGAAAGTAAACTTGCCTTTCAAAATACCCGCATTATTTATTTTTTTTTGTTCACTTATTTATTTCATGTAAAAGTTACTCTAAATTGCCATGTTCACCTTACATACATTATACATATGATATGCGGGGTCATATATTGTATCAAAGATTAAGGTAGATGCAATTAGACCCAAGTCATCTTAAGACCTTAAAAGGGGGGTGCATTGTGTCAGCTCCAGGTGTAGTAGGGTAACCACTGCTCGGGATTGATCAGGTTACCTTACTTAAGCTGTAATGTGACAAATGAAGGTATTTTCTAAAAATGAGTGAGGTCACAAAGCTTAAAGACCTTTAGAAACCACCCTAATTGCATATACCTCCCTTAAAGCTTGAGTTAATACACTACTCCTAAGAATTGCAACCCTACCAATGTTTAAAAGATTTAAAAATATATTTAGTCTTTTTTTTTTGTCGTAAAAACATCAAATCAAATGATAAGGTTGTAACTTAAGGAGTAATGAACTAACCCGAGTGGTTCTAACATATGTATGTCTCCATGAATATTGTATTGTTTTATTGATGAATGATTCTTGTCCATGAAACATCTAGGCCTAAAGATAATGGCATGTAACCAACAAGAGAATAATCAAAGAGTCAATAGGCTATTAGATGCCCTAAGAATCCACGAGCAACTATTACAAGCTGAAGCTACCTACTGAAAGCAAAAAGCTAGATGAGCTGAGGCCTCTAACCGAGCCTTGTTAGCCTAATTAAAAAAAAAAAAGCGAAAGGACTATGGATTGGGCTTTTAAGATGATGAATAAGATTGAAGCTCAACTAAAATAGTTAGATTAGAAACTTTAATGTGATTAAAAGACTTTGAATAAATTTTAAGTTTCATTAAGAATAGTTGTTAGGCTCCCTTCCTTTTGTTTCCTATACTCTGATCTTTCAAAATAATAAATTTTCTCTTTACTTTATCGTTCTTTATTCCTTAGCATTCCCTTCCTTGTAAATAGTTCTTCAATAAAACTTACCTAACCATTCATTCTCTCACACTCAAGGAAATGTAAATAAATCTTATAAACTTATAAATAGAACAAAAAAAATGGCCATCTTTAGTTGGATTTTTTCAATTCCTTTAAAATAAAACTTTATCTTTCTCCCTCACTAAAAAAAATATAAAAATGAAAAGAAAAAAAACAAAGGAAAAGAAAAGTTGCTAATTGGTAAAGAATTTTTCTAATCAAATTTACATAGTTGATGATAAGATTGCCTCCCTAGAAAAGATGGTACATCAAATGGTCCAACAGTGATAGATCTTGTTTACGATAATCACTACTCTCGAAGTATCTTAAGATTCAAACTTGGAAAGATGGCTCTTGAATCTAGAAGAAAAGGTAACTACGTTACAAAAGAGCATTACAAACCTAAAAATGGCAATGGGCTCAGTACTTAGAAAATTTCAACATCAGATGTTCAATATTGATCAAATGTCAATAAGCTTAAATAACGAAAGAGGCCTAAGGAGAAAAAAGCTAAGGAGGAGTGAGGAAAAACAAGCCTAAGGGACTCAAAGGAGACAATTCACTCAACTGAAGATCTCAATAACCCACATCTTTCATCATCTAAATAAAGGAAGGATTATAACCTATGAAGCCCCTAATCAGAATTACAAACCATACAGCTTTGACCTAAAAACACATTGTGATTATCATAGGGGTCAGAAGGGGAAATCCACTGAAAAATGCTGAAGATTGAAGAATAAGATTTAAAACTTGATTGATGCAAAATTCATTCAGCCAGAGCTATAATAAGTAAGTCCTTCAAGTCATGGAGGTATTTTAACTAAGTCGCCTAAAGCTCCATTTCTTTCAAATATGCCAATGCCTTCTAATAAGCTTACAGGTTGTCTTAAGTGGTTGGATGCTTAAATGGAGGAAGTTAAGGTAGGGGCAAAGTAAAATCAAGTTGTTTTCAATAAAGTCTGTCTTTGAATAGCTTTGTAATAGCTAGAATAATGTAATCTTATTTATTGCCTTTTCAATTGAGTGATCGTAGTGTTATTAACATTGGGGCAAATAAATCCCTCTCTAAGGAATCGGTAACTCACTTTTGAAAGGTTTAGAATGAAAAGAGGAGAACTCCATCCCATACACTAACCTCTAAAAATACTTAAGAGTTGAATGACATGGAAGTGAAGACATTTTAAGCTCATTCCTTAAAAGAAGTTGATTTTGAATTTGATATGTAGATTAAAGTGAAGTTAGGCATTCATTTTCAAATCCCAAACATAGCTATCCATTGTTGAACCCGTTGGACCAATTTGAAGAATTTTCAAATTTGAACCCTATTGAAAACCACCCTACAATGGGTCGATTCAGAGGTTAGGGTAATTGATTATGAGAGAAGGAAAAAATTGGTTTATGTTTGCCTTAGTATCATTAATTCAAAGACAAATTTTTATTTCTGATAAGTTATCTTTCTTTGAAATGAAGAAGAGACCAACTCCTTTTCAAACAACTCAAGCCTACACATATCTCACTCGAGTCCATACGATTGGAATCCGTAGGTTAGGGTTTTAAATCTCTTAAAAACACAGACTTGGCAATATAAATATTCACATTTTGGGCCAAAGGGAAAGAGAAGAGCAAGAAATAATGAGGCAAAATGATAAATAAGGAAAGAAAGGGGCAATAAAAAAAAAGAGAGAGAGAGAAAATAATAAAATAAAAAAAGAAGAGTTTGAAAATCGAGACCTGTGTATTAAAGGAAGAGCCCCAACTAAAGAGAGCCTAGAAAATGTAAGGCCCATAATTAAAGCCTAAACAATCCTAAGAAACACAAAGCCTTTATGCACATTCTAAATCTTATGAGCCTTACATATCCATCCCAAATCACAAGACACAAAGTCCTTCTACACATCCTTAGCCACAAACGCAAGACCTTCCCACCCACAAGACCACCCTTACTTAATAAAGCTCTTTCAATCTTGAAGGATAATTTATCTTTAATAAAAATAGTTTTTGAAACTAAGGTAAGCATACGTCTTATTTTTCCTAAAAAGTTCTTGATTTATACACCTGGGTTAAATAAGTAATCTTTTAAAATCGACCTTCTCATTAGTCCTCTTTGGAACCTTTTGATCAAAAGCCTAAATTCACAATGTTGAACTAAAAAAGACCTAATAGATTAATCAAGGCATATCACCTACAAAATGGATTGTAATTTTTGGAACTGTAGTCAAGAGCAAAATTTAGATCAAGAGCTTGTAAGGACGTCCTTTTTGACTAAACTAGCCATGAGTTACCTTAAAAATAAGGGTTTTTGAAATCACAAGGCCCTACCAAGTAGCTTAACATCAAGGTTAGGGAAAACATAAGAAGCCCCATGTGATTATTAAGGGGGGGGGGGGGGGTGTTTCTTTACCTGTTAGCAAACTTATAAAAAGAGAGAGAGAGAGAGAGAGAGAGAGAGAGAGAGAGAGAGTAAAAGCTTGTTACAAATCTGTTATCCAAGTCCATGTTAGACTAAATGGTCAAGTTTTCAATCCATTTCATCTAATTTTAAAAAGTTGACCACATTAGTCTGGGTCATTCTCACTCTTTCCTAATGAAGGAGATTATCCATAATGTCTTTGCTGTCATAAATGGTTTTCACCAAATTCTTTATCTGTAAATATTTTTCGAATCAGGTAGTTTCTTAGATAAGTTTCATTTTCTCAATTCGTATCTTTCACTATTGTTAGAATTCCAGCTAGCCTTTAGAGCGCTATCTTGTTTTTCATTTTGGAGATTCTCCTAGCTCTTAGAGCGTTGACCCATCTTTTAATCTCTTTTAGGGTAAGCCAGCTCTTAAAGTGCTATCTCGTCCTCTATCCATTCTTCATTAAACTCTCTTCAAGGTCTTAGTAAACCCAAAGGGCACTTTTCTTCACTAAGTTGTCGTAGTAAGCCTATAAGGCGCTTCTCTTCATCAATGCCCATAGCAAGCCTATAGGGCGCTTCTCTTCATTAATTCCTGTTAGAAAGCCCACTTCTCTTCATTAATTCCTGTTAGAAAGCCCATTAGGTGCTTTCTTTTACCAATTTCTCTCAAGAGAGTCCAAAAGGCACTTCGCTTTATTAATTCCTCTCAGTAAGCCCATTGGGTGCTTTCTTTTACCAATTTTTCTCAAGCAAGACCATGGGGCGCTTCCCTTCATTAATTCCCTGTAGCGAGCCCATAGGGTACTTCTCTTCATTAATTCTTCTTAGCAAGCCTATTAGGCACTTTCTCTTACCAATTTCTCTCAAGTAAGCTCATAGGGCGCTTCCCTTTATCTATTCCTTTTAATGAGCCTGTTGGGGGCTTCTCTTCATCAAATTCTTTTAGTAAGCCCAAAGGGTACTTCCTTTCATCATCAATTTCTTTTAGCAAGCCTATTAGGGTGCTTCTTCTAAAGTCAATTTAAGACTACTAATCCCTAAAAGACGTACCCACCTAGGTTAGTGAGCTAAAAAAAGCACGACCAGGTTTTTCAAATCGATTCCAACTTAGGGTTGATAATCCTAGAGAAATGCTCCCACCTAGATTAGTGAGCTCAAAAAAGCACAATCAGGTTTTCCAAATTGATTCTAGCTTAGGGATGCTAGTCTCCGAAAGATGTTCCCGCCTAAGTTAGTGAGCTTAGAAGAGCATGGCCAGGATTTCCAAATCAATTCTAACTTAGGGATGCTAGTCTCCAAGAAATGTTCCTACCTAGATTAGTAAGCTTAGAAGAACATAACCAAGTTTTCCAAATCGATTCTAGTTTACGATTGCTAGTCCCTGAGAGATACACCTACCTAAGTTAGTAAGCTAAGAAAAGCATAACTAGGTTTTTTTTTTCCAAATCGATTCCAATTTAGCATTGCTAGTCTTCGAGAGACACTCTTGCCTAGGTTAGTGAGCTTAGAAGAGCACAAACAAGTTTTTTTCCAAATCAATACCAACTTAGCATTACTAGTCCCTGAGAGACGCTTTCGCCTAGGTTAATGAGCTTAGAAGAACATGATCAGGTTTTTCCCAAATCAATTCTAGCTTAAGGTTACTAGTCCTCAAGAGATGCTCCCGCCTAAGTTAGTAAGTTTAGAAGAGCACAGTTAGGTTTTCCAAATTAATTCCAGTTGAGGGTTGTTAGTCCCTTAAAGATGCTCCTACTTAGGTTAGTTAGCTTAGAAAGGCACAACCAAGAATGTTTTTTCTTTCAAAATAAGTATGGATTCCCAATTGTTTCAAAACGATGTTTCTAACCAACTCTTAGGATGTTAGACCTTTCTAAACTCACTCAGTTAACTCTTAAAACACCTTCTCTCCCTTTCACCTCTCACCAAATCCCTAGTGGATCAAACTTAAGATAACTAGTTGGATGTTACGCTTCTTAGGTTAAAGTCATCCTCGAGACAAAAATAGTGTCTTTTTTATCTTTGTGATAAAATTTTACTCAAACTTCACTATAAAGAGAAGCAGCTATAAACGCCCCATTTTTACCCCTATCCGTCCCTCTCACCCCCACCCTCTACTTACTCTCTTCCTTTATTATTATTATTTTTTTATTTTTATAATTTTTAGGATAGGATAAAAGGTCTTAATTTAGGAAAAACCAAAAGAATAAGAAACTTAGAAAAATATAGAAAAAATAGAAAATTTAAGGAAAAACCAAAAGAAAAATAATAAGAAGAAACTTAAGAAAAATTGAAAAAATAGAGAATTTAGGAAATATAGATAATAATTTTAGATAGTATAATAAAATAGATTTTTTTAATTTAAATCAAGTTTGGAAAAAAGGCATTAAGCCTAAGCTTCGATTCAAATCTAACCTAAGTAGACATTGTCTATATAAACAATTTAATTGCACATAGAAATAAGACATAAGCCAATAGACTAACAAATAAGCACTTGAACAATTGATATAAGTTTAACTAAAGGTCATGGGTTCGATTCCATCAAAGCACAAAAGTGCCTTTTACTTTTTTTAAAAAATAAATAAATAAACAACAACTAAAAAAAAAAGGAAAAGATGAGACAAAGCAAAAAGAGAAAAGAGAAAAGATGAAAAAAAAAGAAGAGAGAATCAAGACAGGACAGGGCACGCATGGGGGTACGTAGCACATGCCTTACATGTAACCGTGCACTCCCCATCTCCTCCTTCAAGCCTATATTCATGCAATCAAAAAATAAAAAAGAACGAAAAAATAGAGCAATCCTTCACTTCTTGACCTAGTTAAGCTAATTTTTTGACGAGATTTTATCAAATTGATTGCAAAAATTCAAAGAACACTTGAAATAGTTTGCATCAAGTCTAAAAACTTGTCCACATTCATACAATGAAGAAGTTAAAATCAATCAGAAAATTAGAAAAAATAATTCTTCAAGTCAAAGGGCCATTAATTCAAATCTTCGAATTAATTCAATTTCAAGGCTTTCCAAGCTTGAAAAAGATCAAACACTATAAATTGGGGCATAAGGTTCACATTTCAAACACAAGCAAGCTCTAAAACACTCTAGATAAGCTAAAATAGAAGCTCTCTCTCTTTAAACTGCCCCGTTTCTCTCTCTAGGAATCTAACATTCACAACCACTTTTGAAGAATACCACCACCATGGTTAAACTCACAATAGTCAAAAACCTTAAGCCAACCTGGTAGCTCATTCCCAACGATCACCACTGCTCGTCAACCAAAGAAGACTCAAGCCTATGAAGCCAACTTGAGCTATCTCGAAGCTAACCCGAGTTGACCTAATCTATACTAATTTATTTTATTTTATTTATTTATTACTCATGCATTTGTAAATGTAAAAAAAAGGGGGGGGGAATGAAAAAAAAAAACAAAAAAAAAAGAAAACAAAAATAAAAAGAAAAAGAAAAAGGATGAAATGGGATAGTTTAGTTTTTTTTAGGATAAAGTAAAATAAAATAAGGAAAAATGAAAAAAAATAATATATTTTAGCACTTGGAAAAAAATCAATTTTCCAAATAAGAAAACATGAACCAACCCCTTTTGAGAAATTAGGATACTTATCAATAATAATTATAAAAAAAAAAAAAAAACAATTTAAGACCCATTAGAGTTTTTTAAAATAAACTTGAATTAATTTAAAAAGTAAATCTAATTGTTGTTCAAAACTTGAAATCAATTCACTTACTAAAGTTTCTATAAAAGAACTACGTACGTCCAATCCCGAATAGCGAGTACATAAGCACTCATACGCAAGTATGAAGCAACTTAAAATATGGAAAGTATTCTTTTTTCCATCTTTGTAAATAATTATTCAATTTAATTAACTTAGTTGCATGTGATATGATTTATTGTTTAGAAATTAAAAAAGAGTATTATTGAAAAGCGAATCGTAATTCGAAAAGTTAAAAAATGGTATCTGATTAGGGTTTAATAAGATAGCTCCCAAATCCAGATCTCTCATTTTAAAGCCTTTTTAAAAATTAATTTTATCAAAAGACCGATAACTAAATTATAAGTAATCCACCCAATTAATTATTATAGACACCTAATTTTTGCCCCCCCATAGTTTTAATTTTTATTTTTTTTTATTATTTTTACAAAAAGGGTCCTAATTCAAAATAATAATAAAAATGATAAAAATTAAAAATAATGAAAATACAAAAAAAAAATAATAAAAGGAAAAATTATAAAGATTTCATAGATCTTTAGGAAGTAATTTATATTAGGAATAATTAGTTTAATGTTAGTGTTAATTTTAGTTTAGTTAAAAATGTTAGTTTAGTGATTCAGATAATTCAAATATAATTTAATTGTAATAAATATCAAGACATAGACCAACAGTTTAACGGATAAGCAATGGAGTACTTGAGTGAATTTAGTTGGAGGTCACGGGTTCGAGTCTTAGCAGGCACTTATGTCTTTATTTTTCTATCTTTGCAAAAGATTCATATCTAATTAAATCATATGGGTTTAGCTAAATCAAATTTGAAAAAGATTTGAATCTAGTTTAATTGGATATAATAAGATTCGATTTGGGCTTTATAAAAGAAAAAATCACAATGGGAATCAAATAATGAGCTTCATAAAAAAATTTAAAAAAAAATTTGCATGATCGACAATACCTACCCTCTAATAGAAACAACAAAATTTAAACTCGATCGGCCATCCTCCCTCTCAGCCCCAAACCCAACAAACACCACACACAGCTGATCATAACTCCATCGAATCCTAAGACAGCACTGCTCAATCCATGCAAATCCACGCCGCAAACTGTAGAATCTACAGCAGCCACAATCCAACGAACAACAATAGTAGCAACGGAACGGCAGTGGAACAGCAACGGAACAACAGCAGTGGAGCAATAGCAGAACAGCAGCCAGGAAAATAAAAAAAAAAAAAAAAAAACAAACGAAACAGAAACAGAACAAAAATTCATTGAGCATCAGTACTGTCCACACGTCGCTCCACTGTCCATCCATGGAAGTGATCAACTTCGGCCAAACCCCACTGTTTACCAGCAAAAGCTACAGTTCTTTGATCAACAACACCATCGCTTACGCTGCTGTTGTCTACAAGCAAGCTTGTTACTGAAACTGTTGATTACTGCCATGCTATACTATCGGTTCGATTATACGCCAAACACACGTAAGTTCAAGCTCGTTTGCTGGTTCTTTTGGTTTTTTTTTTATTTATTATCAATATTTTAGTTTGTTATTTGATTATTATTATGTTTCAGTTCGTTAATTAGTTAATAGTATAGATATATTAGTTAGGAGACTTTTAATATTAGTTTATATATTAAGTATATTACATAGTTTATTAATTTATTTAGATAAGTAGCTGTTGACAGTAAATATATATATATATATGTAGATTAGGTTTTTTTAGAAATCATTATATAGAAATTATTATTTTTTTTTAGAAATAAAACATTAACAAAAAAGAAATTTTTACAGAAAAGTTATAGTGTCTTAGAGAGTTTTCTTTTAAATCATTCATGAGTTATGACCCTTTTTTTTAAGTATTTTTGATAAACCGAATAACGTAAAACGTAAACTCGGTCAGTTTTCAAAATAAAAATCAATCAACACACTAAAGATTTTTTTTAAAAAAAGAACTACGATCGTCTGATCCCGGCTAGTGGGTACGTAGGCACCTTCAGGGCGACGATAAAATATGTAGAAACTTAGGTTCTTTTCTTTCTTTTGATTTTATTTATTTATTTTTTTTAAATATTATAATTAGAAAAATAGTCCTAATTTCGGTAATAAATTATGATTTAATAGGTTAGCCCCCGAATTCGGAACCCTTTGGTTCTTTATTAAATTTGAAATAAAAAACCGGTAGCAAAATCGTAACCAATCCACCCAATTGGTTATGGTTACGGTTTCTTTTTCTTTTTCCGACATCGATCGGGTGGCGATTCCAAAAATTATTTTTAATAAAAAACCGAAATTTCTTAATTTCTTTAGTCGATAATTAATATTAAATGGGTTAGGGTTTAGTATTAATCAAGAAATGAGAAATTAATTTTAAATAGAAAACCGAAAAATCAGACTCGGCAATTATAACCTAATATTTTTTTCTTAATTCCGGTCAGGTGGCGACTCTGAACAATTTTAAAAAAGTAAAATCAGTTTTCTTTAACTTTTAGTTGAGGACCAGTATTAAATGAGTTAGAGTTTAATATTAGCTAGGTTAAGGAAAATTTATAAAAAAATTAGAAAAAATTAAGCTCAACAACATGGTGTTTTTATATAAGAAAACTTCAAAAAGAATTTCAAATTCTTAATTACAATGAATAAAATAATATAAGTTAGTCTAGGTCATATAAATAGCCTAATTGACTAAAACACAAGGACAAAAAGATTATTCTAAATCTATTTGCTCCTTACCCTAAACTTGTTGCCTATCTTTTATACGTCCAGCGTTTAGTTGATCATAACGTTCATCTTTTAAGACCAGCAAAAGAATTATGGGATATGAACAACCACCACCTAGTAAGGGGATGGAACAGAAGTATACACAACTCAACAATAACAACAAGCAAGGTTGTTGATTAGTTAGTTAGATGCAACGCAATGCAATTAAAAATATGCCATCCCTACAACGTTATCTAGCTCATCATGAAATTAAAGTTATTGTACTGACTTTAATATGAGTTGAGGAGTTTCGATGTGATGGAAGTTTACCTTCGTGCACATCACAACCAAACCTAGGCTTATGCAATGAAGCCTGCTGCTTCTCTTGAGACTACCTTTGAATAAAGGCCCCAACCTTACTATGGTCTCATCTCTTGTTACTTAGTTTAGCCTTAGGTTAGGAGATGGCCAATTTTCACTACCTCATCGAAATTTCAGTGTTTAGTCAAATAGTTTTAGTCATTCCCTTTAGTGGGTTGTAATTCATGTTCAATTAGTGTTTGAGTCCAAGTTTAGTTTAGTCTATTTTAAGGGTAACTAACCAATTGCAGGCACTCAAATCATAAATCAAAGCATAGTAAGGTAATCATAACATATAACATAACTAAAAGCAACACAATAGTTTCTAAGGACATACACTTTGCATGCATACAATCAACTACTTTACAATAATAAAGAAGTGTACATATCAGCCTTTAAATACTTTTATATAGTACTCCAAAATGCCATTAAGCATTAATCCAACTTATCCAAATTCGCAGTTCTTCTTGTAAGTCAAGTTTCTTGGTCCTTCCATCCTTAGTGGTCCCTATATTACAAATGATACTTTAGTTTCTATATAATTCATAAAAATAATAGTGTTTTAATTGTTGTACTTTTTTTAGGCTTAACATTCCCATAGTATTCGATGGTTGTTGGTTATTGGTATCAACAACCATTCACTTCCTTGAATAGAATATGAGAAGAATGGAATTGTAATTACTAGGAAATGGAATGTAGGTGTAATAAGTAGTGAATGAATATTACAGTATTTAGTTGAATGTAATTGAATTGTTATTACATTATTTACTTCATAGAATTAAATGAGGGATAAGATAAGAATAGGAAAGAAATGTCTAAAGTACCCTTACTTAAATAAAATATAGAACAAATTAATATAAAACAACAAACAAATAGAAGCAAACATTGCCATTATCTTCTCTTTCAAATTGGAACATGAAACCCTAATCTAATCTCACAACACCCCGACCATTAGGTACCTTAAGCTAAATTGAAAAGAAATCTACAACACACAACAAGAAGGATTCACTACTATGAAGTGTCAATTGAAGACATTAGGTATGAAGATCTCTAATCATCCTAATTTTACACTTTCAATTCACAAATGATCTTGGAAAATCCCATCAAGTCTTTTTACTTTTTTCAATTTTGATTCACTAAAAGCAACTAATCTTTGTCTGTGTTCAACCCATTTGTATTTTTGTTTGGTATAATTAATGATGAACCAATGCATGATTTTGTCTACTGTAAGCCATTTGAATGTGTAGTACTATGATGCATCATGTTTTTCACTAGTAGGTTGTTTTGACTCATACATCATGTAGGAATTGAAAGTTCTTCAATTTTGCATTGCCTATTGATATGTATTTTCATGATTTTGACTTGTTTGCTTCTTTTTTTATATATATATAAAGAACATAACTTATTATAATAAACTTGATCGATGAATTTGGCTTATACTAATTAGATTGTAGTTTGTTGTCTAAATAACAAACTCTTATCTATTGGTCCCATAAACAATCAAGAAGGGGGTGAATTGATTGTTTCAAAAATTTTCAAAAATAAAAACTTTAAACTTAGAAAGTTAAACACCCCTTAAGGTAAGATATGTATGACAAAAATAATTTGGCAACACAAGAGAACAAAAATTAAACAGCAAATAATAAGAGATCAAAGTAGAAGATCAGGAGTTGGATTTTATACAGGTTACACCTTTTGCATCAATCCTCTCTTCCAACTCCACCATTGGAGATTGGGTCGCTTTCACCAGTCATTCCACTAAATCAATTCAAACAACATTAAAAAAGATTACATAGGTAGGTCTCCTTGACCTTTACAAACAATTATCGTATCTCACTATCCTCTAACTAGAATAAACATAAGCTACAGTATAATATCTCTTTCAAAGATATAATCTCAATGCAACTCTATTCAAGTACATAGAAATTCGAAGATAAGGAAAACGAATTTTCAAAACTTTTGCACTAGAACTCATAAACATATAGATTCAATATGATTTTTTTTCTTTTGTATCTATTCTGGTTCGAATGATGATTTATTTATATCTTCATCCTTCAACAATTGAATATAAGATATTCTTCTTAGATTTCAGCACATTTTGAATCTTTCTTGATTTGTTGCAAGCAATTATGAGAATTAAATGACTCTTGCTTTAGCCATGATTTGTTCAACAATTCATCATTATCTATAATACCTAATTAGTTTTTTAAAAAATTAGTTGTGATCTTTTCTTATCCCCATATATAATATTCCTACTTAAGTGGAATGAGTCAATTATATTTGAAACAGTGGAGTTAGGTCTTCTCAAATCAACCTTCTACTAAAACTTCTATAAGTAACTAGTTCCATTCCAGTTGGATGGTCTGCTCGCTTCAGGAGTTAACCTTCTTCTATTTCTTCTACTAAACCAATTAATCATACTACTTTCTACTTATACTTATATTACTCTTTTATTCAATAGTCAACCTTATACTTAAGCTTCTACTAACATCATTTGTTGTTCAAATAATTACTTAAAACTTCTACTAAACGTTATACATTCATAAAGATCTTTTTCCTACAATAATTAACTAACACAAATAACATCACATTGTTCTTTTTATTATCATCAAAACCATGTTAAAGAGAATCCTAATATTCTCCCCCCTTTTTTATGATCACAAAACATATTTTTGTAAAAATAAAAATTCAGTGCCTTATCTCCCCTTTTTTGTTATCTTCAAGGTAATTCAAAAACTAAGCAAAAAATAGGTAAAACAATTCAAAATAAACATCCAACTATAACATTCATTAGATTACTGTTAAACACATGCAGTTGCCAAAACAATCCAAAAAAACAACTAAGTCTTAATAAAACAAATTACAAAGGAAGTCTTAACAGCATTTTAAACAAAGCAATTCTAAACAACTCTTTTCTAGATTTCTTCTTAAAGGAAGAAGAAGGTAAATGTTTGGTATGTTAAGGTAAATCAAGAAAAGGATTGTAAAAGATTTTCTTTGATAGCTTAGAAGATTCATCATCAAGATTAATAACCTTTAGTGATGGACAAATTGGCCTAACATAAACTAAGAATTACACCAAGATGAAATTCTTTAATTCTTTCTATAAATCCTTCAAAGCTTTGGCAATAGAGTCTTAGTCCAAATAAAGTTTAGCTGTATAGATATCTAATTTGTGTAGAAATTGTTGTAGTCTCATATTCATTTGTTTTAGAGACCTCTCAACATGTTTCATCCCATTAGTAATATTAGCAAGTTCTTGTATGAACTTCTGAAATTCCATTTTGTTGAGGTATAATCTGACATCATTAAAACCTTCATTCATCTTAACTTCGGTTTCATTCAATTTCTGCTCTACAGTAGCTTCTATGGATGCAGTTGAATTAGTAAATTTCTCAACTGGTAGCAACTAACTTTCCTTTTTAAAAAGCTTAAACTTTACATCCAGCACACTATCAATGTGTTATTGTAAGAACTCAGTCATCCTTTTTGAGATTTCATCTGAAGAACCTTGAGATAATTTATGCACTTAAGTTTCTATAGAAGCTGAGTTTCATCTTTGTTAACTATAGAGGATGGTTGATCAAGGAACTAATCAACCATGCTGAAGTTCATCCTGTTTCTTCTCTTAAAAACCTTCAACAGAAGGTTCTGTTTGCGTAGAAGGCTCCCCCTCAGGTATTGTAAACCCTACTTTTAGCGGGTCTATGATTGATTAAGAGTACTTCTCAAACATTCCTAAAGATCAACTAAACTAAGAACACAAGTTTACAATTAGAAACAAACTTACTTTTCCAATTCAAAAGCCTATTATCAATAAACCTAAACTTAAAAAACTGCGAACTCTAAAATCACCCAAAAAACTCTAAACCCTAAAAAAATTAAGGACTTTTAACCCTAAATGACTAATCAATAATTTAATTTGAATAATTTCATTCAAATTTAGAAAATTTCGTAATTTTATAAGAATTGAATCATAATCTATAAAACAATTCAAGAAGTAAATCCTAAAACAATTCCCTATAAGACAATGCCCTTATCTTCATGCCTAAGCCTTATGTATAAATAAGTAGACCAACAAATCACCTTAAATGACTTATCAGTTGATAAGTTATCCAAAATCTAGTGATAATATACATTCCTTATCACCACTTCGCTTATACTACATATAAACAAAATTATCACAAGATTTCACATGCTTTTCTTTAATAAATGAGACAAGACAACTTCATGCCCAAAAGGACACTATATGGCCGATTTGTACAAGCTAGTAAGGGGGGTCGTACTCTTGTTTTTCATCCATCGATCACTTTATCTTACACTTTACTATTCACCCCTTAATACTTACATCATCAATAATTGCAATTGTTAACTTTTGTGTATATTATAAGACAACAAATTAAAACTTCTTAAACACACAATCACCCCTATTCCCAACCAGCCACTCTTTCATCATTTGCTCTCACTTTCAATTTCATTTTTACTTCCTTTTTCTCTCACTTTCAAAACAAAACAAAGGAAGAAACAACCAAACCCTACAAAATCCATCACTTACTGCCACTCTTCCAAGCTTCCACTCACGGCACACTCAACTTATTCTTGTGTCTTTCTTTTCCAACATTTAAAGCTTCTTTAGGATCCTTAGAACACTCCTTAAACTCCACCT
Organism: Lumnitzera racemosa; assembly: GCA_024138005.1. NCBI lineage: Eukaryota > Viridiplantae > Streptophyta > Magnoliopsida > Myrtales > Combretaceae > Lumnitzera > Lumnitzera racemosa. The sequence continues at coordinate 32,670,162 of JAMXBC010000008.1, forward strand.
CAAATGATTACAACTTAGGTTTCAAAAAGGGTACAAGAAGGAGGAAGCGAGATAAAGAGCATAAATAAAACCTTAGTGCACAACCACCATACTTTTACTTTGTACATGAGTAAGTGTTTCTTTATGTTAGTAGGTTACTATTCATGTTAGGAGACTATGATTTCTTGAAGATATGAGTATGATCATAAGTTATTATAATATCTAAGGCTATTCTAAGAAACAAACTCATAACACCCTTACATGAAAATTAAAGTACTAGCATGTAAAGTTAGTGTTTCATAAAGTTACTTGTTTAACACTTTTAATGAAAGATTTTAAATTGAGAGAATCTTGAAATGAGAACTTGAATGGAAAAGAAACATGCTGGATGTGAGGATTTAAAGGTCATTTAGGTGTTGATTATACTTCTATTAAGTTAAACATGCTTTAATCTAGACTTAAGTTAGGAAAAAATTCATTACATGAAGTTTTATGAGAAAACCAACTTTGTAAGACATAAACTATGATATGGAAGTTGTAATAAGTATGAGGTCTACTATTTTCATGAAAATTATGAGTCAAATAATCCTCTCATGGAAAATAAGTCAAGTTAAGATTTGAATACAAGTAGCTTAAGTTTATGATCTAATACCTAAACTTAAGAAAATCATGAAATAAGTTGGAAAACCAAGTTGGAAGCCCTCATACTCAAACCGACCAGATCTGGAACATCCTTAAAAGAAACTTAAAAATATGATAAAAGTAAGTAAACAAAGTAAGAAGACCAACCAAGGCAAGTTTGAGAAGTGTATTAAGCCTAAAACTCAAAATCGAGCTTAAAACTTCCAAAACAGGCCTCAAATATCAAGTTGAACCACCTTTAAGTTTCTGATCAACAACTTGACACATCAATAAGAGTTGTTTTAAAAAAGTGACCATCTTTGAATTGAATTAAAAAACAAGCTCATTTGATAACTTAAGCCCACTTAAGAGCCCAAGAAGTGGTTGGTAGCCTTAGGAGTATAAATCAAAGTTGTAAACCTGACCTTAAGGAGTATTTTGAGCTTAGAATGAACTCTTAATCCCAAGCCCAAAGGGATTCATAAGTTACCAAAAAGCCCATTAACCAAACAAAGCCCAAAAGCACTCCAAATCATGAGGATCGCTATTGTTCTGACCTATGGACAGATTTACATAGCTCATCTCAAAATTCTAACCTCAGTACGTTAAAGTACACTTGAAAACGATGAAGATTAACTATAAGATCATAAAAATTGGATTTAAAACAAGAAAGTTATGCACGATTGAACTTTTAAGTAAAACCGGGAAAAATACGAAAACTAGTCAAGAGTATAACTTAAGGGGTTTTAGCTTAATTTCCTAAGTTTTATTTCAATCCCTTATAGTATTATGATTTTGATGACTAGGGGACCCCGTGTATAGAGATGACCTACCCCCGAAATACTTTGATTGACCTTCATGGCGAAGTGAGTAAATTCTCAATGACTCTTTACTTAATTTTGTTTTTAGAATAGATGTACCTAAACTTATATACATAAATTTGGATGCGTGTAGGATATGGGAAATGCATGTGTATGAATTTGTGAATCGAATGCTATGGCTTGTTAATTATATAATAATGGGAATTGTTGTGATAATTTATACGTGTGATTGTGTAGAATGAAATTGTCTAATCATCTTGAAAATCGAGTTAACCACTTATACGATTAAGAAATTAAACGGATCATACATTCCTCATAATTACATTCGAATAACACCTATTGCTACTTCACGTAGAAAATGGGAAGGGACTCATAGGAGGAGGGCTTCCTATAGGATTAAGCATTAGCTATGTCATTATTTTATTAAGTCTCTGTCATAAGTTGATGGGCTTACTAGGCATCGAGAGACGCTAACCATCGGCAAGGGGCCATATCCTATGGCTTCTGTTTAGGGCGTGTGTTGGTGGTAACGTATAGTAAAAGGAGTTTTATGTGTCGTATGGAAGACTGGCAATCAGTAAGGGGGTTGATAATAGACCTTTGTATAGTACATAGCGATCTACCACGACAACGATACTATTGGGTCGTGATAGATATTGCACTCTCCAAAGATTTATGAAAAGATTTCTTTTTAAGCCTAGAGTGCACATAATGTGCACCATCATTAAAATACCATAAAAAATCCTTCACCCATATCCCCATGTGTAAACAGACCTTCTTTAATGACTTAATGTCATTCACTCCTTGAAGGATTCTTAATCCCTAAAACCTCAAGAGTTTCATGATAATATTTCCATATGGCATACTTGTTTTGCTTTTTCTTATATGCCTCAAAATTTTTGTAGGTAAATCTAAATTCTTTCCTTTGATCATTGCAAGGATGATAACTACATCTTTAATAATGACCCAATAAAACTCCCTTTCTGTGGTAAGATGCAACTTAGAACAACCTTGTTAATGATTCTAACTACTAAATCAAAATCAAATATCTATGCATTCCCTCCATAATCATCCTCAACCCCTTCATTTAAATGTGTGAAGACGTTTTCTTCAATCATCCTCACCAATTTCTCATTATCACATAAATCTTTCAAATTGAAACACTTCGTCAAATCTTTCCTATTAATCTCTATTTTGACATCCAATACTGAAATAGTCAAAATTTCAGTTTCTGAAACAATAACTAGATTACTGTAGTACTCCTACACAACATTCATATTAACACTTTCTTGGAGATTCAATATCCCTAAACATCTTAGGTTATCCATGAATTCATTTTAGTAAAACTCGTGCTTTTCAAAGAATGGAATATCAAAATATGTAGGATAACAAACCTTATTCTTATCTAAAGAAGTTCCAACATCAAATTGGTGGAGTTGTTTCTTACTGGATTCAACCTTGACTTGAACTTCCTTCTTTCTTTTCTTTGAATTGCAGTCTTAATCCTAGGTTAATTTCATTGTTTTTTGGGACTTTAGAGAGCTCAAGGAGGATTCTTGGTGTTCATTTGTAACCCTTTCTTTTCCTTTCAAAGAGATATTTCTTTTTGGTGCCATCCGTGGTTGTAGAAGGAGTAAAGGTTTGAAAGTTGAATGAGGTAGAGGAGCAGTTGAAAGGATGTTTCTTTCTTTTTTTGGAGAATGAGGGGAAATCAAGATTTTGATCAATTTATAAGATAACCATTAGTTAATAGTTATTATTACCGACAAATGCATAGTAAGTGGTATAGTATACAGGTTAAACTATATAGCAATGAACAAGAAAATGGATTACAAATTGCCAATTCTTTTCTAATATGTTCAAATCTTATTTTTTTCTAAGGACTTAGTAAAAATGTTAGCATATTGTAAATCAATTAACATAAACTCAACACAAATATCTCTATTTGATACGTAATCCGTAATAAAATGATGCCTTATTTTTATATGTTTAGATCTAGAATGATATACTGAATTTTTTGTTAAATTAATTGTACTTGTGTTATCACATTTAATTGGTATATTTTTAAAATCTATATCATAATCAATCATTTGTTGTTTTATCCATAAGATTTGAGCACAACATTTTTCAATTGAAACATATTATGCTTTAACTGTTGATAATGCTAATGAATTTTGTTTCTTAGAGGACAAAAAAACTAATTTGTCAACTGAAAATTGACATGTACCAAAAGTACTTTTCCAATCAACTTTACAACCAACATAATCCGCATCTAAATATCCAACCAAATTTATGTTTTGATTTTTTAGATACCATATGCCTAGCTTAAATGTATTCAATAGGTATTTAAAAATTCTTTTAATAGCAATGAGATGCAATTCATTTAGAGAACTTTGAAAATGAGCACACAAACAAACATTAAGCAAGATATCTGATCTAGATGCAGTCAAGTAAGGCAAAGATCCAATAAGACTTAGATAATATTTCCTATTTACCTTACTATCTTCAAGATTTAGATCCAATCTTGTTAATGTGCTTATAAGAGTGGAAGCTCCTTTGGCATTTTCAAAATCAAATGTCTTTATGATTAGACGAGTATACTTCTCTTAGTATATAAATATACCTTCATTTGTTTTCCTAATTTGTAAACCCAAGAAGAAGTTTAATTCTCCCATCATTGACATTTCGAATTCGGCCTATATCATCTTAGAAAAATTCTTTGCAATATTTTTTGTTAAGAAAACCAATGATGATGTCATCAACATAAATTTGAACAGCTAAAATATCCTTATCAAAATGCTTTAGGAATAGGGTAGTATCTATTTTACCTTTATTAAAGTCATTTCTAATAAGATATTCACTAAGTCATTCATACCATGCTCATAGTGCTTGCTTTAAACCATATAAGGCTTTTTTTAATTTAAACACATGATCTTCCTTAAAAGGATCTTCAAAATTAGGGGGATTGTTGTACATCTACTTCCTCTTTAATATACCCATTTAAGAAAGCACTTTTTAAATTCATTTAGAATAACTTAAAATTTCTAAAACTAGCATAAGCAAGTAAGAGATGAATACCTTCTAATCTAGCTACAAGAGTATAAGTTAAGTTTCATCATAATCTATACTTCTTCTTGTGAATATCCCTTGGCTACCAATCTTGTTTTGTGTCTTACAACTTTGCCATTTTCATCTAACTTATTTTTAAAAACCCATTTGGTCCCAATTATTGTTTCATTTGATGGTTTAAGAACTGAAGTCCAGACTTGATTTCTATGAAATTGATTTAATTCTTCTTACATAGGATTAATCCAATTTTCATCTCTTAAGGCATTTTCAACTAAGGTAAGCTCTTCTTGAGATAGCATTATAAAATGATTTTCGATATTTTGCAACATGGATTGAGTTTGTACACCAGATTGAACATCTCCAATTATTAAATCTGAGGGATGTAAAGGTTGATATTGCTAGGATTTTCTTATACCTTCTATAGGTTCTTTTACCTTATTTCCTAAGGTTTCAGTTTTAGTTTCTACTGAACGTTCTACTAGTTCAGTATTCCGATTTACTTCTTTACTCTTTACAATTATAGGTATATCCATGTCCGACTCATCTTTTTCTTTAATCTTCACAAAACTTTACATTGATTGACTCTTCTATAACTTTATGGTCTTGTTATAGACTTGATAAGCTTTACTATTTAGTGAATATCCTAAAAAGATAGCTTCATCGATCTTTTCATCAAATTTATTTGGATTTAAATTGTTCCTTTTTACATAACACTTGCATCTAAAACTATAAAAATACAACATAGAGGGTTTTCTTCTTTCAAATAATTCATAAGTTGTTTTATTAGTGAAAGGTCTTGTATAAATTCTATTAGTGATGTAACAAGTAGTAGAAACTACTTCAACCCATAAGAACTTATCCACATAAGGTACGAGCCATCTCCTGGATGGTACAATTTTTACGTTCAACAACTCTATATTGTTGTGGAGTGTAGAGCATGGAAAAATTATGAGCGATATCTTAGTTTTCACAAAAGGTTACAAAATCATGATTTTCCAATTCACCATCATGGTCAGTTCTCAAATTGACTATGGAGAAACTTTTTTCATTTTTAATGTGCTTTGTAAAAACTTCAAAATGCTAAAAAGTATCACTCTTGTTTTGTAAAAACAACACCCAAGAGTACCTTGAGAAATTGTCAACAATGTCCAGATCATATTTGTTCCTACCAAGACTAGTTGTCCTAGTTGGACCAAATAGATCTAAATGCAAGAGTTCTAAGGGTTGATTTGTAGAGATTACTTTCTTTTTCAGATGAGTTACTAAGACAATTTTGTTCTTTAGACATGAATTACAACAAATATCTTCCTTTATGCTTATTTCAGATAATCTATGTACTAAATTGTTTTTCAAAAAAATTTTCGAGTTGATGAAAATTAACATGACCTAACTTCTTATGCTAAGAATAAGCATTATTAAGAATTAATAGAAAACACTTTTCCATTAGGACTTATGATGGATTGACTTTATACACAATACCTTTCCTAAAGCCTTCAAATAGCAAAGATTTACTATTTTTATCACATGCATAACATTTATCGTTTTCAAATATAACTTTATGTCCTTTATCACAAAGTTGATTGATACTCAACAGATTATACTTTAAGCATTTCACAAGATAAACATTTTCAATAGAAAAGAGGGAAATAACAATGGTACTGTATCCAATTATTCGTCCTTTCCCATTGTCTCCAAACGTGACATATCCTCTTTCTTTCCATATTAGATTAGTGAACAACGAAGCATTTCCAATCATATGGTTTGTAAAACCACTATCTAAGTACTACAATCCAAAATGATTTATTTCATGTTCCTCTAAGGAGGCCATCAAATAAAGGTTGCCTTCCTCTTCTTCTTCCTCTTCATCTTTATAAATCACTCCAAGTAGCCAATAAGTTATCTAAATCGTTCCAAGTAATCACTAAGGCCTTTCTCTGTTTCTTGAACTTTTCAATTTTCTTCACAAGCATAAGACGCTCATATTTTATGTGTCTTGGTTTTTTCCATTCATAACATATAAGCTCTTTCTTGTCTTTTCTTTCCTCCTTCTTTTCTTCTTTATATTCTCTAAAGGTTGACATAGCAACTCATGAGATACACACATGGGTAGTACATCATAGAGAATTCCATTAGAATAATTTCCAATAGAAATTGACAGTAATACTTATTAAGTGACATGTAGTGCTCCCTTCTTATTTAGCTAATGTAACTTATATGGCTTCAGGTGTAAGATATTTAGCAACTTGAGCTTTTTAACCAGGTCGGTAGATGCGACATTAGTATAACTTCCACTGTTTACTATAAGTATACAAACTTATTCATTTACTTTGCAAGTAATGCAAAACAAGTTCTATCTCTATTCCTCCTCAATAGAGGGATCTAAACTATATTGTCTCACCTATTAGCTACAATCATAATCATACATCTTAAAAGTTTAAAAAACACATAATCCCATAAAATGAAGATATAATGTCACATTAGCTTTTGATATGTAAAAAGGAAAATTCAATTGCTCCCACGTCTTGAGGCACTCCATTCATTGAACAGTTCATGAGCCAATTACACCCTCCAAGTGGATCATACATCATTATTTCCTAGTATCATAATTATATCACCACTTGTCTCTACATCGTTCTCCATTATAGCATCTACTTCGTCTTCAAGGTAATTGAAGCTCATCTCTATCCTTATGAAATTGTGTAGAAGACAACATGCCAAAATGATTCATTTGTGAATTTTCACAAGATAAAAGGATAGACTTCTAATACACGTAACCTCACTTTACTTTTTGTAACATTATTTTTTGTAATAAAAGCATATTTTACTAGCAAGTGTGCTAGATCACATACGTAATAATAATACTAATGAGAATTAGGTTGAATCCATAAGGAATAGTATCTAATTTTTATAAGTATTAGTTCTATCTAAGTTTAGGCAATTAAAATCAACAGTTTATGGAAATAATTAAATTATGAACACTAAATTAGCAAATCAATTAAATTGGATTCAACATCTCAAAGGATTTAATTACAAACTAGATAATTCGAATACCAATCATGACAACAAAGGTGTCTTTAATAGATTTAGTTTAAAAACAATTAAGCACTAGAAATTCCTTCTTACGAAGCGAATTTTATGAATTAACCAATTTATCCTTCCTATCACTAAGCATGTGTTAAAATAAACTAAATTAATGATCTTTTATTCCTAAATTTTAATTGGATTAAAGAATATACGTTATGTCTCATTAATCTAGATTATCCAATTCATAGTAAAAATTAGAAGAGATCTCTCAACTCAATCCTAATTAATACATATTCCAACAAAATCAAAATATATAGTCATGATTAGGAAATTAAAGACATAAACAATAAGCACAATTCATAAATCGATAATAAAGAATATCCGATAGATAATATCAATTAAGTACAAACAAGAAACAATATATAAGACGATATTCAAATTAAGAATTTATTAAAAGGGGTAAAGCAAGCTCTAATCTTCGCTTTAAGATCAAATATTGCTTCTATTATTTCTAATGTTGAAATCCTTAAAAGAAAATAAAACTACTCTCTAAAACCCTAAACTAATGACTAAAAGAAAAATCTGTTCTATATTCTATTCTATTCTTCAAGTTTCTACTCCTTTCTACTTGTCCATTCTATTATAAGGCCATCTATATATATTATAAGGGATCTTATAAAGAGTGGACCCATAAGATATAATTATATATCTTTCTTAAATGACTTTAATTCTTTCAAAAAATAATATAGAATGATGTTTGAAACTATGGTCTTTGCATGTGATCTTTCTATGCTTCAATTCTTACATAGAATAAAAGATATATGACATGTTTGGAATTGAGAACTTGGCTTCATTCAATAAGTGAGACACATCTTCCATCCATGAAGTGACCACGGCTTCGGACCGCAAGCGTAGTGCTTGCCCGTAAAGTTTTCATAAATTTGTCTCTTCTATTCTCCTCGCAATTTCGCATACTTTCATCATCATATGTATATTTTTCAATATTGCACATTTTTCCTAATAAAATATACAAATTAATATACCAATTTACACTAAAATTACACTAAGGTGTCAGGAACAAAGGTAGATGGGTTCTTTGTTGACTAGTAAGTTATGGTGTTAATAAATTGTTAAGAGGCAAAAGGTTGTACATTGTAATTTTTACTAAGGGTAAGTTTAGAATAAAAAAGGTGGAAAAGGGAAGAAATCGACATTTTTAACTTTTGGTAAGTAATGCCCATTTGGTGATTAGATGAAATCATACTTTCATGGAATAGAGATTATAGAAGGGAAAAGTAACTAAACACTATAATCAAAAGTGTAATCATTCCCTCCAAATGAATATGGTGTAAATGTTATTACTTTTGTATAAGTTATTTAGACCTTCTACTTAACCTCCTTAGGTTTATACTACCTTCTACTTAACCTTCAACTAAGGTCTTTCAAGCTTGTGGTAATTTCCACTCAAGCTTCTATTAGGGTCTTTACTTATATTTCTTTACTATCAAAACTTTTCCGCAAGCTCTTACAAATGTCTTGACTCATGGTTATTACCAAGTATAGCTTCGACATAACCTTTTACATGGGCTTTGGTTGTAGTTTCTATATCACAAAACCTTTTACTAGAGTTTCCACGATTATTTAAAGTTAACTTGATTAGGGACGCTTCTATAGTACCTACTACATGTCACCAACTCGCTTTAGAGCTTGTACAAGACCTTCTACAGGTACTAGCATCTTTTACTAGCTCATATAGAACTTTTATAGAACCTTTTATAGGTACCAAATTTGGTCTTTTGCTAAAAACTTCGCATTTCACCTTTCTCTTCATTTAGATTTAGCATAGTTAAAAACTACAAACATTGACTCTCATGGCTTAGAACCCATCCACATCAATAGTCAAATCCAGAAAATTAAATCAAAAAAGGCATCAAACATTACTAGTCAACTATTATTCCTAAAATACCTATCTCTTGGCAAAAAATTATGATTTTAAATAAAATTTCTTTACAATGAATTTTTAACAAAAATGGCTAATTCATCAACATAGCAAAAAATAAACAATTGCAATTAAGTAAAATTCTTTGAAGTTAACTTTAGAAAAACCTATCTTTTCATAAAATCTCCTATTTGCACTTAAAAATCAATAATGACCTACTACATTTAACCAAAAATTGACCAAAAAGTGGTGGAAAATCGTGTTAAGCTAAAAGACTTGAAAATAAGTAAATTTTTCCTAAATCCCAACTATTTTATTTTCTCAAAACAAAAAATTAACCCCAATCAAATGAAAATTTTTGGAAAAAAAGTTTACATAATAATTATCTATATGGTATAAGGCGCTTACAAAAAATTTTTGAAAAGGAAACTATATCATTTAGTCTTTTAAAAATCAAATTGAAATTCAGTTTAAATAGTCACTTTTCGTAAGGGCAATATATAAAATAAAAGATTTTTACAGGAAGAATAATTTTTGAAGAAAATATACTTAAAATTGTACAAGAATAAGTTTTTTTTTTCAAAATTTGATACTTTTAACAAATTTTTGAAAAATAGGTGGAAAATTGAACTCATTTATGTGACGAGCTCTAAAGGCTGCTGATGCAAGGGGCCCTGTTAGAATAAAATGGTGTTGCTTTATCTCTCAAATGGTGGTGGCTACTTTGTGTCAGGTCGTCATTGTTAGATATCTCTCATATATTTTAATAATAACAAAAAGGGATGAATGGTAATGAATCATCAAGAATGCAAATATTTAGAAAGGTTCTTAGAAAGTTAAAAATTGCAAATTTAGTTGTTTTTAAAAACTTATTCAAAAGGTCTGAATCGTTTGAAAAAAAGATTAGTCTGAAAATCTTCAAAAAGTGTTTCAAAAGCTTTTATAAAAAGAATTGGTACAATACTTCAGAAACTTGTTCAAAGACTTTAAAAAAAAAGTAGAAGAAGAAAATCGATACCTTTTAAAAGGTTATTCAAATAGTTAGGTTAGAAGAATAACGTAAAAAATTAACTCATATTAGATTCGAATTAAACAAGACCTAGCCGTCACGCCCTGAAATAGTAGAATCATAACAGCTCCACCGTGTAAACCATTCTAAAATAAAAGTTGGCCTTACAACCGCTATCCTAGACTTGATCTACACAATGCGTCTACGAGTAACCTACTTTGAAATAAACAATTTATAATTTAAATAAATCATTTACCTAAGAAAGTGAGAAAATATATATATACACTATAATTTAGTTATTACAATTAACGTTTACAACGTTTCACCATAACATATTTCCTAGTTATTACATTATTCAAAAATGAAAAATTCTAAAATAAAAGCTTAGACGTTAAAAATATTTGTTTATTCTTCAAATATTTTTCCCTACTCCCCAAAATCCAACAGTTGCTAGCTTCAGAATAGTTGTAAGTCGCTTCTTAGCCAGCACCTATACGACGTCTATAGGGATGTGAGCAACTATAGCTCAGTAAGTTAGGATGGAGGACTTAAAATTACACTATAAATAGAAATAAGGTTATCAACCAAATCATTTGGTACAATGCATGTTTAAGCAAATGCCATCGCATGACGTTATCCAGCCAATCGTGAGATTAGAGAAATTGCATCCGCTTTAATCTGGGTTAAAGAGTTGCCGTTAATGCAACAGCTCATGACCAAACCCAAGCTTGTACAAAGGAGACACTGCTCCTCCCGTGACTACCTTCAAACCATTGACTTCACCCTTACCGCTACCTCCTCATTTGTCACTTAGTTCGACTAAGAATAAAGAAGGGACCCATTATGCCATCTGGCCTTATCCCTTTCGAAGGGGTCGGTATATGGCCAGAGAATCTTAGGTTTCCCTTAATGGGTTGTTATGTAGGTTCAATTTATGTTTACAAGTCATATCTTTGTTAAGTTCAGTTTAAGCCGATCGATCACTTCATATAATGCAAGCCTAAATAATAAACAGAATCATAGCATCACTCATGATTAAGCACATGCACACAACCAACTATCTAACAAGCATAATCAAATATAATCTCAAGCCTCCAAAATACAACATCGTATTAATCCCAACTTACCTAGACTCCTCACTTATTCACTCAAGGTCCAACTCGCTCAGGTCATCGCCGATTATCCCTATAACACAAACGTGGTTTTAGTTTTTCATATAACTATTATTGGTTGGTTTTATCCTATAACGCTTATTATTATCTTTTGTTTAGGGTTTAATATACCTAATTATCTAAGTTTTAAGTTTTTTACAATTCTTCTTGAATCGTGTTAAGGTTTGTTTCAGTTTTCACATCGATTTCTAAATTAGGTTTTTAACTCAATTTTTTGTTAAACATTTATATGTACATCCTAAGAAATCATTCCGACACATAATGTGAAATTAATCGTATTATCTTCGAATATCCTAAATATCGTTTTTAGTCTCTAACTAATGTTCTAGTCCGTGCAGTATACCCAGATCCTAGTTTAATCACCAAATTCATTTTCATTATGAGAAGATCTTACATTTTTCATATAATTACCCTAATTTAAGTTTTCTATCAGATTTATTATATATTTTTATTATTATCATAATATCAATTTTTATTCTAATATCTTCTATTTATTATATTTCTATTAATTGTGTATTATATACTATTACTTATTATGTACATAATATACATATAATATTTTTATCACTCTAATTACCATTTCTCAACATCAATTATCATTTAAAAATGTTTAAATTCATACTAAATCAGATTTTACACCTAATTACCCTAATTTACAAAATTAACTTAAAATTAACTATTTTTCCCTATTACTTATTTACTACATAATTAACCTAATAATTACATCTAATACCCTAAATGCTACAAATATCATACTTCATCAAATTTCAACATCGTAAAACATATAATTATTCACTAAATCAGTAAGTAACTATTTAATTACTTAATTAATTCTAAATTACCCATTTTATGCCTTATTTTAGGGCTTAAAAATTACTTAAAAAATTTGAAAATTAATTTTTTAAAACAAGCTTCAAAGCACTGTTCTACATCATCTAAGTAGTCTACACAAATATTTTGGACTCAAAAATATACTCCAAAGGTCATTCATTTCTAAACTGAAACATGCTCGGTTTTGCATGATTTCTGAACGACCATATATCACAGGATATATATTCATCAAAATAATATTTTTCCTAAAACCTACATATAAAAATATTTTAGAATAACAAAATTCATAATTTTCTAAGAATATTTACTATTTTTACAAAATTACACAAAATCAGGTTGGAAATCGAACTCACCAATTTGAGTGGCTCCAACCACTGTCAGTGGCCATGGTGTATTGGCCCACCTAAGCGCTGCCACCACCGTATGGTGGTGGTAGCCGTTTACTCCCAGCTACTCACCGGGTCAAGGTTCTCCTCTAAGGCCCTAATTGCACATATTTGAGTAATTTTTTTGTAATTAATTCAAACACTTACTATTTCAACCCTCTCTATTTTTCTCACTCTCTAAACTAACCAAATGAGCTTCTGAAATTTTCTTGCTATTTATAGATCATTAAGGAAATTATTGTGCATTAATTAGGTAAGACAATTGCCTTATCTCTTCTTTTTTTCACTTTCTATTTGTTACATTTTAATTGGTTGACTTCCTCATTTAATTTTCAAATTGTCATGCCCCACTTTTGGACTTTTACTCATTTTTCTATATTTTTATTGATTTTCCCTTTATTAATTATGAATTTTATTTAATTATTTAGTATTATTTTAGCACATTTCGTGTATTTTAAGTAATTACACGTATTTCTACCTATATGTAAATTCATATATAGTATAAATAAATATTTCTAAATATTATTTGGTTTATTCTATGATTTTTAATATGCATATAATTTATTTCTAGTAATTCGTTAATTATCGGAATGCATTTTACGCATTTTCGATAAATAACAAGTGATATACTTAAAATTTTGAAATTTTATATTCTTTTATTTTATTACTTATTTTCTTAAATTCGAACTTACGAGATCATTTTTACTAATATTTCTAACTTTACTTATAATTTAGACTCAATCGGATCTTTCAACCGATCTAAATCTTAAGAGATTGGTTATGAAAGTTACACTAGCTCCACTAGATTAGGTATATAAGGAATATATACTTTATCTCGTTTCACTAAAAATGGAATTAAAAATCCATTGCGATTATTTAAGTGAACATATTTTTGGAAAATCAAGGAATATACAATTTGATAAAGATAAGATTAGTTTTAGGTCTTATGGGATTTCGTTTTCCAAAATTGAAGCTGATATAGAAATCGTTAGATAAGTGTAGCTTACAGTAAATTTTCAAAACCAAAGTCTATCTGGAAGTTGCTGATCAAGCATAAAGAATCAGATTTAAAATTCAAATTACCAAAATCGTCTCCGAGATATCCTTGAATGATCTAGTCGTCGAAAAAGGATAAACATGAGTTAAAGATAATTCTCATTATCTTTTAACTATTGGAAGACTCCTGTATAAAAGGAGAAAGGATTCAAAACACCAAACATGTCTTTGAGAAAATTTTCATTACATTTAAATCATGATCAAATTCTACCTTCCAAAAGAGCATAGAAAGTTTCATAAATACTTATTCAGAAAGTCAAACCAAAGCGAATTATTTATCAGTCGTTACTTCTATTTTAGTGCGAAATTATTTAAGATTTGTATTGTTGTCCTCACTTATATTTTGTAAACATTATTTGTTGTTTAAGTGTTGAGAGAAGTTCAATTGTACTCTGTAGATTTGTAATTAACCTAGATTGTAGAGATGCTAGATAAGTAAAGCAGGATATTGTATAAGCCTATGTGTGATAAGTGCTTGTAAACTTCTTATGATTTTGATATAGTAAATCAAGTCAAATGGTACCAGTGAAGTGAATTGAGTCCCTAGCAGTAGAGTTGGAAGAGAGCAGTAGGTAGAAGGAAGAAGGTCAAAGTTTGAAGCTCTATCAAATCCTAAGCCTGATATTCTCCTTCCTTATCTTTTTTTATTTTGCATTATTCAATTATGTTGATTATTTGTGTTGTTGGTGAATTTTAAGGGTTGGAAATATCCTGTAAAGATGAGAAAAATATTTGGTACTAAGGCTAGTCCAATACGACCACTCCGATGCCTAAATTAATAAGTAAGAATGAGAAGAGTAAAGTAAAGAAGTTAAGAGTTATCAAATGCCTCTTATAGAGTTTCTTTCCCATATTTATAAAAGATTATCATGTCTAAAGGAGCGGTTATCAAATTAACTATTGAGACAAGTAAAAGCTTATTGATTAGACACCTTCCCTTAAATGTAGGGAGAGCAAGCAGTTATGTAATATAATTGTACTTGTGATGACTATTCGTGCCATGAACTTAAATTCAAATCAACAACGGAACTATGTTACTCGGCGTAGTACCGAAAATGAGTATTACTCGGCAAGGTGTTGAAACATCGATTACTTGGCAAGGTACCGAGAATATTGTTTGCCCAACATGTCGATAGCTAAATGGATGAGTAAGACGGGTGGATAAAAATTGACTATCAACATTTGTCCCCTAACTCCTGTGTTCAAGAATTCAACAAAGGGAGTAATATGTAATACTCTAGAGGCCGAGTAGGGAGTAGTTCTTTAGATGCCGAGTGAAATAGGAAGCAAGATGGTTTACTACCTAATCGAAAAGTTGCAACTTTCAAATTCCTACATATTTAAGAAATAAAAAAGTATGTAGTACGACACTTATTGCTCCGATCATCATTATTCTATAGGCTTAATAACTATTTGGGAGGTTGTCAACCCTCGGATTTATATCTCAAAACATGTATCAACAATCCGCGCTACTATCAAATCAGTACATCATTACTGTCAGAAACAAATTTGCAGTCACAAGGATAAGCTGTCCATATTTAAAAGAATTTTCAAAATCATAATTCATTTTTACTCAAAGTCACAAACAAATTTTCCCACCTTCTCATCTTCACGCTCAAGTTCTTTAACTTCTGTGATACCATTCTTCATAAACATTCAGGTATGGTTCGCAACGTCGTTCGTTAACTTGTTCTCTCCGATTCTGAAGCAATAGAAACCAAAGCTACTTCTCCCCCCCCCCCCCCCCCCCCCACCCAAAGAAGGAATGAGGCAATGTGCTCTTCTGATAGCTCGGTAGACAATATTGAGGAAAGGTAGGATAAACTCACTCGAATAAACGCTTTTGCTATAGAGGATTATCCCGAAGACAAAGAAAGGAGATCCTTGGCGAAATATTTGTATAACAACATAGCCTACTTTCGCGACTCTCTAGACAGAACTACCAGTTTTGCCAACAAAGTTCTTGTTACAAAGTACAACTAATACTAGCGAGATCTTTTTGGAACGTGGAATCTGAGGAGGTCGAGAGAGGAGAAGAAGATATGTTTCTTAAGGGAGCGTAAGTTTCATATATACCTGAAATATTTAGATTTTGGGACACGCATCCCTTTCTTAACTTTTGTGAAGGGCTGCCCAGAACGAGAGTATAAGGGCTAAGATGGAGACGAGAAGGCTCCAAGAAAACCTTGCTATGAGAAGTTGGTACATACCCTTACTATTGATAAAGTCTCGAACTTGAAGGCCAAAATGGAAGAGCAGTACAAAGAGTATGAAGGCCTAAAGGAGGAGCTACAGAAGAAGAAGGAAGAGTGCTATGGGCCGAGCTGAACTCTTTGTACAATGAGTAATGGGAATCATCCTTCGACCATATCTAAGCTGAGGCTTATCAACGCTTGTCGAGGTTAAGTTGTAGCCAAAAGGACGAAGGAAAGGAAAATAAACACTCGGTGTCAACTCTATCGTCAGCCAAGGTGTCGAGAAACCACAGGGCCGAGTACCCGAGACCAAAGAACTACTCGACATAGCCCCGAAAGACTAATGTCGACTGATTCTAGCATTCGGCAGTTATGGGTCGACCTCTCAGTGTCTTGGCCAAGCCATACGAGAGTTTAGGGACTCCTTCCTGAACTCGTACATCAAATTGCGAACCCCATCCGGTTCGGATACTACTACTCTTGGGACATGTCGAGTGACTGCATGCCGAATCTTGTAAAACATACGGTTTTGTATTCTTGTATTTGTTTTCCCTTATTTTATTTATGAGCCTGATTCTTTAGGGCTTAAGGCTTTGTATATTATTTACAATTTTTCCACTAAGGTTTAAGACTTGCTATAAATAGCAATATTTGTACTAAAATAGAAATGAAGATAGACAGATACAAAGATATACAGAGTGAAACTTTCCTCTTTTAAGCAAGGTTGTACTTGAGCTAGTAGAGCTTGTGTTTACTAGATTATTGAGTGTCTTTTACTCTCTTTAATCAATCTTGCATTCTTATCAATCTTATTATTAGGATTATAGTGAACCCCTTCATTTAAACCGGTTAGTGAGTCACATCTAACCTCTCATTTAATTCCCTGAGCAACATTTAATATTCATGAGTCATATCGAACTCAAATCACTGATTGTGTTTATGTCTTGGTGAGTTATATCCATTCACATTCACCATCAAAAACCTTCCTATTCTTCATAACCATTTTCTTTTGAATACCCATTTCTGTTGTTCGAGATCTATTATCATTTCTTCTTTGATCTTTATCATCTTAATATCAGAGATTTGATCCTTATCATATTGGTATTAGAGCTTAGGGAGACACGCGTGATAGTATTCTTCAAAGTTTGATTCTAGTTGTTGTGGAAGTGTTTGTTGGTTATGGGTAACTACAGAAATCGAATAGTAGTTGTTCTCGGGTTGCTACAGTTTTTATTATAAAACGTGTTTGTTCAATTTTCTAGTAAATTACTGAACGAACAAGAATGTTGGAGGACAGTGTCAACAATACTAGAAACAGTCCTCGTGGAAGCTTCGAGCATCATGTTGACAACTTAGAATATTAGATTCAGAATCTTACTGACTCCATCTAAGAACTCATTAGGTTAGTTAGAGGTTGTAAACGAGATGGCCGAGAGGAAAGAAGGGAGAGAACAACCATAAGTGGAAGTAGTTCCAATAAACTTTGTAATGATACGAGACAACCGAAAAGAGATGCTAAGTCAAGAAGAAGAGAACACCTACCAATGCCAAGAAGAGGTAATGACAAGAGTATTGACTCTGAGTTAAACCATGGAGCCCAAAGAAGAGAGATGAGGCCAAGAAGAGATATGGCCAAGCAAAGCTTAAACAAAAGTGGCTGATTTAAGGTAAATCAACTTGTTAAGAATGCAAGGGATGAACCCCGATGATTTGGTCAAAGACTTTATAATGTCAAACTGAAACTGCCGACCTTCTATGGAAGTAGCCAACTTGAAGAATTCCTTGATTGAGTTCCCTAAGTCAAAAAGTTATTTGAGTGCTATGAGTGTGATGAAAGAACAAAGGTTAAGCTAGCTTCATTACCCCTTGTTGAATATGCAAGCCTTTAGTGGGATAAGTTGGTTGCCAAGCAAGATACTAAAGGAGAAGAGCAAATCAAAACTTGGAGGCTCATGAAAAGATTGATGAACTAACGCTTTATGCCAACTTATTTTAAACAAGAGATGCTCCATGCTTTCCAGTACCTGAGATAAGGTTGAAATACTGTTGAAGAGTATTTACAAGAGTTTAAGACCTTGATGATGAGTGTGAGATTGTTAAGCTACAGGACCGCACCATTACCAGATTCTTGAGTGGACTCCGAGATAACATTGCCGACATAGTTGAATTGCAGTCGTTCAGCTCTTTGGACAAGCTAATCAATTTGGCATTAAGAGTAGAAAGACAGAGGAGGAGGAGGCATCAAAAGCCAATTAGTCGACCTCAATAAAGCAGCCTTGAGCCTGAGAGGTATGCCGAAAGAAGGCAAGAAAAGAAGATGGAGAAAGGAAAGCCTAGCCAACTTGTCTATGTTGAGAAACGGATTGTTGAAACAAAGGGCACTCGGCAACAAGGCCTAAGAAGTGAAGTGCTTCAAATGCTTAAACTATGGACATATAGTGTCTCAATGCCTGAATAAAAGAGTTATGGTCTTGAAGGGCAAAGGGCCTAAGGCTCAAATTGAGAGTTAGAGTGACAAGAGTTCGGACAACTAATTAATAAAAAAAGATGTCTATCCTGAGGACTTCGATAAACTCTTAATTATGGCAATAAGAGCCGACCTAAAGACAGATCCCGGACAAAGGGAAAATTTGTTTCATATGCGATGCCTAGTGAGTAGGAAGACTTGTTCCCTAGTAATAGATGGAGGAAGCTGCACCAACATTGTCTCTATCGAGTTGGTAGAAAAGATGAAATTACCTACCTACCCATACCCTCAGCCTTATGGATTGAAGTGGTTTAATGACAAGGGTATGGTCTATGTACATAAAAGAGCATAGATCGCATTTAAGGCAGGGCAATATGAGGATGAGATTGACTTTGACGTAGTGCCTATGAATGTCGCGAACCTACTTCTTGGTCGACCATGGAAGTTTGATTAGAAAGTGATCCATGATGGATTCCTCAACACTTATACTTTTTAGAAGGATGGAAAAAGCTATCTCTTAACCCCGATGAATATTAAGGAAATCCAGAAACACTTAGCACCCATAGTAAAACGAAAAGGGAGAAGGAGCTTATTCGGCTTGACTTGAGCTCAATACTTAACATCAAGGACGACTTCCTTTCAAACCCGCAGTAATGATGGGAATCAACCTCCGACCATATCTAAGTCAAGGCCTATCAATGCTTGTCGAAGCTGAGCTAAAACCAGAAGGACGAAGAGAAGGAAAATAAACACTCGGCATCAACTGTCATCAGCTGAAGTACCAAGAAACCACAGGGCCAAGTACTTAAAACCAAAGAACCACTTGACACGACCCTAAGAGACTAATACCGATTAATTCTAGCATTTAGAAATTGTGAGCTGACCTCTTTGGTGTCTCAGCTAAGCCATGCGAGAGCTTAGAGACTCCTTCCCAAACCCACACATCAAATTGCTAACCTCATTCGGTTTGGATATTACTACTCTCGGGATATACCGAGTGACTGCATGTAGAGTCTTATAAAACATACCATTTTGTATTGTTGTATATGTTTTCCCTTATTTTATTTATCGGCCCGATTCTTTAAGGTTTAAGGCCTTGTACATTATTTACAATATTGCTACTAAGGTTTAGGACTTACTATAAATAGCAACATTTATACTAAAATAGAAACAAAGATAGATAGATACAGACATATACAGAATGAAATTTTCCTCTTTTAAGCAAGGCTGTACTTGAGCTAGTAGAGCTTGTGTTTACTAGATTATTGAGTGTCTTTTACTCTCTTTAATCGTCCTTGCATTCTTATCAATCTTATTATTAGGATTATGGTGAACCCCTTCATTTGAACTGGTTAGTGAGTCACATCTAACCTCTCATTTAAAACCCCAAGCAACATTTAGTGTTCATGAATCATATCAAATTCTATTTCGAGTTCAAACCCTTAATTGTGTTTATGTCTTAGTGAGTTATATCCATTTATATTCACCATCAAAAACCTTCATATTCTTCGTAACTATTTTCTTTTGAATACCCATTCCTATTCATTTGAGATCCACTACTGTTTCTTCTTTGATCCTTATCATCTTGGTATTAGAGATTTGATCCTTATCAATGTGAGATGAGAAAGAGAAGCTCAAAATGCAAATTAAGGAGTTTAAGACCAACAACTTGAACTTACAGAATCATGATGCCGAATTAGAGGAGACTTTGAGGAGAGGACCATCAATTGAGGAGGCCCTCGATATAATCACTCCTATTCGGCAATATCAGAGACTTATACAAAAGAAGTTGTTGGAAGGGGTCCAAGCAGCAAGAGAGGAGATCCTGAAGCTTCACCTTAATTAAGATCTCTCCTACCTTGACTTTGCTAATGTCAATGATAAAGTCAACAATGCTGACGATGAGGTAGGTGCTGAGATTAGTAATGAAGGTAATGACAAAGCTAATGTGGAGGATCCAAGGGAAGACGAAGAGCGTCTATTAAAAGAAATCCCTTATGTACGAAAGGAGAAATCTGCTGGCTCTAAGACCCTAGGTGGCAAGAAAGAAGCTTGCTCGTAGAAAGCCCCAACCTTTAATAAAAAAATTACTTCTGTTGATTCCAAGAGTAAGCCATAGGATTTTCTTTGTATTCTTTGTCCTCTTATGTAATTGTTTAAACGAAATATTTTTCATACAATAGGCCATACATTTGTAACTGCATTGGTCGAATGAAATATCTTTCATATAACTATTTTCAGTGCATTGTATTTCATGTATTGTAAGTTCCCCTTGTTCTATTTCACACATTCTTATTTGTCAGCATGTTTCATTTCATACACTAAGTATCTTTCTACATGTTTTATTTTATACACCCAATTAATTCTCAGCATGTTTTATTTCACATGTTCAATTATTTCTCGACACGTTTTATTTCACACATCCACCTAATTCTCAACATATTTTATTTCACATGCTTAATTCATTCTCAGCATGTTTTATTTCACACACCCAATTCGTGTGTCTTTATAAACATTATTCGTTAGTCATTTAAGGTGTGTACTAGCCGCATTACTTGGCTGTAAGATCAACATATGTAGTTCATTAGCCACAATAGGCTAGAACTTAGGTCAATTCGTTTGTCGTACAGCCTATAACTCATTAACTCAACAATTATGAAAAGAATAAGAAACATAATGAGACTTCAAACATAATTCTAAAAAAAAAAAAGTATTGTAGTCTTACAAGCATGTAAGCTGTCGCCTTATAAATAAGTGGAGATAAACATCATCCAAGCAATCATAGGTGTGATTGTCTCCCTGACACATTACTATAAAAAAAAATTTCCCTCTCTACCCATTGATACTCCCTACATGCCCATTTTGAAAGAAACTCCACCTTCATTTTCTTAACTTCAATCATTATTCTAACCATTTCTAACACTTGCATACCTATTTTTGTCACTTGTACGTGCTTTTAAGGTATGATATTCCCTTTTTTCCTTAGTTTTTCAACATTTAGCTTGGTCCATGTAATTTTAAGGTTTGTATATGTGTATTCATTATGATTTATAATTATGTTGTGATCATACTTATAGTATTATTGGTGTAGCAATTAGAATATGATTCACGTAAACTTTGTGCTAAAATTAAGAATGACTATGTTAAACCCTAATTTCTATTGATAATTGCTAAATTAGGGATTTCTATGAATTAAGTTTAATTTGATGATTTAGTCTTGTCATTAATAGTTAATTATTATGTAGGATTGTGTTGTTAGTTGGTTTTACATATGTTGCCATTTTGTATGTCAATTGGCAATGGGATTATGTTTATGTGTTGTCATGAAATTAGAATGTTGTGTACTCATTTGATAACAAGGGAGATAATAATACGTAGTTATAATTTTTTGTTGCAATTTGAGTTCATAAGGGACTCAATTATGTGACTCATACTTGAGAATAGGTAAGGGTTGATCATGGTTAGTTTGTGAAGGCTTTATGGTTAGAATTAGAAGAAGGTGGAATGGATATGTTTTAGTCTTAAGTACCATAAGAAGTGCTTGGCTTTTATCTTTCTGGAATTAACATTTATGTTTGCAGATGGCACCTAAGAAATCCTTTACAACTTCTCAAAACAAGAGGCCTAGGGTTGATTGCGCTCCTTTTCCTCCTCTTAGACAATTTAATGTAGTAAGCTCATGTAAAGCAATCACTCCACCGATTGGTATGACTGCAAAATAGAAAGAAAAGTTCAAGGAGTTTGCTATAACAAGATAATAAAGAGGCATTATGTTGACGATTGGGATATGTTGGGGGAATACGGGTTGAAGATAGCTATGCAAAGGTTATTGAGGAGTAGGCCATGGTTAAAGCTATTTACATTCAAGAGAAAACATACAAGTAAACCACATTAGCGTTCCTCTTGTCCTTCAAAATCAAGTTTGAGTACATAGGTATGAAAATTGCAAACGAAGTTAAGTTCTTTGCCTTTGGGAGAATTCACACTTTTGACATGATGACCTTTGGGGTTTATACACTTAGGCAAAATTAAAGGAGGATGAATTTGAAGATTTACCAGTGAGTTTTCCCAAGGGTGCTTCTTTGAATGAATTCTAAAGAGAAATCTCCAATAAGAGTAGTTTTCAGGTAAGCAAATCAAAAGCCTCTACCTTAAAGAAAACTAGTGCTTGGATCTTTCACTACATCCTTGTAAGGATAATATATAGGAAACATGAAAGTCTTGTTGTAGCAGGGGAATACGATCTACTACCCTTGTGTAATGTGCTCAATCGATATCTGGTGAATGTTGGAATCCTCCTTGCATTTGGAATTTGCTAGAAAGGTTTTAATAAGAGTAAGGGTTTCTTCATTAGAGGTTTGATCATTAGAATTCTAAGGAACTTAAAGTTATGGCCTAATAGTGATAGGCCAAGAGACTCTTGTGCTAAATCGGAATCACTTCTAAGAACTCATTTCAATCAGTGGGATATTGCAAAAGTCTCTAACCCTAACTTAGACATTGAGGAACTTAGTGCTCTAGACTTCGCACCATCCACATCAAGTTTCTCGGTTGGAAATTTCAAGCGCTTAGAAACTTAAGTGGCTAAGATCAAAGAAGCTTAGAAGAAGATTGTTGAATTCCTAAAGAATATTGCCATAACGATGGGTATAGCTAATCTGATGGGAATCAACCTTTGATTATATCCAAGCGAAGGCCTATTAATGCTTATCGAAGCTGAACTGCAGTCGAAAAGATGAAGGAAAGGAAAATAAACACTCAACATCAATTTTGTTGTCAGTAGAAGTGTCAAGAAACCACAGGGTTGAGTACCCGAAACCAAAGAACTACTAAATACGGCCCCGAAAGACTAATACCAACTAATTTTAACATTTAGCAATTAAGGGTTGACCTCTCTAGTGTCTTGGCCAAGCCATGCAAGAGTTCAGGGACTCCTTCCCGAACCCGTACATCAAATTACAGACTCCATCTAGTTCGGATACTACTACTCTTAAGACATGCTGAGTAACTACATGCCAAGTCCTGTAAAACGTACAGTTTTGTATTCTTGTATATGTTTTTCCTTATTTTATTTATGGACCCTATTCTTTAGGGTTTAAGGCCTTATATATTATTTACAGTTTTGCTACTAGGATTTAAGACTTACTATAAATAGCAATATTTGTACTAAAATAGAAACAAAGCTAGACAGATACAGACATATATAGAGTGAAACTTTCCTCTTTTAAGTAAGGCTGTACTTGAGCTAGTAGAGCTTGCATTTGCTAAATTATTGAGTATCATTTACTCTCTTTAATAGTCCCTACATTCTTATCAATCTTATTATTAGGATTGTGGTAAACCCCTTCATTTGAACCGATTAGTGTATCACATCTAACCTCTCATTTGAAACCCCAAGCAACATTTAGTATTCATGAGTCGTATCGAATTCTATTTCAAGCTCAAATCCCTAATTGTGTTTATATCTTGGTGAGTTATATCCATTCACATCACCATTAAAAACCTTCATGTTCTTCATAACCATTTTCTTTTGAATACCTATTCCTGTTTGTTCGAGATCCATTGCCATTTCTTTTTTTATCCTTATCATCTTGGTATCAGAGATTTTATCCTTATCACAATCCCTCCTTCTTTTCTTATCCTCAAACCTAAGAGGATGCAGATCCTAGTTAACCTCCAATTCCACCACCAGCAAGTGCTCCTATTGTAACTCAACAAGTAGAAGGGGATGGGTCAGAAGATGAAGATATGGATGATGAAGAGGATGGGTCAAAAGAAGAGGATAATGACAATGTGGAAGAGACCCAAAGACCCTAATTGGAAGTCAGAGGGTAAGAGACTAAGAATGATAGCGAGGAAGAGTCATCAGTGGATGAAGAGGACAGCTTAGATGAGGAAACTGAAGCCAATGATGACTGATTGTGTTTTTCTTTCTTTTGTTTTATTTTGTTTGTTTTTCATTCAAACTCACTAACTATTTGAGAACTTAACTTTATTGATGTATTTTGCTAAAGACTCTCTCATTGAGTATTGTTATGTTTTGTTTTAATGTGTTTAATGGTCAGGTTTCTTTTATAATCCAATTATCATGGTGATTGAAGGATGTTTATTTCAATGATTTATGGCCTAAACACATTAATCAAACTTGAAATAGGGGAGTCATGTTATTATTTTTGTTTGTTTTGCATTTTTTCTTTTCTATGCTTGTTCGATGTTTGCCTTCCTCATACATTGAGGACAATGTCTTTCTTTAAGTGTGGGGAAGGTTTATCAAAAGTCTTTTACATAAGTTTGTTTATTTCAAGTTATGAATTGATTTAATAAATTTTGGATTTAACATAATAACAATCAATTTTGTGTGTTAATTTTGTGCTTTACTCACTTCTTATAGACTTACTGTATATGATCAAAATTGTAGGATCAAATCTAAGTGAAGCATATTTACTTACTATTTAATAAATGAATTTAGAGGTTAGAAGTGAATAAGAGTCTTTAGTTCGAGGTTAAATGGTTGTGTTTCTCAACTTACTGAGTAGTACATTTACTATTCAATTACTTTTAAAGCTCATTTAATTTTGAATGAAAAGGGCAAATGAAATAATTCAGTTGCTAATACTTCTTGAGAATCTCTTCAAAATAAAATAAATTGAAGCATTTAAGGATTGAGTTAGTAAGAACGAGTTTTGGTCCCTCAAAAGAGTAAAGTTTAATCTTGCTGCCAATCTTTGGTTTTTATTATTGAAAAGAAAATAAAAATGAAAATACAATGTGTAAGTTTCCCATGGCGAGATTCAATAAAAAAAGTACAAATACAAGAGAAAAATAGATACAATGTACTTTTTTTCTTAACTAGCATGCTTAAGAAGTAATTGAAGGATTTTGATAAACTTATGGAAATATATGAAGTATAACCAAATTTCTTTTGTTTTATTTAACTTTATGTTCACTTTATATCTGTAGAAGCTATCATTAAATAGTAAAGGTAAAGTTTATTTTACTTAGATTAGTTTTAGAATATTGATTGTTGTATTCTAAGAACACAATATAGTAGGTTGAGTAGTAAGCACAAAGTTAAGCTATTGTAAATACTTTGATGAACATATAATCAAAAAGTTATTAAGTTTCTTTGATTGTTTTTAAGTGTTTGATTTAGAACAAGCAAAGCTTAAGTATATGGAAATTTGATAAGCATAAATCATTATATACTTTCTAGGCATATTTAAGTAAAAATCAATCATAATTGCGTTTATTTCTCAAGTTCTTAGTACTTAATTATGTAATATATCAATTTCAAATTATTTAAGAGTAAAGGAGATAAAATTCTACGAGAATAAAGAGATTCAGAGTAATCAAGCCTGTGATAAAGGAATAATGATAAAGGACGATTAACCGATACTCATCATAGGCGTAATAAAAGAGGATTTGAGTGTAAGTGCCTGTTACTCCTTCTATCACAAGCATGACTAAGGATGGAGTTGAAATATACCTATTAATCATGGCTCTGATAGCACATCAGAAGGGTAATCATGCCTTCAATCATGGGTGTAATGAGATGGAATGTTTACAACAAGACGATTACATCCTACGTTACAGTTGTGATAGGTGGAGATTATTCTTTTCCAAGAAGATCATACCTAGAGTCACGGGCGTGATGGAAATGGACATAATAATTCTTTTTAAATTGTTTTGCACGAATTAGTGCATGGAACGAGTTTAAACATTAAGGAGTATCTTAAAGTGGGGTATTTCGAGCCTTTTGATAAGAAGGATATAAATACACTATAATTTTTAGACAAATGATCATCGATCATCGATCATCAATCATATCACAACACATTAGATATTACATTACATCACTAGACAATCTAGACCTTAGTTAGAGAGCTTTAACCACAACACATCTATTCATCTTTTTACCCATTTGTGTTTTCCATTTTCTATATAATCACCAATGTTATATCATGTACTCTTCTCGGAACTACTCAAGAGAGCCAACGGGACTTCATCGTTTGTATATTTGTAAAACTTCTATAATGAAGTCAAAAAGAGGTTTTTACTCTTTGTTGATTCTATGTTTTTATTTCTTGTGAATTATGATTTCTATTAGTTTATATTATTATTTTATCATATATGAGAGTAATAGTTTAAGACTTACTACATCCACTTAATATAATCAAGTGCATGGAATAATGGGTTCTTGATAAATGTTAATTCCGATGAATTGAATGTAATGAATCTAAGTATGGTGTCGTATAATGTATTACATTGACTCAGGGTAGATTTTAATAGAATAAGTTAAGAGACAATTTTGTTGAATAGATCTAATTTATTGAGACAACTTACTCCCAATAGTAGAGATATTATTAGGAAAATTATTGCATTCTTAGGGGAATCGATAAATGATTATAATGTTAATGTGATTTTAATTGACTGTTAATTCAAAATAGATTCTAATAAATACAATTAGGGTAAATAATAAGTAATTCCGAGAAGAATACTTATAAATTAGTAATTCCTTGCAGATAATGAATATTGGGATAAAAGTCTCTTGGTAATATCATGTTTAGTGATGAAGCAAGTTTGCATATTAATCATTGTATTGTTAACCATTTCTATAACCATTGTGTTGGATAAACGTTATCGTGGATTAGTATAATATAGTTAATAAAGTAGACATTTTAATCGTTAATCACTTGACAAATTTGATTACTAATAAGAAAATTGATTAGTACTAGTGTTTATAACTGTTCTTAGTGGAAACGACTATATACTCATTCGTGCTAGAAAACGATATGCATACTTATCTATTTAATTGAGTTAATGGTAAAATATAAGATTTTAAATTTTAAGACTCGATAACTTTATTTAAAGGCAATCAACTACTTATCTATACTTATACTTTTTTATTAATGATTGTTTGTCACATCATCTCTTTAAATATGATAACATTAATGAGTTTAAAAGTTTAATTGGATATAGTAATTAATAACTTTAAATTTCAAGCTTCAATTTTTACAAGTACAAATAAATTCATCCATTGAAAGAAAAAGAAACCAAGATCACATCATCAGATCAACGAAATTCTATATCCAAGCATGTAGGGGATGGATAGATTTAGTATCTAACAACTATTTTTCATTTTTATTTTTTTTAATATTAGGTTTTATTATTAGCAGATGAGACTAATGTCATTAGAGGTGTACAAATGGATTAACTCAACTTAGTCTACTTTAACCCATGAGTTAAATAGGTTAAACTCATTTAACTCGCTTTTAAACGGGTTAAAAGATCTTGATTCAAACTTATTTAAAAATTAAATTAAATAGACTAACCCGCGAGACAAAAGGAACTTACACATCTTTAAATGTCACTTAACCTGCCCCTAATTTCAACGATTTGAAAGGTCCATCTCCTACTCCAAACCACGGAAAGAATACGAAATGGGGCCTGCGTTCTATAAGTGAAACAACCCTACGTGAAAGAGCCCCCCAAGTCTTCGGCTTCCGTAGCTAAAACAAATGGGGCTCAAATGCCTTCCTTCCTTGGCCCTTTTTCTGCCTAAAAGGTCTCTAAATGATATATGTTATTTTCTTTTTCATTATGATAAATGTATTAATAAATTAAGAGTGCAATATATATATATATATATATCTATTGATTAAAAAAATTATATAAATATGACTTAGATGAAAAAAAATTACCTACATACTAAGGCTAAATTACAATTCAAAATGCGACATTTAAATTAACAAATATCTCATATATATGCGATTTCATGTTTTGTTAACCATTGTTATATCGTATTTTAAAAATAGGATATAAAAAGAAATGTAATATGATATATATACATATAGTTGTATTGTATATAGAATATAGATACAAATGAACTAATATTACATCTTTAATATGTAACATATATTCATATAACTATATCGTATCTTTAGTATATTACTAATATTTTTTATATAATTTGTGATTATATAATATTTATTAATTTAATGATAAATACATAAATTTCTTAATAAATTAACCTCTTTAACTAAAAAATAGATGGACATACATTAGGGATATGTATATCACATACTATGTAAATATATAAATAATGCATAAATATCAATTACTTTTTAACATAGTAGTACTAATGAATACTTAAAAAAAATACCATCCATTTTTTATATATATTAAATTTTTATAAATACTATCATAATTCGTATCACGGAAAGAAAAAACCAATCGAACTGCAAATTAAATTTGAATGGTTTTTCTCATGTGGGTTTGGAGCTATGTAAATTTTGAAGTACCAACCATCTCATCTTAGACTTAACAGCTGTTTCCGGTCGCTAATATGCCGATGGATTGTGTAGTATTAAAAAAAAATGTCACCTCGGAGAAAGTCGTAACTTCTTATTAGTCTTAGAATAGTTTTAAATATTTTTTTTTTTGTTAATGTTAGAAAAACTTGCATCAAAATATGAGTATTTTTCTTAATAATATTGAGATTTTTTAATTCAAACTGTGAAATAAACTTTTTCTTTTTAAGTTAAAAAATTATAAATACAACCTTAAGTTAGTTTAGTTTTATATTTAAAAAAGGAAAAAACACATAACCCTTACGCGAACCACACTAACCCCTCAACTATATTCACGCGCCTTACTGTACGCGGCTAGTATTTTCCGAAGAGACAACGAAACGGGACGGGATGTGAAGTAATTTTTTTTTCTTTTTTTTTTTTTTGGGCCCAAGAGATGTGAAGTAATTAAACTGGATTAAAAATAGAATCCCGGTATTCACGTCAACATTGACCATCGTCTTCACTTCCGCGTTCACACGCCCACACCCCACCGCTACTACCTTTCGAAGTAACCTGTCACTTTCCCACTTCTTCAAAACGATGCCGTTTTGCCTGTCTTTTTCCTCTCCCTAATCGCAATCGAATGGAAATCAAATACCTTTTCAAAACTAAAATATCATCTTCACCATCATTGTCCTCGACCTCGATTCCATTCTCTTTACTTCCCTCTCTCTCTACTTTTCAAATCGACTGATTTCACTTTGGCCTTTTCCAGTTCTACTCTGCTCTCCGTATCTGTACAGTAACACTTTGTCCAGATCGTTGAATAAAAATAAGCTGAGCTTCTCTTGAGATTGCATTTCGATTTTGAGTTTAATCAAAGCTTTTTGAAGAGGAGTTTCATGGCGGAGACTAGACGGTACAGTGTTGGTGGTCATTTAGGTAACCTTTTCTTTAGATTTTGTAGGAAGTAAAATTTCAGTTTTTAATGGAGTATCGAACGGAAACGGAGAAATAAAGTTGTTTGTTTTATTATGTTACAATGAGGTGAAGTGATTGATGTTTGAGCTTTTCATGTGATTGATTTACGTGTATGTGTCCTCTGCGTTTAGTTTTATCAGTTGGAGAAGTATCTTTCATAGGAATGAAGTCTAAGTATTACCTAGGGCCTAAGGGTTGCTTTAATGTTTTCCTATTCACGTGAAGACGCTCCGAATACGACATGAACGTGACAGACGTTGGCATATGATTGCAGAAAAATAGATTGCATAACGGACACACAAATTCATCATGAAATGCATCCGAAGTGCTTATTTGACTGCCGCACATCTAATTATAGAAAAGGTCTCTCATGAGCAAAACGAATGCTAATAGTTATGTTTCTTAAGCTCCCCTTTGGTTACTTTAAATGAAGTAGGGTTGGCATAATTTATGCTTTCCCCGGCAGAGTTCTTTTTAACAACAAATTCAGACATAACTGATTACGTGTTGGAATTATATGATCGTCGCAAGTTGTATCATATTCAGATTAACATGCCATGTTGTTCCAGCTTCCAGGTTTGTCCTTGTAATTGTTTTTTTAAGTTGGCTTTTGTTCTTGTCATGTTGCTGCATAATGTCAGCATCACCAATAAAATGAAATAGATAAAAAAAATAAAGAAAAGGATAGGTGAAATGCATTCATGTAATTGAAATAGGATGGTGGAGAATTAAGTGCAAAATCTGAACATGAGGACTAGAATTTTTCTCCTGCTAATGTGACATGATGGTGGATTCTTGCTGGTGGTTGTCTTGACCTATCTAGTTAACTCACAGGCAACATTGTCAAATTCACAAATTTACTTAGACTTGAAAACGTATAGAATCAGTAGAATCCCTCAGAATGGTATAGAATTGATAATATCGTGTGCTTGCAGAAACGTATATCTAAATTCATAACTCAACCAAAAGTTCGTATTTAAACAATTTTACACTTATTTTAATTAAGAAAAATCTAATAAAATTATAAACTTATAAAATCGTATAGTTAATTTGTGGTTTTAATAACTATGCTTGCAGCAGCCTATAGAATATTCAATATGGTTTTTCAAAGAAAGTTTTTCAAAAACCCAACCCTCAGCAGTGAATGAATGATTTTGACTTTGGATTGAGTGCATTGACATAAAATGTTCAATTTAATTGACCTTACATTGGTAAAGGGAAGGGTAAAGGATTTATATAACTTAATTCTGGAGGTTAGCTGGCTGGAATGAATAGATTAAAATCAAGCTTTAGGATTTCAATTCTTTTATATTCTTTTAATGTGTAAGCATCACATCCAGAGTTTCTAGAATAGATATGATCATGAAAATTGACTTTTGTCTCACAATCACAAGTCATGTGGAAGCACTTCAGAATTCTTATAGGTGAATCAATGCAAGAATTCTCATGAGGTTTTAGTGCTAGATTTCCTCATTGAAGAATGTCTTCTCAGGAGGCTTCAGTAGGGATAACTGGACTTTGTCCCCAAAAGACAATCCTGTGGCTTCCTTTTAAAATTTTTTTGGTTAGATTATAACTAAAATACTTCCATGTATCTTGATTTTTCTCTAGTGTCTAGCAATATAACGTTGATTATTCTCATTGAGAAGAATATGAGGACACATGGATGGAACTTAAGGGCTTGTTTTGCTTATCCTCTTTTCCTTGTATTTTATCCATATTTCTTATGGTCTATATTTGTTTGAAACTTGATAGTTGGAAAACTGTTGGAGTTATATGTTGTCAGTTTCGGTTTCAAATCCGAGTTTCAGATAAATTGTCTTCTTAGTATTTTATTATTATTATGGTGAAAATAGTGATTGGTAAATGAAATTTGAAAAATGAAAATTCGCATTTTTTCTTGGTACAGTATAGGAAATATATACTCTATATATATCTGTATAATATGTATATTAGTTGGTTTTTGTGAAAAATCTTAAACAGGTGAAGGGCAGAAAAGTCTGTTTTATGTAGGGATTTGTTAAGTACTTTGTCCTGTGGTAGGGGTATATAATCCTACTTTCATCTTTTTGGCATCTTGGTTTACTAAATACCTTGCTTGGTGCAAAAAAGAGGCCTAAAGGACATATAATAGGCAAAACAAACATGTGCTAAGTTATAACAATCAGAAAGGTGAGCTGCTGTTGATGAAATAGATGTGTGCTGTCTGTGGATTATAGTGGAGCTTCTGTGCAAATAGACTGGTGTCTGGTCAGTCTCTTTGGTTGTTTGATGTCACTCAGGGGTTAAAAAATGTCATTCATAAGAATTGGATCCATTCATCTGGTTGTGAAACATCACTGGATAAACCTCCATGAACACAGATTAATATGGAAAAATGAAAGACACCTCCCATCAATGTAGCTGCTACTCTACTAGGTTACTAGGAGGAGATTCACAGGAATAAGTTATGGATGAGTTATTATTCAAACTGTAGATGTTCTCTTCTGGCCAAATTATATGATACTGATATTTATTTCTATAGTTGCTTTTGAGTCTATGATTCCTTTTATTTTGTATTACGAAATTTCAGTCTTCCTATCTCCTGCTCTTCCTTACATATGCTACATGCAACCTATGAATGTCTTCATTTATTGAAAGACATAAGCACATATGGGAATATAGCTAATCATGTGGTAATGAATAAACAAAATATTTTCACACATTTTAAAATTGTCTTGCTTTTCTTTTGGAGCTATAACTTAACTCACAGACTATGAATGTCTTCTGTAAGGTCATCACTGTTAAGCAAGTTTCTTCTAAAAGATTTTAGAGTGCCACATTAGCATCTTAAAAAACTTTTCTTATTAAGTAACTCTTCACTTTATTCCTAAGGTTCAGAAAAAGAGTTTTCTAACTTTTATTTATATAATTTATGGGATTCACAATATAATTATTACACAAAACTAACATTAAGGGCAATTTTATTGGAGTTGCTTGATACAGTTCTCTAGGCTAAAGAATGCCTTTTTTGATTCCTTGGTAGAGCAACTTTCTAACTTAAGTACCCCTGATCATATTTGAGAGTTGCTTGCAATGAGTTACTTGGCCTAGGACTTTTGCCAAGCAATTCCAATACAGATCCCTGATATAAAATTGTTCTTTGGATGTTGCCATTATTTTGAGTTTCATAACTAAGTTTTATGATTGGAAGTTGGTGAATCGCTCTTAAAATTAACTGTCTAATCTAGAAAAAGATGAAGATACTTTACGAGCATATATTGTCAATTATAATGCACATTAGACGAACAAATAGGTGCAGGGGACCTTTAAAAGTAAGATATTTTGCATAAAATACAACAAGATGTTGTCATATTGATATTTTATTCATGGTTTTTGTCATTTGGTTTCAATTGAACTGATTTTGGTATATGGTGTTTTGGTGGACTACAGATATTGAGCAAATACTTCTGGAAGCACAGCATCGGTGGCTGCGCCCTGCTGAAATTTGTGAAATTCTTCAAAATTATCAAAAATTTCAAATTGCACCAGAGCCTGCTAATAAGCCACCTAGTAAGCATCTTCCCTTACTTTTTATTGAATCTTTTTGTGCTAAGTCTTTTGTTTTAAGTTTGAATTGGATATCTAATGGACAATGCTGTCAATCAGTTCCACAACTATATCCATTAGATTGCTGTGAATTTTCACTTGAATAAAACAGACATGGGTATGTAGTGTTTTGCAGTCATCAACTCTTGATGGCTTTGCCTTTTGTAAAACCTTACAAGGCATAGGCTGCTTACAGAGCCACTTTCTTTTTCAGTTAGCTATTTAGAAAGAGCGTGAATGCTATTTCTGGCTTGCAAGACATATGTCCATTTCTTGACTTTAAATTGTTCTATGAATACTCAACCCTGGCATTACAACACTTGGGATTATGTATTCTAAACTTGAATTTTCATTTTTTTCTATACCCATTTCACATCTGAAAGCTAGATCAGAGCAGGTTTCTGCCATTTCTGGTTTATGCTTCAACAAACTGACCTTTGATTGCAAGGGTGAAACACTATGTCAAAATAATCATAAATTTAAAAATATATAAATTGTGTTGGGTAATGTCAGATTTAAAATGCATAAAATTATGTTGAAAGAATTGTAAATAGAGGATGTAGTTAGTTGATCAATACATCTACACAATCATAAACACAACCAACATTTCTAAAGATTAATAGATTAAAAATCAGAAAACAATAATTTGGCAAATAGTTACAACATGGATATTAATAAGCATAGATAGTTATAGTTATGCAAGCTTGTTTATTTATTTATTTTTGATATAAGTTCAGGATAGTTATGTGATCTGTTTTATTAGCATAAATGCAATTGAAGGCATCATTGCTACATCCAGCCTCATAGAATACTATGCTTGCCTTTTGTAATACAAATATTGACCATGGACATTCTGCATCCAGGTGGTTCCTTGTTCCTTTTTGATAGAAAGGTACTCAGATACTTCAGAAAAGATGGTCATAATTGGAGGAAGAAAAAGGATGGAAAAACCGTAAAGGAAGCTCATGAGAGGCTTAAGGTAATAGGAATTTGAAATTTGGTGCTCTGTGTCAGTTCCCTTTTCCCACTTAAAGATTATATAAATAGTCTGTCTAGCACATTTGAGAAAGAATATGCATTATCCAGGGAGGAAGTGTCGATGTCTTGCATTGCTACTATGCCCATGGAGAAGAGAATGAAAATTTTCAGAGACGCAGTTACTGGTTGCTTGAAGAGTGAGTTATCCTTTATGGTTAGAAAGCTATCTCTATAAGGCTTTGCTCATTTATCTGCCTGTGCTTTTTCATCGTGAAAGTTATTTTTCTCACTCCTAATATTCTAGAAGATGAAAAATAGAATTATATGCTTTGATTTGCTTCCTCATACTGTGTTCCATGGCCATTTTATGCCATATTTGAATCATCAATTGTCCATTTTTAATTTATACCTACATTTTGAAGTTGATTGATCTAAGGATGTTGTCAAATTGAGTGATCAATAGTTCATTGTATGCAAAAACATATTGGATTATGTGACTCCTATGAGATTGTCGATTTTGAAATTAAATTCACTAGGAAAATTATAAAAGATAGGATGTATGTTTAGCTCCAAGTTTGTCTAGAGGAAGAAAGATAACAGTAGAGTATATGGGAGAGAGATGTTATCCAAAGTAATGCAACTAGAGTATGTCTGCCATATGTGAGGGGTATGGCATGTTAATTCTCAAAGCGGATGCCAATGCCACATCAGTTTACTTGAGTTGTAATGGCAGTGCAACTCTATTCTCTATTTGCACTATTTTCAATGACATTTATTTCCTCTTTTCACTACTTATTCATCCTATATTTAAAGTTGAATCTGGATTTTCACTGTCTGATATGTAAATTTTCGTAATTTTACAAGAAGCTTTTCAGCAATACATTATAGAAGGAATTCATGGTGAAATGTTCACTCTTGCTGTCGGTCTGCAATATGGTTTTGCAATACCTCCTAAGTCATTATTATCCAAAATTTCTAGGAAACCGACCTCCTTCCAGCACCCAGCTGCTGAAGTAATTTTCTGATTCTTACCACGTTCATGGGATGTATTTGGGCACCATCATCTGTTCCTTGCTGCACAATATGGATTGGCTGGCTAAATAAGTCAGGAAATTCAATGATAGTTATAATTTCCATGTCCCTCACGCCACCCAGAACGTGATAAAATATCTATTGAGCTACAATTATATGATTGATTCATTTGTTTGGAAAATTATTCATTTGCATTTCCTCAAGTATGACTGGTTGAGAAAGTAGCAAGTGCTGTAAAGTGGAGGAGAGAGAGAAAATGCTCTGCCTTCTCTCTAGAAACCTCTCCCCTCCCGAGAATACTATGTTCTGAGGTCCCTTTTTTCTTCTTTCCTCCCCATTCTGATCATCATTTCTTTCTCTCCCCTTCTATCCATCCTGTTTTCACCCTCTAATGCTCCTCCTCCTCCTCTTCTATTTCTTATGTTTTTACACCCAACCATGACCAGAAAACCCCCCAACCCTCATCCTCAGCCCCCCTCCGGTGCCAGGGATGGCTCTTCTATCCCTGGTTTAGCCCAAAACCAGCTTTCTGATGGTAAACCAGGGGGACCGTCTGTACCCCTTATGCCTTCCATCTCTGGTAAAAATGTAGGGTCTGCTTTTTCTAATCAAAAGCACCTTATCTCTGAGAGGGCTTTCCTTGAGTAGTGTGCTACTAAAAAGCCACAAGCTCCTATCTTTTCAAGGTTGACTCCTAACCCTTTGGAGCATAGTTCATCTGCATAAGCAAAAGGGTCCTTTGCAAGTAATTCCTCTTTTGGAAATACTACATTAGAAGAGGTTAACCACCTAGTTAACAATTTAGAAAATCAATACCACTCTTCCCCTTCAAGTTTTAGGAAGAAGTCCTTTGTGAAAGCAACAGGCAAATCTACTTTGTTCCCTAAATTCAAGCTAGATTTCTTCCCTCTGGTATCCAAAGGAGCAATTGCAAGGGTAAAACCACCCCCATTTATAGGAGCTAAATTTTAGGACTCTACTTTGGTCGGTTTTTTCCTTGGTCGAAGACTTCCTTTTAGCTTAGTCCATGACATGGCGATGCGCATTTGGCAAAAGTTTGGTATTATCGAACTACTAGAAAGTAAGGAAGGGTGGTTTTACTTCCGCTTTGCTTCATCGGATGATCTAGAGCTTATTTTGGCCAAGCCTTGGTTTTTTGCTCAGCGCCTTCTTCTCCTTCACGAGTATGTCCCTAGAGAAACCTCAACCTTCCAACATTCCTGCTTAGGTAGTTTTTCATAGTTGCCCTATGAATTCCTAAATGCTAAGGGCCTTAGCTACATCGCAATGGTGTAGGCAAACCCTTACATGCTAACTCTTTAACCACTCTATGCTCTAGAGCTAACCACATCTGACTTGGTCTCTAAAGTTGACATTAAACATGAAGATGGTTCTTTGGCTTCTGTCTAGGTGGATTACCAATGGCTCCCCCTTCGCTGTGTTTCTTGTAAGGTTTTTGGACATGTTTGTCCTTCCTATTAGAAACAACAATCTTTCTAAGACCAAAATCACAGTAAAGGCGAAGGTGTAGAGGTAAAAGGAAAGGAGAAAAGACTTATGGGTGTGGAATCATCCTCCTGTGATGACCTTATCCCCCCCCTCCCCCCCCCCTTCTCTTCCTTCTAGAAAATGCATCAAATGAAGAGACTAGTAATGAAATAATTTCTCCTCTTAAAAGTTTTGCTGGCGAAGGGAATGTTTATGTTACTCTTTCGACTGATGTAGGGAATGACGTGGAAGGCACTGGTATCGACAACTTAGCAAATGGTGCAAAGCTTGCCCCAAATCAAGAGCGCACAGTTGATCTTGAGCCTTCTCCTGTCTTAGAAACAACTCAAGAGATTATCCTTGTAGGTTTGGACCCTCACTCACATGTATAGGAGCAAGATGATGATTCTGCTGGTGGTGAGAACGTAGAATCTACCCTAGCACTTTTGTTGTCTAAGAGCGGGGGCAAAAAGAAAAGATCAAGAGGGGGATAATCTTCTAGGAGTGGTAAATCCTCTTTTAATGGAAGGAGACAGAAATTCTTTAAATGTAAGCGTCACACTTAATGCACTAGTCCTCCTGTTTGCTCTTATCCTATGAATTTTTCATTGAATGTGTGGGATCAATGATCTCATAAAAGGAAAAGATATTCACAATCTCTGTGATGGTAAGAATATTTCTCTTTTGGTGCTTCTCGAGACTAGAGTTAACCACTCAAACGTTGATTTTGTGAAATCTAGGATTAATCCAAGTTGGTCCCTTGCTATTAACCAGCTTGCTCCTAAGTGGATTTGGCTAGGTTAGGATGCTAGGCTTTAGGATATATATGTAATCAAGGAATACAATTAGTTTACATATTGTTTTTACTTCAATAGGAATTGGAATAAAGGTTTCCAAGCCTCTTTTGTTTATGTTTCCAACTCGGCCTTAGATTGCTGTGACCTTTAGAGATGCTTGTTGGAGATTAAATTGTCTTGCTTAAATCAACCATGGGTAGTATTGGGAGATTTTAATATTATCAAATCTACTCTTGAACGTAGCAAGGGCAATGCTCGTTGGAACCAAGATATGGAGGATTTTAAATTATTTATTGACAAAGCGAAATTGGATATGATTTTTTTGGGTAACCTTTTCACTTGGTTAAATAAGCAAGAAGTTAATCCAATCTTGAAGAAGTTAGACCATGTCTTAGTCAATCATCATTGGTTGATGTTGTTCCCCAACTCGGTTGGCATCTTTTCACCCTCCCTTTTATCTGACCATTCTCTTCCAATGGTTCAAATGAACCTAATAGCTATAGCTAGACGAAGTCCATTTAAAGTCTTTGATTTTGGACGGAATCTAATTATTTCATTCCCATTGTGGTTGATGTATGGAAGCGCCAAATTGTTGGATCCTTATGTTACCAGGTGGTTGCTAAGTTGAAACTCCTCAAGAAGGAACTCAAAAAGTTGAACGAGAAACATTTTTCACATATCTTTGCAAGGGTCAAAGTAGCAAAAGAAAAATTAACCGCTACCTAAGATGCCATTGTGAATGGAAATCTAGACCTGTTGGGTGAGGAAAAGAAGCTCTACAAAGAATAATACCTCTTTAGAGTAGCTAAGGAAAACTTTTACAAACAAAAGTCTAAAGTAAGTTAGCTTAGATTGAGTGATAAGAATAACTCTTTTTTTTGCAAAGCTATGATCCAAAGGCATAATAGGAGCTCTATCTATGCGTTGAAAAGATAGGATGGTTCCATGGCATTGGGGGATAAAGAGGTAAAAACTAAAACTGGAAAAGTTTTTCAAAAAATTTTTTAACTCTAATGGCGCTTAGGTGATACTCTTGATCCATTGAGGGTATAGTTGTTTATCTCTAGACGGCTATCCTCTAATCAAATCAATTTTCTCAAGTTACCCTACAGTGATGATGAAATTAAATGGGCATTCTTTTCATAGGCGAACGACAAAGCTTTAAGGTCGGATGGTTTTCTTAGCTAAATTTTTTAAAGTATCCTGGCCTATTATTGAATCTAACATGATTCTTGCAATGAAAGAATTCCTAGCTTCGAGTTTTCTTTTGAAAGAATTAAACAACACAATCATTGCCCTAGTGATGGGCGATTTCCAGCCTCTCTCTTACCGTAACATGATCTATAAAGCTATATTTAAGCTCTAAGTAGCTAGACTTAAAAAGGTTCTATACTCTATGGTAGGCCTTGAATAATCTACCTTTATTCTTGGAAGATGCATCACCGAGAACATCTTCATTGCACTAGAATTGGTAGATGTATACCACTTGAATAGAGGCTCCCTAAGATGTGTCCTCAAAGTTGACATCACAAAAGCTTATAATACCCTTAATTGGGTCTTTGTAGAGTAAGTCCTCTCGGCTATAGGACTTTCCCTCCACTTTCACAAACTTTTGAAACAATGCTACTCACCTAAATTTTCAATCAACATAAATGGTGAATTTGTGGATTTCTTCCTAAGTTCAAGAGGCCTAAGATAAGAAGACCCAATCTCTCCTTTCTCTTTGTACTTTTGCTATGGAGGTCTTTTCAGGCATTCTTAGATAGACAACAAGATCCCCTAGGTTTTCTTATCATAGAAGATGTAAAGAAGAGAAGATCCCCTATCTATCTTTTGCAGATGACCTTATGATCTTTTGCAAAGGTGAATCTTCTTCTATTAGGCTTATTGAAAAAGCCTTAGGTGAGTTTGAGTGCCTTTCAAGTCTAGCCTCGAACTTCTTAAAAGAGTTCCATTTTCTTTAGTAATATCTCCTCTCGAGTGAAAAATAACATTTTATACATTCTGAATTTTCAAGGTGTTCTCCTAGTTAAGTATGGTAGTGTTCCTCTGATTTCTACAAAATTGAAGAAAGAGCATTATGATGTCTTGATCTCTAAAATATTAAGCTGCATTGAAGCTTGGATAAGCAAATATCTCTCTTATGCAAGAAGACTTCAACTAATTAAATTAATCCTTTTTGCCATGCGAGTTTATTGGGCTTCAGTGTTTATCCTCCCTAAGAAAGTCATCAAAAAGATTGAACAAATGATGAGGAATTTTTTATGGAGTAGATGTCCTACCTTATCTACTAGAGCTAAGGTTAAGTGGGAAGCAATTTGTGTCCCTTGGATGAAGGAGGACTTGAAATACTATGCTTAGATATATGGAATAAAGTGGCCTAACTTACATTTGGAATTTTTTTTACCTCGATCATAGGGACCTTTGGGTGGATTGGATAAACTCAATCTTCCTTAAAGGCAAGAGTTTTTGGAATGTTAAGTGTCCCTCTTGCTGCTCATGGATATGGAAAAAACTCCTCAAGCTGCCGAATTTAGCAAGGTTTTGGAGACGTTAGAAAGTGGGTAATGGGCTTTCTATTTCAATTTGGTCAAATTTCTAGCTTCCAATAGGTCTTCTAGATACTCTTTACAGTGCAAGACAAAT
This sequence comes from Lumnitzera racemosa, assembly GCA_024138005.1. Classification (NCBI taxonomy): domain Eukaryota; kingdom Viridiplantae; phylum Streptophyta; class Magnoliopsida; order Myrtales; family Combretaceae; genus Lumnitzera; species Lumnitzera racemosa. The sequence goes on from JAMXBC010000008.1 coordinate 32,710,533, forward strand.
CACCACATTAGGTATCCCTTTGCATGCTAGACTATGTTTTGTCATTGAAGGAAACTCTTGGAATCTCGCTAATGATGATCTTTAGGATAATCTCCACATCCTTGATAATATCTATGTGAAAAGCTCTCGAATGGACTCTTCATGTTGGGGCCTGGCTAAGTTTTCAACTTTCTTTATCAAGAGTTCATATAATGCTCTTCAGACCAGTACACCAAGAGTACCGTGGTCCAAAATTTTCTGGTGTAAATCCTCTATGCCGAGGCATTCATTCATTTTGTGGTTAGCTTAGAACATAAAGCTTTATGCTTTGGATAAACTTTGTTCTTGGGGAATCACTTCTTGGTCCTCTTGTTTCCTCTGCAAAGCTCATCTTGAAAACCATGAACACCTCTTCTTTGTGTGTGATTTTACCAAGGATGTTTGGAAACAAGTTCTTCAACATAAGGGTCTCCCGTAAGTCTTATCATCTTGGCAAGGAATGGTCTCCTGCATCACTACTGGTTCCTTGCCTTTCTCGCCTAATACTTGGGCCCAAGCTTTGGCTGCTGCTCTGTATTGTATTTAGAGAGTCTGCAACAACGTTAGACTAGGAAAAATCCTCTCCCCTACCTATATTGTTGTTAGGCTGATCCTAAGCTATTTGGATATATCCTAGTTTGTACTTTGAGTGGTTTTTCTAGTTTCATTTTATATAGCCCTTCATGAGGGTAGTCTTCCTGTTTTTAGCAGTTTGTACATTCTTTTTCTTTAATAAAATTAATTTTTTACCCAAAAAAGTATGACTGGTTGAGCAGGTGTGATCCTTCCTGTGGTGTCTTAAAATGAGAAGTTTGGTTGTTTTCTGCATAATAATTTCCAAAATATGTCTGCTATAGGAATTCATTGAAGCTCCCTGCCCACCCACAAACTTATTTTTAGTACTTCCTTGCATTATGAGATGGCCCTTAGATACCTCCCGAACTCTATCGTGCAAGGAGTGATTTCTGATGTCATTATTCTTTAAGCAATTGAAACTGCATTTGAAAGAGACATAAAACCACCCATTATGTTGAACAAATTTTGTCTAAATCCTAATCTTCTCAAGTTTATCTATGTACCTCTTTGCAAAAAGACTGTAGATGCTTGGTTAATCATTGATATAAAGTTTAAATTTCAATTGTCTAATATCGATCTCGCAATGGAGTGAGACTATATCACTTTATTAAATAGAAGTTTATAATGTTCCATATAAAGTTTTGAAAAGATGCCATTTTATTGTGAGCCCTTGTTTATTACATGTTAGCTTTTTCCGTATCAATGTTTTTATCTTATTAGAGTAATTTTTGTCACTTAGAGGAATATGATTCCTCATTGTTTTCGAGAGTTGTCTCGAATCATTCTCTCTCTTATATTGCTGATTCGTGTTGCAGGGAGCGCTCTAATATTGTTCTTGTCCATTACCTGGAAGTAAAGGTAACATTTGACCTTGGTAGTTTTACTTTCTGTTCTTTCCTAGTCTTAGGGATCATGCCTTTCCATGACTTTGTGAGATGAATGATAAAAAATTTTCAACAGCTAACTAGTCACTTAAAAATTAAGTCCATGAAGGTGTGTAAGTTGTTTTATTGAGATAGATGCAGGAAGAATTGTCCATAAATGAATGAAACTGCATAGGTATTGGTGAAGTAGTTCAGATTTAGGTAAGTATAAACATAACAAACATGAACTTCCATTGGAAAGGTGAGAACTGTTGGACCATATTAATTTGGAAACATCAGAAAAAGATGACCTGTTTTTGGTGCTTTTGCACTAACTAATATGTTTTTCTTTTCGATAAATGGACAACTTGTGTTCTTTTGTGTCATACGATCCTCAAGTGCTCTGTTAAAATTCTACGTGGTATGCATGCAAAAAAAAGAAGAAAACCTAAAACAATGAACCCCACATCCCTCTCTTTTGCTGATTTGGGGCTTTTTTCACCTAGGATTTGGATATAAAGAGAGGAATTTGGAATATTTGATTGAGGTTTCTTGAGAGTCTGTAATTCATGATTCTCACATAAAATTTTAATGGAGCAATTAAGAGTTGCATGATGGGAAAATTATGAGTTATGAATTTGTTAAAAGTAAAAACAGGCTAGTTAATTGCAAGTGTTAAATCATAGGTCATATATTTATATTTTTCCTTAGTAATATCTGTAATTTCCATAAATCCCACTCTGGGCTTATTTCTTTTTGTTTAAATGAACTACATGAATATTGCACGATCATTTTAGAAACTTTTTGTAAAGCATGTGAAGATATTTTTTGTTTCAGTAAAATTTGAACCCATTGACAAGATTAGTTGGTTGAGAGAAAAAGTAGGGTGAATTTTTTCTTATTTATTTTTTCTAGTGGGAATGAAGCTTATAGAAAAGAGTAGGAAGAAAATAGGAGCAAAGCAAAAGTGGAGAAATACGGTTATGAATCTAGTCAATAGCTGATTTACCATGAAACCAGTGTTTGGTGTGCGTTTTGGTTTGTTAAGTTTCTTCCTCCTTTTTGGGTGGAATCTATGTTGAATGGTGTTGTGAATGCTCGCTAAAGCAGAACTCTTCAATCTATTGAAGGCCAGTTAAGAGAGAACATTTAGCTGATTTAACATGAATTCACTGTTTGGAATGTGTTTTGATTTGTTGAAGTTTCTTCCTTCATGGGTGGGATCTATGTTGAATGGTGTTGTGAATGCTTATTAGAACAGAACACTTTGATATATTGAAGGCCAGTTAAGAGAGAAAACAAAACAAACCATGAATAAATAAATCTAATAAAATCTTCCAGGAATACATAAATATGAAAACAACAAAACAAAGATATTACTAACCCAATGTAAAGATATTCCTAATATTATTCTCGAATGGTGAGCTTAGCACCAAGTGGTACTAGACAAAAGCTCAGTCCATTCATGTCTTATCTTTTCTTCCAAGTCCCAATCATCAGCCAACTTTACTAGAAGAGCTTCTTGCAATGACGCCCTTGAGTGAAGGGGTGGTTGCAATTAAAACACAATCTTATAACTCAATAAATCCATCATCTTTTCTTGGGTTAAATAATACACCGCATTGCCCTCTATAAAAGGACACACAACTTCTTACCATTTGTGTCCACCATAGTCCCTTATTTTACCAATAATGCAATATCCTGGCTCGCATGTTATGGTTGTTGATTGAGCAGCAACTTCCTCTTATAAATCCAAGACCTGGGGGATTTTGGAATTCTACATTAACCGTATAACTTCAAATAACTTTAAATCAGAGGGCTACCTGGGGTGTTGAGGTCATGCCTAGTGCACACGCTTTGGAATTGGCTAGCATATCCCTTGGTAACATTAGTCTTACTCATCGTTGTGTGACTGGTGACTCAAACCACATGTGGCAATGTTCCTTAAATTTGTCCTGTGATAATGTTAGTAACTCCTGTTCTACATAGTAGAATTAGATTTGGGCCTTTCCAGGTAGATGGAAGGACAATAACCCCACCACTTGGTCTTTTTGGGATATAAAGCTGAATATAGAGGGCCTAGCACTTCGTCTCTGGTTTGTTTTGATGTTGGAAAAATGCTTTCACTCTTCTTCCATGAAAGTGGATCTGATCTTATAAAATGAAGGTTGGAGTAATGTGGCACACAGGTTCACTCACCTCGACCTTGGTTGGTGGTATATCTTGCATGGAATCTCATGCTGGAGACCTCCCACAGACAAGCCATGTGCCCCCCCAATCATGTAGGTTGCTGTTTGTGTGCTCTGCACTGCTTGTACAATGGGTATGTCCCTTTGTCAATCACGTCCATCTTAAGGATAGAGAGTAGGCTACAAAAGAAGGTTAGTTCTAATGATTCTCTATTTCCATGATTGCTGCCATGGCTTCAACTTTTGTTTTTGGGATTTCACCAGTCCCACCCCTCAATGGCTGTTGGCAATCACTTTATGGGTCTGCCCATGATGAACCATGGTAGAGTGAGACCCCAATGTATTGGCCATGGGTGAGCCAGTGGTTCAGTCATATTAGAGAGAAATGGTAGAATATTGGGTGAGCCAGTGGTACAGTCAAATTAAAGAGAAATAGTAGAATATTTTTGTTAGCCCGCTCTACAACTCATTTATTCCATTTCTGATATTACAAAAATTACAAGCTAGTTTCTAGGAACTTATACATTAACATATCGCCAACACTCCTACTCAAGCCAGTGCACAAAAATAATAAAGCTCCTACTCATTATAAATGTATCCAACTCTAGGTTCCTGAAACACTTGGTTTATAGCTCCATCAAATGGTCATTCAATTAGATGGACATGACAATGTCCTTGGACTGCACCATCTCTGTAACAGCAGAATAATCAATCTCTTTGGGCTTGATCTTCCATGGAAAATGAGATTACAGGCAACACGCAGCAGCATGATAATCACTATTTAGCTTCATAGGCTTTTTTATTTTAAATTAATTCCAACATACTCATTCGTTTTTAGAGCCATATACATTCACATAATGCTAGCAGCCTGTTTTGAACACGGCAGATTTGGTTCCAGATGGTTCCATCTTCGGTAAAGTGAATTTCTCATCAAAAGAAATCATATTTGACTTATAATGTTAAATGGTTATTTGATGCTATTTTATTGTTGCTGTAGTAAACCATCACACGGACAAGCGCCACACAAGTGGATGTATCCATATAGATTGATTAGACTGGTGAACTTGAACTAGATCCATACATGAAACATATACTTGACTCTGGCATGAACTTCACTATCTCACAAAAGATTCATTAAAACAACTTAGTTTAATTGTTGGCAATTTGATGCTTATTTCTTGCTCCCATGTTTTCAGAACCGAACAAATGTCCATAGAATTAGAGAAGCTGAAGAAGTGATTCCTCAGTCTTATGTTGTAGATGCTGTAGCCAGTGGTGATATAGAAAGTTCTTTCTCATCTAATTGTCATCAAAATAGCTACCAAGTGCGCTCACAAACTACAGACACAGCAACTTCCAACAGTGCTCAAGCCTCAGAATATGAGGATGCAGAATCAGGTGCGTCTTGATGGAAGCGTCCTTTGCTTTTTTCCTATAACTGATAATATGTATTGTTTGTTTCTGCAGTTGATTTCCTGTCATAGTTATTTATCAATTTCCAGAATTTCTTTTCTTTTCCATTTCTCCCAATGTAACTTGATATTTTCTGCAGCTTATAATAATCAACCTATCGCAACAACTCATCCTTTTACCAGATTGCAACAGACAGAAATTGAGAATGTCAGCTCTGGACCTCCTGATCCTTACTATCCAGTATCTTATTCAAGTAGTGAATTATCCTTGTTACCTTTTTAATTTTTTTGAATTCTATCTGATTTTTATTCCTATCTCATGGTAAACAATTATCCATAATTCCTAAATCAATGACATCTCTTGCATTTTCTGTGCTTGTAGATGGTTACCAAGGAGAGTTGCCTGTGATTCCTGGAATGGATTATCTTTCTGCAGTCAATATCAGTAAAGATGATTACATAGTTGGGTCAACATTTGAAAATCAGAGGCAACTTGACATCCCATATTGGGAGGAAGTCTTGAAAAGCTATACTTCTGGTAGCCAGTCTGTGCAACTTCAACCATCTTCCATGACAGAACCCAATGAGCTACTGGCTCAGCTTCTTTCTAATAATATTGTTAAGAAGCTGGAGCCTGGAAGTGGGCCACAGGTTCAAGATGAATGGCAGGTATGTAGAGCTGGCACATGAATTTAAAGTTCTTGAATAGGTGATACACCCAAAACTAAGCAAGATCATCGAGTCTACGCTGAGATGGAATGGTAGAACTGCAGTGGTTACCCTAGTTATTAACAATAAACAGGCACCATGCAGAATGGGGAAGGTTACTTTTCAGAACTAAACAAATTTTCATGGAATGTTAATGAAATTCTCCTAGGATTTTTAGGTCCTTCTAGGTTAGTGATTGAAGGGATTTTGATGCATAACTTTTATATATATCTATATCTATATATCTTTGTATATATAATGCAAGAAAGTAGACTGATAACTAGCTGTGGATGCAGGTCTATAGGTCATTTGTTAGTAAATTTTTGGTAATCTTAAACATTAATTCACATCTACACTCCTTGTTTCATAAATTACTGAATTTCCAAGAAATTGAAGGTCATTAAGTTAAAAAAAAAAGAAAGAAAGAAAGAAAAAACTTATATTTTCCACGATATGTACCTGAGGTAAGACTTATGGTATTGAATCTTCAAAAAAGCATTTCACAGTTCCTTCTAGATGGAATAAAACTTAGAAAGTCCTAAACTATTTGCTGATTTATACAGGAGCATCATATTAGGCAGAAGCCTTTTTCTTTTACAGTTTCCTATATAGTTACAGAATTTTGATATGGGCCTAAGCTGGGACTAGTGAGTTGTTTTTAGCAGCATTCTCAGTTAGGAAGCCAGTCCACAGTATACTTGTATAAATGCCAACTTGTAACTGTAATTTATTGTGAGATATTTTTTTTTTGCAGTTGACAAGTCATTACCCTCAAACTAGTAAAGTAGCCAAACAAGTGGAATCCAAGGGAAATCCCTTCAATCTAATAGAGGTATGGCACCTAGGTAGTCCTTCCTTTCACCTTTAGCCGGGCAAGGAAAGGGAAATAAAGTAGGTTCAGGAGCTTCATTGATTAGTACATCTCTGGTGCTGGTAAGGTTGAGATTGTGGTCATTTGTCTACGGCTTTCCAGCTTTCATTCATAGCATAGGGGTAGATCAGATACCTTCCCAAGCCTAATGGTTGAATGTTATCCCCTTTCACCCCTGCTGCATTTCTGATTGCTTCCCTATCAAATTCTGATATGGCTTCTAAAGTGACTCATCCATTGTACACGTGTACAAGAGAGGGGCCACCATGAGATGATGTTTCTAGGGTCTCTAGACTAGCCTAGAATATTCTTGAGTTTGTTGGTTTGTAACACTTAGTTACTTGGTTGTAAGGAGAGTTAATTAATAGCCTACATATAGTGGGTGTTTTGTAATAGTTAGGGCTAGATCAGATATTTTCTACCTGATAGTATTTGGTTGAGGAGCTCTATGCTCTTTAGAAACTTCATAGCTGGAGGTTGTGTGATATTTTCCAATTCAAATCAATAAGAGAACCCTGATTTCCCCCTATGGACACTTCCAATTCATTTTTTCTTTGATCAATAGTTTGGGCTTGGAAATCACATGAAGATCAGATCTTCCTGTCATGTTGTCAGAGCAAGAGAGTCATGAGTTTGAGTTTTTGTCATCAGATTGCCATACTTAATTGTGCCACTTGATGAGATGTAAGGCCCACAAGTAACGGTGAGTGTGAAAGTACATATATTAAACCCACACAAATCAACAAACTTTACCTTTTGGATGTGATGGTTATCGATTTAAATTTGATTGGATGTTATTGAAATTAACAAGATGTTAGACTTAAATGCGCAATCAAGATGTTAAATTAGGTCCTACCATCTAATCTATTAGTTTAAAATTAAATCCACAACCAGGTTGTAAGCTTTATATATTTACTTTAACAGGGTCTCCCATTTAATATTTATTGGCAAGGTTCAACTAATTGAAAGGATTTGTGAGTAAATGATAGGAATTATCATATCTTGTCACATGGCTGTTATACATAATCTTTAATCAAATAATTATATGGAAAAAATGGCTTATCCTTGTTCATTGTCTCCCTATTATTTTTGTCTTATCTACTTCATCTGAATGCATAATATGAATGTTAAAATGGAAAATCATTTTCCATCAGCTTTCCTAAAGAGGAGATAACTGCTTTGGTCTTACTTATGTTTTGTGGATCTTGCAGGCTCATCTAAGCAAGCTACCTGTGCAAAATTCTCTCATGGAAAATGGACAATGTCTCAAGCCAGATTTTGATGGCAATGTTGAAGGAAAAGCGAGTTACTCTCCTTTAAAACCCTTCAACAATGCTCTGGTTGCAGATGGTCTAAAAAAGATTGATAGTTTCAATCGGTGGATGAGTAAAGAACTAGGAGATGTTGACGATCTATGTACAAAGTCAGCCTCCAGGTCATACTGGGATCCAGTAGATGGTGAAAATGGCGTTGTTGATTCAAACATCTCTTCCCATGAGCGTGAAAGTACGTTTATGCTAAGTCCCTCCCTTGCTCAGGACCAACTCTTTAGCATTGTTGATTTCTCACCAAATTGGGCATATTCGGGATCTGAAATCAAGGTAGACATTTGCATTTAGCTGTCATTATCCATTTCATTTTGGAAAGGTCACGATGGGTTTAAACACCTTTTTTGCCTTGCAAGTTCTTTGTTGCAAACTCAAGGTCTCAAGCATGATGTTCTTTTGGCATTATGTAGGTCTTGATTACGGGAAGATTCTTGAAAAGTAGAGAAGAAGCTGAATGCTGCAAATGGTCATGTATGTTTGGAGAAGTAGAAGTTCCGGCAGAAATCGTGGCTGATGGTGTTCTCTGTTGCCATGCACCAGTACACAAGGCTGGCAGGGTTCCATTCTATGTCACATGTTCTAATAGGTTCGCTTGCAGTGAAGTACGGGAATTTGAATTCCATGTTAGCCATTTTCTAGATGTGAATTCTACAGGTGAAAATATGGGCAATACAATTGAAATTCTTAAAACTCGGTTTGCAAATTTACTGTCTATGAGTTCTTCCTGGTCTGCTAATTCTGAGCTCAGCAAGCATCTTGATGAGTCCCAGTTGAGCATTAAAATATCTTCTTTGCTTAAAGAGAACGATGATGAATGGGATGACTTGTTGAGCCTCATGTCTGAGGAGGAATATTCTTCTGAGATAATGAAAGAGCAGCTGTTGACAAAGCTATTAAAGGAGAAGCTGCATGTGTGGCTCATAATAAAGGCTGGAGAAGGTGGGAAAGGTGCTAGTGTGTTAGATGAGGGTGGTCAGGGCGTGCTGCATTTTGCAGCAGCTCTTGGGTATGATTGGGCACTGCAGCCAACAATTATTGCTGGTGTGAGTGTTAACTTTAGGGATGTGAATGGTTGGACTGCACTCCACTGGGCAGCTTTTTATGGAAGGTAAGCACTTTCAAATTTGATTTCCCATTTGTGGAAGTAATTCTTTATTCTTGCATTGCCTTATTGCATGTGGTGTCTGGTGCTAGTTGTTCTGGCCTTTCATTTATGTGACAATTCGACATATTTTTGTTTTCCTTTGTACTTTTTGAAGTAAAATATATGATAGTAGGTGGAGACATCTATTTGCGTTTTGGTAGTTATCAAAATGAGGAAGCATCATGGACCGCTCTATTATTATTTGAGTGCTCTGTACATCAAATAATTATTTCAAAGTGCCCTGTCTCATTTAGGGCAGCAAGTACCTAGAATGAGATTCCTGTAGAATTGTTACGTAGCTAATGTAGATGACATGATCTCACTTATTACAGCAAACTAATTGGTTGACCTTGATTATTTATCAGAGAACGGACGGTGGCTACCTTGATTGCTCTTGATGCTGCACCTGGTGCATTAACTGATCCAACTCCAAAACATCCATCTGGCAGAACTCCAGCAGACCTAGCTTCTGTGAATCAACACAAAGGAATCGCAGGTTATCTTGCAGAATGTGCTCTAAGTTCCCACCTGGAATCAATTAATTTGGATGGCAAGAACAGTGATATTGGTTCCAATGTAGATAAAGTGGTACAAAGTATTTCAGAAAGGCATCCAGTTTCTGCTGGGGATGGAGACTTACCTAGTGGACTCTCACTCAAAGACTCGTTGGCTGCTGTTTGTAATGCTACCCAGGCTGCTGCCCGCATCCATCAAATCTTTAGAATTCAGTCCTTCCAAAGAAAGCAATTAAAAGACTTGGGGGATGACAAACTTGACAATTCTGAGGCACGTGCACTTTCACTTCTTGCGGTTAGGCCACATAAGCAAGCACAAACGGATGAGCCTGTGCATGCTGCTGCTGTTAGAATACAAAATAAATTCCGTGGATGGAAATGCAGGAAAGAATATTTGACCACTAGGCAGCATATTGTCAGAATCCAGGTAAAAAATTTGCTAGTTTCTTTGACCACCGTCTTTGTGAATTCTATTGTTGTATTTGCATCTATACCATCTATAAGCTTAGCTCTGTTCTGTTCGTCAACTGGAGTTCTGACTTGATGCTCAAAAGGAGAAATGCTCAAAAAGTTCTGAATCTTTGATATTAATGACAGGCCCATTTCAGAGGACACCAGGTGAGGAAAAACTACCCAAAGATAGTGTGGTCTGTAGGAATCGTGGAAAAGATTATTTTGCGCTGGAGACGAAAAGGAAGTGGTCTTCGCGGATTCAAAAGAGAACCCCTTAATGGGTCCTCAAGCATGGAGGACACCCCCTCGAAGGAGGATGATGACGATTTCCTTAAAGAAGGTCGAAAGCAGACAGAGGTGAGATTGAAAAAGGCTCTTGATAGAGTGAAATCGATGGTCCAATATCCGGAGGCAAGAGATCAATATCGTAGGCTGTTGAATGTCGTAAATGAGATCCAAGAAACCAAGGTAATTGACCCGTTTTACCATATAATACTTTTTCCAGCTTAGAATCCACATTTATTTTCGTATAATAGCGCAGGAGGTGTACATGATTTGGATGATCCATCTATGGTGATTATTTTGTTCGTTTTTTGACAAACACGATATATGAGACGCACCTGACTTTTTTCCCATATGATGTTCTTTTTCCTTCTTGTCACCCCTGAACTTCGATGGCTTTGCGCTATATATTGATCAAAATTTGTTCTACGTTTAATTGGAAAATTTGTTTAAGAATACGGAGACTGGTTAAATTGGATTATGACTTTTCTGCCACTGAAGCAAAGAATTTTACATTTTCAATATGTCCTTGAGCATTCTGTACTGACGCGACGCGTTTGTGACATTTGGATTTCAGGCAAAGCGTGAAAACGCTATTGATTGTTCTGAGGACGCGCAGGCTTGCACTGACGATCTTATTGACATCGAAGATCTGTTTGATGAGGGAATGCTGATGTCCAATACATAGAGAACATATTTAGTATCCTTAGTCACCTTAATTTGTAACATTAGCTCTGAGTTAAAATGGAAACGAAAATAAAAAGAATTAGTAGGTCCTGTATCATACGACTTCTATAATCTAATGTATAGTTGCTTTGTGTCATTTGCGGCCTTCTTTCTTTGTTTTCCATCTCTAGTCGTTGGTGGATAAGAAAAAAGAATCATTAGGTTCTGTATAATTGCACTTTGATCCTCTAACGTAAAGGCCTTGTGTGATTATCTTCTAACCTTTCACCACATCCCCAATTTTTAATTTTTTTTGGGGTAAAATCAATGAATTTTATTACGATATAAACAGCAATTACAAACCGCTATAGGCTACGAGGAAACCTAAAAGGGTTGTAACAAACTACTCAAATACAAAAGCAAATCTAAGACGTAGATAATCCTAATTGGAGATGTAATTGTACTTTAAAATCAAAGAAGCTACAACTTCATAGCTAAGGAGCGACATTTCCAAGTGGACGCTATTATGCACTCTTCAAATGCAAGAAGAGGGAGAACTCGATGTATGGCCATTGACGAGGCCCGTAACTGCTTCTTGCCAGGAAGAGAAAACAAGAGGACAGCCTAAATGAGAAATTATTTTATGCCAAACACAATGTGAAAATGGGCAGTTGAAGAAAAGGTGGTCATGGTCTTCTGGGGAGAAGTTGCACAATTAACACGTGGACTGAGTAGTGACTCCCCATTGGCAAAGCTTGTAAAGAATATAGAGCTTTTTATGCCAAAGCTAGCCAAAATATGAAGGAGTGCCTAGGTAATAACCTCTTATGCCACACAAGCTTCGGCCAGGAAACTCTGGTGGAGTGATGTTGAAGGAGTTCATAGCAGCAGCGCTTAATGGAGAAAACAGCTGATGTGATGATCCCCAAAATGGATAATTGGCCTTCACTGGGTCTGGTTGGATAGAGGATGGAATACTGAAATTTTCCCAAAAAGGAACCGATGGCATAGACCATGTGCTCCCCTCAATAATAGAACATAGCCTTACATTGTAGGGGAGACCGGAACTAGCAATTTGGCGAGAATTAAATTGGATGTCCGGAGGACCTGTGGGAAGCCCAAAATCAGACCATAGGGAAATAGAGAAGTCGTTTCCAATGTGCTAACGTTGCCAAGGTCTAGCTGCATTTCATAGCTTTAACCATTTTTTCCATGTCCAAGAACGAGCGGAGGGCAAAAGCTCCCAAAGGCCCTTTCGCTCCACATTGAATAGGGTCTTGATATGTTTGAGTTGGGCAGCTCTGTGCCAAATTTCCAGCTTCAGTATACCAAACTCAAATTTTAATTTTCATCCACATTTACTTCCAAAATCAAATGTTCGATCCTTTTATCAATATCTGACCCTCACTTGCGGTCGTTTTGGTTGGTTGATGGTCCATAATTTAGTAGCTGAAGTTTAGTTTAATACGAAGTAGTTAAGAAATTAATAATAATGATCAGTACATATATGGTGGCATGCTAATACAGTCTTGCGTGATGATAGTTCGAAGATCAAGAACTTAGAAGACTTATCAACCATTTGATTTTCTCTCAGTACATGCTTAAGTTAGAATTAATTACAAATGAATCGTTCAAAATTTAGTTTGGTGAGTGTAAATTTAATTGTGAATCAAAAATTCAAATTAAATTCGAGCTAATGCAATATAATATTTCTATATTGAATTAAATTGAGTTAACCCTAATCCTTCATGCTAATTAATGTAATCAACTAGGTCAATGGGGCCTGGAGGAGCTTTGATGCTATCTATGCTCCTTGTCCACAATCACTTGCAAGAAGCTCGTCTAAATTTAAATTCTTTTACTATCTTATCATTGAATGAAATATATATAAAAATATTAAAACCAAACAATATATGAAATAATGTCAAAAATATCATATAAAAATCTAAAAATATATCTCTTTCAAAGATTTTCGATCCAAACACCCAAAATCAAAAATAGAAAGTACTTACGTTTTTACCATAATATTTTACTTTACCTATTCTATTTGCATTAAGTATTTTCTATTCTTTTCAAATTTATTAAATAACTATTATAAAATTGTAGATTGAATTTTATGTACTCCGCTGAAGACTGGAGGAGTAAATACAAAACTTGATAATCGCTAGCTTTTTCCATTATCTGCTTCTTCCTCTTCTCTTCAGCAGCTCTCCACAAACCAACACAAACTGAAGATGCTGTCTTTCTCCGTATCTTCTCCGGCGACCACACTCTCTCTCCCTCCAAAACTTTCCCTTTCTACCTCGTCCTTCTCAGGCACCAAACTTCACCGCCCCCAACTTAAACTCCCCATTACGCCGTCGTCTCGCAGAGGTGCTTCTTCTGCTATCATGATGGCCAAAAGAGAAGAGGAGATGAAAGAAATTAGGGCTTTAACCGCTGAGCAAATCAATGAGGAAGTCGTTGATTTGAAAGGCGAACTCTTCATGCTCAGGTTACAGAAATCTGCCAGGAATGAGTTCAAGTCCAGTGAATTTCGTCGAATGCGCAAAAGAGTATTCTCGCTTTCTTCGAATTAGATTCCTTTTTGTTGTTTCTGAAAATGAATTTTCACAACATTGTGGGTTTAATGTGAATTTGTTGGTTGAATTATTCTAAATTTTATGTTCTTGTGAGTGAAGAATTTGAAGTACCTTGTGTTTAGTCTAGTGTTTTTTTTTTTTTAACATAGTCTTAGCAAGAAAAATGATAATTCTAGTGTTTCAACTGGAGTTGTATTCATTGCCATAGAAATCCAAATTACCACACACGATTTGTCAATAAGGAAAATCGTAAACGTTTTGATCAAATGCTTGGTATTGAAACATAAGAAAAATGGTATTGTTGAAGACCTGAACTATAGTCTGAACAATTGTCAGGGAACGATGGAATATAATGTTCGTTATCCGTGAGGCTAATACTGTCCGTTCGATACAGAGAGGGACGGATATGGAAACTTTGTGTTTGGTATTGTGAATGAAATGACTTGAAGTTCTGGTTCTTTCTGTAGGTTTTTTATTTTTTATTTTTTAAGGGGTTGACAATGGTGGCGTGCTCTAATTTAGGCTACCCAGATATAGCAGGAGTGGTGTTTGTGTATAGATCTCTGGATTCTCATACTTCTATGGCGTGTGTGAAATTGATATTACAGTGGTGCATATGATTTGCGAACGCCTAGTTCATGCATTAGTGGTGCAGCTTTGAGGCAATGTTGGTAGGTTTGGTAAATGCCTTTTCATCTCTTGCGACATGAGAGGTCTTTTGACATTTTAAGAAAGAGGGCCTTACAAGAAGAACCCTTCTAGCACTAGGAATGGTCTTCTCTCTCTCTCTCTCTCTCTCTCTCTCTCTCTCTCTCTCTCTCTCTCTGTTCAGCTGAAAGGGATATGCTACTGCAATGCTTTGTTGAGTTTTAGAGGTGCAAAAGACTTAGGTACTATCTTGCTGATCAGTATTTCTCACATGGTACTCGCCCGATAAAAATAGTATTTTCCACATCAGAAGTATTCATTATATATCAAATCTCATCTACAATGCCAATTTTTTTGACAAGTTCTACAAGAAGTAATTTGATGTGAGTTGTTGATATTCTTGGCAAGGTTGCGTGTCAGATTGAAGGTTAAAGTCCAACAAAGAGCTTTTATAACTGCTGCAGTGAATACGAGAAAGTTGATGTCTTTTTTCACAAATTCCTTTGTTGATATATGATCTTGAACTTTTCATATCGCAATGACTTTTATGATGTAGCCATGCTTTGCTTGTTTAGTATTAAAGAATTATGTGTCATAGGAGGAAATCCCAATTTCTCCCATAGAAATATAGAGCTTGTTCAGGAGTTGGTATGATTATAGGCTTCATTCATATCTCTACACTCTAGATTCCTCCAGATTAGCTTTCTTTAAGATTAACTTCTCTTTAAGTGAAAATTTGTACCATTAAGAAGCAAATTTACTTTGGCTAATGCTAAGCATCGTCTAACACACTTCCCCATTTGAATCACTCGTAGATTGCTCGCATGCTGACTGTCAAACGTGAAAGAGAGATTGAGGAAGGAATTGGCAAGAGATTGTCGAGAAAGCTTGACCGACGGTGGAAGAAGAGCATTGTTGTAAGGCCACCACCGTCCTTGAAGAAGCTGCGAGAGGAAGAGGCAGCAGAGGCTGAAAAATCTGCATGAGCGGTTCGAGATGCATATAGCCTAAGTTTATATGTTGTTTGTTCGTAGGTGATGAAAGGAGTTTTTGATGATTTCTGTCTATACTTTTATATTGCAAAGATAATTTCACTTCTTTGCCCCGTCACCTTTTTTTTTTTTTTTTTTTTTAATCATTTTGTCAATTTTCTATAATTAACCGGTGGGAAGTCAAGTAAAATTTGCAACTTAATGTAACAGCCGTAAGATCTTGTAATTTTCGCATGCAACAAAATCTCTTGACTGAAGGTCATGCTGAGCTATATAAAGCCTGTAGTTTTTGTTCTGTTGTCTCATGAACTCTGTTCAACAAGGAAGTAATCTGACGTGAGTTGTCGAACTTCTTGGCAAGGTCGCGTGTCGGATTGAAGGTTAAAGTCCAACAAAGAGTTTTAATAACTGCTGCAGTGAATACAGGAAAACTAATGTGTCTTTCCTTTGTTCTTTTTTCGCAAATTTCATCTTTGATATATGATCTTGAATTTTTTATGTCACAATTGAGTTTTTAGGATGTAGCCTTGCTTTGCTTTGCTTGTTTAGTGTTAAAGCAATATGTTTATAGGAGGAAATTCCAATTTCTCCCATACAAAATAACGTTGTACATGTCCTTTCAAGTGATTTTGGTAGAGAGTAGACATAAATCGTCAAAATTATGTCATACTTAATTAAGAATATTGGGTAAAACAGTACACCGGCGTCATGTCTACTCGATTTTAACCAAGTCAAATTTGAGTAATATTAAATTGATTTTCGAAGTCCAGTGACTCAATAGGCTTTCCTTGTTTACATCCTTCATTGTTGCTTGCAGCAGTAAAATGAAGGGCATACCAACGTTCATAGGATGAATTATGATGAGCTAAGTATACTGGCGCTGCGATAAATAATTATATAATTTGTAAAAAAAAAAAATGTATATCATTTCATTTTAAATAACAAAAATAGTAACTATGCTATGCTAAGATATGATCAGTTTGTGTTTTTTTTTTTTTTTCCCCAGAACCTATTATCAGTTTAACACTGCAATAAAAAAAATTAAAGATTAGATAAAAAGAAAAAGAAAATATTAAAATTGGCAAAAAAAAAGAAAAAAAAAGAAAAGGGAGAACAAGCCCCAAGTTACAAACAAAGAAGAGTAGGAGAAGAAAGACACCGATACAAGTTCATTGACCATGGAGGAAGAAGAAGCTCTTTCCAATTCTCCCCAAAATCCTAACCCTAATTTTCCCAACAACAAGAAGCATTTAGCAATGCTGCAACGTCTCTCCAATCGCCAAACCCAAGCTAACAAATCCTCTAATCAATCATCCTCTGAATCCACTTCCTCCTTTCTTTCTCTCTTTTCCCAATCGAAAACCTCCATTGAAATCCAACTCCAAGCCTCTCGAACCCTCACCGATGACCCATCTAAATTAAAATCCCATTTTGATTCAATCTCTCTCTCCATTTCCGACCTCGAAAAGCTCCTCGCCGAGAACTCCTACTATTTACCCTCTTACGAACTTCGGTCCTCTCTCAAAACCATATCCGATTTGAAGCAAACTCTAGAAAATCTCAATTCCGAACTAATCCCGAGGAAGAAATTCTCCTTTAAGACCAAACCCCTAAGGAAAGAACCAGTTAGTGTAGTTGAGACTACGCCCGAAGATGAATCGTCTCGAAACATCCCTATCATGTCGAATTACACATTGCCTGAGTCGGAAGGGATTAGGAACTGTATTGGGGAGTTGTTGGTTAGAGATTTCAGGGGATTAGAGATTGGAGAATTTACGTTGTCGGGTCTGGAGTCGTGTGAGGTGAGGTTAATTGGGTCCGTGAGGACTGTTTTTATGCATAAGTTGAGGAACTGTAAGATTTATTCAGGGCCTGTATTGGGTTCGATTTTGATCGAGGGAGCGGAGGATTGTGTTTTTGTATTGGCGTCACATCAGATCAGGATCCATAATCTGGAAAGGAGTGATTTTTATTTGAGAGCACGCAGTCGGCCGATTATTGAAGATTGTTCTAGTGTGAGATTTGCACCATATTGTTTGAGATATGATGGGATAGAGCATGATCTTAAGAATGCTGGTCTGGACGAGGAGAATGAGAATTGGGGCAATGTGGATGACTTTAAGTGGCTTAGGGCTGTTCAGTCCCCAAATTGGTCAATTCTGCCTGATAGCGAGCGCATTGAGGTTGTTGACATTTCAAATTCATGAAGTTGAAGTTTGTGTAGTAATTTGAAGTTGAAGGTGTGCTTGAGCTGTTTTGGACTTAGGTATGACAATATGGGTGTCTTTTTGTATGATGAGTGATCCATTTGTGTGATTTCTATGATTACTGGTTCTGGATCTGCTTGTTTGAATTGTTTCTGGATTCTAATGAGGAAGTGTCTTGGAGGGGAGGATATTTCTATAATTATTTCCAAATAACTAGACACGGTTTTATTTTTTATCTATTTATTTTTTTGGGTTATGTAAAATATTCTGGTTAAGTACATGTTTCAAGGAAAAACGTAAATGTTGTAATTTCAGTGCTTGGTATTGAAACATATGAAAAAGGGTCTTCGTTGGGATAGTTATGATATAGAAGACCTGAACTATTGTGAGGGAACGACAGAATAGAATGTTTGTGTTCTGTGATGCTAATGCTGTCCCTTCCATATAGAGAAGGATGGACACAGGAAGTTTTTGTTTTGTATTTTGAATAAAGTGACTTGAGTTCTAGTTCTCTCTTTAGGTTTTTCATTTTTTGAAGGGGTTGTTAATGGTGGCCTGCTCTAAATTTAGGCTACCTTTATCTTTTTGAGTTCTTATATTTTTATATATAGCAGGAGTGGTGTTGTTTGTGTATATATTTGTTATTCATGCATGGAAAATCTGGATTCCTCATACTTCTATCTTGTTTGATCGACAAATTAATTAACAATAGGACGAAATTGATATTGCAATGGTGTATATGATTTGTGAACACCTAGTTTATGAATTATTGATGCAGCTTTGAGGCAATGTTGGTAGGTTTCATAAATTCCTTATCATCTTTCATGACAAGATGAGTCTTTGAGACACTAGAACAGTATGGTGCAAAATGAATTGCTACTGAATCATCTACCTTAAATCTATTCAAACTATGGTTTATGAAACCCTACAAGTTTGAATGAAGTGATAATCTCATAGCTAGAGGTATAATTGAAATATCTGATGTTGTTATCATGAACTTCACGGCACAGATACTTGTCTCAGAAAAAGAAAAAGTTATGGTGTAGGGCCTTTCTTTGCTTGTTTGGTTTTAAGTATATACTTGAGTTATTAGTTAAGGCAAAATTTTGTGATGCTCTTGTGCAGATAAGTTCTTCACTGACTGTACTTCCGAATTGTACCAAATTGTCCAATAGGGTATTCTGATGTAGTTATCAGGGTGATAGGATGAAGATGAAAGCAGCAAAGAATGGTTATTTGTTGTTATGACAGTGTTGTAAGACGGTCTGCATTCACCTAAGTTGCAGGCAAGCTAATTTTTTTTAACTTTAGGTATTGCTATCTTTTAAAAAACTGTTTGACAACTTACGTGGTGTGCTCAATTGGAAGGTAAAAATATTTTGGAGTAGCTTTAGATTCCACAAACATAAACCACCTAACAATTTTATCTGTTGTTTTCCTCCAACTCATCGTGAATTGAGATGTACTTTGTTTGCTATTTACATGCATGTGCCTACATGATCTGATACTTGCTGGGAAAATTTTTGTTTTTTTCTCCCCCTTCCTGTGGAAAATCTTGGTGCCTTCAATATGAGAGGACTTGAACTTTCTGTATGAGATGTCTTTGAAGTAATAATTCAGCAGTGGGGTTCATTGATCTTTTGTTGTGTCAAATATGAATTTGTTTTCTCGTTGCTATCATCTGTAGTCTAGTTTAATAAATATGCCCTCTGCTTTTGCTTGAACAATATCAGGTTGCTTGCATGCTAACAGTCAAATATCAATGAGATTAAAGGAAGATGCAGCAATGGAGGCTAAAAGCCAGCATGAACTGATGAGCATTATATGGCTTGAGGTTGTATTACATTTTTGGGGTTTTCAAAGGAGGTCTGATGATTTCTGTCTCTTCCATTTGGGCTTGAAGGAGGCTCAAAGCAGCATTTTAGATGAGATTTTTTTACTGACAACTGATTAGTCACCAATATAAGCGAAATTCAGTTTATCGTCTTGAGTATTTCTTCAATTGACTCTTCAACTAAATTCTGGCAATTTTTGCTTTTGTCTGTGGGGGGAGCATGAATCTCCTGAGCTGTAATAGCTTTTCTTTCTCTCATACCTTTCCGTTTATATGATCTCAAAAAACAAGAGAAAAAACTAATGTAGCACAATAATCATTTCGTTTTTCAATAGCAGGCATTGCGCTAGACCATCTCAGAGGCAGACAGTGGCATACAGATAATACCAAGAGAAAAAGCTTTATTGTATTTATGTAATTAGACTGTTGCCCATATCTTACCCAACTAACCTAAAGATAGGTAGCCTTATGAAGACAATGGCATTACTTTGAAGATTAAGGTGCATTTTGGATGTCTGAATGATCAATTACAGCATTTGCAGAAAAACATGGATTTGTAAGGTAGTCGTCCCACATCTGATTGTAATCCACCCAGTCCAGAAACAAAACCATAGGAGTCTCAAAGTCCTGTTTCTTCATTAAAGGCCAACATAGGTCGGTAATAAATGAGAACTTGGAGTTAGTGGCAATGATGTTCTAGGTATAGCTGGAAAATACTTGATACAAAGTGCTTGGACGATGTGCCCTAATTTACGGCCAAATTCCCACTTTCTACGTTGCAGAGGTGATACATAAAAAGGTCCTATGGATAGCTCTATACTGCTTGATACATCCAAAAAGCAATCAACAATAATGATACAAAAACAAACAGAATCTGTAACCATAATGATTCTTCCAGAGTCTCCATTTTGATTTATATACAGACAAACATCATTGAGAAACATCAGTTTGATGAGAACTAGGGCCTTTAATAGGGGAATCAGGTGACAATTTGAATTTCAAAATTTTTGTAAGCGAGGCAGTAGGCTTAACTTCTTTTTTGGGAGCTTGATGCGAATCGACGATACACCTCCCAGCAAAGAGGTTTTCTTCAGATGGTCCTGTCTCCGCATGGCTTAGTGGAGAAGCATCTACATAAAACAAAGATAGCCATAAACATTGTCTCAAACCAGCAATCCAATATCATAGCGACAGAATTTCAACTAGGAAAGAGTTTGTCTAGTGCTGATATTGTAGCTAGACGGATTTTGAACTATGTTGATGTATCCAGTTAGCTTATTTCATTCCTTGAGTGGTTTGATCTAGTCTCCTCTTTTGTATAGCCCTATTTTTTGGGACTTCTCTTCCCGCTTTATGCAGTTGTATATCTTTATCCTCATTAATGAAATTATATATTCATCCAAAAAAAAATATCATAGTGACAGATCTCTTACTCTCCCAGGTGAATCCATGGCTTGGTAAATGTCTCCCAAGCATTTCAACTTTCTCCACAGAGGAAAACATGCAAAGATTTGGATGAGAAAAAAAGGCCCACATCCGACTATCATACTAGTACGGAATCCTCTAAGAAATGAGTGAAAATACCATTTGAAAAAATAGATAAATAAATATAAATGATCTGGCCAAAAGTAATTTGCAAATCCCATAGCAAAAACGCAGATCAAACTGGTTTTCAGACTAGTTTTGTTGTCATGGCTGCATTTTTCTTGAAGAATGCATTTCAAACTTGCATTTTGATTAAAATGGATTTTCCTTACGGTATCCTTCTACTTTACCTTTCTGATTCATCGTAACAATGAGGGGGGAGGTGCATGACTTTGGAGGGAGAACAATGTAATAAATACGAAACGAGGATTATCGATGGAATTATAATATTCCCATAAACAAAGAAAGAAAAGAAGATAATCTAAATGAACATAAAAACTAACCCCGTTTCCTTGCTCTACTATTGCCAAGTCAGACAAATGGGTGCTTACCACTCTCTTTAAAGATAATGCATGTGCCAATGGTTTCTTCATAATGCCCAATCTGACAGAAAACAAGAAAAGACCTAATTAAGGAACTTTATAGAAAGTGAACTGCGAGGGGGAAGAAACCAACAGCTAGTAACCCTTTCAACAGCTAATAGCGCTCAGGCTTTGTGCATTGATAATTCCATTTAGAAACAAAAGATGTATTACAAGCAAATCCAGATTAATGAACAGAACTCTTAGCAAATATGGTTGGGGCATAGGTCTACTGTGGAGAAACAGGATATCCTCATATTATAGTTAGAAGGAACTCATACTATATTGCATTGATTTGGAAAGAAGAACATCAAGATATTGCTATTTCTGTAATGACACATCATTCCCAGGTTATATAAAGCGCAACTACTCTTTGACAACTGATAAACACCACCTTCTGGGACATCCTAGTAATCTAGATATTGTACTAGTTTTCTTAGCACACATGATGCATACTCCATTAAACAAAGTACTAAGAACTTGATATTAAAAGACTGGACATCTCTTGATATGACACACCCTAGTTAATGGTTATTGCTGTTAAGAGATTGTCGAGTAACCAATTCTAATACCTCAACCATAAAACAGATTCTAGTAAGGCAGGTAGAGAGGTATATATGCAATTTAGGACCATAGTTTACTTGCCCAAAAAAAATTTACTTTAAAAACTTGGCATAACTAAACAGACTGTTTTCTGCTGTAATTGACTAGCCTCACTTAAATCACCAGTCTGTTTGGTTCCCAATAAAAGGGACATAAAAATGAATCAGAGATAAGCCAGTGGAACTCAGGTCTCTTTTGAATGTGGACCCTAAAGCATGAATTTGTGCTATTAAGCTCCTAGACTTTCAAATATGTATAACAGAGCCATTAAATTTATCCAATGCGCCAAGTGGCACTAAAATTGAAATGGCATTGCGTGAATTCATCAAATGGAAAGTATCTTTATTCTAACATTGAGTCTTATTTAAACATAACTGTCAACATTGGGGGTGGGAGGACAGACACACAAGATTTCCTATAAAGTGACTGTTAATTTTCTGATTAAGTGCACAATACTGTTAATCACAGAAAAGATTACACTACAAATTTGTTAAGTGTGTTGCATTCCTCACAGGTGATTACTTACCAACTTCCATTTGCCATCAATTACCAAGACTGGGTTTACAGTATCCATACCCTGCAATATCAGACAAGAAAATCTGTAAGATGCAACTAATATTTTGAATGAGAAGGTTCGTGGATATATACAGAGTAGAGCAAAGAGTGAAAGCACACAAAGATGATACACAGAGAACACAAGAAACATGAGTGAATTACGTAAGCTCTCTATTACATATTTAGGAGTGAAATGTGCAAAACCATATAAAATAAAAAGTTAAGAGTACATAATGTTCTACATATATAGACCCCCATACCCATGCCCATGCACACGCACTCTTACAGTCTTACTATCATGAGTGCATGTTTTTACAGATGGCAGGTGGAAGGAGGAAAACTAAACCCTTCTCACCTCCCTAGTATCATGATGCTAGTACCAAAGTACCAAAGCCAGTGGTGGAACACTTCACAAGTAGTTCTTCTCCATAGAGCCAAATGAAAGATATGTGGAGGTTTGAAAGCATATTCTATCCTAAGAAGCCAAATGAAATGGATGAAGACCAAGTGGAATGGGTAAAGAACAACAGTAGAAGAATGGCATCACATGATCAGTTCAACCAAGTATTTTTGACTACTTGTTCAGACAACATAGAACTTCTCAAGGCAGATGCCCATCTACTTTTGCTAATCCATATCAACTCAATGCAGCTTACAACAATGATAGTGATCAGGCCATTACTGCAGTAAAAGTGAAAATAAGACAACTATTTAAGCATACTGGATTTCTTTTCAGTTGAGAAGCCAATTTCAACCCCAAGTAACTCGTGCATCATTGCTACAATTACAAATGAACCTTCTGACCACATAGAGCCCGCTGTCCATACTAATTGCATTCTGTGTCACTGTTTCTCAACTATGAAAATCGAGGAGTCTTTAACAACACTAGTAAGTTTACTTCTTTTGTTTGGTCTCAACTCCACTATGATCTTCCCAGTAGTTATATGAGAACCCAGAGTCATTTTGTATCAAGTGGGTCAAATTGGTTGCTTGTGCTATGATGACTCCAGACTACTCAACAGAATTATCTTTGAAAGTGAAACAGAGATTGCTGTTACACAATGTTGTAGTAAGAAGCCATAGTATATGCTGAACCAAAGGTGAATACAAACAAATTCATGCATCTTGACTATTGGTTGTATGAAGGGGAATATATGCCTTGAGAAGTATAATCTTGGTTTGGTTCCCCATAGAATCAATGAGGATAGGTGGATTCATATCCCAGACTCTTGAATGCTTTCTTGGAAAATAACCATTACTATAGATTTATGTACCAAAATTGAAATTCAGCTATCCTCTAATATATGATCCAAATGCTCAGCCTGTTTGAGAGTGATGATAATGCTGAAGCTGGGAATTCCAGGAACATACGGATAAAACATATGGTGCATTTGGTGGGATATCAATCATCCCAGAAACAGCATCCAGGTCAAGAAAAACATATTCTTCTTCAATCTCATGGTCATCAGGTATTCTACCTGCTGCCATAAGAGTATTACCTGCATAAAGAAATTCCTGATTCAATTACTAACTTGTGGATAATAAAGTCATAATTCATACAAAAAGGTAAAGCACTCCCACACAACGCATTGCAGCACGCCAGAGCACATGGTGTCCCACTATAACACTACGCATTTACTAAAGTCATGGATTGTGCTTGATGATACCATAGTCTGAGCTTTTACTAAACGATCAAAGTCAAAACTTTAAGAAGATCCTTTTTCTCTTCGGTTTGATGTTTCACTAAAGATAAGTCACAAGGCTGAATTTTACATCTCTTGGACCTCAACAGCCTTGTGTAACTTAGGCAAGTTAAATTCGCATAAGATATTTCTGGTTCGATGCCAAAATAGCAGTTATCAAGTTAAATACTTTAATAGGAGTTGTGTTATGACAACGAGTGATTGGAGCAACTAGGAGATGACAGCTAGGTATGGTAGCCAGTGATAATAGTTCGTTTGCATTTACGGGGGTTTAAAATCACAGGAAAACAGATTCATATTCAGCAGGAAGGACACCACATTTCTCAATTCTACCACGGCATTTTCATTTCGCAAAGAATACCTAGTAATCAATTAATTAATAGTTTCCTTTCCCGATATCTCCTTTTTCTGGGCTACTCTTTATTCTCAACTGCACACATCTTCGCCAAACTCGAAGAGTCTCTGGACTATAAAAGACCCGCCCTCTAGATTTTTACACAGGTTAGTCCTATCCTATTTCCAATTCCAAAACAACATTCTAATCAAGGTCACAATACACCACATTCACTAATGAAGGATACGTCAAAGAGCTTCTTTCTCTAATCAATCATGACAGGACAGAGTTTTCCTATTCGAACGGTCTTTTCCTATACTGCGTCAATCACATGAAGACACGTATGGGTAAAAATGCAAAAAGTGGAGCCTATGTGACATAATTATCATAAACGGAAAAGTGTGTTTACAGCTTTGCTCAGAGTCCACACTAGTAATCGTTTCAGGTTATTACCAAAGTTGAAGACAGATGAGATTTCTGCTGCCGTTTGATTCTGTGAGAGACAGAGAGACAGAGAAAGAGAGAGTAGTTTTCCGTGCCGTTGGTCCAGCGTTCGAAGTTAGCGGCGTCGTGTCTGCTACGCCGGGGAAGAGCAACCGGTGAGTCGGTATTTCAAGAGAGCCTCTTTTAGGCCCAAAGGCCCGGCCTCGGCACATATATTTTAAAACTAAGTCGTGTTTTTAAATGGGTAAATGTTGTATTTAGGATTTAATCTTTATTATTTTAATAATTAGTTATCTAAAATTTTAACGTAATTAATTTAATCCATTTTCACTTTTCACAATTAGCTAGTAAACCTTGCACATTTTTATAAGTAACTATCTAAATCTTACTTATATTTATAATTTATTATCTAGTCTAAATAATATAAACAGCATTAAAAAACGAATAAGAGTAAATTGATGTTTCTACAAACTTTAAATAGTTAATTATAAAAGATCCATAAAGTTAAGTATCAAACACAATATTAACCCTTTTTTAAATCTATATTATTTAATCTCCTTGCAACTATTGGTTTAATCTTCTTGCAACTATTGGTTATCTTGAATGATCATGACTAGTTTTATTTTTCTTTTGATGTTTTATTTTAATTAAAAAAAAACCTACAATATAAACATCTAATATTTGAAAACCATCCATTATTTTAAATTATCTCATTTTATCCTAAATAACCACCCATTAGCTATTTTGTCTCTTTTATGATCAGCATTTTCTTAATGAATGTGTTAAATTTTTTTCTAAATTTATTTGTTTGATTTTTTTCTTTACACCCGTAGTATAGGTGTGATGTTGTCTAGTACATTTTTTATTCATTACCGTTAACAAAGTGGAGTATATCAAATGGAGTTGCTAGGCTCATTGTTAAATTTCGTGCATTTACCAATTACATCAAAGTTAAAATTTTTTTTTTATTGAAACTAATAAAATATCTAAGACCTAAACATTATGTAAGTAAATTTGATTATAACTGTATATGTAAATGGGGCTATAATTTGTGGTAATTTGGGGGTTAAAAAGCAGCATAGAGAAATAATGCAATCAACTAGTTTATCGTTCAAATTTTTCAAAAGTAAAGCAGTTAATTTTCTAGGCTTATGATAATTTTAATTATAAATTTGTCACGTACTGCTAATTGCTATATAATAACTATGTCACATTCTATATGATTCCAATCCCATGTTTGGTAACAACTATGGAATTATATAGTACTTCTTGGGTATTTAATCAGCGTTAATTTAGGAATCCTAATAATCATTATTAAATCTAACACATTAGAGGTTATTAAATGGATTGAGGAGAAACATGTCAATATTGATTGGGATAATGTAATAGTTTACACATCAATTTTGTTACTTTTTATAATTATATACTTAAAATTTCAATTTATTTAATTATATACTTAATTAAAGATTTAATTATCATCATATATATCTGAAATAACTCCAATTTATGCTGTTAATCCAATCTGTATGATCAGCCAATAGTGGCTACCCACGACCGTAGGGTAAATTACATAACTCCATTTAAGGCCATGGTAGTCACTTATGATAGCTAATGGGTCTCAAGATCATTATTTTTTAAGTGAGTTACGACATACTATTTTATGGAGGATGGTTAGCTGCTACCTATCGAGGTCGCATCATCTCTAAAGGCCATGTGCAACTACCCCATTGGTTGATTGTGTTAATTAAACTAATATTATGTATTAAAATTAACTAAAGTATAGACGTTGACAACTAAATTTTTAATTGAGTATATGATTAAACTTTAAATATATAATTACAAAAAATAACAAAGTTGAGGTGTAAATTATGACACTGATCCAAAATTGATTTCCTTTTTAATTTGATTTTTTTCATTCAGGCAATTGATTTAGATGCTGAAGGAAGTAAAGGTGGAATGGATGAGTAGATGCAACAATATAGTTGCACATGATTTGGTTAAGACAAATTGAGGAACTTTGATGAATTTTTTTGTTAATTATGCATGTATTCTGTTGTTTAATTCTCTTCCTCTTGAAACAAAGGAGTTGTGTTCAAGTTGCAATATTGTGAACTCTTTACTCGTGTTATCTTTTGATCTTTAATATTTGGAGAAGATCTACTACCTCTATTAGCAGGATTTTGTTAGCTTTACTCTTAATATAATACCTATAAATATACAACATATGTTATAATATATGACGTGTTATAGCTGTCACATTGTGAAACCAAGAAATGTAACAGTCCTTTGCATACTTATACCAGAGCATTAGTATACTAAAGTTTTCAATAATTAAAATCTCCAAAATAAATAATTAGTAAATGAATATCTCCAATGCACTTAAATATAAACTATTACAACCTATTTTATAATATTTGTAGATGAATTAACATTGAACTTAGCCAGAATTGTGAGTTCTTGCTTGACGTTACATTTTTTTTGCACTTGAAAAATTTTATTTCCTAGATGAGATGAGCCAAAGCCTAATATATAACTGCATGCACATACCTGTATTACATATATGCAGTCATACATACAATCTTATGCTAATGTAACAAATATAGGTTATTATGTTTAAGTTAATCATTCAATTTAAAGTTATTTGTAAATAACTTCAAATTCAAAGTAACACATGATTTTCAAATGTATGCACATACATGTCCACACATACACATTTTATTATATATGATATTGAAACTGACTCTTATAGTCACATCGTCCCATAATCAACACTAGATTAGCCATTAAGAAGTTAGTCCACTCATAAGTATCTACCGTGGAGTCCCATAGCCCCTGTAATAACTTACCAATAGCTTCTCTCTCAACAACCTAATGTGGTTTCCTGAGATTATGATTGGCAACATGCTGCCACACAACACCTAAAATTAGTTAGATTGTTGCCATGAATAATTTTACTTAAAACACCATGATACATTGATCATTAGGTGTCATAACAACTCACCAGTAAGCCCAATCCTTAGTAATAGCTAAACATAAGTAATATACATGTAGGTTCTCACTTTGATTATGTTCATTAATAGCTATGCCTAACAAATATAGTAAGCAACCAACAGTACGTATCTATTTTTTGTAAGTTTAAAATCATTACTTTTATAGTCACACTTAAACCTAATTCAAGATATGCAATATGATAGTTCAATTCAATACTTATTTGCAAACTTCATCTCCAAAATTCTATGTCCTTATTAATCACCTACACTTTCTTTTATTATTATTTTTTTCTTTCTCTCTTTAAAGGAAAATGGATAAAATAATTATATGGTTAAATAGATTTATTATAACTTTAGCATTATGTTATCTATTGTAAATTAACAACTACTAATTAACCACCAAAGAGCTAATCAAAATTAAAATATTTTATCCTAACCACTTAGTAACTTATCTTTTGTAAATAACTATCTGACAAATACTAATTTATTTATAACCAATTAGTTAGTAACAACGACTAATTGATATTTAAAATTAATTTTAAGTTATAATTAGCCATTAATAAATAATTATTTTATGTGATCTTGCACTTAGGCCTTAATGTAAAATATGGGTTAATCGAAACCTTATAAAAAGGCCGATTGACTTCTACATGGCCTTTGTTGACCTATCTAATTAAACTATTTAATTGCCCCAAAACTAATTGGTTAGTAACTCCTTTTCGGACATTTGACCACTAGCCTTTTACTTTTTATTTCTAAAAATTCCATTAACTTTCCAAAAATTTGCAAACACTTCTCCAAACAAAATTCCTCTTATAACAAATCAAAATCAACATTTTCGTTTATAGGTATTTCATCACATATTGAACTTATAACATAATCAAACTTCTTTCACAACTCTTATAACACACAATTCATATTTTCTTAAAATTCCATCCATAACATATTAGTTCCTTAAAAAATCACTCTACTCCATGACGAATCAATTCTACTTTTCTTATTGAAACTTAAATGTTTTATTTCTAAAATTATTGAAGAAGGATCCATGATTCCTAGATCAACTTGGTTCTAAATCCATATTATCAACATCATTCTACACTCAAACTCATAATTTTGTATCCATCATACAAAGAGTATGTTGATAGTGTACTTCCATCCCTACAACCGGATGCTCAGCACAATATTGACTTATTTGAAGTCAAGAGTTACGATAAGTACAATGAGTACAGTACACTCTTAACAATACCTTGTGATGGTCTTTGCTTACCTAATACATCTATATTGGCATTTCTACCACTAACCTTTTTTCTAGAGCTTCCACAGTTCATGGTACTTCTAATGACCAATGTCTTTTAAGGCTAAATCACCAAGATGAGACATAACCCATTAAGTTTAAACATTCAAATGTTAAGATAGTTATCTTAATAGTAATTACTCAACTTCCTAATCCTTCCCATAACTTGCGCATGACTAGATTAAAAAAAAATCACGTGTCATTAGCAGTTCAACCGTCTCTCCATGCAATTATAAAACACAACTCTATAAATACGAGTGATCCATTACTATAGAAACTATCTAAGCACTCTGACTACTTACTTAATTCTCTTAACTTACTACATACTAAATAATTGTCTAACTAAGGCATTGAAGTGGCTATGCTGGATTAGCCTCGATACCTCCAAAGTCTCAGGATTGTTTTTCTTATGGATCTTAAACACCAACTCGAATTTTAGCTACAATAGATTAAAACTTATTTCTATATCACCTAACAAAATTGATTTTTGGTTTACAAATCTACATCTACTACAACTTCTTTAATTCAGTAGTCTTAGAACAAAAAATCAAACAATTACCTTAATATTACCAAATGTACAATCGCTCTTCCCTTTATGCATCGTCACCACCACTCCTCTAATCATAAAGATTTAGGTTTCTTGCAATTAAACCATGTTCTAGATCCTTAAATTTTCCATAATTAAATATTACATTATATTTCATGTCTTACATTAATAATTTATATGAAACCTAAATCTCCCTTGGAAATTGCCCCACCATTTATGGAGGGAATTTGTAGATGGATATTTTAACACATAGGCCCCTAAACACAAACTGACCAACTAAAGGCCATTAACAAGCCCCCTCTAGGTAAAACCTAGTTTCATCCCATATAAATATGAAATGAAGCTCCCAAGTAAAAAACTTTTGATCTCTCACTCCTTCCTTCTTACTTAAGGTTTTATACTCCCTAAAACACCATACTGACTTAAGTATTGGAATTATCACACCAAAGTAAACCGTAGCTCTCCACTCATGATGTTTTGTTTTTTAGTCATCCTAAATCTGATAAATCTCTACCAACAAGGAAAAACGACACGTTAACATTGATGCTATCTGTGAGAAGGATTCACTTCAAAATTGATGATTATCTCACTTTTGAATCCAATTTTTTTTTAACTCCCAAAATTTATACTAATATTTTGGAATCCAATCTTATTAAAGTATCATATATCAAATTTCTTTCTAGATTTGGGTTCCCCTTAGTATCTTTGCTTTAGATCTAGGATGCAACTCGCATAATTTCTCATTAACTTGAGCTGAAGGAGGATGTGCAATTGTCCAAAAGGTTAAAGTCCCTTACTTCTTTTTTTTTTTTTTATTGCAAGTGCAGTTGGCTTTATTTATGCGGCTTTGGAAGCCATTTGTAGATGTGTGAACAAGATGGTGATAACTTTTCTATCCCCTACTTTGACATATGGCGAGCAAAAACAAAAGAAAAGGAGACCCAATTGATAAGTGCATCAACTGCACCGGCCCGATGATGGAAACAGAACCTCATCCCTGTTGCAGTCACGAGTTTTCTCGCCAAACTATCGGGTCCCCATGACAGGTCCCCCTTCCTTTTACATATCAACCCAAGCTTAGAGCTCAACCATCTCCCGAGCTCCGTATGGATACCAAGCTCCGAACTCAACCATCTCCCGTCTTGTGCACCCAACAGGGGCATGTGGGGCTATGGAAGAAATCCGAGCTACACTTCAAAGACGGTAAAGTACCAAGCTTCATAACCGAAACTCCGAGCTTTCACAGAAGCTGAACTCGGGGCTGTCTGTGCCGTCCTTAAAGTGCAAGCACCAACTGAATAGGCTGAACTAATACCGAGCAGGGACAGCCAGAGCCGGACAACTGCAAGTCAGAACAACTTTCCTGAGCTACTCTAAACAAAGCCGAACTATGGTGTCAAGCTCCAACATGCATGAGAACCGAGCTATTACTCTAGCAACCAAGCTGTTATATCGAACATCCTTCCGAGCTACTGCGCACGAACTCTGAGTTTTATAAAATGGCCGAGCTTCTTGCCGCAGCCTCATACTTCAAAGTCCAAGTCATACCCGAGTTTCACTTGACTTCCGAGAAACATGCAAGCTCCATTGCAGTAAGCTATTGAAAGCCGAACTTTCCTCCAAGCAGGACTTCGGCAACTCAAGCTTTAACAGCTTCATGACGAGCTTCATAATAATACCCGAGCTTCGGCAGCTCAATGCCGAGCCTTATACCGCGGATGCCGAGCTTTCATGGACACCGAGCTCCCTCGATACCGAGTTGTGATCTACGCAAGACCGAGCCGTGCACCCAGCATGGACTCCTTTAGAACCAAGCCAAGCTTCATTTGAATGACCAGAAGGATTTTAGATGAGTAAAAGCTGCATACCTGAGCTGGAAGACACAAATCCGAACCTCCCCTTTGTTTGGAGTCGTGTTTACCAAGCTTCAATATGGTCTAAGCTCCTTGTTGAATGAATATGTAAGGCCGAGCTAACCATTCTCAAAACATAAGTTTCAAGCCTCGGCCCAAGTTGCGAAAATGCAGGCTCGTTTCTATTATCATTTTCAATTTCCACATTTCGCACAATGAAATGGAATCATGTAATACACATATAGAAAATCCCACTCACGAGACCACTCTCGATAAGGGACATTAGAAGTCCGTCCGATAAAAATATGACTTGCTCAGAAAAAGAATCTGATTTGCGCGAGTGAAAATTTTCTCGGATGATACCACAAGAGAAATTTCAATTGTTCGAATAATTTTGAAATCCTAGGCACTAAGAAAATTCCCTGGCAATGAAAATCAAAATGATCCTTGGGATTGGGTCCCCAAGCCCGGCTTAGGAATCCCTATTAACTTATTATTTATAAGGCTAAATTCCAAGATAATAAAGCCCAAGACGATATTTAGGAGATGGGTCACGAAGCCCGACTTAAAAAAGCCTAGCAATTTATAATTTATAAGACTAAATTCTAGAAGTTAAGGAAATTATGAGGCAATGAAGCCTGAGACAATCCTTAGGGAGCTGGGTATCTAAGCCCGACTTAAGATTGCCCATATAAGAAATTGAAAACACTTAGGCACTATAAAAAATCTACGTAGAAGGAAGCTCAAGGCAAACGATAGGACTATAACCATTAAGAGCTTAGTTACTAAACGTTCAAATCTAGCTCAACAATATATAAATTTATGCCTAAATTGAAAATTTAAAGCTAGCAAGCTCAGATATAGTCAAGTGAGCTAAGGCAACAAATAACTTAGCTCCCGGATAATCTTAGACAAGGAAAAATCTGACATGTCAAAAGCTTGGAAAAACCCTGGTGAAGGCTTTGAAAGCCTATACTAGCTAGTGCCTAGGAGACCTACTTCCTCAAGTAATCCCATGGAGCACATTCCTTGAAAAAATATGATTCTTTCGGATAATCATACGACACTTGTACTCAAGAAAAATCTAATCTTTACGAATAATCTAGTGGCACTTGTGTTAAAAAGAAAATTCAGTAACCTCTTTTGTATAATCTTGATGGAAAAAAAAAAGCCCAAGGAAAATCTCATATGTTTATTCAAATGATCTCGTTGACATAAAGTCCAAAATAAATCCAAATTGCATGCACCATTGTACTTTGCTTAAGTGAAGACTCCAACTCACCAAATCATGAGAAAGGCTAAAAACATTTATGAAAAACTCCCTTATAGTGTAGCCGCTCGGCTTAAGATCTTTAGGGATCATATAAGCCTTTAGTCTCCTTGTTAAATACTTTGATAAAGAGACCATGGGTGGGAAGTTAATGGGTATTTTAGCACATGAGCCCTTAAGCCCAAATCAAACAGTTCAATGCCATTAACAAGCCCATTCTAAGTAAAACCTAGCTTTATCTCTTGTAAATAGGAAATGAAGCCTCCAAGTAAGTGACTTTTTGGTTTCTCACTTAGGATTTTATACTCTTATTAACTTAAGCATTAAAGTAAATGTATCAAAGCAAACTTTAGTACCCCACTAATAGTGTTTTGTTTTATAGGAAGACTAAATCTAATGAATCTATATCGGCAAATCAACAAAGTGAAAATGGCACATCAACATAATCCACCATTGACTAAATTCCTCAAACATTGCTTGATTCGGCTGAGACATTTTGCAAATCAAAATTCATAACAATAACTTAGTCTTATGTAATCATAAAAGACTTGAGATCTTCACTTGCTTCTTTTTAGATTTCTATACTTCCATTTAAAAAAATTTGAATCACAATGATTGATTGCATTAGCATAAGAATTCATTTGAAAAATTCAAGATGAAGCAAAGAATTGAACAAGTACAAACCTCTTACTTTTCTTTAGTAATCACAACACATAGTTTTACTTCTCGGCCTTTTTTTTTTTTTTTGTCCTTTCTTGTTAGTGAGTAGATCTATCGTACCTTATGATGTGGAAGTAAGCATAGGAACAATCGTATCTATAAGTAAATTTCTAATTATTGTCTAATAATTATAGTGTTAAGTTAAATAGGAATTTACTAATTTATCCTTCGTTTTGAATTTATCTATTAAGGTATTTCAACTATATGCCTAGACTTTGCTCAAACTCTTAGTAGAGTTGATGATTATGATCAACAGTTAAAGTTTAATACAACAAATATTAATACGTAATTTTACTTGAGAATTACAAATCTTAAGTCTCGTACTTCTTTTTCCACTTAACATATGAATAGAAAATTATCAAATTCATCTAAGGGGGCTTAAAGAACATATGGTGAAGCGAGGAAAGGAGTTTAATCAACTGTGGCAAGAAGGTTGGTCAACCACTGGTTAGTAATCTAGTTGACCATCGATTTGAGAAAGAATTGATTGGGGGCATGTGATCAACTACAGGGTAAGGGGGATCTTGTTGATTAGTGGCTAATTAATTGCAATTCTAAGAGATCTTTAGCCTAAACTTCAAATCATAATAATTCTTTGTCAACTTCAATTGGTTAAAATATAATGATTTCAATATAATCTCTTCCCAAACATAAAATATAACTTTAATTAATAAAGATTGAAACTTATTTTAGAATGATCTATTCTTCAATAAATCCAAAAATTTATTCAATCATATGGGTTTAAGGCTAAGATCAAGGAAAAGAAATGATTATTTACTTTGAATTTCTTAATAGATTAACAATTCTTAAGTGAGTTCTTCAATTTTGATACTTCAAACAGAAATTCCATCCCAGGTTTAAATAAAATTAGATTGTTGACATTAAGAAAGATTTATAAAGAAAACTGTCATTTACCTTTTCTAGTATGTTCTTATAGTCCTTAAATTCTTCATTTCTATAAATTCCATAGGAATTCAATATATTAGAACATTAAAGGCTATTTTTTAAAGAAATTCTTCAATGATCAACCATTGATCTTACCTCTTGTTGTTAGGAGAGAAAATAGTTGTGCACATAGAGAAACTAAACACTTAGTTAAAGATAGAGGTGAGCAATAGTCCTTTTGCTTTAGGGAGGCCAATAGCTAAAAGAGAAAGGGGACGAAGGTCTTCTTTTCTTTTAGCTTGATTTGGGGTTACAAAAGACATTAGGTTAATCTTATCAATAAAAAGGGATAAGGCCAAATTACTTTTTTGCATTTGATTTTAATTACATATATTTGGACATTTTAGTATGTATATAAAATATCTCAACTAAACTATATACTAAAATAAATTAAATTTGATGAAACCTGCACCAATTTTAACAAAATATGAAACAAAATTCAGTAACTTACATGTTTATATAAATCTACGAACTTAATAAGAAACTGTTATGCCTCAAAGCAATAAAGTCATAAACTATATAAACCAACTTATGATGGTAACCAACCTTACAGTCTCTATCATAAATACAATTTCATAAATGCAATTTACACAAAGCGTTCATAACTTTTCTATTTGAAGTAAACAGTCATTCATAATTAAAGATAGAATTTATGTATATAACTAAAACTTTAAGTCATATTTACTTAAAGATGCTCATACTAACCTACATTCCCAAGAAATTCTACGTGCTAAGGTAATCTAATAAGTAGCATATTACATATTACATAATCAGTCTAAAAACTTAAGAGTTAATAACAAAACTCTAGAAGACTCGATTATATTAACCAGCTTGATTCTCACTCCCCTATACCTTAGCAATTCAAAAAATTAAGATAGTAGGATTGGATGGAGGAACAGGTACGTGTGAGGATGAAGAACCACTAAGTTAGGTCTACCCAAGATTGGGATAGCAGGATTAGATAGAGGAGCAGGAACGCATCAAGATGAAGAGCAACTAATTTAGACCCTTACACTCTCTGTTCAAATACTAGATTTTGTTCAACTACAACCTGTGGTAGGGAGGTTCGCTCATGCCCTCCTTAGGATCTATCTTCTTCAATAATGGGAGGGTAAGTTGGTTGAGTACGAGGGGTAGTGCCTATTTGTGCAACAGTAGTAGAGTCTAGCAAAGCCACTCCAATTTGTGTAGCCGTAGAGATAGCCAAAAATGATTCAAGACTTTTGTTACCTCTTGCATAGCTTACATCACCTCCATAATGCCTTGAAGTATTAGAGGTGGGTCTTGCTCAACTTGTTTAACATTAATACTTGTTATAGCCATTCTCCTCTTAGGAGGTGCCATCAATCTGATATCACACTCCATCCTTAGTAGAGTCGCTAGAATATAGATGAGGGACTCTAACTAGAGCGGTCAAGTGCAAATCACGTGAGTATTGCATTATACATGACCTCAAAGTATTGATATAGAGAATGGCTGGGAGGTAGACACAAGCAATCTTGGAGTCTTGAATACATAAGTAGCAAACAAGAGAGCTTAAGGGACCTAGGATGCTAACCTTGCAATTCTTGAGCAACTAAGACTGTTCTTTACCTGAACACTATTTAATCTTAGAGAGTTGAGATTCCACAATGGAACACCATTTCTCCAATCTTTACAGTTTTTTAAATGAGCAAGAAAGGTTGGGTATTTATAGGCTCTTGGGAAAGATAATATTCATCTGATCATTTAGGTGATCAACAGATGGGATGAAACTTACTCAATTCATAGTTATCTTAAATAAGCTAATTAATGAGCCTAGGGTTAATAACCTTCCTTATAAGTGCATGAGCTAACCTAGGAAAGGTTGGAGGCATACAAATCAGTCCAATGGTTTTTATTTCGATCCTACCAAGCCAATTCTCCTTAAATCATCCCAATATAGACCAAACTCCTTAAACCTTACCATTTAGTTCAAGGAGTCAGATCTAAATAAATATTGGGTTTAGCCTAATAATAATATAATAAATTTTTAGCCTTCTATAGGAGCTATGCTCCGAATTATGATTAGCATCCTTTTGATGTAAGCTTTGGTACCTATAATAATGCTATGGTATTATTGAAAACAAAAATCATAGATAACAATAAATAAGAAATATCATAGAACCTTTGTGATTAGAATTAACAATTTATAAAACTCATTGATTTTGCATTGAAATTTCTATTGGATGGCTACAATTTAAAAGGATAGCAAATGAAGAGCTTTGACTAGAATTAAGTAAGTACCTTATTATTGTTTGTCGGTTGTATGAATAGGCTAATAATGAAATGAATCCAAAACTATGGGAACCTTTATTACACTTAAGCTGTGAGTATTAGGAGCACCAAGGTATCAGATGTGGTAAGCACAAAGTGGCAACTATATCATCCTATGGAGTAGTGGACAGCGAAGATATGATGTGTAGATTAGGTGTTGAATCACTACATACGAATAAGAAGATTATAGACTAGTTAACTCCTTTGGTTAGCTTAGTCCTTTAGAAGGAAGCGACAATTGAGTTGTAATGATGGCATAGATAAACATGGGCACAAGGCTTATTGACTTGGCCTAATCTAACTTGAAAAGAAATGGTGGATCACAAGGCCACTAGCCTTAGAATCAAGATTAATCCATCCCTAGTCAGTTCTACGGTAAGACCTAAGGACTAGCTTATTCCATGGTATTGATTCATTGGTCTATAACCCTTCAAACTGGCTTAAATTACTTTTTTTTTTTTTTTAATTTTCTATGTTCTAAACTCATTAACTTTGAGCCCCAAAACCAAATAATTATAGCAAATTTTCAATAAAGTTGAAGAGGAATTTCTTTCTATTTTGTATAGAACCTAACTTACATTGTAGAAATTAGCAATAAGAATTAAAAAAAAAAAAACTAAGAAGGATATCAAAAGTTAGTCTTACGTTACTAAGAAAGGAAAAAACTCTTTTTGATAGAAGCTTAAATATATACTTGATTAGACTAGTACGAAAGGTATTTTTAATTCTTATGTTGTTATAGTAACGTATTAAACATTGTAACTATGAAAACTTATTTTCGAATTTACATGAAAATAGGTTTTTTCACTATAATTCAATTTTATTTGTCATTTTGTGTCAAGATCATGGGAGACTCGATAAGTTAGGAGGCTATAAATTGTATCTAACTCAAGGACTCACCAGATCCCTTAATAAGTCGAAAGCTACCCTTATGGATTGGTTGTAAGTATAGTTTCCTACAAGACAAGTTGTCTACTGCCCTATGTCCATGTCTAAGTATGGGATACTATAATAGACAATTGCCATAATTAGTTATACTAATGGTTGATACTGGTAGTAGCCTTAGGATGAGATAGCTTTAAGACTGTGGTCTCTCTCTCTCTCTCTCTCTCTCTCTCTCTACACATACAAATACGCATATACATTTACTAGTGAATCTCAATTACTCTTAAGTCTTGGACGTAAAAATTGTATTGATTTTTATACCTAAATAAGTGAATGGTTAGTTACTACATCTGGGATAAGAATACATGTGTTGCTAAGGTTTGGCATATGGTGTATTTGGTACGATAAGGTTACTTAGTGAGCTTATACTCGTGCCAATTAAGAACTCTTTCTTGTTTCAGGTATTAAAATTAAAAAAGTTACCTCAAAGGAAATCAATATTTAAGGATACATTCAAAGATAAAATTGAACTTTCAAGAATTTTAAATAAAAAATCAATGTCTAATTAAGTGATTCAAATAATAGATCTGTTAAATTGTTGTCATAACATTGTTAACCTTGACCTATTGTAGCTATTATCTATCACATGGCAATTTTATGGTAAATAAAAATGAAAAAAAAAACCCAAAAAACATATAAAATTGTAAAAAAGGTAAAGAAAAATTCAAAAATACTAAAAATTTGGAAAAAGGATAAGAATGTAGAAATAAAAAATAAAACTATAAATATCTATTAATTTAAAATTAAAAAAATAAAAATAAAAAGAATTGTAAAAAAGAAAATTTGAAAGAAAAAATAAAGTGTACATCCAAGGTTAAGGATAATTGATGATCACTTAAGAAGGGTTGATCAAGCCCCCTTAATTGGTTGTCAACCATTTGCTGGCTTTAGTCGACTAGAGTAATAATAAAAATAGAAGGTAAGTCATGACCTACTTAAAAAAGCAGGTCATTTGACCCACTAAGTAGTCGTAGGTAGCCACCCACAGCAAATGAAGGGTTACAAAATCTTTACCGACTATGGATGGCCACTTATGGCCATTGCTTAAAAAAATAAAAATAAAAATACATGGAAATTCTTTCAGTCTCATAGTCCAATTACAACTTGATCAGATTTCCTTACCTTTTTTTTTTCGTTTTTTTTTTTAAGACAACTACCCATAGCTACTTGGTTTTAAGTGGGTCTTTACCCCTATTTTGATGGGTACTTTAACTACCAAGGGGGTCGCTTTGGCCTTTTAAGTGACTAGAAGTTTTTCTTTTTCCTTGTATTTTTAAACCTTTTTCTTTTCTTTTCTTTTTTTAAATATTCTTGTTAATTTTTTTTGAATTTTTTTTTTTTTTTGCTTTATAATGTTTTAGACCCTTTTATCTTTTACACTTTTAAATTGTTATGATATTTTTGTATGTCCCACAACGGGACAATCTAGAATCAAAGCGTAAAATTTAGAATGATCGCAAAAGTTATCCAATCGAGCCTAAACTTTATGATGAAGCTAAAAAAGTTAACAAAAGTATCCCTACATGTTTGGATTTAAGAAAATATAATGATAAAGTAATTAAATATTATATTTGTAGAATATACGTATGTTATTCGTTACTTATTGAAAATGCACAAAACAAGCTTCCATAATTAACAAATCACTAAGAATAAATTATATGCACATAAAATTCATAAAATGATATTGATAGTGTTTAGGAGTGTTTATTTGTATTAAATATAATTATACGAATGTATATATATACCTATAATTACCTAAAATATTTAAATTATTTTAAAATATGTCAAAATAAATATAGAAAATTAACAAAAAAATTATGTGGCAACCTAGGGCAACTTAATATGGTGAGTGGTAACTTAATATAGTGGATAGTACACTTAAGAAGGGGTCATGACACATATTAGGGGGGGGGAAAGAGCCAAATTAGGACATTTGGAAAGTTGCGCAAATTCTCTATTGAACATATACCTCTACTTAAGTTCAATACACCTTCTAAAATTCATTCTACACTCTTTATAACATGGGATAATGATTAAAAGCTCAAGGAGAGTTGAGAGAATTTTTTTTTTTTAAATTATACAAAAACAGGTTTAATTAAGGTTAAATCAGAGTACGTAGGTTTAGAGAGTTGTTGGAAACAAAGCAAGACCAAAGGCTAAAGGTGGACCCCACGCCTAGGCTAGCCAAAAACCTTAGGGTAACCAAAGGTAGCTAACATGGTGATTTCTAGCAAATGCTTTAACTTGCTTTGATTTTCATAAAATTAGTAAAAATAGTATATTTTGTCCAAAAATTATGAAAATTGTATTTTGCCCTAATATTATTACATGTAGATTTTAAGAAAAACGTTGTTTTGTTGAAATCAAATGTCAAAATATATTACTCTTAAGAAATGACTAAAACTGAGTTGATTTTGCTTTCGTTTTTAAAACCCTTCCTAATGTTGTTTTGGCTCTAAAGTTTTTCAGTAAAGTACCCACAATATAACAAAATTGCTATGAAGAGTTTTCATCAAAACTATTTTCTAAAATTTTATCTAATTTTAAGCCTTTAAATCCTATTAATTGGCTATTTTCAAAATACACTTGTTGATTTTTTAAGAATTTTACATAGATTCTAATTTACGTTATATTTTGGCATATTCTGATATTGAATGGTATTGTGGGGTGTTGGAAGCATTAGATTTGAGTATAGAAAATTTTGGTGTTGAAATGTTGATGATATGTAAAATTAAAGGCTACCTAATTAATATAGTGGAGTAAGGTTTGTACTGATCTTGAGCTATATTGGCTCATTGAAAGTATTTTGATACTAGTAATGAGTAGGAGTTATAGGAAAAGTTGCTGAAATATAGGTATATGCTAATCAGATAATAAATCAAGAGATAGATCATAGACTATATGTAATGGTAAAATAAGAAGTTGTTTAAGAGCTGAATCAGAGACTATGTATCATGAAATGTGGTTAGGTGAACTTCAAAAAATAGGTAATTAGGGGACGAATTAGAAGATGAATTAGAGACTAGTCAAATGCAAACTAATAATAAGTGACTTAAAAACCTAAATATCTATATACCATAAAACCTTGAACTTAAGATAACGGACCTAAGTTACAGAATAATAGTAAATGTATAATGTTCTTATGTAAATACTAAATGTTATTATTATTCTTAAGGAGTTTGCGAAAAGGATACAACTCATGTCATGATTAAGTAAGCAACAGAAAGTTTAAGTAAGTTTGGAGTCAATACATAATTGTATTTCGAAGTAATATTTTATAGTACTTAAAGGTTAATGTTATATATAGTTGTGATTGTAAATAGCTTACTTGTACGCATGCTTATGTATCTTTGAGCTTATTGTACATTACTTGTTTATTGTACTTATTGAAATTAATTGGACTACATGGAATTAATTAATCACCTTAAATCGAACTTAAGTATATCATACTTAAAAACTTAATCGGACATACATTGCAACCCATTAGGAGACAATTTGAATTTTCCAATCAAATACCAACCCCTTTAAAAATGATAGTTAAAATAGTTCATTCTTCACCTTTCGTTGAATTAGATAATAGAAGAAGAGTTCGTAACAAGATTGAAGACACTGGTTTGAAAGTAATCGTAAGAGGGGGGATATCTTTATTACATAAGCTTATGTTTGTTTGTGAGTTATTGTACATATACTAAAACTCCTCAAATCCAGGTTAAAGCGAGTATAATTTTTTTAATTTCACAATGGACTGAATAAGGTTGTACAATGATATTTGTTTTGTTGCACCGAATTTAATTAATTGCTCAATAACCTTGTTTGCACTTATTATATAATCTTATGTTTTTATCCCTACTTATTAAGTGATTGATTGCTCATATCTTTATAGATCTTTTTACAAATGTTGACTAGGATGTTGCATGATAGCTTAGGGTTAGTTAATGTTGGAAAATCGAGTGTGAGGATATGAAATTGAAGAACAACTAGACTTTTGAAACTTTTGTTGTTATCGTTTGATCTTTTAGTGTTAAACCATGTAAATATTTAAGTAAACTAAGTTATTATGTCATGTAACCAATACTTAGAATATATAAGCTTTAATATATATTCTAAGATTTCCACAAGTGAAATAACAATACTATCATGTAAAGTGTTTATTTCAAAATGAGTTAATTATAGG
Source organism: Lumnitzera racemosa (assembly GCA_024138005.1). Classification (NCBI taxonomy): domain Eukaryota; kingdom Viridiplantae; phylum Streptophyta; class Magnoliopsida; order Myrtales; family Combretaceae; genus Lumnitzera; species Lumnitzera racemosa. Next base: position 32,752,499 of record JAMXBC010000008.1, read on the forward strand.
TATCTTATATAAATTAAGTTTATGATAATAACTGTGATGTTAACTTTTATCTTATGACTCTTTATATTACGGATAGTTTTTTGTTTTTTTTATTAGCTCCACGTTGAAGATAACTTACCACATTAGGTTAGGGTCAATAGTGTTATCACAATAGTTTAACAAATTCCCTAATTGAATTACTTGATAAACATTAATCTCCTAATTTTTTTAAAATTCTACCCCAATTTGAACTTGTTTTCAAAATTCAATCCCCTCCCGTGCACTTTTTCCATTTAAAATTATTTTGAAGCTTCAAATTGGATAAGGTAGAAACGAGCTTTATATACTTGTACCGCCATAAAACTATACTGAGATACTGTTCAGACTGCGAGTGTGACGGAGATTTACGCGTAAGCAAAAGCCAATCTCACTGATAAACCTACAAATTTTTGGCGGCCATTTTGACCGCTATTGAGAGAATCTACAAAATAAACAATACTATTACCACAACCACTTTCTAGTTTTTCTCAATCCCATCACCCATCTCTCTCTCTCTCTCAATCTGATATGGCGAAGAACCCCAGAAGCAATCCGTCTCCTCCGATTCCGTCAGATCAATACGCTTCCTTGGGCACATTCGACATGTCATACACGGTCGGAACCGGCGATCCAAGCGTGCCGTTATTGAACCTGTCAACGGTGCGGCTGAGAATGGATTCGGTACAGCAGTTCCTGTCCGATTCCGTCAACTATAACAACATCGTGAAGAAAGATCAGATGGATTCGATCTCCAACGAGATCGAGTCCGCTCTTCAACAGATCATCATTAATGGCGCGGCGCTTCTTGCGTGCGCCCAATCTAGCAGTACTTGTATACAAGATAATGCACTGGATAATGCTCCATTTGGTCAATCTCATGATTGGAATACGAGGGAGGGCTGAAAGTGTAATGAATGACAAGTTTTTCAGTCCAACCGTTGATTAGAATGATCTTGTATGATGTTGTTGGCTTGTGTTGCATAACATCTCATCGTATATGGATTTATCACACGTTTGCTAGGCAGGAATACTGTTAATACTATCATTGCCATCTCATCATGTTGGCTTGACCTAAATTATAAACCGTTCTCTCCCACTTGATGGGAAAATAGATGGTTGCTGTTGGAAAAATAAAAGTGTATGGGTGTACTGTATTTATTTATTTAGTTTTTTTCGACTACATTATAACTTGTAATATACTGGATTTTGGACCTCCACTTCCACTCTTATTGTCTCCATCAATCCTGCCCTAATCACGAGCTCAAACTAGCATATTGTAAAACTTCTTTCGGTATGCTCCCACTGATCCATCCTGATTTCAAACTCGACTAACTTGCTAATGGGTCAATGGTGGTCAAAATTTCAAATTAAAAATATGCTTGAAATTAGGCCACTTCGGGAAGTGTTCTCCCTTGGCATATGACGCTTTTGTTTATACCACCTGCAAAATGAAATGAAGCCAGCTCTAAACATCCAATTTGATCTTTGGTGTACCCTTTTTTTTTTTTCTTTTTTCTTTTTTATTTTGTCCCCTCTAGCCACTATCAAAGGCAATTCTTCATGTGCCACCGCGATACATTGATATCTAGGTTGAGCGATCTCTTATTTTGTTGCCACCACTTAGGGTGGCTGCGTGTATGCCTCCGCGTGTGAAAATGCAAAGTACGCTCTATGTCATGCCTAAAGAATATAGGGCATGAGATGCATGATCGGTGAGGCACCTCTTCTATAAATGCTACTACTCTCATCGATGGAGGAGGAAGTCCTCATCTTTTCAAGTTAGGAGCTCAGTAGGTGTATGTAAACCTTTTCATGAGCTGATTTCAAATTATGAATTAATATAAAGAGCAATTGAATCGGTTCAACTTAGTTCAAGATAAACTTAAACTGACCTTTGAACCATCGAGTCTCACTTTTGACTGTTTAGGCTTATTGAACCAGTGGGTTAACCTACCACTGGAATGGTGATTCAACCTTTTTTGTTTTTTTTTGTTTTTACCAAATACAAAAAAATGTTTTCTCCCTTTAAAAAAAATAAAAAAAAAAAGATAAAGGATTTTATTTTTTTACAACGATTTACAATTAATAATGACATTATATTTTATTTCTCTATTGTAGTTCACAATTCTATGACTAAGGAAAATTATTTATCCGTTACAACTTTTTTTTTCTTTGCTTAACATCACTCATTATTTCAATATTATACTAATATTAACTTTATGTAAGATAAACCTATTATTTTGAAATGGAGTAAAATTTTAATTAGGAATATTGGTTAATTGTATATGCAACATTAAAACTTATTATTTTGAAAAAAAACCAACTTTGAAATTAATAAAAAATTGCAATTAAGGGATGAATTAGAGACGAGTTAGATGCAAACTAATAATAAGTGACTTAAAAACTTGAAAATCTAAGTACCATAGAACCCTCAACTTAAGATAACAAACCTGAAATACAAAATAATAATATATGTATAATGTACTTAAGTAAATACTAAATGTTATTATTATTAGTTTACAAGTTTATAAAAAGGATACAACTCAAGTTGCACCTAAGTAAGTAACGGGAGGTTCAAGTAAGTTTGGATTAATATTATAAACCTTACTTTTAGCAAGCTTATGATTTGACTAAAAGTACTTCCCGAACGTTCCTAAGGATCAACTAAATTAAGAACTCAAGTTTACAATTAGAAACAAACTTTTTTTTTCCAATTCAAAAGCCTATTGTTGATAAAACCTGAACTTAAAAAACTGCGAACTCTAAAGTCACCTAAAACCCTAATCCTTAAAACAATTAAGGACTTTTAACTCTAAGTGACTAATTGATATTTTAATTTGAATTATTTCATTCAACTCTAGAAAATTTCATAATTTTATAAGCATTAAATCATTATTTACAAAACAATTCAAGAAGTAAATCCTAAAACAATTTCCTATAAGATAATTCCCTTATCTTCATGCTTAAGCTTTATACTCGAATAAATAGACCAACTAATCACCCTAAATGACTTATCGATTGAAATTAAAGTTATTTATTAATTGATAACTTATCAAAAGTTAGTGATAAGACATTTTTCTTATCATCTCTTCACTTATACTATATGTGGACAAATTATCACAAGATTTCATATGTTTAACTTTAATAAATGAGACAAGATAACTTCATGTCCAAAAGGACCCAATGGCTAGTTCTTACATGGCTTTAAAGGGGGTCATACTCTTATCTTTCATCTATCAATCACTTTATCTTACACTCCACTATTCACCTCTTAATGTTTACATCATCAATAGTTGTAATTGTTGACTTTTGTGCATGCTACAAGACAACAAAATCAAGCCTCTTAAACACACTTCCTACCCCATTCCAACCAGCTACTCTTTTCCTACTTGCTCTCACTTTCAATTTTATTTTCACTTCCTTTTCTCTCACTTTGAAAATAACACAAAAGAAAAAACAATTATACCCTACAAAATCCTTCACTTATCGCCATATTCCAAACATACGCACACTCACGGCACTTTCAATTTCTTCTTGTCTTACTTTTACCAAGATTCAAAACTCTTTAAGATCCTTAAAACACTCCTTAAACCCCACTTTAAAGGATCACAACTTGAGTTTCAAAAGGGGTACAAGAAGGAGGAAGTAAGACAAGGAGCATAAGGGGAACTTTAGTGCACAACCACTAAATTTTTTTACTTTTAAGGACTAATAAATATATCATGTGTTAGTTGGTTAAGAGACTATGATTTCTTGAAGATATGAGTATAATCATAAGTTGGTATAATATCAAATACTACCCTAAGAAGTAAACTCATGAAAACCTTACATGGAAGTTGAAATATGAGCATATAAAGTTAGTGTTTTGTAAAGATATATGTTTAACACTCAGAATGAAAGATTTTAAGTTGAGAAAATCTTGAAATGAGAACTTGAATAAAAGAGAAGCATGCTAGACATGAGAGTTAGAAGTCATTTAGATGTTGTTTACACTTTCATCAAATTAAACATGCTCAAATCTAGGTTTAAGTAAAGATAAAAATTCATCACATGAAGTTTTATAAGGAAACTAACTTTGTAAAACACGAACTATGATATGGAAGGTATGATAAAAGTGAGATCCTCTATTTTCATGTAAAGTATGAGCCAAATAATCATTTTATGAAAAAAAGAAGTCAAGTTAAGATTTGAATACAAGTAACTTAAGTTCATAATTTAATACCTAAACTAAAGGAAATGATGAACTGTTTATTTTAAAATGGGTTAATTATAAATACCTTATGTAAATTAAGTTTATGATAACAATTGTAAGATCTGTTTTTATTTTAAAACAGTTTATACAGCAAGATTATTACGACTCTACCATTTTAGAACTTAATAATTTTATTTGCATTAGCTCTACATGGAAGATAACTCGCCACATTAGGTTGTAGTTAACAGTGTTATGACAATAGTTTAGTAAATTCCCCAATCGAATTACTTGATAGTATAAGCTCATTGTACTATATTTAGTAGATTCTCCATTTGACAACTTGAGCCCACTTAGGAGTTTAAGAAGTGATCAATAGCCTTAGGAGTGTAAATCAAAATTATAAGTCTAACCTTAAGAAGTATTTTGAGTCAAGAATGAAATCTTAAGCCTAAGCCTAAGCCCAAAGGAATTCACAAGTTACCAAAAAGCCTATTAATCAAATAAAGCTCAAGAGCACTTCAAATCATAAGGATAGCTACTGTTTTGACCTATTAACAGATTTGCGTACCTCATTTCGAAAATCTAACCTCACTACATTAAAGCATACTAAAAAACAATGAAGATTGATTATAAGATCATAAAAATCAGATTTAAAAAAAGAAAGTTATACCCGATTGAACTTTTAAATAAAACTCGAAAAAATACGAAAACTAGTTAAGAGTATAAGTTAAGGAGTTTTAGCTTAGTTTCCTAAGTTTTATTTCAACTTAATTTCCTAAGTTTTATTTCAATCTCTTATAGTATTATGATTGCGATGACTAGGGGACTCCGTGTTCAAAGGTGACTTACCTCCGAACTACTTTGACCGACCTGTATGGTGGAGTGATTAAATTCCCAAAAACTCTTTTTTTATAATATTATAATATGAAAGGATTTTTTTTAAATGTAAAATATTTTTTGTTTTTGCTATTTTTGTACAATGATTCAAATGTAATAAAATCCAGGTATGTTGTCAAGTTTATTAACTTAGTTTTTATCCAATCAACAAATAAATTTATAAATTAAATATAAAATAAAATTTTGTTTAAATTAATATTATAAAAATTACTAATTAAAAGCTATTTAAACTTCAAATTGGATACGGTAGAAACGAGTTTTATATACTTATACCGTCGTATGACTATCCTGATATACCGTTCAGATTGAGAGTGTGACAGAGATTTACGCGTAAGCAAAAGTCGATTTCACTGATAAATCTACAAATTTTTGGCGCCCACTTTGACCGCTATTGAGACAGTACTATTACCACAACCACTTCCTCCTTTTTGTCAATCCCATCACCCATCTCTCTCTCTCTCTCTCTCTCTCTCTCTATCTGATATGGCGAAGAACCCCATAAGCAATCCGTCTCCTCCGATTACATCAGATCAATACGCTTCTTTGGGCACATTCGACACGTCTTACACGGTCGGAACCGGCGATCCAAGAGTGCCGTTATTGAATCTGTCGACGGTGCGGCTGAGAATGGATTCGGTACAGCAGTTCCTGTCCGATTCCGTCAACTATAACAACATCGTGAAGAAAGATCAGATGGATTCGATCTCCAACGAGATCGAGTCCGCTCTTCAACAGATCATCATTAATGGCGCGGCGCTTCTTGCGTGCGCCCAATCTAGCAGTACTTGTATAGAAGATAATGCACCAGATAATGCTCCATTTGGTCAATCTCATGATTGGAATACGAGGTAGGGCTCGAGAGTGAGTTGGATTTCGAGAGTGAAATAAATGTCAAGTTTTTCACTCCAACGTTGATTAGAATGATCTTATATGATGTTGTTGGCTTGTGTTGCATAACATCTCATGATATATATATTACCCACCTTATGGATTTATCAAACATTTGCTAGGCAGGAATACTGTTAATAGTGCCATTGCCATCTCATCATGTTGGTTTGCCCTAAATTATAAACTGTTCTCTCCCACTTGATGGGAAAATGCATGGTTGCTTTTGGAGAAAAAAGTGTATGGATGTATCTATTTATTTATTTATTTTCCGACTAAATTATAACTTGTAATATATTAAGAGAGGAGATCAAATCTCACCTCTTATTAAGAGAGAAAATAATGCACTTTTGGAGGAAAAAACAAAAAAAGTGTATTATTAAAATAAGAAAAAAGGAAAAAGAAGAAGAATAAAAACACTGGTTATGCATAAATTAAGGATTAGGGTAATGAAATGCATTCGATGTCTGCCTTTTCAATTCGGTCTATCCTCCACAGAGAAAAACATGCATTATGTGTTTCCAAGTGACATGTACATTAAGGATGTATGTCGACGGTGGATTTTCGTTAGAACTAAAGATATAAAAGTGTGTTTACAATAGCTTCTCTCTCTACTACGATTTCTCCATCCATGAATGATGGAATTTTGCACCGCATTCAATCTTGACTTTCGTCTCGATCTATTAATACAAATGTTTTTTCTCACATATTTTAGTCCCTAAAAGAAGGTTATGGGTTCTTATCAACGCAAGGTCGTTGTTTGGTAACTGTGAATTGCATGCCTCTGGTTGATTAAGAAGTGAATATAATTTAGATCAAATGGAATTTGCATAATTCTAGCGTTAGGCAGTAGGGATGACTAACTTTGTTACATGTTGCTATAATAATTGAAGTTTAGTAAAAGGAAAAAATATCATAACCTGTTGGAATCCAACTTTTTTTTTTTTTTTTTTTTTGCACATCACATTGGGTATTTCATTTATTAAGTGCTGCACAATAGAAGATGAAGCATGAACATCATTACAAGAATTAGCAAAATCAAGATTAAGTACCCTCTGAAGGTTAGGATGGGAGGCGGAGCCACCAATCATTTGAACACATCCTCCTTATTGTATTATTGGTCACTTAGTGATGAGTTTGCTTTTCTTGAGATAAGGGCTAAAGAACAACCTGGCAATAATGATAAGTTTTGAACTATTTCATCTATTAAAGGCCCACTAACCTAGCCCACTTTCTTCTCATTCCATAAAACAAACTCTACTACATTAGTTGCATCAAATTCAATGATAATTGAGGCATACTCTTTCCCTTTCACAAAATTTATCGCCTCCTTCAAAGCTTTACACTCATCCATTTTAGTGTCTAGGACATTTATTGTCTTTGCACACCCTATATGCACACAATCATATGTTCTTCATGCAATTTCTGTAATTATAGCATATTTATCCCTTGAACTGTATGCCCAATCCACATCTAGTTTAATTACATTTCCTTTTGGATTTCTCCAACTTTCCACCACCTTCTTTTTCCTTGGAACCTTAAAAGGCACTTCCTTTCTTTTTAATGACCACTACTCTTTCTCCATGAAATAAACGATATACTACACCATATGGATCTAATTTCATCTTTTCATACATAGTAGCGCATCTAGCTTTCTAAATCACCGGTAAAGTCCAAACAACCTTAGTTGCCGTTGCATCTCTTAACTCGGACCTGGATCTCAAGTTTTCCAAGATTTTTCTTAACTAAGTTATGAACTTTTCCTCAATGTTTCAGTCCAAGCACACTTTACGGATACTTACTTTAGGGCTTCTCTAGCAGCTATATCTATTGATTATCTTCATAGTAATAGTAGTGGACACCTCATAATTGTTAAAATCATAAGTCAATTGAGACGATTTTATAAGTTTACAATTAAAATGATTATAAAATCGTTTTGATGTCAAGTTTTAATAAAATTATAACTTTAGATATACAATTCTACAAACTTATGATTCTATAATGTTTGAAAGCCATTTGTCGCTCTCTTTGCCCGGGCAATAATAGTAGATATCATTGGTTTTCTCATAACCTATTTGCTCATCATAAGCTTTAGTAGCTTTAAAAGAATAAAGGAGGGAGCTAATTTGATGCGTCTCCGGGATCGGATACATAAAGAGATACCACAACAAAGTGAGCCGGAAAGAAACAAAAGTAAAAGCCTAGTGAAGTCCGGGTAGCTACCGAGTGGATATGATACACCACTCAATCCTAATCGGCTAACAATCCATCGAATATAACATACTGATCCAAATTAAATGGTCACTCGCCACTGCTTCTTGTTAAAAGGAATATATAAGAGTTGAATGATAACAAGAACATTAAGGTTACTCAAGGTAAATAATTCTATATTGAAAACTGAATAATCCTCGTATATAAGAAAGTAGGGGTTTATATAGCCGTTCACTAAGATTGCTTTACATATATAAAAAGATAAAAGGGTATTTTACACTATAAGACATACTAAAAAGGGTAAAAGAGATAAAGAATATTCAGTATGGAAAAAAGAAAGAATCATTCTAGAACATTGTGTCAAAAGATACGTGTCAATTAGTGGCTAAACATCAAGGATATGATACAACATAGACAGAAGCAAGAATGCGTTACAGTTAGGGGCTGACCTAATTTGGATCAAGTCAGGAGCCAATCAACCTAGCAAAAGGTCAACTGTCTTGAAGTCAAGCACTAGTGGATCAAGTCAAGAGCTTGGCTCGACTAGTTCTAGGCTATCTTCTAGATTAGGACTTTATTATTGGGTAGGAACATATTGAACATACGTAAGTATCTAACAGACAAGTCAGCTAGAGGTTGGGTTAGGATAAGAGTCCCTGTCTTCGCCATGGCTTAGAGTTAGTATTTTTCATACGAGCCCTTAAAGTCCTCGAGCTCGGTTTCTTGTGATTAGTCCAAGGGGTTGATTCTTATCATTTACCTAGGGGGTCGGAAAGATTTATCCTCAAATCTAAAGTGATTTCTGCTCATTTTTTTTTTGGGTAACTCACTAGGTCTTCTTCTATTAGTTGATGGCGAATCAAATCAGACACATTAAAAGCAGAAGAGACACCATAGTCATTAGACAACTCAATCTGGTAGGTGTTGTAGTTGATCTTCTTTAGGGCCATGAATGGGCCATCAACTCGAGGAGATAGTTTGCTTTGTCTTAAGTATGAGAATCGCTCTTGGCTAAGATGAATCCAATGGACTAGTGTAGTTCATGTAATTCTCAAGCTCAATTAACTCCAAATTGACTTTCTTCAGTAGCTGCTAGGGTGCTGACCATGTCCAAGGGAATGGTTGGGTTGAGGCCATAGACAACCTCGAATGGGGTCTTCCCTATGGTGCCATAGACAGTCCGATTGTATGTGAACTCCATGACTGGTAAGCACAGATCCTAATCCCTCAAGTTCTTCCCTATAAGAGCTCTGAGCAAATCGTCTATTGTCCTGTTCACTATTGCAGTTTGGCTATTAGTCTAAGAGTGGCTATTGGAGCTAAATACTAGCTTAGTCCCAACTCTCCTCCAAAGAATCTTCCAAAAATAGCTTAAAAATTTTGTGTCCTGATCTAAGACAATAGTCTTCGATACTCCATATAGTCATACAACCTCCTGTAAAAACAAATCAGCAATATATAAATCATCGTTAGTTGAATGACACTGAATGAAGTACGCCATCTTGCTGAAATGGTCTGCTACAACAAAAATAGAATCTTTCCCTCTAGATGTCCAGAGCAACCTTAAGATAAAGTTCATGCTAAGGTCAACCCATGGTAAGGTAGGCGTTGGTAGAGGCATGTACTCTCCATGAGGTTCTCTCTTCCCCTTAGCATACTTACACACTTCATAACGTCCGACTACCTTATGGACATCCTTAGCTAAACCCAACCAGTGAAAATTCTCTTTTAATAGATTGGCTGTCTTAACCTCCCTAAAGTAACCTGAAAGTCCACTATTGTGAGCTTCCCGAACTAATAGTTCATGTGTGGAGTAGTTTGGAATACATAGCCTGCAATCCATGAATAGATAACCATCCTTAAGATAATATCCCTTGATAGCAATTCCGTCCTTGCACTATTTTATGATAGGGCCAAAATGAGAATCATGAACATACTGCTCGATAATTAATGAGAATCCCAATAATTTTGTCTGCAAAGTGGTCAATAAGGTTTGTCGTTGTCACAAAGCGTTGGCGATACATTTGCACTTTCCTTCTTATGTTGGATGATGTACGAGAAACTCTCCATGAACTTTAACCACTTGGCTTACCTCTTTAAAAGCTTATTCTGACTCCCCAAATGCTTCAAAGATTAGTGGTCAGTGTAAATAACAAACTCTTGAGGTAGCAGGTAGTGTTGCCAAATTGTAAGGACTTGGAAAAGGGAGTACGTCTCTTTCTTGTACATAAAATAGTTCAGGGATAGGCCGCTTAGTTTCTTACTGTAGTAAGTGATGAGCCATCATTCTTGCATCAAGACAATACTAATTCCAACTCTCGGTGCGTCGCACTCCAATTTGAAAGGCCTGTTAAAATCTAGTAGTGAAAGGAAAGGTGTCGAGGTAAGCTTTTCCTTGATTTCCTTAAACCTTTGCTTAGCTTGATCATTCCATCTGAACCCTTCATTCTTTTTGTCAACTCAATCAATGGAGCGACTATTGTGATGAAGTCCTTAATAAATCGTCTATAGAAAGAAGTTAAGCCATGGAAACTTTGGACTTCAGCGATATTCTTCGGCATTGGCCAATCCAGAACAGCTTGAATCTTCTTCTCATCTACTTGGATTCCTTCTCCCTATACTACAAACCCTAGGAACATCACCTCTTTCTGGTAGAACATGCATTTTTTTACATTCCTATACAACTTCTTAGCTTTTAAAATGCCAAATACTTTACAAAGATATTAAACATCATTGTTCAAGTTGACATTATACACTAATATGTCATCAAAATATACGACCACATATCTTTTAAAAAGAGAGCGCATCATATGATTCATTAACATCATGAATATGCTCAGCACATTAGTAAGTTCGAATGGCATAACCAACCATTCGTAGAGTCCGTACCTTGTCTTAAAGGCAATTTTCCATTCATCGTCCGGCTTCATACGAATTTAGTAGTAGCCACTCTGCAGATTTATCTTTGAAAATATCTTTGCACCGTGAAGCTCATCTAATATGTCATCAAGCTTCGATATCGAGTATCTATACTGGACAGTAATTCGGTTAATTGCTCTAATATCGATGTACATGCACCATAAACCATCCTTCTTTGGAACGAACAGAGTTGGTACAACACATGGGCTCATGCTTTCCTTCACATATCCTCACTCAATGAGTTCATCCACTTGTCTTTTAAGCTCGACAACTTGCTTAGGGTTCATCTTGTACGTAGGTCAGTTTGACCGGGTAGCATCTGGTTGTAGATCAATACAGTGCTCTATACCTTAGATTGATGGCAGTCCTTCCGAAAACAAGTCAGAAAACTCATTTAGCAAGTCTCAAATCTCTTTTGGATCATTCGGTAACTCCATTATCTCCATCAGTCTCCTAACTAACAGGAACATTGGTTCATCAAATTTCTCAGTAGATCGGAGCTCTCTATGGCTTATCACCAGGGCTTTCTTTTTACTAGCTTGAGTGAGTTGATTATGGGTTTTATTTACTTGAGACAGGGTTAGGGGTTATAATACTATCCTTCTTCCATCCTTAATAAATGCATAGGTGTTCTTATACCCTTCGTACGTAACACATCGACCGAACAACTAAGGTCATCCAAGCAGCAAGTGTGAAGCTCCTATGGGAATGACATCACATACCACTTCGTCCCTGTATACATTTCCAACACTGAACGGTATGGTCACTTGTTCAATCACGTGTAAAGCATCCTTATCATGAAGCCAATGCAGCTTATAAGATCGGAGATGCTTTGAGGTGAGTAAACTTAACCTCTACACAAATAATTGCGCAACCACATTAGTGTAACTTCCTCCATCCACTATGATTGTATATAATTGGCCTTTGATGGTATACTTGGTATGGAACAAATTCTCCTTCTAATCCTCCTTAAGGTTCGGCAAGGAACTCATGACTCATCTTAATACAAGGGTCATCACTTTTCCCTAGTCAGCATAGACACAAGTCTCCTCTTTTTCCTCAACTTTTTCCTTTCAAACATCCTTCTCCTCCTTGGGCTCACTCTCATCGGTGCTATCTACTACGTCTCTTCGGAGCACCATAATATGTCGGTTCAAACACTTAGTAGCCATGTATTCAAACCCTAAACATTTAAAGCATTTCACCTTACTAAACTTCTGTCCGAAGGTCTATACTTTCTCATACATTCTCGAGGCAACCTAACCTCTGCTTGACCTAGCTATCCTGCTCGACTATCGTCAAGTCGGTCATTCTTTTCCTCGGCTCGGTATGGTCTCCTAGGCTTGGCTTGAACAAGTTAGCATGGTATCAAGGCTTAAGAGCATGTTGGTCCAAGTCAGCTTAAAACATTTTTTCTCTACTTTTCGACCCTTTACGCTAGCCTCTTCCAAATTATAAAACCTTTGTACTTCTATGATATTGCAAAACTCATACCTGAGCCCAAAAATAAAACTTAATACTATATGGGCCTCTAACTCTTCCACGTCGGCTTTGATCATTAATATTTAGAACTCCCTCATGTAGTCATCAACAGATTAGCTTCATTAGCGAAGCTGCTGTAACTTTGCAAACGTATCTTATAGATAAGTTTCGGGCACAAATCCACCTCTTAACAACCTTTTCATCTCATCTCAAGTTCTAACACCTTGTCTTCCATCTCTTACCCTAGCTGCATTCAAATTCTTCTACTACATGGTGGCATATCTAGTAAACTCCAATGCAGCAAGTTAAACTTTGACCACATCCTCATACCCATAACATTCAAATACTTTCTCGACCTTCTCTTCCCACTTCAAGTATTCATTTGCATCTCCACTTTTATTGAAGGGCAGGATTTGTACCTTAACATTATCTAGCCTTCGAGGGACTCGGCTTCCTCATCCTTATGCCCTGTAATAATCAACTTCTTCTTCTTCACCAAACCCTTTAACATCTAGCTCCTCATCATTCTCTATAATCTCCTCTAACTCCAGTCTTCGTCTAGTAGCTCCTCCAACTCGAGGAGGTCAAACTAAGTGATTAATTTGATTGACTCGGCCATAATGTCTCTCAAGGGTGCCATCTTAGGGATTTTGTTGTTATATACCTTAAGGTTGTTGCCTATTAACTTGCATTACAGTGATTAGACTCTCAACAAGGTTTGTGAGTCTATCAAGTTTGTCATCAATAGACCTTGGAGTGTTACTACCATTATGACTAAGACCAGGTTGAACACCACTGCTCTAGTCACCAATGACACCTTAAATACTCGATTCTAACATAATATAATACTTTTTCAAACAGATTAACAAATTATTAACAACTATAGTACCTAGAGTTACTCAAACAAAATAAAGACGAACCTGCTTTGTTTTCACAAGGAAAAACAGAGTAAGAATAAAATATCAATGAAACCATACTTACTAACATACAAGTATACTACAGTAGCTACGAAAGGAATACAATAGCCACTAACAGTAAGGCAAGCTAAAACTTTACTGCAACTTTACACATTCCTTCACTGAACCGTGCTTTAATATCAACGAAGCTGATGCGTCTTCGAGGTTGGACATATGAAGAGGCACCACAACGAAGTGAGCTAGAAAGAAAAAAAAAAAGGCTAGCAAAGTTCAAGCAGCTACTAAATGGATACAACACACTACTCGATCCCACTCGGCCAACAATCTGCCGGATATGTCACACTAGTTCAAATTAAAGGGTTACTCACCACTACTCTTTGCGAAAGAGTTTAGATAAGAGTTAAGAGTTGAATGATAACAAACACTATGTTTGCTCAAGGTGAATAATTTTGTATTGAAAGCTGAAAGATCCTCGTATACAAGAAAGTAGGGGTTTATATACCTATTCACTAGGTTTGCTTTACATATATAAAAAGATAAAAGGGTATTCTACACTATAAGACAAACTAAAAGGGGTAAAAGAGACAAAAAATATTCAGTACAGAAAAGAAAGAATAATTCTAAAACATTGTCTCAAAAGACACGTGTCACTTAGTGGTTAGATATCAAGGATATGATACAACATAGGCGGAAGCAAATATGTGTTACAGTTTAGCGTAAACCTAATCTGGATCAAGTCAGGAGCCAATCAGCTTAGCAAAAGGTCAGTTGTCTTGAAGTCAGACGCTAGTAGATTTGGTTGGGAGCTTAGCTCGACTGGTTCTACACTATCTTCTAAATTAGGACTCGCTATTGGGCAGGAGCATGTTGAAAACACACGAAGATTTAACAGACAGGTCGGCTGGAGGTCAAGTTAAGGTGGGAGTCATCGTTTCAGTTATGGCTTAGAGTTAGTATTTTCCGTGCAAGCCCTCGAAGTCCTCGAGCTTGGGTTTTTATGATCGGTCTAAAGAGTTGATTCCTATCATAACTCTTAGTAGTGAATACTACAAGCACAAGTGCATGCTATGCAACATAAGAGCACATGTAATGAATACAACAGGGATTATACACTGATAGGAATCAACCCTTTGGACCAATCATGAGAAGTCGAGCTAGAGGACTCTAAGAACTCGCTTTGAGGATACTAGCTCTAAGTTATAGCCAAGATGGGGATTCCTACCTTGAGCTAGCCTCCTACCAGTCTGTCTATCACATCTTCATATGTGTCCAACATACTCTTGCCCAACAGCGCATTCCTAATCCAGAAGACAACCTAGGACTAGCCGAGCCAAGCTCCCCAACCGACCACTAACGTTTGGCTTTAATTCAGTTGACTTCCTTACCAAATTGACTAGCCCCCAACCCAATCTTGATCAGGTTGGCCCCTGACTACAACACTTCCTTATCTCCACCTAGCTTGTATTATATTCTTAATGTCTAGCTACTAAGCGACATGTCTTCCAATACGATAATCCAGAATGATCCTTTCTTTTTGTATAGAATATTCTTTATCTCTTTTATCCCTTTTAGTATGTTTCATATAACCAAATTCTAAGAATCCCCCTTTTGTCTTTTTAAAAATGTATAGTAGCTTTAGTGGATAGGTATATAAACCTCTATTTGTTTGTACGCAAGAGAATCATCAATATCAGATTATTCAAGTATCCTTTAAGTAACCTTTGTGTTCTCATTACTCTTCAACTCTTATCAATTCCCTTTCGTAAGGAGTAGTGGTGAGTGACACTTCAGTTCAAATCAATGTGTTATATTCGACGAATTGTAGGCCGAGTAGGATTGAGTGATGTGTCATATCCATTCAATAGCTACCCAGGTTTTGCTAACTTTTCTTCTGTTTCTTTTTGGTTCGTTTCATCATGGTACTTCTCCATGTGTCTGACCTCAGAGATGCATTATACACCTTTAATTTAAATATTTATGATTTAGTTAGCACATAGTAAGCGACACTCATGATCCCACCAATAAGAACTCAAATTGCTAATTGCTACTGTGAGCCCCAATACCTCCTTAATCTACTGATATGGGATTTGCTACTTTAGGCTCTAAAACCTTCCTAAATTTACCTCATATCATTCTTAGGGACAACTTTACTAGGGATAATGCTGCAAGGATCAAAAGGGTCCCATCTAGGGATCTATTACTCCAGACCCCTAAGCTCATCCATATACAACAACAAAACATTTATTATTGGCTAGATAATTCTTAAGTTTATTTTATTTCTAATCCTACCAAGCATAACCAACACATAAGATAAACATATACCTAGTTCTATAGGAAAAGTCAAGGTTAAACTCGAACTTAGAGTATTTATAAGCGTTCCTACACCTAAGTTAATAACAAAAGAGTAATGACTTTTTAGTAACTAAAACTTATTTTCTATCACTTAGCCTAGGATAGTATTTTAACCTTGCTAATGCTAAACATGGGATTTAATCTCTTGAACTTAGTTTATAAAGTATTTTAAGCTGTTAAATTAATGATTAAAGAATCAAAATGGATAATAAAATCATTAACAAGTAAATAAAATAAAGGTAAGGAAGGTTCACAGCATTCGCATGCCCATGATTATGGGTACATTAAGGTATATACCTAACATCTGATAGAAACACGGGGCATGTTTCTAAGGAAATGAAGGGTTGGAGGGGTACACAAGCAACTACAAAGCCATTCATTCTAGCCATGTTCCTAACTATACACTTGTTACAAAACTGCACAGGTGTATCTGTAAAGAATTGACACACAAGAGCTATACAAGCACAAATACACCGTTTTCCTCTATTCTCCTAGGGATTCATGCCTAAATGACCTTCTTCTCTCCTAAATTTCAGTCCCTTGATCGAATACTGTAAAAGTCGAATTCCTTTCAACTCTGACTCTTTGTTAAAAAATAAAAGACACTCAAATGTGTCTTTTTCAACCAAAACATGAATTAACGCAAAGATTACCATGATAAGATTATATGTACCTTGCATTAACTCAAAAATTATGCTACTTAAATCATTTAAGCCTTATTGTAAACTACAACTATCTTTAAACAAAATCACTCATGCAATCAGAGACTCAAATAAAAATTCTCCCTTTTCATATGAAAAATGCACTTACTAATTAAGTTTCCCGATACAAAATGCCTACACTCTCGAGTTATCCTTTTCCTCCATTGGCAATGCTTGTTTGATAAAATCCTCAGTTGCATACCTCATGTATTAATAAGATTGAAAAACTTATCTGTGCTTTGTACTTCTTGTTTGGTCCATTGGGGCAATGTTACTAATGAAAACAAAAGATGTGTAAAAGAGTGAGGGAAAAGGTCTAGGATTTTAATATAAAGATGGAATAACCAGTTTATCCTCACCATGTGAGACTTATTTATCCACTTACTATAACCTTTATAATTAATTCTTTTATTTCCCTTTTATTTTATTTGTAGGTTTTATAGGAATTTTGAGTGTGTTGACGAAGATTCATAGCGCGACAAAGGTCCAAAACAAAACTCTTGCATAAGATATGTATTGGCTACATAATCCATCAAATTGTATACTGGATTAATGCTTCCTATAGGAACCTAACTTAAGCTGGATTATGCAATTTATGGTTAATGCACATAAAAGATGATTGTGATTTTAATAATCTTATGGAAATGACTAACATTTTGCGAAAAGCTATACACTAGCTCGATGTTAATATTTTAAAAGAAAGTGATTCGTCTATACATTTCATATGCTAAGTAAATACATTGGCTTAGGCAACATTATAAGTCCTATAGATGTTAATATCATGTCATTGCACTTTCAAAGGAGGAGGATAAATAATAAGAGATGGGGTTATGACACACTCATTGTTTTAGTTAGTTAAATGTATATTTCAAATGTTCTTAAGTAAATGAACTTTTTGTATCAATAGGTATTTCTATTGTATATAATCTGCTTAAAATGTACTATGGTTTCTCAATCTTTTGTAGTTATGTATAGGTGTATATATTATTAAGTTTAAATTTGACTTTGAGCTTGGAGTTGTGAACATGAGTATGGAGTTATGTGTTTGAATTTGCGTTTAGAGTTGATAATGTATTGGGATAGGCATGAGACGGGATTAGATTGATTTATTCAACATATTTGGTGGTTCAATAAGACAAAAATGTTTTTGTATGTGTTCTTACATCAAGTAGTGGCATCTAATCTTTGCAAGACAAACTAAATACTAAAAGTGCACGCTTTGTACCTACCTTTACTAGTAGAAATGTTTGAGGTTTAGTTTTACTTTGATATATAATTTTGGATTGGGACTTAAACATAGCTTTCCCATTACTTGACAAAATTACCATGAAGATAAGAGATATCTTACTGCGAATCATAGCTAAGAATAGACAAGGCCGATCGCTAAATAGATCGAAGCTTACAGAAAGCTCAAAAAGAGTTAATGGGGGAAAGGTATGAAAGGGTGAAAGCAAATGATGAAAATAGTAAACAAAATCCACAAATAACTCCAAAGGATATGACCCACAAATAGAACTTCAAATGACTCACAGCACAATTCGATATGATGCACAAATTGATCCAATAAGGTTACTTGCCACCTAACCTTGCTTAAGAGAAAGAATAAAAGTGATGTCGAGAGTAAACAATAGTGTTTACGCAGGGAAAAAGGTATTCAAAAGTGTATTTAAGATTATCTGATGTCTTATAACTACAAGTACAAGGGTATTTATACCCACAAACTAGAGTAACTTACCCAAAAGGGAAAAAATAAAAAGGATATTTCCTAAAGGGGGCAATCTACTAGTTATAAAGGGGCAATATATAAGGAAAATAATCATTGATACTGTAGATTCTACATGTAATACTATACACGTTGTGATGCGGCATTGGTGAGATCGTTAGGAGGTGTGGACAAAAAAGTATGGACAGATGGGCTTGTTCAAGTAAGGATGACTTAATCAATTCGGATTCTCTCTCTCGGCTTCTCGGTAAAGATGATGAAGAGTAATTGTATGGTTCGACACTGGAGAGTTCTCATTTACTCGACAAACCGAGAATAATGAGCAATCATATGGTATGTCATTAAAGGTGATTCGGTAAGGAAGTGTTCGGCTTTGGCAGGGGTTGGTTGGAACATAAGGATTCGACATACCAACGCCTCTAGTCCTCGAGCTCGGTTGTAAGTCAAAGGACCCGTGGCTTGATTCCCTTCATTCCCTCTAGGTTGTTTTAGATTTGGAATCAAATCTAAATAGTGTTCACTCAGTCTTCTGTCAAGGTGATATGGGCTGAGGTCGACAATATTGAAGGCATTAGAAACTCCATAGTCTTCAGGTAGCTTTAACTTGTAGGAATTGTCACTGATTTTCTAGAAGACTCTAAAAGGTCCTTCTGCTCTTCCTATTGTTCGAGAACCGCTCCTTGCTGAGGTATAGACATACCAAGTCTCCTAGTTGAAACTGTTTGGCTAACCGACCTTTGGTCTTTTCACGCATTCTCTTGGCAGCTTAGTCGATATGCTGAGTGATCTTGTTGTAGATGTGTTGGAGAGATTGTGCTCTGACTGAGGCGTTAAGGTCCTCTTGCGTGGGTGCTGGTATAGGGGCGTGGTCAAGGGGCAACTCAGGATTGAATCTATAGACCACCTCGAAGAGAGTCTACTTGGTGTTGTCATGTATGGTTTGGTTATAGGTGAATTCGACCACTGGTAAGCAAACATCCCAATTAGCTTTGTTCTTGCCTACTGCAACTCGGAGTAGTAACCCCAAGGTACAATTAACCACCTATGTTTGGTCGTCGATTTAGGGGTGACATAAGGTACTAAAGAGCAATTTGGTTCCCAACCAATACTATAGGGTTCTCTAGAAACGGCTCAAGAATTTTGGGTCTTTGTTGGAGACTACACTTCTCGGTACGTCGTGTATCCACATAACCTCCTGTAAGAAAAGAGAAGCAATAGCCGAAGTGTTTTTAGTTTTGTTGCAGGGCACGAAGTGTGCCATCTTACTGAATTAATCCACGACGACCAGTACAGAATCTTTTCTTCAAGTAGTTCTCAGTAGTTTGAGAACAAAGTCCATACTTAGCTCAGTCCACGATCTCATAAGAACAGGTAAAGGCATTGCTTTCTCTTGTCCAACTTGGTACTTGGCCTTTTTGCATACAACACAACATTTAACTACTCGGTGTACATCCCTTCGTATTTTCGACTAAAAGAATCTGCCATTTAATAGTTCATAGGTTCTCCGTTCACCAAAGTGTCCGGAGAGTCTGCCATTGTGGGCTTCTCTAATTGATAATTCCCGTAAGGAACAAGTCGGCACGCACAGTTTTCTACCTCGGAACAGATAGCCATCATCCACATAATACTCATCCACTATCCTCCCATCCACACTTCGCAAAATTATTAGTCTAAAGTGCAGATCTTTGGAGTACTATTCTTTGATATTTGTAAAACCAAACAATCTAATCTACAGTTTTGACAAGAGCGCTTGCCTCCTGGAAAGAGTATCTGCAACTATGTTGCTCTTTCCTTGTATTTTATCACAAAATTGAATCGCTCAAAGATTCAACCCATCTCACCTATCGCTTAGACAGTTTGGTCTGACTTCGGAGGAACCACAGTGACTTGTAATCAGTATATATGACAAATTCTCTCAACAGTAGATAGTGCTGCCATACTTGCAATGCTCGGACTAGTGCCAAGAGTTTTTTGTCATATATGGAGTAATTTAACTAAGGTCCCCAGAACTTCTCACTATGGAGAGCAATTGATTGTCCTTCCTACATTAGAACAGTGCCTATTTCAATGCCTGATGCATCGCACTCTAGATAAAAATTTTTGTTAAAGTCAAGAAGTACTAACACTAGGGCGGAGGTTAACTTCTTCTTTACCTCGACGAAACTCCTCTCCTCCCATTCTCCCCATCGGAAGTTAGTGTTTTCTTTTTCGTTAATTCAGTAAGTGGTGCAGCAAGGGTACTGAAGTTCCTAATGAACTTTCGATAAAACGAAGCCAGTCCATAGAAACTTCTCACGTCGGCATAAGTAGCAAGGGTCGGCCATTCAACAATTACTCGGATCTTCTCATCATTAACTTGCAAGCCTTCTCCACTAACTACATAACCCAAGAATACCACTTTATGCTAGCAAAAACAACATATCTTTAAGTTGCCGAATAATCTCTTGGCATAGAGAATATTTAAGATTGCTCTAATGTGTTCACAGTGACTCGACATGTTGATACTGTATATCAGGATGTCGTTGAAGTACACTACGACACACTTCTTGATGAGATATCTCAGCATGTGATTCATAAGCGTCATGAAGGTACTCAGGGCATTCAACAAGCCGAAGGGCATGACCATCCACTAGTAAAGTCCATGTCGAGTTTTGAATACAATCTTCCACTCATCTCCTAGCCTCATGAGGATTTGATGGTAGCCGGGCTTGAGATCAATCTTGTTAAAAATTTTAGCTCCACTTAGTTTATCCATGTCTTATAGTCTCGGGATCGAGTGTATTTAATTGTGATTTTGTTCACGGCTCGACTGTCAACATACATCCGCTAGGTTCCATCTTTCTTTGACATTAAAAGTGCAGGTACAGTATAAGGGCTAAGAGTCTCTCTCATGTATCCTCTTTCCAACAATTTATTGACTTGACGTTGGAGCTTTGAAGCTTGCTCAGGATTCATGCGATAAGCTAGTTTGTTCAGTAATGCAGCACCGGGTATTAAGTCAATGCAATGTTCTATGCTTTGGATTGGAGGCAACCCTTTAGGTAACTGTTTTGGGAACAAGTTGATATATTCATCTAATAGTTCCTTCACCTCTTAGGGTAATTCATCCCACCTCTTCATTTCTAGTAGTCGCCTAACCAAAAGGTGGGTCGGTTCATCGGCATTAATGGCCTCTTGGAGCCTGGCTCTACTCATCACCAAAGCCTTCTTCGATCCACAAGTAAGTTTCCTCTATAACTTATGAACCTCTCTTGATGGCATCAGATTCAATGTAATCTTCCGATCATCCTTCTTGAACATATAGGTATTCCTATAACTATGGTAGATGACTCTCCTATCAAACAGTCACGGTCTTCTTAGCAACACGTAAGAAGCATACATGGACAATATGTCATAGAGAATTTGGTCGGAGTAATTGCCGATAGTAAGCAGTAACAGTACTTGTCGATAGTGAGCAGCAATAGTACTTATCGAGTGACGTGTAATGCTCCTTTATCACTTAACCGTTGCAACTTATACGGCTTTGGATGCTCAACAGTTGGCAGCCTCAATTTTGAGACGAGGTTGGTTGATGCCACATTTATACAACTGCCACTATCCACGATGAGGTCATACGTCTATTCATTTACCTTATAGATGATATGAAATAAGTTCTCTCTTTGTTCTTCCTCTCGTGAGGGTTCCATACTCATAGTGCATCAGACAACCATGAGTAGCCGACCCAAGTCCTCAACATACATATTTTCCTTGATCAACTCTTTCTCGGCATTCTCGTTCTCGGTAGGAACCTCCTCCTACTCGGGTTCCTCATTTGTACTCTCTACGTCTAACTTCGGAGTGCCTCCCTTAATGACTATTGTCCTTTAGTTCAAGCACTGAGCAACCATATGTCTGAACCCCTAGCACTTAAAGTATTTGATCTTACTAATCTTCCTACCAAACCCTTACCCTTTCTCATACGTTCGGGTAGGCACTACATCTTCTGGCCGACTTTTTTGCTCAACTTTGACATCTATCCTACTTCTCGGCTTGGTACTCGGCAGCATCTAGCGACTTGCCTGTCCCAGTCGGCTAGTCGGCGCTTTGGTCATTAATTGGCTTCTTCTTTACCTCTCTACCCATTGGGCAATCCTAACAGTTTCATCCGTTGTGTCAAATCGTTGGAGTTCTACAATGTCTCAGATGTCTCTTCTTAACCCAGTGACAAACCTTGAAACTGTCCGAGTAAGTAGTTCCTCCACTTCGCATCTTATCATAAGCATTTACAATTCTTTAACATATTCATCAATAGTTCGGCTTACTTGTCTCAACTCCCAAAGCCGTATGAAAGTATCTTAGAGATATGTTTCCGGCATGAATCTATTTCTGAGCACCCTTTCCATCTTAGGCCAAGTATTGATCTCTCAGTACCTCTTTCTTCCTCTCATGGCTTGAAAATTCTTCCATTACATGGCGGCATATCCAAAAAATACAACAACAGTAGTCCTCATTTTCTTATAATTCTCATATTGGTAATAATCAAACATACGCTCCACCTTCTCTTCCCAATCCAAGTACCCGTTAACATTCCCAAACCCATTGAAACTCAGAATTCAAAGCTTCACATGGTCAGATTCTTTGGAGACTTATACATGCTCCTCTTCAAAACACTCTTCTTCGTCCTCATTAAGCTCTTTCAGGTCTATCCCTTGCCTTACTCGTCCGCCAACTCCTCCACCTCGAAATGGTCAACCTAAGTTCTGACCTCTAATAGGTTGAGCAACTTGTGGCGTGTTTTGTGCAGCCTTAATGGGTTAGTAAGACAGTGCATGAACAACTTGGGTTAGATCTACTAGAAAGTTAGCTACCTCATCAAGTTTCTTGTTAATGCTTTTGGGGAGTTTCCTAAGACGGATGCGCATATTAGACAACTCTTCTATAATCACCGGTACCAACATTTATATTTAGGTCTGTCATTTTTCCTCACAGATTTAGAATTTAAACAAATACTTCAGAAAGTGAATAACTAATAATATAGCAGTCAAATGAACTCAATAACTATCTCTGTTTCAAATAGGCAAAACAGAGTATAACAAAAATCCAAAAAGAGTTAACTATAGTTCACACAAAACCTCCGCTTTGATACTAAGATGTTGCGAACCGTAGCCAAAAGCAAACAAGGTCGATCGCTGAATGAGTCCGAGCTTGTAGAAAGCTCAAAAAAAGTTAATGGGAAAAGGTACGAAAGGTTGAAAGCAAAGGATGAAAATAGTAAACAAAACCCATGAATAGCTCCAGAGAATATGACGCAACAATGGAACTTTTGAGGATTCACAACACAATTCGATATAACGCATGAATTGGTCCAATGAAGTTACTCACCACCTAACCTTGCTTAAGGGAAAGGATAAGAGTGATGTCGAGAGTGAACAACAATGTTTACGTAGGGAAGAAGGTACTCAAAAATGTATTGAAGATTATCTGATGTCTTATAACTACAAGTACAAGAGTATTTATACCCACAAATTAGAGCAACTTGCCCAAAAGGGAAAAAACAAAAAGGATATTTCCTAAGGGGGGGTAAAGTACATGTTATAAAGGGACAAAAATGAATATATAAGAAAAATAATCATTGGCACTACAGATTCTACATGTCATACTGTATATGTGGCGATACAACATTGGCGAGATCATTCGGAGATGCGGATAAAAAAGTATAGATAAATGGGCTTACCGAGTAAGGATGACTTAATTAATCCGGATTCTCTCTCTCCGCTTCTCAGCAAAGATGATGCCAAGTAATTGTATGGCTCGGCACCAGAGAGTTCTCATCTACTTGGTAAACCACAAAATAACGAGCTGTCATACGACACAGCATTAAAGGTGATTTAGTAAGGAAGTACTTGGTTTTGACAAGAGTTGACTAGAACATAAGGATTCGACATACCTACCTCTCTAGTTCTTAGGCTCAGTTGCGAGTCAGGGGTCCGATAACTTAATTCCCATCATATCTCTTATCTTAAAGGAATTGTAAATGATCCCTTTATATTTACTTTATGTATGCTTGCAATTCTTATATTTGAAATTGACCATCTAAGTCCTTAAATTATTAAAAAAAAAAAAGACAAGTACTTTAGACTTGTACATGGCAATTATTCCCTCTAAAAAAAATAATAATAAGATATAAGAAAATATTAAGCATAATAAAATGTTTAAAACATTAAAATTTATAAAAAAGAAAGAAAACTTGAATGTTTAGTTCAGAATTATTTGAATCATTACTTTTTTTTTTTTATATTTTGAGTCATTAACATTATCAAAGTTTTAAATGACTTGGGTTTACAGGTGTAGTTGAGTCCAGTAGAACTAGTACGTCATTAAGCTTGAGCTTAACTTAAAAACTTGAAATTCAAGCTTAACTGGAGTTTAACAAAGTTTTAAATTTTGAGCTTGAGCTTGAGCTTAAGCTTAACTCAAAAATATATATAGCAAGCTCAAATTTAGCTTAATTAAATTTGAATTATTATAAAATTTCAATAAATAACCTTGAACTCAATTATATTAAAAAAAATAAAAATTATATCAAATTCGATTAAGTTCGTGAGTCTAATGAACTTTGCCCTATTCACTTTTGGGAATTGAAATTCCATTCCCTTTTTATTTCTTATTATGATGTTTTTTTTCGAATCGTAATTCCATAGAAATTCCTATTAAATAATAGGGATTCTTTAGTTCAACTAAAAAATCACGATTCTTTACAAAATTTTATATTTTTTCCAAAAATGATCTCATTTTTATTTAACGATGATCATCATCATCATTACTGCAGCTACCACCACCATCATTGCTGCTACAACCACAACCACAACCACAACCACTATCATAGCCACAGCCATCGCCACCGCCACCGCCACCGCCACCGCCACCGCCACCGCTATTGCCCTTGCTATAGTCGCCACTACCACCCTTACCACCACCATCAAGCTCAAGCGTGACTCAACTATAGTTGAATTGAATTCGAGTAAACCTCGATTCAAACTCGAGTAGTTTGCAAACCCATTTGGTTTGTTTACATCGCTACTTATGTTAATTCTATTTTAAAAAATCCATTCAATTTTAACACATGTTAACTTCTAATAGATTGAAAATAATAATCTAATAAAATAATATAATTAAATATATCAAATTAAGATTTTTCTATGTTACAATGCTTGTTTATTAGGGGATTAATCCAACTCTTTATCCAATTGTAATTTACATTCCTTTAAATATAAACAATTGAATTAATTATGAATTCATTTTAAAAAATAAAAACGAACAATTGAGTGAAAAATTAGACTAATCTTATCAAAATTTGAAGTACACGACGATAAAA
Source organism: Lumnitzera racemosa (assembly GCA_024138005.1). Classification (NCBI taxonomy): domain Eukaryota; kingdom Viridiplantae; phylum Streptophyta; class Magnoliopsida; order Myrtales; family Combretaceae; genus Lumnitzera; species Lumnitzera racemosa. The sequence goes on from JAMXBC010000008.1 coordinate 32,778,150, forward strand.
GCTTCGAATTAATCAACAAAAGAAATTAAAAACGAGAACATGAATAAAAAATTTGCTGGCAGCATTATGCGTGGGGACTTTTCCCAAGGCCGGGAGCAGCTAGCCTACCACTAAGCCACGAACATGTTCCCCTTTTTGATTTATATACCATCGTGTAATACGTCCTTGCATGACAAAATACAGTGGACTCATCAAATCGATGTTTCGCTCCTTCCTCATCCATTCCAGTCAAATATTGCCCCCATTGCAAACCCCTCAAACGCAAAATCGAAGGTTGGAAACAAGTCATGATCATTAACCTCTGCACAAGTTGCTCATAATGGAAAATATTGCAGGTGCTGTTCGGACTCGAGTTTTATACGAATACGGGTTTTTTTATGAAAAATATTATTAAAAAAAGTTAATTTTTTAAAAAAATACGAATATGATATATTAAAGGCGCATCAAATGAATACACTTTTAATTACTTATGTTTTTTATACTAAAAACGCATGCAATAGATACGCTTTTAATAGGGTAGTTTAGTAAAAATTAAACTAAAGGCACATCAAGTGAATACGTTTTCAATATCACAATTTGAACTAAAGAACTAAAGGCACATCAAGTATATGTGCTTTTAATGTAAATATTTATATTGAAGACGTATTCACTTAATGTGCCTTTAATTCAATTTTCATTTAACCTATTAATTTCCCTTCGGCTGAAACAATAAAGCAATGTTCTTCCAACCATTAACTTATAAACTAAATGGAAAGTTTGATACAATAATTAATTACATAAAATCATAATTAGTGAAACGACTCAATAAATATAACAAGTGGGGAAGAAATAAGCGCATTGGATGATCATTCAATGACCATACGAGTTGGATAAAGGAAAAAATAATTACAAATTGTAAAATAATGATAAATAAACAATGCAATGAATTACAATATATGATGAAAAGTGAATTGTATTTCGAAAAATCAATATATATATATATAATTTATAATCAGTCAATGACAATATCAATACAATGCAAAAATAAAGGAGAAAACAAAAATAATAAACTAAATATATCTATTGACGCCTACACTGTGTAAAGGTCTTCATAGCATGAAAAAGAAGTGAACGCCCCTATCTATTGCATGTATGAGTAGGCTTAGGTGGTGGATCGTCAAGCTCAAGTTTCCTAGAAAGAACTAGGTCAGCTAGATGGCCCGAATGCAATTGAGTGACGTTCTCACCCATGGATGACTGTATGCGGATAGAATGTCGCTTTTGAGAAGCTGGTAGAATCACGAGATCAAGATGTTGCTAGAACTCAAAAATCATGTATGAGCTAGATCCATCCCTAGAGTTGAATTCAGCTCCTAAAGTGGAGGTAACACTTAACTTAAGGTATGTGTTGTATCCCCTACCGATATGCGCTAGGTCTATGGAATGACGGGCATATGGTAAGATATCGTCACCAAGGTCTGCCTAAAGATGTGCCCCTCAAGCCCTGCCTCCTCGAACTCTAACTCTACCCTTAGGTGGTGCACGAGTAACTGACATCTCCTCGTCAGCAGTTAGCCCCTACTTCCCGCCGTGATCATATGAGGTAGCTCATGTACACCCTCTTACTGTGAGTAGAGGATAAGGCCACAATACTGCTCAACGAAGTCAAGTGCCCCATCTGCAATACTGAGTGCTGTAGGATAGTTAGGTACCAGTTTAACACTCATCAACGAGTCCATCTAAAATAAGTAAAGAAAATAAATGTTGGTACATATGATAGTAAGTATAAACGAGTGAAAAATAAAATAATGGACGATTTTAGATACATAACTTACATCTACAATTACATAATTTACTTAATAACGTAACAAATTTTTCTCTAAAAATAAAAATTGTATAATGTTGATTATTAATAAAATAAAAAAATTAAATAAATAAATAACATGCTTATAAATTATAGATTATTACTTGTTTCAGACGTACACTTGTATAAAGAAATGGTTCAGTACTTATGGGTAACCTCAAGTTTTCTCTATATTTTGAAAATTTCGAAAACTAATATAGGCAAAAATGAACTGTGACTGAGTACGTTGGGATATATATAGTTGGTATACTAAAGATGTATGTACTGTATGCACCTTCGATGTAAAAAAAATAAGTAACTAAAGGTATATTTACTTTATGCACTTTTAATATACCATATTTATATTTTTTAAAAAACTAACCCTTTCCCATAATTTTTTTTTTAAAAGAAACTCATATTTATATAAAACTCATTCGGAGCCTTAAGGTCTTGATGGCTTCACAATCGAGCACCCAATGTTGATGAAAGTCGTGATCTGGTAGGTCTGAGTTATCCACAATCATCGGCCAAAAGTCGGAATCGGTTGTGCGTTTCTTTTATTTTCTTCTCATCAATTTCCCTAACTTAAAACTTTTATTCTTTTTCTTTTTGTTTTATTTATCAAAGATTATAATTAATGGTATTCACACTACTCTCTTAACGGATAGACCATGTTTAATCCCCATCAAGTTGTAATATAATAGTTGACAAAAAAAAAATCCCTCTTTTCTTTTTTTTTTTAATAATTTTGTATAATATTATTTGACTTATTATATCGAATAATATTATTATTGAACTATCATAAGTTAAACACCTATTAAGAGTACATGAATTTTTAAATGGACTTAAAAGAAGTATATTTTTGGAGAACTTGGAATACAATGAAAAGTTAGATGTAAAAACGAAAAAAACAAATGAAAAAGACTCAACTTAAAAAGCCTTCTTACTTGAAAAAAAGAAAAAAGAAAAATGAGTTTTCACATTTTTGCTTTATGCCTATTTTTTTTTTTAAAAAAAAATATTGTTAATATGTTGATCCAAGGACAAAATAAAGTTTTAAAGTGCATTTTGTAAAGATTCAATCGTCTAAATTTCAGAATGAGTGTAAAACGCACATAAAGAAAATATAAAAATAAATATTAGTTATAAAATGTATGGATATGAACGAAATTTTCCGAGACATATAAATACGTAATATGGCTCGAGTATTATTCAATGTATTTTTGAAATACTTCTATCAAATACAATTTACTCAATCATTAGAATTATAGGTTGACATTGTGAATTAACATAAACCATATTCTCTTCAACTTTTAACAATATCATGTCTTCTTTTAATTGTTTATCTCCATGTTTTGTTTCCCTCGCATAAGTGAGAACAGCTGTTAAAAGTGTTGACATGGCTACTTAGTAAACCTATTCATGGTCAAACCATCTCAATCATGCTTGGTGACTTCTCACTAATAAACCCCACATTAAACCTATTTTCTTAAAAAAAAAAATTTATTGAATTATATAATTCAATTTAATGATAACATCTTTTAAAATTAATTACTTTGAGCTAATTAGTCAAATGTTTGTTAAATACTTCCCTATTTACAAAAGCCCTGATGAGACACAATCTATGTTTTTGCACATTATTACTTGTGAAACCATATCAATCACCACACATCACGTGTACCTCAGGAAATCTGGCAGAACAGAGAATTCAGAGAGTTTCTTCATATGCACAAACAAGAACAATCGACGTCCGAAAATTCGTTCCAAATCATGGCATGATGGGTTGTGCATTTTTGCATTCAAACAGGTGATTACATTAACGTTTTTCTTGTTGAAGTTTCGGGCGAAAAGTTGCTTCAAATGCACCATTGAAAACCATTTTCGTTCTTACGTTTCGGATTGTCAGCATAGCTCATGCACAAACAATCAAATCGCTATACTACGAATTGGATGAGATCTCAATTCTCAACAACCTTTACACTTTCTACACAAAACTACTCAAAGCCAACACACACACACAAAAAAAAAAAAAAAAAAAAAGGGAGCTGAAGAACAACTACAAACAAGCCCTCACTTACAATATGGATCACCAGACCTACCATGGATCATTCCCATCTAAAATTAAGGGCATAAGATCCCATTACAACAATTAAAAACCGACTGAGGAATAAGATGCATTCACCTTCCACCGGACAATTCAATAGCGTCTTGGTTATGCATTGAATCTTCTCCCCAATCAAATCTTCTCTGCAGCCTCTCATATTCTTGCCTTCGATTAACTTCCACATGCTGCCATTCTTCCCACCTTTCAGCTAGACCTTCCCCTTCCAGCATCCGCACAACCTCAGACATTGCCGGACGATCTTCTGGTGATGGCTGTGTACATAAAAGAGCTACTTTTATCATCATCTCAACCTCTTGCATGTTGTAGTTTTTGTTCAGGTTACGGTCGACGATCGCATCGAGCCGTTTCTCTCTTTCCAACTTTTTGACCTTCACTCGCAAAAGTTTTCATCAATCAATGTAATAAAAGAAGAGACATAGGATACTTGCATACAACAATGGCGCACACTCCAACATCCATTCACTGCACCTAGTGGTCATTGGGCTTACGTGGATGCTGTTATATGATATTAATAGTTCACACCGTTTACTTGTGAGTTTGGTCACCTCCAAAACCCATAGTTAGAAGAGCCAAAGAATATTAACTGTTATTCACCAAAATAAAAGAATATAAACTGTTCATTAGGACAAATTTTAGCATCAACTTGCATGCAATGCCTTCGATCATGGATGTTGTAAGTACCCAAGATGAATATTTCTTATCAATAGCCCTGCATTCGTATAGAATAGTCCATGTAAATGAAGAAAAAATTTACAACTCAATTAATTTTAAAAATTCACTCGTCTCTCCAAAGAAGAACTTGTCTGGCCTGCTGATTCTAAATGTTCAGATTTCTATTGTGAAAGCATGTACTGAATCAGCATCGTTCTGATATCTAAGCAAATCAAAAATGAACATGCAAGTGGCAGAAATAGATATAGGCACAAAACAGTAAAGCTCCTCAAGATAGCCTTACATGGTCAAGCAGCAAGACATCATCTTCTTCTTCCAAGCGTGAGAAGTCGATTGCACGTTGACCTGTTACGAGTTCTAGAAGCATAATCCCATAACCAAAAACATCCGTTCGTTCAGAGGATTTTCCAGTTGACAAATATTCAGGAGCAATATGACCCATGGTCCCGCGAACTTGGGTTGTAACATTAGTTTTCCTCACATCAACCTGCTTTGCAAGGCCAAAATCGCCAACAACAGCTTCAAAATCTTCATCAAGTAAGACATTAGCAGCTTTCACATCCCGATGGATAATCTTAGGATTGCAGTGTTCATGAAGATACTCCAGACCACGAGCTGCACCTAAAGCCACCCTTTTTCTGGTTGCCCAATCTAATACAGGCTCCCCGGGCTTCAGTTCTGCAGCAATCAACTTAGATGAGCAGATTGTTAGCAATAAATCATGCATACGATTCTATTTTGGAATCTACTGAAATTTATATCACCAAAAGATGAACAGATATAACACATATAAAGGAGCTCCCTTTGGCTGAAGAAGCCATCCATTTGCAGATGCTTTTGGCAACTAGAATCCGGTAAGAGGTATTTTGTGGCTATAATAACATGGATGTGATACCAAGAGTATACAAAAATACGTTTATAGCACATAAACATATACTCATATCTGTATACAACTGAATATATGATATTCTGAAAAAATAAGCAAGAATAATACTCATATGTACAGGTTTGAGCATTTAGAGCAGGCTGGGGATCTAAAATATACAAGATATCAGAGGAGGTCCCTTGTCCCCACACTGATTAATTCTGTGTAAATGGATCTCAATTGATGCATTAGCATACTTTGAAAAAAGAGTTGAATATAAATATAAAATTAAACCACCTCAATATACTCGTTTTAAGCTAATAATAAAGTGACTATATATCTGAAATCTAATGTATATGTCTAAATATTTAAACACACTTAAAAGGCTACAATCAATTGGATCCTTGACCTTGGCGTTAGTCTATCTTTGATCATGATTTCAAAAGCTTAACAACAATCAAATTTTTTCTTACCCACACACAAGAAATAACAAGGCTTTATAAAGCTTCATTTCCATAACTCGAAAATATTTCCTTTGCGTACATAAAATTGCTGATGACTTCAAAAAGCATCCTCAACCAAATTAGGTTGTTTTATTTTAACGCTATATTCTTTGAAGGTGTGGGGAGAGGTAGAAGGATCTTTTGTACACTAGACATATGATAGGTAATGTGAGAGGAAGAATGTTTTATAGCAACAGCATGAACCTGAAAGTTCCCTTAAGTTCATTTTGAAACAATGATGGGAACCAAGACATTTATATTGGAAAGTCATAAGACAGGAGAATTCAATAAAACCTAAATTTGTCAAAGGTGAAAAAAGTTAATAATTCTAATGCTCAATTCACAATCACAAAGAGAAAACCATTAGAACAAGAGCTCAAAGAATCCACATGATAAAGATGAAACAAGATCCTTTCACATTCTGCAAATCTTGAAGTTAAATTTAAATCATGTGGCTACACTTCATAGTCAGGAGGGACCATAAATGTTGCAAAGCACAAAATTCTGCATCTGGAATTCATTTGATATCTTTATTTATGATTGCAAATGTTTCCAGTGCTGGTTAGATATTGAAATGAATGTTTTATGTTTCCAGAAGACGAAGAAAATAGAACAGTAAATGAGAATAAAGAACCGACAAACAAGAACAAGTGATTTTTTTCTCAGAAAATTCATCATTGAACTGAAAGAAATAATTGGAGGTTTGATCAATGAAAAGTATTCAACATAATGTTATGCTATATTACTTTCCAGTTACCATTACTCAACCTAGTACAAATCTTATATTAAATATGTCCTTTTCTCTCACTAGCACTCCTGTCAATGCAAAGTACCACTGTGTTATGAACCAAGCTTGCAAGAAGCAACCAAGGATCTTTACAAATAAGAATGGATGGAATGTAGTACCATAATCAATAAGGCAACAAGGAACAAGAACCCCATTCATAGGAAATAAATTGAATTAATATATCAGGATCATATATAAAAGTTGACACATTGGCTACAAACATTTATGATATTAAATTTACTTACCTCGTAAGCGATATGCAACACTTAAGTTTTGCATATATGGATACACCAACAGCCGTTCAGTGGGAGTTGTGCAAAAACCAATTAGCTTTAAAAGGTTCCTGTGAACAGCAATGCTTATCATCTCAACTTCACGTTGAAAGGCTGCATCTCCCCCAGGACTCTCAAAATCTGTTAACCTTTTCACAGCTATTTTTGTGTTGTCAGGCAGTACTCCTTTGTAAACCTTTCCAAAACCTCCCTGTCCAAGAACATTTTTCTCATTGAAGTTGTCTGTTGCTAGCTGCAATTCTCTCCATGCAAATCTTTTCAACTGACCAAATGCAATTCTCCTGTCTACTTCACCTGACCATGTGAAAAGAAAAATGTACAATATTATGAGTAAGATTGAAATATAAGCAATGAACAGGAAATATGTACTAACTGAAATTTATGTTGTTCTAGTTGGTAAAGAAGACATTGTAGAACTTCAACATGCCAATATAAAAAATAGTGCTCAATTGTGAAGCAGGAAATATGCATCTATATACTGCATTATATATCCAACTAAATGGTTTGACCACTTCCACTTAAAACTAAACTTAAAATTCAGCTTGACAGTCTCACAACATGTATCAATAAAGGACAGACAGAGTTGAGCGTTAATTATGTCTTCTAAGCTAGCAATGCCATGAATTATCAAAAGTTGCTGAACTTTCAAGTATAATAGCAGACATTACCAATGAAAAAACCTCTGAGATCTGGTGGTTTTATTTTGAAAATTCTGAAGAATATGTACTAATACACCATTCCTGTCACACATGAACTTAATGGTTCACAACAGGTTACTTTGCCTCATATAATAGAGCAACAAACTCTTTCTAGTTAATTTTATTATCGTTTGAAAAGAAAAGTGGGGTAAATCAATTTTTTGTGTGATTATACTTGGAATGAAATTGTGTACAAGACAAAACTTCATATAAGAGAAAAGTTTAACAACTGAGACAACAAAGCCAAACTGTGACTAAATTTTGGGAGGACACCACCTAACTCTAATGCATGAAACACAAATGTCTGATGCACTTCAAGTGAGTACAGCTTCATTTTATGTAATTTCCTGAAACTCCACAGGTTTCCCTTTTATTATCAATAGAACTACACAATTATGAACAAAAAACCATTAATTTTTGTACTTCAGTAAGTACTTTAATTGCATAAGATATGATTATACCCCTATTATTTACATAAGTCCCAGCAGCACCAAGGTGTCCTTGTTTTGAAAATATGCACCTATAATAAGAAGCATAATTTTCTCCCCCCTTCCCCAACCCACCATATTTAGGCCAGAAGGTGCATAGTCAAAACATTGTAAAAGCAAAACCAAATTTCAAAACATCAAGAGCCTAGGTGAGGCCTGTATGGTCTAACACATCTTCCTAACTATGGATTCCACTAGCAGAGCCTGTCTTCGAGTTTCCTATCATTCCTCTGTCTGCACAAATAATAAATCCATTCTCCACTAAAGAATCTGAGGGTGATTGTTGGAAGCCATTGAATTGACTCAATATATTAAGTTCCATATGCAAAGTGAAATTGTGGGAACATGAATCTGTATGTAAATCTGGGATTGGGTTAAAATGGTCCTTGGAGGAGGCAGGCGCACGACAGTATGACCCTGTGCTTCTGAAGTCCAAAATACCAGGGTTGCATTAGTGATTTGTGTGTTAAACTAGTAAGAAAGGGTTGTAGGCAGGAATGGTGGTGTCAGGAAGATGAGGGGTGAGCAAGGGAAGGTAGGAGATTTGAGAGGAAAGAGAAGATCGATAATGATGTGGAAGGAAGTATGGAGGAAAGGAACTCCATTTGTGTTCTAACCCCAGGAAGAGAGTTATTTAGGACAGATTTCTAGAGAGAATTCATGGCATTTTCCCTCTCAATAGAAAGAAAAAGAAAAAGAGGGAAAAAAGTTTTTCTGTTTAGACAATGAATAACATAACTTGAAATCCCCAAAGCAAATATAACTCTTATAGAAGACAAACATAGTGTAGCTTTTGTCATTCTCATAGCACACTATTAAAAGTTATTTTCTACAAACTGTAGCTTCTACAATCCAGATAAACTTTCCATTAAAACTGTATCCAGTCAGCAATATAGTTTACCATAATCATGCTTATATCAGAAGCAACTAATTTCTAAAAATCTAATACAAACCTGCAACATCCACAAATACTTCACGCTTGTACCCCTTGTGCCTACCCTTATATAACAAAAACAATGAGACAACAAGAAGCAGCATAACGAGCCCCCCAACAATACCTACTATAATTCTAACCTTGGGCTTATTGGAACCACCTGTCAAGAGAGAAAAAAGCACAGCAGCAAAGACAACCAGTTAAATTCTGTATCAGAAAACATGACTGCATTATGGTTCAATCACAAATCAGACAATGACTAGCTACCTGATTCACCACTTTCAGATGCACAAGGTTGGGGTAAATTTATGCCACAATTCAAGCTATTTCCAGAAAAACTGCAATAACACCCATAATAACAAATCGTCATGAAGACGAATTAGTCAGATTCAAATATTTAATATGGCTGGAGAGATAACTATAGAATTTGGATCTAAAATTAGATAGAATTAAATGCAATTCATCAGACTGAAAAGTTACTTTACAATGATCACCACATTCATACTTGTATTGGGGCACTTGGAATAGTTGTCGAGGAATTTCACCACTCAAATCATTATCAGCAAGCTGGCTGCACAAGGATCGCTAGTTTTTAAGGAATATTCATGAATGATATAATGAAAGGCAAATATAAATGAATGCAGCAAACATATATATATATATAGAAATCATTATCAGCAAGCTGGCTGCACAAGGATTGCTAGTTTGTTAAGGAATATTCATGAATGATATAATGAAAGACAAATATAAATGTACACAGACAAATACACACACACACATACACATATAATACGTACATAAAACAATCCAGAACCAGATGATGAGTGAATTATTCAAACAACATTTTCAGAGCATATTACACAAGGAAAAAACATGCCCTATATCCTGTTGTGTACAAGGGATTATTGCTTACAGATTGATCAAGTTAGGTAGAGAAGCAAGTGATTCAGGAATTGTTCCACTGAGGTTGTTTTGATTCAGCATCCTGCTTGGACAATTGTCAACATCAGTGCCGTCCTTCAAGGGATTTGGAAAAAGAGGAAAAAAAAAAATTAGAATTGTAGGACGCACAAGAACTGAAGCTTTCTAAGGTTTCCAAGGGAAGCTGGTATTTGCCCAGTCAGTCGATTGTTTTCCAGATCCAAATTGGTCAAATTAGTCAAATTTCCAACCTCTTCAGGTATCTCACCAGTTATTCCATTTCCTTGCAATGTACTGCCAAATTGCAACATAAAAACATTCAAATTCCACAAAATTTTTCCCCTTTAATTAATTCTATTTGAGTTTAGCAATACAACCATCTAATCTAAAAGCTTAAACTTATAAATTTGATATAATCATTTATATTTATCACTTCACACCCTCCCTCACTTGTTGGCTGGAACTTCGATTGAAGCCCCATCAAATGGGTAACTTAATTAAATAAGGTTTGAATGACAAGTAACAAATGACCTAGGTCATCCTACCTGGACACTATATCTAATAAGTCCTCTACTTCATGTCTTTCAATCAAGTCCAGCTCACAAATGGGAAAGAGTGTTAAGTAACAAATATGATATCCTACATGATATCTGTAAACTTGAACTTATAAATAAGATGGCTAATCTTAACTATATCCAACACACGAAATTTGCATGTTCATTCAACTCAATGAAATACACAACAAAATAGTCACATTAAAAACCAATTTACTTTGATTTTTATATGGAGAAATCGTACTAAGTGTAGTATCGTGTTTAATTAATAATGTATTGTACAAAGAGTTATTTATAGACTACAAGGGTATAAATACATAGGATTAGGGTTTGTAACCTTGTGATATGAAAAGACTACACTTACCCTAGTAAACTAAATATATATTAGATACACAATAATAGAAATTAGTAAAACAGTATTAAGTCGAATGGCTGATAGCTAGAAATATAAGTCAAAATGGCATATGAACATCATGTCCATTTAATTCATTTGAAGCAAACAAAGGTAAATAATTATCCCTCTTTTCCTTTTAAAACAAACATATAAATTATTGCTATGGTCCATATCAATCCCATTTCCCATTCTAAACTTTGATCACATAGCAAAGTACAATTAAATGATTCAAATCCTTGATAGTATCTTCATTTGCCAGAATCATTCCATCCTCACTATTATTGATCAAAGTTGAGTGCATTCAAGTCACAAACATATCTTAAAAGATAGACACTCTTGTGCAATGACAAATATAAGCCTATTGATTCACCAAAGAAAAGGAAAATGTAATGCTATCCATTAACCACAAATATTAAAGAAGAAGAAGAAGAAGAAGAAGAAGTTAAAGAAGGCATGAAAAAGGAAATAACATTTTTCCAATATCACCATGCTTACAGGGCATTAAGCGTAACTAGAACTCCGATCTTTGGTGACAATGTACCAGAGAAATTCATAGATGACAGTGTTCTGCAATCCAGAATCATTAGATAAGAGATTAACATCTTGAGAAGGCTATAGCATACTTAAGACAGCTAAAGCACTGTGGAGCACAAGGGGAAAAACTTACACAGATGTTACTTTAGTGCCATCACAGATGACATTTGTCCAGGTACATGGGTTTACTTGATTTGGATTCCAGTCAGTAAGCTGACTACTAGATGCATTCAAGGAAGTTCTCAATGCATCGAGAGCTTCTCCTGAAAGAAGATTCCAGTGTTAGGAATTTAGTGTTATCCATCATCTTAGCAAAGCCAAAAATCCTTGGTGAATATTGGAGTGGTAATATATATATATATATATACACATGCAGAGGAATACTGGAGTACAACTACAAAATCACACATCCTTTTTTTTGAGGGGTTATGTGAGATGCTTCTTAATTTTCATAATAAAGTAAAAGATACAAAGAGAGGAAGCACACAAGACGCATACAAAATAAATGTAAACAACAAGAAAACAAAAATATGTTTAGGTCGATAAAATGGCCCTAAAGCTCAAAAGTGCTTCTTATGAAAATTCAAGCATATATAGTGTGTACAAAATTTAAAGGAAACGAAATTAAGTCCTCAAAAGAGCTTTAGTGGAACAAGCTTGCTTCCAAACATGGTGTTGATTTCTTTCCTTTTAATCATACAATCATTATCTCTTTCTTTTGCTTCCCACTTAGACATATTCCAGAAGAAGAAAGTAGAGAAAATAAAAAGATGAGACCTGCAAGGCCTTTGAGATGTCTAAGCCAAAAGTTCCTCAACTTCTCGCCAGACTTCCATAGTAAAATCACACTTAAAGAAAAGTTCATGAGTTTCCACCTCCTTATCACAAAGGTAGTAGTGTTCTGAACTAACTAAACACCAAGATATCAACTTATCCATGGTTTAAATTCTCTCAAGTGCAATAAGCCACAGGATAAATGCATGCCTAGGCATAGTAAACTTGTTCCAAACTGTTGCAAACCAATCAATCATCAGAGGAATTTTCTCTGACAAGATAATAGACCATTTTGGTAGAGAGGTCCTTAGAAGGATTCCTCCATATCAGTTTATCAAGAGCAGAAAGGCCTGCCTCATGTTACCAAGGCGCTAACTTATACACCTCCAAAATACCCCATTAGTCCATTCCCAATATGCACCATTAGTAAATGAGCATAAGCAGGGCTTTTTCGGCCAACCAACCTACCTTTAAAGGAGTTCCCTCAACGGATCATACCAAAAGATATGGCATTACCTTCACCAAACTCTTATTTCAAAAGCTGAAGTGCAAGATCCCTAGATTGAAGAAGCTTTTCTCCAAGCCCACAAAGCATCATCAGGACTTTTACATGCCAAAAGTTACACCCTCTTAGCATTTTAGATTTAATGCAACTGGGCCAAAAGGAGTCACCATAATCCATACAAAGTTCTAGATATGCTTTGATTAGGCTACACAAATCCTTAACCATGTCCTTAAACCTTAGGTGATCCTTATAAAAATCAATGTATCTAATGAAAGACTTCCATTAGCCATGATTAAAATTTAGATCGACAACTAAAGGACCATGGTCAAAGATTCTAAGCTAAGAACTTAAACTTTTGAAGCTTGCAACTCATCGACCCAATCACTACTTACAAGAGCCCCATCTTGTCGATGAAGGATGGGATTAAAAGAGATGCGAGGTTTAAGTCTGGAAGACATTAGAGGATCTTGCATTATCTACCTCTAACTCAAAATTCACTTCATTGAATCACTCCATACCCCTAGTAAAAGATTAATTTTCACCGGTTCTTACCACAATACCTTTACATTTATTAAAATCCCCCAATATAATCCATGGGCTACAAGTAATTTTCTTCAAAATTTTTAAATCAATCCATAAAGCCTCCCTCCCATCCATTGTGTTTTTCATATATACAAAGTTGACCGAAATGAGATTGTCCATAGGATGGAGATAGCAAGAGTAATGAATTAGATAATTCATACTCATATTTGAATATCCCAAATACCCGCCTCCATAGGAAAACTAATTCTATACTCAATTTGACTTAATTAGATAGTGAGTTTTCAACATCAACATTAGACTATTTCATTTTCTTAAGTTCGGTTTTTCTTAAGTTAAATCAGGGTTTGAGGGATTATATTTAATTTACTTTATACCCCCTCCCCCTCCAACACTGAACACCGAACACCAAACACCAACACAACTAGCGTTTGTCAACAAGGGTTACTCTCCCTTATGTTCACCACCAAATACCCACCTCCATCCAACCCAAATATGACTAGATGGGTATGCCTCAATCTACCAAGTGGGAAGGGTGTAGGGCCTAATAGCATCAAAGTTTGGTCTTTCACCTTCATCGCTAAAATACCAACAAGAGAGATGTTATGATCACAACATAAATAATTAACTTCCTTAACTTTTGGGGGGGTTGTTAAATCCCTTAATACTCCAAGATGCTAACTTGATATTTACAAGAGGAAGAAATGAGTTTAGAGAACCCCCAACTTTCTCTCTTACCTTCTTTTCCCTACCTCTCTTCTTTCTCAACTTCTTATTTTTTTACCAAACTCCAAGTTTACTCCTCTTCCCGATCCAAAGAAGCATTGCTTGCACTACCCCTCTCTTACCATCTGCATCTCTCTAACCATCGACAGGGGTGCTAGAGTGGGCTTCTACCACTAAGGAGGAAGCTAGGCTAATCTCACAAGCTACACTCTTTGGTCTATGCCCTTAGATTCCAGCCTCATCAACAAAGCCATCTTGCTAATCTGCATCAAATGGATCAATTGAAGAACCTTCAATGCATTGCTGCCAGGTAAAAGGATTCGGGCTTTTTCACTCCAAACTTTCAACAATAGTCTTAGCTTTGCCCTTACCTAAAAGCTTACTAAAGTAGTCACTTTAACTATTTTATCCCCAATCACTACACCTTTATTAAACTTCATAGGCTTACTCTTTTGGGCTTCTCTAGTAACCTCCAAGGGATCCTTTGTACTGTGCCATTAGATACAACCTTAGGGTTCTTGGTACCATCTTAAGGAGGACATTTGTTATCAATGTGTCCAAAAATACAACATTTTACCACATCTAAGAGGAAGAAGGTGGTATCTCGTATCCACTCTACAAACTGAACCATCAGGCACAATCCATGTAAAAATCTCTTAAGAACTCTCCAACAGTGTGGCAAAATTCTTCATCATGTAAAGAAAGAAAATCCTCTCTAGCCTTTCCCCCTTAACTTTTTCTCATCCCTTCTTATCTCGTATCTCCCTCACCTAACCCTCTTTCTCCTTATCTACCTTACCCATCCCCATTCCTCTTCTCTAACCCCCCAATCATTCCCCCATCTTTTCTCCCATTTCTTTAGTTTAAGTTATTAGTCAGTTCTTCTTTTAAGGTTTCGTTTCCCTATTGTTCTCGTCTATCCTATAATTGGTATGTCCCCTCCACCATGAGAAACTTTG
The DNA here is from genome assembly GCA_024138005.1 of Lumnitzera racemosa. Taxonomy (NCBI): domain Eukaryota; kingdom Viridiplantae; phylum Streptophyta; class Magnoliopsida; order Myrtales; family Combretaceae; genus Lumnitzera; species Lumnitzera racemosa. Next base: position 32,793,244 of record JAMXBC010000008.1, read on the forward strand.
TCTGGAGAAAAAAAAAAGTATCCTTCAATATGTCTTTGGTCCCATCCGAAGTGATGGACGTTCCAGGCAAAATGAAGAAACGCAAAAGTAAGAAGTCTCTACCTTCCTCAGCCTAAGAGGTATCTTCTAATGGGAGAAGTGTAACGGTTTCTAGTATGAAGGAAAAGGGAAAAAAATTGGCTTCTTGTGCGAAACCCAAGGCAGCTGATGTGATATCTCGTCTCCTCTCTAAAAAGCTCCCAAACAGCCCTGACAAGTCAAAAAAACAGCCAATTGGAAAAGCTCCCAAACAACCCTGACAAGTCAAAAAAACAGCCAATTGGAAACAACACCCTTGTTTCCATTCCTAATACAGGGCCTCTTCCTGAGAAACAAAAGGAAGGTAGACTTCCTTCCTCTTTTATGGAAAGTCAAAGTTCCACGAGTGAATCTATCCTAAAGGAAATAACCAAAGTGGCAGACGAAGTTGAAAACTCTACACTCAAAGACAAAAATGGAAATATGACAAGTGAGAAACAATCTTCATCAAAACCACCATCTTTTGTACAAATAGTATTACAAAACCTCCCTACGTTGCCAATGCCACTCATCAACGTTCCCTCAACTATTACATGCCATCTAAGCTAGGAGACATGATATGTGTTGAGCCTCCGACGTCCATATCCATGTTTAACAAGAAAATCTGGAGGAATACTCTCTTGGGCTACTTTCTTCGCTATGGCCTGTCTTTCCTTTTAGTCCAGAAAATTGGAAGAAACTTCTAAAAGGACAAAGGCCTAGTAGAGGTTCTAACAAATGGGTGCAACTTCTTCTTCTCCAAATTCAAAGATGAAGCCTCCTTGCTCAAGACCCTGAGCCAACGATGGACATTTGCTAGCCAAACTATCATCCTTAAGCGCCAGTCTATCAAAGTTGATTATGACAATGTCATCGACGAAGCTTCCAATTTAGATCAAATTATGAGGTGTGCCAATGGAGTTCTCCATAGAGATGGCATTAGTTATGTGGCGAGCACTATTGGAAGACCTCTCTAAGTAAACTTGGTCACAACTAGAACCGAGAGAATAAGATTCGCCTGTATCTCTGTGGAAATAGACGCCGATGCCACCCTCCCCTTTACATTTGCCGTCAAGAGAGCAAATGAGAAGATAACCATGGTAGATGTAGAATACGAAAATGTCCCCTCCCACTACTCCAAGTGCAAAATTTTCGGGCATGCAATGCACAGTTGTCCATAGTGTAAATCTAGAGACCCTAAAGATTAACTATGCACCAACAAATGTGAACCCTGACCCTAAGGTAAATAACGCCTACAAGGAGTTTATTATAGAGGTTTTATCAGCTGCAAAAGGAATAGTAATCAGAGAAGGGAAACATGTTAAAAAACACACCCTAACTACCCCCAATAAGAAGAAAGACAAACATGCCACCACCAAGGTTTTGTCCTCTGATAGTTCCTCATCTAAAGTACTAAAACATACAGCAAATGTGACCCCCGAATCTAAGTAAGAGAGGAAATGTCATCCATTCTCTAGCGAATTCAACAAAGAGGAAGTGTCCTCTTTAGACTCCTCTCAATCCATAGTGCCCGAAACCCAAGATGGCCATCAATTTGTGCAAATAAGTTGTCCATCCCCATAGATTTCTATGAAACAGAAGAAAACAAGGAAAAAAAGGATAAAGTTGACTGGAGGTGACTCCAAAGGCGACTTGGCTTGACAAAGGCTAAAACCTAGTGTTTCCTTTTTTGCATCTTTCTTTACATTTTCAATAAATGTTAAATCTTTGGAACATTAGGAGGCTCAATGACCCCGCAAAAACTACAGCTATGAAAAGATTTTGTGTCTCTAACAAGATCTCTATGCTAAGTTTGGAAGAAACAAAAGTGAAATCAAATAAAGCTTCCCCCGTATGAGTGAGGATTTTTTCGAATTGGAACCTAGAGTACCACCCAAACAGCCGAATTTGGGTGGCTTGGAACCCTATGATCTAGTCAATTAATATCTCTATCTACAATAGGCAATTCCTATATTACAATTGCCACCTTCTAAAGGAGGATACCGACTTCTAGTTCACCTGTGTCTATAGTGCTAACTCCTTTTCTGATAGGGTAAGCTTATGGTCCAACCTCTTACTCATTAAAGCATCAATCTAGGATCCCTAGATTCTAGGGGGAGATTTCAATGAGTGTCGATTTATAGAAGAGAGAATTAGAGGAAATGAGATGATAACCCCATGTATGGATCACTTCAACTTCTTCTGCACTGAAGCTGAACTATAAGAGCCTAAGCCTATTGGTCCCATGCATACCTAGACAAATAAAAACCCAACCAACCTTATCATGAGACGATTGGACAAATTCTTGATCAATCTCAAATGGTTACAATCTTTTCCGATTTTTTAAGCCACGGTTTGTCTACCAAGTATCTTTGACCACAGCCCCATTATTGCACATATCCATCAACATGGTTAGAAAAAGAACTCTCTTTAAGTTTTTCAATTTCTAAGGCAAAGACCTCCTTTTTCTCCCGCTGGTGGAATGGATTTGGAATATGGCAGTAAACGGTTCTCTTATGTTTAGAATGGTATCGAAATTGAACCTACCATAAAAGGAATTGAGGGAGCTCAACAAGAAACAATACGCCAACATTTCTAAGAGAGTCTCTCTCAGTTTAGGTACTCTAGAGAATGTCTAACTTGCTAACTAAGCTGACCTAACACAAGCCAATTAGGCCTCAGAGAAAAGAAGGTTCAAAGAATATTACTTACTTGTAGTGATTGAGAAGTCTTTCCTAAGACAAAAATCTAGACAAATATGGCTAGAATTGGATGATAGGAATACCTCTTATTTCTTTTGCTCAATTAAACAAAAGCACTCCAAGGATGGTATCCACTCTATAATCTTAGAGAATGGATCTTATACAACAAACAAATGAGATATTTAAGAAGTGGCCATAACTTTTGTCTATAACCTATTGACCACCCCATCGCCTACCCTAGCAAATCTGGATTCCCTTTCCTCTTTAGTGAAAAGAACAATCCCCTTAGAGGATTGGCATCACCCTATCAAACCAGTAGACAATGACAAAATTAAGTAAACCTTGTGGTCCATCCCTAAGGACAATGCATCGGGTTTAGATGGATACAATGCAAACTTCTTTCAACTAATGTAGCACATTGTTGGAGAGGAAATCTGTCTAGCCATCAAAGATTTCTTTACTTCAAGTAAACTCTTAAAGTTTTTCAACTCTACTTCCTTTATATTGGTTCCAAAGGTGTCCACTCCAGAATCGTTTGCGGATTTCAAACCCATATCATGTTGCAATGTGCTCCAAAAGTGCATCTCCAAAATTTTTGCAACCCGCATCCAAAAAGTACTACCACGTCTTATTGGTAGAGAACAATTCACTTTCATTAAGGGCAGGAGGATTATTGATAACATTCTTATTGTGCAAGAGCTTATGTATGAATACCACAAGGAAGCTAATAGGGCTAGGCGTACTTTAAGATTAACATCATGAAGGCTTACAACCATGTCAACTAAGCCTTTTTAGAATGCCTTCTTGAGGTAGTAAAGTTTTCTCCCATCTTTGTCCATTGGATATATGCATGTGTATCCTCCCCAAAATTCTCTATATGCTTAAATGGAGAGCTAGTAGGGTTCTCCACTAGTAATCGAAGACTAAGACAAGGGGATCCTATTTCCCCTTACTTCTTTGTCCTAATCAGGGAGATCCTATCAAGTTTTCTACGCAAAGTAACTACCACCTAAGGTTTCAAATATCATTGGCACTGTAAAAAAAAAAAAAATCTCACCCACCTTTGTTTTGCTGACGACCTTCTCATCTTCTCCAAAGGTGACTTAACCTCCACCTTGCTCATTTATCAAAGCTTACAATCCTTCCCAGCTCTTTCAAGCCTCTAAGTGCATCCAAGAATAATATCTCTTTAGTGGGGTCAACTCAACAAGTAAAGCTCAGATTTTGGCATACACAAGGTTTAAGGAAAGTAAATTACCAGTAAAACATTTGGGTATCCTACTCATCCCTACAAGAATCAACCATACACATTGTCGCATTTTGATTGAACAGCTCGCTGCTAGGATTAACAACTGGTCTTCTAAATTTTTATCCTATGCCAGTCGGGTCCAATTGGTCAAAAGTGTGCTTTTCTCCTTACAAGTGTATTGGGCATCCATATTCATCCTTTCGAAGAAAATCCTCAAAAGCCTACAAACAAAAATGTTGCAATTTTTATAGAATGAGACGGCTGAGACTAAAGCTAAAGCAAAAGTATCTTAGGAGGACTTATGCTTACCAAAGAGGGAAGGTCGTTTAGGAATTAAGGACATCACCTTATGGAATAAAGTAGCCCAATTGAAACACATTTGGCATGTGAATGTGGACCATAAAGGCCTTTGGCCAAGATGGGTAAGTGATGAAATTCTTAAAGGTAGAAATTTTTTATCCCTGCTAAACACGACATAATGCTCTTGGTCTTGGTGCAAAATTCTTTAAGCAAGGAATTGGGCAAGACAATTGTTCTCTTGGAATATAGGAAATGGCAAGCGCATATCCCTTTGGTATGATCTATGGCACCTAAATAGCCCAATTACAAAATGGATAGGTGAAAGGAGCATTTATGCCATGAATTGGAGAAAAGAGACAAGATGATGCGACATTATCAAAGGACTTACTTGGTGTTGGCCAAAAGGGGATAATTGGGACATCATCAAATCTATTCTACCTCCTTTGATAACACCTAAGTTAGGTATTAAAGATGAGTTTATTTGGACAGTCAACCTTAGCAAAGGATTCTCCATCAAGTCAACATACAACCGACTGAGAAGGAAATGTCCTACCACTCCTTGGCAAGCCGTTGTTTGGAACAAGAGCAGCATTCTTCGCCACTCTTTCTTCCTATGGCTTACTATCAGAGAAACGCTTCTAACTCAAGATAAGTTATTCCATTGGGGTATAATATCTAAGAATTGCTACTATCTTTGTGCAATTGAGGAAGAAAACCACCAACATCTATTCATCAATTGCAACTTCATAAGGAATGTATAGGCAAACATCAAATGTCAGCTCTTCTCCTCTTAGACCAATGATCTCCCAGCTAGCTCCATGGCATCTTTTGTGGCAAACTTCTACACTCTAGGCTCTCCTATAGTTAAAAGGATTCCATCCATTGTGTACTATCAAATTTGGAAAGAAAGAAGTTCTAAGCATACAAGAAGTGCTCCTACTCCAGTTGCAAACTTAGCTAGGGTTATTTTATCTTATATTGACGCATAGCTTTGAGTTTCAACGCCATCTTCGTTTATCATCCACATTCCTTTGTTTTATGAATGTAGATCACAAACTACGTTTCCTTATATATCCTTCTTGGATTATATATTCCTATTAATACAAATTTCTGACATTACCCAAGAAAAACTCTCTAATAGTATCCATTCCCACTTATGCACGAACATAGCATACACACTTATTGGTGGCAATGACAATGTCAAATCATAAGGGTTTCCCTAAAGCACTAACCACATATACAATCCCATCATTATGGAGAAATTCCATGGAAAGTCCCCATAAATTCACCTAAACTAGCATTTTTTTCAGGTGTACTGGCAAAGGTAAGGGCATGTCAATCTTCCATCTTTCCAAGACGAAAAGTAGGAGTTGTTAAAGATAGGTTGAGGCTAGAAACCACTCCTAAAGGTATGTAGTGGTTTTGGAGAACACTGATGAAACCACTTTACTAAAATTGCTTACACAGCTTTTTTTGCCATCTTTATCATTTCTTTTAAGGCAAAATCGCTAAAGGAATCTTACTTTTGCTTGAATAAGGAACTAAAGTGATATGCTTTTCTCTGTTGCTTCAAACATCCAAGCAAAAAAGGGAAAAGACCCTTTGTCTAAAGGATAAAGAAAAGCCTGCACCACGGCCATCTTGTCTAGTCAAACTAGGATTAGTCACATCACAACTTTGCTTTTCTTTACTAGAGGGCGCCCCACAATACCCATATTGATATGAGAATCCAATGAAGCTACCTCAGACACTTCATCCAACACCACCTTAGAAGGTGGTTCATGGAGGATGAAGAGGTTTTCCTCTCATCTCAATGCATAGAGCTAATGCAACCACCAATCGGTGGCTTCAAGGCCTTACCTAAGGTGGAAGCCTTCTTAGGCTAATGTAAGGTAGTCTTGTACAACATAACTTAAAACTCGAGGGTGTAAGAAAGAAATGACCAAATTTCAAAAAGTAAAGAGGAAAAAAATAAATACATAAATAAAGAGGCAATTAAATCACAGAAAGATCAATTGGTTGAACAACGAAAATAAGGAAGAAGGTCTAAGTGCTCAATATGTACTGTAAAAGAAGTGGTCCCTTAAGAGGGGGGTGAGGGAAGAAAGAGAGGTTTAGGGAGAGAGGTCTAGAGAGAAAGCAGATGATTTTATCTCTCTGGACATATTCAATTGCATGGAACTTATTGATATTCCGATATTGACTAAGTTAGAATGAGCAACCTTAATTCCTAGATCTTCACAAAAGTTGTATTTTGAGTGAATAATCTGCCCCTACTCCATCTTCCAGACTGAAGAAAAACCACTCTCTTTCAAACAGCTGATGGGAGCTATCACCATACATCTCTTCTTCCACATCATATGTCAAACAATCCTCACAACAAAGCTCTTGGAGCATGTGATGTAATCTTTTTCCAGTATATTCATTTATTTTCTAGAATAAGCTCAAAACTCATCAAATAAATATAAATAGCTAGACTAGTCCACTGCACAAAATAGAAGGAGCAGATTGTATAAGAAGGTGTAGCAAAAACGTATGGGATTATGCACTACTAACCAATAGTGCAGAGACCAAAACTCCTAAACTATTACTTACAACCCAAATCTGACCAGGATTCAAAAAGAGTTTAGAATTCTTGTATCCAAAGGTCTTGGTAAAAGCTAAGGTCTTCCTAGTCACTCGATCGCAATTGTGAGGAAGCCTCCAATTCTTCTAGAGTTCCTTTCTTGCCAAATGTAGTAGCAAGTAGCATCAAAGACCTTCCTCAATAGTTGATTTAATCGATTGTATGAGCCTTGGAACATCGTAGCATGGTCCAATGTCAGCCCATAAACCATTATTCACCATCGAAGGATTTTTCCCAAATTTGTTCGTTTGTCTCTAGCAAACTGGCATCCAAAAAACAGATGTTGATGGGTCTCTTCATCACTTTAATGGATATAGCCCTCACCTCAATCAGCTATGCTCCAACCAGTCAATTTATACTGAGCTTCCCTAATGCCACCAACCAAAAAATGAAACAATTTCTAGGAATTCTTGGTTTTTGCCATACCAAATGCACCAAGGAGCAGAATTGTCTAGAGGGTTATCAAGAGAGCAAGTTTCTTTAATGGACATTGGTCTAGGAGGCCTCTTTTTCCAAATGAACCTATCTTCAACACTGTTCTTGGCCTCAAATCATGCCCAGTTTCTTACTTGATTACTTCCCATAGATCCAGTAGGACAACTCCAAGAATCCCCTGAAAAAATTGAATTAAGCTTGGGGTCTTCAAGCTTCTTTCCCTAGCGAATTCATTAAAGATCCCTTGATCCATTCATCATACCATAAAGAAATCTTATTTGCATAACTCACTTCACTTCAACATCAACTTAGTGCACTCCTTCCCTTGAAGTATCTTCCTCTAACACCTGGATGGGTTAACAAGAGTCTTTACTGCCCAAAAGCTTCTCCCCTTTAATGATTCATTTTGCACCCAGCTTAGGCAATTAAGCAACACTATCTCTTCACAGACACCCATAACAACTGTCCTTCAGGCAAATTTGGGACTTAAGGAACTAGTGTCCAAATTCTTTAACAAAGCTTTCAACTTTCTAATCTTGGTGTATCACCAACATTATCTCAATGAGTATTTAGAGTTCTGACCATTACAATGGTGCAATAATTTTTCATGTACTCCCTTTTATATGATGTAAGGCAATATTTGACTCATAACCTAAAACCAACTCAATTTATATGAAGGCTAAGTCTTTTTTCATCTTGGAAAAGTTTGATTCACTTCATAGTACTGTTCAGCACATGCAATCCAACACATAATATCCATGCCACCAAACAACAGCAACTCTAGCCTCTTTCCACTGCACACATTTCTTACAAAGGGTCACTAGAGCTCACATCCCATTGATCCACATTATGTGCAACAACACTTGGCTGTTGAACTCACTCCAGATTGAGCTTAAGGTCTTGCATAAAGGAATTCGTATGGTTTGATTCAGACCTTGCATTTCATTCCATAAATGTGGATTCACCCACGTTATGCTACAAAGGCTCCCATAGAATGCTTCGTTGCCCATGGAATGCATCTTTCATTGGAGTTCGACGGAGCTAAAGACTCTGTCTCAACATTAGCTACAAACTCTGAACTCTTCTCCTCCACTCTTGTTTGCGGAAACCTCTAATTGTGTGCTTAAATCATCAATAGAAGCCAGCTTCTCACAACTAGAGGTAGCTTCCCAAGAACTTCAGCAATCTGTTTGTGGTTGGAGTCATTTTCTTAATTAAGCATCACTGTCTTCTTTAGATTCTCCACTCAAGTTTCCATGTTCACCATTTCATTGTCATCTTCTCAGGAATCCAGTAGACCAAACAAACTGATAGAAACTAAAAGACACTAGAACTGTTCTTATTAAAGAAAAAGTGATTACAAACCTTATATGATGGAATTAAGACCAACATCACAGCAAGAAGCTCCTATGTGCAGAGCTTATAGCTCCTTAAGTCCAAACAATCTGACTCAAAAATTGTGCTAGAATGGTCTTTCTTCTTGATTAACCCTCTATCAATACACCTAATATCAACTAACCCTTTTTTTTTGGGGGTGGGGGGTGGGGGTTGGTAAATGAATTATAATATCATATCATCAACTAACTTGCAACACGAATAATCCATTTTTATAACTAAAAGACATAAAAGACTCTTACCATCTGAACCTTGACTCATATTTAAGTATCTATCAGCACACTTGCATGCAATCATGTAGAACCCAAAAGAGAATGATTGCCAACTATCTAAGTATCTTTTGTGTACTGTTTCTGTAAAATAATTTGCTAAAGGACAAATTAGCAACTAAAATGCACAAAATATTATACAGATTTATTTTGCCATTCAATGTACAAATGTGTCAACACAATAGCGATTAAGCCATCTAAAATAATTCCTGGTCTAATATAAAAGCATAATACCTTGAAAATCACAATGCACAAGGGATTGCAAGCAAGCCAATGCCAGTAATACCAAAAGCGCTTCCATCATTGGCAAGCTCAACTTTGATGGTTGCAGCATCAAGACATGCATAAGCAACCAAACCACGCAAGAGCCATCTCTGTTGATGGAGGAGAACAGATATCAAGGACTTGTTTTGCAATAAGATTAGCTTTGGTTGGATTCCAGCTTCTAATCTAGATTAGGATAAAAAATTTCTTAATTTTTCTTTCACAATGGTTTATGCTTCTTATTTGAAATCTTTTCATTTTCATTTCCACTAAATTAGGAGAGCTATCTCTAGGATATTTCAGCAGTTAGCTTTGTGAAATGTTATAACCACAACTAATTGATTTATAAGTTTAAGCCTAGAGATTTGGTGAAATTTTGTATTTATTCTTCACAGCTCCACTCATTCGTGGGCTCAAAAATTGATTGATGCTGGCCAAGTAGAACAATTAAACAGGAGTGAAAGGATGTCAAATCATAGTGTTCTACTCTTATACCATGTTAAATTTTAGATACACACCTAGATGATCTAAGGTTAAAGTTTATAATGCGAATATAATTATATATATTTTTCCTTTAGTTGGCTTCATTTTTCCTAAGGGTTGCTAATTTAAAAATCTATGATTTCATGAGCGAGCAATCATGAACTTCACATGTGAAGCTTTATGCTTTTGGGAATTTCATACTTTTTCTGTACAACCGACCTTATGAATATTTCTTGAGAAACACTTGGCATGATACCTAGAGGGTTCTTGCAGCTTAAAGATTTTATGCACTCTAGTGCCATATCAGTTTTAGAATTAAAGGATATGACCATATTGCTAGTTTTCATCAACAACAGTGACACATACCTACATGAATGCTATGAATCTTCATGAGATCATTGAATAAAAGAGATGATAGATGACTTAAAAAATATGATTGATGCTACAATCCAAGATTGATGAGGCATAATATACATACATACATACATACATATATATACATATATACATACATACACATATATACATATCAGAAAAAAAATGCCACAAGCCATTATGTCCTAAATGTCATTGAAGGCTATTCAAGTGCTCCAACCACCAAAAAGTTTCAACTTTGAAACAAGGAATTTTAGGCAAATGATATCGCCAGATACCAGATAGAAAGTAAACCACGAATCAAAAATCTTACCCTGATTTTGACACAGAGTTGCACTCTAGAGTGGTTACCATTGCTAATGGAAATTTCATGTCTTTATTAATCTAAAATGACAGTGCTTGTAGAATTTAGTGACGAATAATCTAAGCTGTCTGCAAAAACCACAAATGGGTACATGGCATGAGATAGAGGCTAAATTGAAAGCAAAGTACATACTATTTAATTATCTGATGCAACTTGTGAGAAGTCTATGCTCCGTAAAGTATAGAAATGGGCTTGTGGCTAAGGAACATGCATTAGTTTGATGAGCTGAAACCTTTTTTCTTTCCTTTTGATGAATAATTGGCTGAAACTTTGAAGTCTACTTACCAAAGATGTTTCCCAAGCTATTTTTCATCAGCAATGAGTTGACCATATTGCTAGTTCTCATCTACAATGGTGACAAACACTTAGGTGATGATAGACAACTTAGATCATAGAATTTAGAAATTGGATGCTTTGATAGGGAAGAGGATCCAAAATGGAATTATTTTGAATATCAATTCATTAGTAGAAAGAAGGGGGAAAAAAAAGTAAGTCATCCGTCATGAGGGCCAGCAATCAAAGGAAAAAGCCACAAACTATTATTTCCCAAAAGTTGCTAAGGCAACTCGAGTGCTCCAACCAACAAAAATTACTTTCAAACATTAACCATGAATGAGAATATCTTATCTTGATTTTGGAAAAGAGTTAAACTCTAGGGAGATTGCCATTGCTAATGGAAATTTAATTGACAAGTGTTTTGATTAATCTAAGATGATGGTGCTCATAGAATTTAGTGAAGAATAATCTAAGCTGTTTGGGAAAACCAGATATTGGTACATGGCATGAGATGAAGGCTAAATTGAAAGCGAAACACATACCATTCGATGTGCAACTTGGGAAAAGTATATGCTCCATATGGTAGAGAAATTGACTTGTGGCGAAGGAACATGCATTAGTCTAATAAGCTGAAAATTTGAAGTCTAGCTATCAAAGATAAATGCTTAGACAAGCTATTTAGCCTTGCTTGAAGGGTTAAACTATCCAGAAAAGGTTTGATTTTCAAGCTAGGAAATAGCAATAAAGGAAAATACTAATCTGCACTATGGATCAGGGCCACAGATAACAGCTAAATGTTTAAGCACCAAAGGTGTCCCTTCTATATAGATGCTGATATATGGTCAAAGGAGACAATGTACTAAGGATCCATTAAAGGAGACAAGTAAGCTGGGTTGTAAATCTATGAATATTATTACCACAAAATTGGAAAAGATAGGCTCTAGAAAACAAGATACCAGTAGATAAAGGTCAATATCAAATACTGGTATGAAGGTTAATCTACTTGTCTCTTACTTGAGCAGATTTAGCTTTATTCAGTTTGTCTGGCTAAAAGTGCCGAACTATACATGCTCCTACCAAATATCACATGGATGAAATAAATCATATTTTGAGATATCTTATGGGAAATCCAAATAACGGTTTACTCATCCAAAGGACTAGAAATCGAAATATTGAAGCTTTTATGGATGCTAACTAGGGAGGCTATGTTTTCGTTTGCAAATCCACTTCAGGTCATTGTACAAAATTATGGGGCAATCTTGTTAATTAAGCAGGTAATAGTAGCCAAGAGTAGAGCTTAGGCAAAATATATAGCTATTGCTCAAGAAATATGTGAAACTATTTGGTTTCAGAGATTACTATGGGATTTGAAGATCAAATTTGAAAAAACCCTCGTATTCAACGATAATAAATCAGCATTAAGCATTTTAAAGAATCCAATTCAACGTGACCTCTATTAGACCTTATCATCATTTTATTAAATCTGAAACAAAAGAGGGTGGAATAAAACTACAATATGTTTCTACTTGAAGCCGAGAAGCTGGTATTCTTACCAAAACTTTGCCTGAGCAACTATTTATAGAGATTTTAAGCAAGCTAGGATTGATACTATCACTTCCCCAGCTTGAGGGGAAGAGTAGGAAATTTAGATAATCAGTTATGAATTTTCAGTTATGATCTCTTTTTTTTTCTTTCCTTTTTTTATTTTTATCATCTCCATGTATAACTTATTCAGGTATAGATAGGATCTAGATATAATTAGTTTTTTGTTCACGATTTAATCTTTCAGTTTGCAAGATTTGGTAGGATTTATTCTTGATTTTCTTTATTTACGCTGATCCTTTGCTTCTAAGATGAGCAGGGTGACATGCATATATATATTCTTTTTGAGTTTCATGAATCAAAGTTAGAGAATTTTCTTTCAAATATTTTCTTCAGTTTTGAGTCTAGATGAGGGTTTGAATTTCTTACTATTAGGACAAGGTTTATATTTATAATTGGGTCAGAATTTCTAAATTCTAGATGGTGAGGAGAATGTCTTCTAGGAATTTATTTCCCTATTAAATGTAGTGAGTGAAATGAATATTATTGGCATGAGTATAACTCTCATTAATTTGTGTTTATGCTTTTCAGATCTTGAAGTTAGTAAGTTTTTTGTATATTGTTCATGGTGGTGATACTCTCAATCTTAAGAGTGATTCCTGAAAGACCTTACATCTGATGCCTAGCTTTTGTTGTGAAGCCTAAAGAATGCATATACTTCCATATTGTGGTGCCATTGTGATGTCACCTGGATACAAAATGACAAATTCATTAGAAAGTGCAAAAAGCACCAAAAATGGAATCCATGAAACACAAAAATGCTCTATATACATATACATACATGCACATATATATAGTAAACGATTTCTTTGATAATAAAAGAGTATTTACAAAATAGGTATGTCATCTTTACATGATTCATGGAACAATACGGTATTGACATCAATCAAAAGCAATAATATAAGAGAAAGCTTGAAAATCCAACAGATGGCAGCTTGTCTGTGGATCCTAAGCATAATTGTTTCATTTTAACTCCCTATCCATTCATTTACCAGCCATGAATTTCTCCACATACAATACCAACCCCTTAAGCTAAATACCTAATTATGACAATTTTCCATCCATTGTTTATTTTAAATTTATATAGAAGAGTGAAAAGAAAAAAATAAAGGATCTTAAAATGTAAGGACACCATCTCTAACAATAGTACAGTGTCTAACATTCTTGTAATAAGATATCTGCGCACAACACAGCCTTTGGGACCCACCCCATCCTTGCTAAACATGTAATTAAGTGATTAAATCCACCCACCCAGTAGAGGTTAATGAGGAAGGTGCTCTACATATTCATGTTAGGATCACTCTGCCAGATTTTCCAAGCAAGTGAAGAAAACAAATGTGTCCAAACTAAAAGCAAAGGACAGTGGAAGCAAGACAAAATGAATAATAATTGGTCAATCTTAATTATTAACCACTATATATAATATCTCCATGCATATTATGGACACCCAACAACAGAGTACATGTCCTGAGAAGCTGATGAAGACAATTAAAAGCTGCACCTTAGGGCATTTACCCAGAAGGAAGTTGCACTTCAAGGTCATTTTAGCTTAACACCTTTTCTTTCTCATAAGTTTAGCTAAGATACTTAATTTTCTTTTATAAGTTAGTTGGGACTAACATTGGAACTCAACTTGTCAGTAAGAGCATAGGAACTCTATCACTAAGTTTCATGGTTAATGACAACTCAAGACCTAATTGGAGAACTACTGCAGTTCATGGCATCCTGTGATAGTTTCTCTCCACATAAACTAATACTGAGATGAATGCAACCAACGACAGATGTATAGAGGCCATGAACTGCCTTAGCTGCGATTTGGTATGTACAAACTTCAAACTAACAGCTTTAGCAGCAAACCACTCAAGCAATTACACAGTGGGTGGCTAGGATTTTCACCTGAGCTTCTCATCAGCAAAGCATTAACTGCATGTTAGATTTCTTCTAGATAGTCCAAATCCAATGATGTTTGGAATAGCATTATATTAGAAAACAGGATATTTTTATATGATGTTTTTATATTTATTAATGTACATTTACATGTATTGTAGTCTTTAATAGTAGATTAGTACTTTTACAAAATAGTAGGGTTATACAACCCTACACTTTATAAATACGTAGCTGTATCAGTGTATTATGTGTGAGCCAATACATTTACATTTGTTCTAAACGTATTCATGGTATCAGAGCCACCCTTCACAAAGAAATCAAAACATTAAATTTTTTTTAGATGCTGTTGACACCTCCTCTCTCTTTCCCAGCCACCACTGTCTCCTCTCTATCTTTCCACTGCCAATGTCATCTCCTCCCTCTACACCCATGTCAACCTCCAACGCCCTCAACCCAACAACATCAGTGCCTTCTCCTATCACAAACCCAGCCACCACCGTTGAACCACCTACTGTCCTCATTCCACCTGACCCAATCTCCTCTTCACCAACAGCGTCTCTTCCAATGTCAACTACCCTCACCAGCCTACCACCATCCACTATCACACACAACTGCCCTCTCTCTCGCTCACCTTCCTCACCATGCCACCTTCAACGACTTACCTCTATACTCTACACCACCACTTTTAACGTCTCTCCTTCCCTCTCTCTTGCCTCATCCCTCTATCCAAGCACCACCTTTCCCCACCCACCACCATTCCTGAATACCATTAACCAGCCCTCCCCCACCCTCATCACCTCCCTCATTCCCACCCTCTCCTTCAACACCACCTCCCCACTTATACCATCCTCTGCCAATATCAACACAGTTATTCTAATCAAACTTACGGCCAACAACTATCAAATTAAGCTACCTCTCATGACATCTTATCTCATATCGTCTAACTTGTATCTCAACGTTTTTGGAACAATTTGAGCACCTTCAACTACTATTGCTCTCTCTCCTAGCTCTCCTCCTATTACCAATCCTGAGTATACCCACTGGCTTCACATCAATCATATTATACGTACACTCCACATCAATCATATTATACGTACACTCCTACTTGCAACTATATCAACAGATCTCCTCATTAAGATTCATGACATCATTCCTGCCTATGATATATGGAATACACTCGACCAATGCTTTCTTGAGAACTCCATGACTAAAGAGATGGAACTCAAACAACATCCTCTCCCTTCAACTGCAAAATTGCATCATGATTGAGTATCTTTAGGAACTATGATTGAGTATCTTTAGGAACTCAAGTCCATTGCCAATCAATTGTCATCAATTGGCCACCCCCGTAACAATACAAACCTCATCTCCTATGCATTATGGGGCCTCCCTAAAGACTATGAAGCATTAGTGACAACATTAACTCGCTTACCTGTTGCTCTCACATTTGATCAAGTTCATGCAAAGTTGATAAATCAAGAAGAATGGCTTAAATCTCAGGCTTATGATGACTCCTCCATTTCTACTCCTACAGCACTATATACACATGCCAATTCTAACCCTTTAAGGGGTCAAGGGAGGAGTCGTCCTAGACTTAACTCTAGAGGGCATAGTCACTCTTTACCTTTTGACAAACATCCAGAGTGCCGTCAATCATATAGGCTACCAACTGAATCTTTGCCTCTAGCTCATCCACCATGTCAACCTGCATCGATTGCTTCTTCTTCCAACTCATATTCCCGTACCCCCATCACATGCCAAATTTGTGATCGCCCTAGCCATACTGCCCTTCAGTGCTACCACCATTTCAATAATGCATATTCCGACATTCCTAAGTCCTTTGCAACATTGTCACACAATGAATCTAATGATGCAGTCTAGTATACCTTATAATCACTCGACTAGATATCAATTTTGCAATCAATCAATTGGGTCAATACATGCATTAGCCGAATATCATGCAAACTGTTAAACATGTTCTTCGATACCTTCATGGTACTATGAACATTAGATTGCCATGTCAAACGCTTAGCCTTTACCTAATCACTTTTGCTGATGCTAACTAAACCAATTATCTCAACACTCATCGCTCCACTACTAGTTATGCAATCTTTCTTGGCACCAATCTCATTTCTCAACGTTCCAAGAAGCAACCTATAGTCTCTCACAATTCTATAGAGCCTAAGTACCGAGCATTACCTTATGCAATTGCTGAATCTATATATCATTTAGCTAGGGAGGTGGGAGTTCCCGTTCAGCATCTTCTCATTCTCTACTACAATAATCTTGGAGTTATATATCTATCTCTCTCACAATCCGATTCAACATGACCACACCAAACACATAGACGATGACTATCACTTTATGCGTGAAATGGTTACTTCAAGTCAAATAATTGTTCAATACATTCTTACATGTCATCAGCAAGCTAACATCCTCACCAAAAATCTCTCCACAATAGCCTTCTTTGATCATTGCACCAGTCTCAAGCAAACTGTCACATCATGAGATTGAGGGGGCATATTAATGTACATTTACATGTATTGTAGTCTTTAAAGGTAGATTGGTACTTTTGCACAATGCTAGGATTACACAACCCTACACTGTATGAATACATGTCTATACCAATGTATTATGTGTGAGCCAATACATTTACATTTGTTATAAATGTGTTCAATATTTATGCATTCTTAAGAAATATTGTTACATTCAATTAAGGGAAAGTTAGAGATAATAATCCTATAAATTAGTTTTTACATAACAGTTGTAAAGAAGCAAAGTTATTCTCATGAATATAATTCTAAAGAGATCAAAAGTGTTCTCTTAATCAGCCTTCAAAAGATATAAGTGTTATCTTTAATGAGCACTCAAAACGAGTCACCCATGGTTCCAACTGTAGAGCAAAGAACTTTAATAAATTAAAATACATTCCAAACACTGCTTTCCTTGTAAATCACCTATTGACTAGATCCATAACCTTTGCATGTAACAAATTAGTATTGGAGCTAGCAATCATAGGAGGACATAGGATTTTTTAAGACAACATGTTGACATTTATCAAACGATACTCACTAGATCAAGTGAAGGAAGCTAAATAATATAAAAATTAAAAAAATTAAAAAAAAAAAAAACCTTAGAGCTAAGGTTGAGGAAGGCACATCAGATAGAGGGGGTGAAGAAGCAAATAAGTTGGCCCTCCAAGTGGAGGAGATTCGCTAACAATGGCAATGCCAACCTACTCATGCATGGCAATGTTTGCAGGGTTCCTAAACTAGCAATGCCCAATGCATAACTTCCCTAGGTCATAATGAAGGTGAAGGAGGCAAAGAACTCGATCCCTCAACCTCCCCCAATTTTAATGGAACTAGGCTCACCAACAACAGCCTCTTCAACTATGAGTGCACGATTCACAGCATGTCCTCCAACCACCTTGGCTTTGAGTGCACCAACAATGACCCACCTGGCATAAGCGTCAAGGGGGTTTCCTCATCACAACTTACCAAGCAAGATATGAATGAAGGGATTTTTCTTTTTTGCCATGTTATTCTAAGCTAGATTTCACAGCATATGATGGCACCTAAGACCCACTTTCATGGCTTAACAAATGTGAACACTTTTCTCAGCATCAGAACACATCAACAGCTGGTGGGTAGGTTCGACATCCTTCCACCTGACTAGGAAGGCAAAAATCTGATACTATCACATGGAACAAGAGGAACCAAGATTGTTGTAGCATGGTTTTAAGGAGTATTGCCACATATGATTTGGTCGTCCATATAATCCTTTGGGTTATTCAGCAAAGTTGAGCCAGTACCACACTGCAAAGGAACTCGCTGGACAGTTCGAGATGCTGCCAACGTGTGACACCAACACATTACGTAGCAATTTTTACTGAAGGTTTATCTGAGGCTGTTTAATTTGATGTAGGGATCCACAAGCCCTAAACATGATTAGTCTATGAGCCTAGCTTGAGCCTTGAGAGGAACTTGCAGCTTAATCGGCAACCACCACCTAAGAGCCATGATGTTACAGCATTAATAGGAAGAGGAAGCATGGTGGGGGCAAATGGACAGCCAGTTGTAAATCCTTCTATTGATGGTAAACGAAGTGCTTATCTAACCCAAGAAGAGATGGTGGGTGTTGAGCTAAAGCATTGTATTTAACTGCTAGGACCCTTCCACTTGAGGGCACTGCTGCAAGAAGGTTTTCTGGTTGGAGTTAGATGATTATGGGAAGCAGGAAGATGAAGATATGAAGTGGAACAGTTAAGCTTTTATCCAGTATAGGATGAGAGTAATGTTAGGAATAGCATCAGGTTAGGAAATAGAATATCTTTATTTTGATACATTCCTGTTTATGCATTCTTAGAAGATATTGTTATACGTGTATCCTATAGGATAATATTCTTGTATAAATAAGTGTTTACAAGATAGTAGCAAAGAAGTGGAATTTCTATCCTAAATGCAATTTAAAAGAGATCAAAAGTTCTCTCTTAACGAGCTTTCAAGAGATTTATAGTATTCTTTTTAATGAGCTCTCAAACAACCGTCACCATAAGTTCCAACTGCAAAGTAAGGAAATTAATTAAACCAAAACACATTGCAGATACCGATTTTGTGGTGGATCTCGCATGGACTAGATTTATAACCAGTGCATATCGTAGCAGGCTCCTGGAAAGTACCAAAACCAAACATGAACGTTCTTCATTCCAAGTACCTGATAAAGCTGAAATAGTAACTTTACACATTCTCTTCTGCTACATTCAACCTCATTTCTCTCAGGTCACAAATTCTTGCCCTCTAAATCATTGTGACACTGAACTTTTAACAAACATGCCACGTTCTCAGTCTTTTGTGCAAGTTATTGATCATAATATGGAAGCATAGTGCTCCTTAAAAGTCGAGTTAGACATCATCATGTACCATCACGTAGAAGGTGCGATGGGTGAACCAACAACTCATCTCCTCTTAACAGGCTAGCGATTGTAGACGTAATCAAACATTTCCTAGGATTTCAATCAGGACTACCCACTAACGTGTGTGTAAATGCACCCAATTTGATATCTTCCTAAGGTAACAAGGTTAATGTATAACCCACCATAAGCTTCCTAAGTGTGCATGTAGTTAAGAAATTTCCATCTCTTATATTCATAGGGAGAAAACAAAAGGTGGTCTTGCTATCAACAGAACACATAGCTTAGTAATGTTTCTAAAACATAAATTAAAAGACATCAAAAGATTATGAAACCAACTTCTAAGCAACTTTGAGGACTGCAATATACCGAAATAACGTATAACTTTTAAAACATAACTAAGCAAAAGTAAACAAATGAAGTCATTCTGCCAACAATTGTGAAGAGATAAGAAAACGATCCACATGGACAAATGGCAAAGAACTTAAAGATACTGATATAAAGGCACAAAGTCCAAATTTTTCAACAAACCCAGAGTTAAGTAGCTGCTAAAACATCAAAATGATCTTATAAATCCATAATTCACTAACTAAAATGAACCGAATCGACCCAACAGAACATAATACTTGATATGGATAAGGTACATGATTATATATATGTGTGTGTGAATAGGTACTAAGAAAGATATGTACCTTCGAAAAGATTCAAACTTGGAGGAGGACAACAGAAGGAAGAACAGGAATGAAACTGAAAGGTAAAAGAAGAAGAAGAAGAAGAAGAAGAAGGTTAAAAGTTAAAGGCCTATTGTAATTTGCGGAGTGTGTTTTGGGTATGACTCATGAGCTGGAAGTGGAAAAGCTGCTCCATTGAAGAATGGGACTATGCAGTGTATCTGTGTGCGCGCGTGAGAGAGAGAGAGAGAGAGAGAGAGTGAAAGAGAGTGCTGTTTAATAAAAACCAAACAAAAGAAGACAGCACATGGAATTATGAAAGTGAAAACCATGAAGAAGCAGAAGTTTCTGTTGTGTCTTTCAGACTCAATGAGGTAGGAATGGATCGTTATCCCGTTTCATATTCTGATTGGGGGAAAAGGCCGACCGTTCCGAAAATTCAATATGTGTCTTCGAGGAAAACCCAAAAATATTACTCATTTAAAAAAAAAAAGGAAAAAATCTTAAAGTACGGCAGTTATCAAATCGGAGAAAAAAAAAAATCTCAAAAAAGATCTCTTAAATGGAAGGATGATTTATAATAAGCATTGTAAATGAATTTATTTGGCAAAGATATAACGTTTAACTTTTATTAGAGTTATCAACACAAGTTAGCTAAGTTAATAAGTATCCGTATCCAACTATCAAAAAAATAAGGCTCTCAAATCACTCTCTTAATATAAGAATTGTATTGGTAGATAATCTATAGATGCATTTATAAGCAACCTATACCTTAACTTTTGTTGAACAAGAAGGGGAAAAAAAATTTTCAAGTTCAACTCATAATTTAAAACTTGACCTTGATACTAAATTTGCTAAACCTTTATTTCTTTTAATTGGTTAAAAAGGTAAACTTGATTTCTTTCTAAAAGAATATTTTTCTTCTAATTAAAACAATAATATCATAACTTGAGTCGAATGTAACTAGCTTTAAATCTAACTTATTTTAATTAAACTGGTGAGTTAATTAAGTTAAATATTATAAAACTCAAGCATAATCAATAAATTACTCAAATACCTTGAAGTTGAATTTGAGTTTTTTTTTTTTAAAGCATGAAACCCTAGCTTTAGTTTGAATCAATCTTTATTAAATCAAACACACTAAATATCAAGCCAAACTTAGAATAACTCACGAGTAAACTAACCTTCAACTTCAATTTGTGAATTTAAACTACAAAGAAATCGTAATATGAAGTCATAATTTTGGCTATGGCAATGAAATCATGATTTTAATCTGCAATTTTTTTTCTTTCTTCTAGAAAGTAATCTAACTTGTAGCTCCAAAAATTATCATCACTTAATAAAACAACTTTGGAAGTGAAACAACACTATAATTTATAATTATGCCCTTTCCACCATCTATTCATCCATATCCATATCCCTTAATATACCCATCTTCACAATTCAAATGACAATAAGCACATAATTTTTATAAATCTTGCTAAAGTTAACCAACGGATATAAATATATCTAAAGAAAAAGGAAAACAAATTAAAAGTTTTATTCATTTCTTATTAATGTACAATTTACACATAAGAGACACAAGTTTATAGATCACTTTGTCCAACAATATGCCACCATTGGCTAAGCTTTTAGTTAAGCATCCAACTGAGAAGAGTAAAGCTCTTTAACATAACATCTCAAATGGTCATAATAGAGTGCAAACGGACTTAACATATCCAAGTGTTGATGCATTAGAAGAAAAGGAGTTGCTAGTTATGACTAGTTATTCTTGGAGGGTCTTAATCATCTCCTCTCAACAGCTTCTCTTGTTAAGCTAAGGTAGTTTTATAATAAAAATGAAGCTCTCTAGCAATGGCATCCCAAATGATCATGACGGCTATGCGAATACACTTGCTTATCCAAGTGCTCATGCATTAGAAGAAAAGGATCTACTATTGGTGACTAGTTATTTTGGGAAAGTGAGTTTTACATTCCTACAATAGCACTCTCAACTTTACCCCCCCCCCCCCTCCCCCTTACTAATGGGAATTAAGCTATGAGACCCTTAACACGCAACCAAGTCCGAGGACTAGAGAGGCCGGTACATCGAATCTTTATGTTCTAACCAACCCTTATCGAAGCTGAGTACTTTCTTGCCAAATCACCTTTAATGTCATGCCATATGATAGCCCAATATTTTGTAGTATGCTAAGTAGACGAGTACTCTTGAGTGTCGAGCCGTACAATCACTCGGCATCATTTTTGCCGAAAAGCCAAGAGAGAGAATCTAAATTGATTAAACCATCCTTATTCTGACAAGCCCATCTATCCGTACTTGTTATCCATATCTCCTAACAACCTCACCAATACTGCATCGCCACGTGTGTAGTATCACATGTAAAATCTGTAGTACCAATGATTATTTTCCTTGTATATGCATTTTTACCCCTTTATAACATGTACATTACCCTCCTTAGGAAATATCCTTTTTGTCTTTTCCCTTTTAAGCAAATTGACCTAGTTTGTAGATATAAACACCTTTGTACTTGTAGTTGTAAGATATCAGAATCTTTAATACACTTTTGAATACCTTCTTCCTTACGTAAATACTGTTGTTTATCCTCGGAATCACTCTTATCCTTTCCCTCAAGTAAGGTTAGGTGGTAAGTAACCTCATTAGACAAATTTGTACGTCATATCAAATTATGTCGTGAGTTCTCAAAAGTTCCAGTGGTGCATCATATCCTCTAAAGCTGTTCGTGAGTTTTACTTACTGTTTTCATTCTTTGCTTTCACCCTTTCATACCTTTCCCCATTGACCCTTTTCAAGCTTTCTACAGCTCAAACCCATTCAACAACCCGCCTTATCTGTTCTTAGCTACAATTCGCAACATCTTGGTATTAGAGAGAAGGTTTTATGTAAACTATAGTTAACTCTTTTTGGATTTCTGTTATGCTCTGTTTTGCTATTTGAAATAAAGTCAGTTATTGAGTTCATTTAATTGCGGTGTTATTAGTTTTTCACTTTCTAAAGTATTTGTTTAAATTCTAAATCTATGAGGAAAAATGATAGACCTAAATATAAATGTTATTACTAATGATGATAGTGGAGTTGTCTACCATGGGTGTTAGTCTCAGAGAACCTCTAGAAGCACTTACGAGAGACTCAATTAGGTAGTTAACCTCCTGGTAGATTTGACCCAAGCTATTCTTGCACTGTCTTACTGACCCACTAAGGCCGTGCAAACCATAAGCTACTCAAACTGTTAGAGGTCAAAACCCAGTTCGATCATTCTAAGGTAGAAGAGTTGGCAGACAGGTAAGGCGAAAGATAAACCTAAAAGAGCTTGATGAAGAGAAACAAGAATATTTTGAATAGGAGCATGTACGAGTCCCCAAAGCATCCGACCATGTGAAGCTTCGAATTTCGAGTTTCAATGGGTTTAGGAATGTTAACGAGTACCTGGGTTGGGAAGATAAGGTAGAGCGTGTGTTTGCTTATTACCAATATGAGGATTATAAGAAAGTGAAAATTGTTGCTGTTGAATTTTCTGGATATGCCACCATGTGGTGGAAGAATTTTCAGGCCATGAGAATAAGAGAGGGATACCGAGAGATTAATACTTAGCTCAAGATGAAGAGGATGCTCAAAAATATATTCGTGCCAGAAATATATCTCTAAGATACTTTCACATGGCTTCAAGAGCTAAGATAAGTAAGCCAAACCGTTGATGAATATGTTAAAGAATTCCAAATGCTTATGATAAGATATGAAGTAGAGGAACCACCTACCCGAACAACTTTAAGGTTTGTCACTAGGTTGAGAGGAGACATCCAAGACATTGTGGAACTCTAACAATTTGACACAATGGATAAAGCTGTTAAGATTGTCCAGCTGGTAGAGAGGCAAAGAAAAAGCCAAGTAACACTAGAGTACCGACTAGCTAACCCAGACAAGCAAGTCACTAGACACTGTCGAGTACCGAATAGAGAAGTAAGATAGATGTTAGAGCCAAGCAAAAAAGCCAACCCAAAGATGTAGTACCGACTCGAACGTATGAGAAAGGGTAAGGGTTTGGTAGGAAGTGCTAAGGGTTCGGACATATGACTGCTCAATACCCGAATCAATGGGCAATGGTCATTAAGGGAAACACTTTGAAGTAAGACATAAAGAGTTTGAATGAGGAACCCGAAGAGGAGGAAGTTCCTGCTGAGAAAGAGTTTATTGAGGAAGATATGTGTGATGAGGACTTGGACCAACTATTCATGGTTGTCCAACGCAATATGAGCGTAGAACCCTCATGAGAGGAGGAACAGAGAGAGGACTTATTTCATATCACTTGAATGGTAAATAAACAAACGTGGGCCCTCATCGTGAACAGTGGGAGTTGCACTAATGTGGCGTCAGCCGACCTCATCTCAAAACTAAGGTTGCTGACTGTTGAACATCCAAAGCCATACAAGTTGCAATGGTTAAGTGACAAAGGAGCATTACATGTCACTCGGTAAGTACTACTACCACTCACTATCGAGAATTACTTCAATCAAATTCTCTGCGACATACTACCCATATGTACTTCCCACGTATTAGTAGGAAAACCATGGCTATTTGATAGGAGAGTCATCTACGACGGTTATAGGAATATCTACATGTTCGAGAAGGATGATCGAAATATCACGTTAAATTGATGCCACCAAGAGAGGTTCACAAGTTATAGACAAAACTTGCTCGTGGATCAAAGAAGACTCCGGTAATGAGTAAAACCGAGCTCCGAAAGGCCATTAATGCTGATGAACCAACCCTCCTTTTAGTTAGGCGACTACTGGAAATGAAGGGGTAGGATGAATTACCCAAGGAGGTAAAGGAACTACTAGATGAATATACCGACCCATTCTTAGAACAATTACTTGAAGGGTTATCCCCAACTCGAGCCATATAATACTGTATTGACTTAATACCTGGTGCTACACTACTGAACAAGTCAACTATCGTATGAATCCCGAGCAGGCTTCTGAGCTTCAACATCAAGTCAATGAATTGCTGAAAAGAGGATACATGAAAGAGTCTAAGCCTTTATGCTGTACTTGCACTTGTAATGCTGAAGAAGGATGGAACTTGGCAGATGTGTGTTAACAGCCTAGCCATGAACAAAATCATAATTAAATATAGACATCTGATCTTGAGACTAGAAAATATGCAGGATGAACTAAGTGGAGCCAAAATTTTTAACAAGATTGATCTTAAGTCCATTTACCATCAAATCCGCATGAGGCCTAGGAATGAATGGAAAACTACGTTCAAAACTCGACATAGACTTTGTGAGTGGATGGTCATGCCCTTCGGCTTATCAAATGCCCCGAGCACCTTAATGAGGCTTATAAGCCATATGCTGAGATATCTCATCAAGAAGTGTATCGTAGTATACATCGACGACATCTTGATCTATAGTGGTGACATGTCGAGTCACTGTGAACACATCAGAGCAATCTTACATATTCTTCGTACTGAGAGATTATTCGACAACCTAAAAAAACGTTGTTTTTGCCAACATGAAGTGGTATTTTAGGGGGTATGTAGTCAATAGAGAAGGCTTGTGAGTCGATGATGAGAAGATCTGAGATATTGTTGAATGGTTGACCCTTGCTACTTGTGCTGACGTGAGAAGTTTCTATGGAATGGCTTCGTTTTACCGAAGGTTCATGAGAAATTTAGTACCCTCGCTACACCACTTACTGAATTAATGAAGAAAAACACCGACTTTCGAGGGGGAGAAAGGGAGGAGAGGAGTTTCGCTAAGGTAAAGGAGAAGTTGGCCTCCGCCCTAGTATTAGTACTCCCCAATTTTGACAAAGTTTTTGAGCTAGGGTACGATGCATCAGGCATTGGAATTGGCACTGTCTTGATGTAGGAAAGACAACCAATTGCCTTCCACAGTAAGAAGCTCCGAGGACTCCAATTAAATTACTCTGTATATAACAAAGAACTCTTGGCACTAATTTGAGCAGTGTAGTAATACTATCTACTGTTGAGAGAATTTGTCATATATACTGATCACGAGTCATTGTAATACCTCCGAAGTTAGACCAAACTATCCAAGCGGCAGGCGAATTGGGTTAAATTCCTTGAGGGATTCAATTTTGTGATCAAATACAAGCAAGGAAAGAGCAATATAGTTACCAATGCTCTTTAGAGGAGGCATGCACTCTTGTTAAAACTGTAGACCAGACTGTTTGGTTTTGTAAATATCAAAGAACAGTACTCCGAGGATCTATACTTTGGACCAATAACTTTGCAATGCATGGATGGGAGGACAGTGGACGAGTATTATGTGGAGGATAGCTATCTGTTTCGAGACAGGAAACTGTACGTGCCGACTTGTTCCCTACGAGAATTATTAATCAAAGAAGCCCATAGTAGCAAACTCTCTGGACACTTTGGAGAACGAAGAACTTGTGAACTATTAAATAGTTGATTCTTTTGGCTAAAAATGCGAAGGGATGTGCACCGAGTGGTTAAAGGCTGTATTATGTGCAAAAAGGCCAAGTGTCAAGCCGTACAAGGGAAAGTAATGCCCCTACTTGTTCCAACAAAACCATGGACTAAGCTAAGTATGGACTTTGTTCTTAAACTATCGAGAACTACCCGAGGAAAAGTAATTATAATGGTCATCATGGATCGGTTCAGTAAGATGGCACACTTCGTATCTTGCACCAAAACTAATAACGCTTCAGCTATTGCTTCTCTTTTCTTATAGGAGGTTGTGTAGATTCACGACGTACCAAGAAATGCAATCTTAAACGAAAACCCAAAGTTCTTGAGCTATTTTTAGAGAACCCTGTAGCATTGGTTAGGAACCAAAATGCTCTTCAGTACCTTATGTCACCCCCAAGCCAACGACCAAATAAAGGTGGTTAATCGTACTTTGGGGTCACTACTCCGAGCTACAATAGGCAAAAACATGGCTGATTGGGACATCTGCCTGCCAGTGGTGAAATTCGCTTATGACCGAGCCGTATATGATACCACTAAGCAGACTCCCTTCAAGGTGATCTATGGATTCAATCCCAAGTTGTCCCTTGACCATACCTTTATATCAGCACCCGCGTAAGAGGACCCTAATGCTTCGGCTAGAGCACAATCTCTTTAGCACATCTACTATAAGGTCACTCAGCACATTTACCAAGCTGCTAGGAGAATACATGAAAAGACCAAAGGTCTGTTAGCCAAACAGTTTCAACCGGGGGACTTAGTATGGTTATACCTTAGTAAGGAGCGGTTCCTGAACAAAAAAAAGAACAAGCTATCTACAAGGGCGGAAGGACCTTTCAGAGTCCTTTAGAAAATTAGTAACAACGCCTACAAGTTGGAGCTACCTAGGGAATATGGGTTTCTTATGCCTTCAACATTGTTGTCGACCTCAACCCATATCACCTTGAAGGAGAACTGAGCGAACACCATTTGGATTTGATTCTAAATCCAAAACAACTTAGAGGGAATGATGGGGATTAAGCTACAGGACCCCTGACATGCAACTGAGCCCCAGGACTAGAGGGGTTGATACGTCGAAACCTTATGTTCCAACCAACTCCTGTCGAAACCAAGTACTTTCTTGCCAAATCACCTTCAATGCCGTACCGTATGACAACCCATTATTCTGTGATTTATAGAGTAGATGAGTACTCTCTAGTGCTGAGCCGTATAATCACTTAGCATCATCTTTGTTGAGAAGCCGAGAGAGAGAATCCGGATTGATTAAGCCATTCTTACTCGAACAAGCCCATTTGTCTGTACTTTTATCTACATTTCCTAACGACCTCGCCAATGCCGCATCGTCATATGTATAGTATCACATGTAAAATCTGTAGCACTAATGATTATTTTCCTTGTATATCTATTTTTGCTCCTTTATAACATGTACATTGCCTTTTCTTAGGAAATATCCTTTTTGCCTTTTCCCTTAGTTGCCCTAGTTTACGGGTATAAATACCCTTATACTTGTAGTTGTAAGACATCAGATAATCTTTAATACACTTTTGAGTACCTTGTTCCTTGCGTAAATATTGTTGTTTAATCTCAACATCACTCTTATCCTTTCTCTTAAGCAAGATTAGGTAACGAGTAACGTCATTAGACCAATTCGTGTATCACATCAAATTATACCATGAGTCCTCAGAAATTTCATTGTTGCATCATATGCCCCGGTGCTGTTCGTGGGTTTTGCTTACTATTTTCATCCTTTCCTTTCACCCTTTCATACCTTTTCCCATTGACTATTTCCGAGCTTTTTGCAAGCTTGGACCCATTGATTAGTTTTGTCTATTCTTAGCTACGATTCGTAACACCTACCTTGCATCATCTCATGTAGTGGCTTAAGAGGCAACAAATGCTCTCAATTAACATCGATAAGTCTACCTCTAGTTGCATCATCTCAAGTGCTTCTAAATAATTATAATCATATGGCATATGAGGAAATTGATGGATAAACCTAATGTACAATTCAATAGTATAATAAATGATTTAAGGATAATAAACAAAGGATGAAAATAAAATAGATAAAGTAAAATTTATACATATCATATAGCTTAGCATGGCACCAATCCAGTAAATGTATGACTTAGGCATGCTGCGATACTAAGGATCATAGTTTGAGTCTACATAACTAAATGAGCCAACTAATGGCTTTAGCTCAATAATACAATCATGATGCTATATAGCATGCCAACTAAGTAGCATTGTACTACTCTTCTCCCTATCAATATAGGGAAGTTTACAATGTAAGCCTCTAAGTCATTAGCAGCAAAACTTTGAATAATAGAACTCTACAATATGGAAACATAATAGAGGAACTCATAAAAACCATATATCCTAACAAGTACAACAATATGGTGAGAGAGTGACACTAACATCTAAATTGTATAAGCACCAAATAACTTAAATTTTTAGAAGTTAGAATGTGTAACCATCCAAAATTAATGTTACATATGTATATGTATGTAGAATTCTTAAGCTAAACGCCTTCCAATTGATCACACGATTGAAACTATCTCTATACTTACTACATGGTGGACATAAAGGTGTTAAATAGCTAACTAATTCATAAACTATTCCTGCTCTCTCTTGCATATTTAATCCCACCATGACGCTAACACTATAAATAATTTCTCTCCATCTCATCGTTGACTACATAAGCACACTAGCATTGTAGGAGCCATCCTAAAGTATCTATAGTCTCTTCTTCCATTGTCGCAAATCCTAGTGGTACAATAATGTCAAGAACTTATGCTTGTAGTTTTCAATTTCTCATACAAAGTCATGCCCCTAATGATGACAAATGGCCTAAAAATAGGAAAAAACAATAGATTGTTGATACATACTAAAAAGAAGCAAAAAAATCAACCAAATGATAAAAAGGTTATGTAAACCCTATAAATTTTTACTAAAGACTTAGAGTAAAGCTTGAATAGTCTCAATATCTCTTTGAGTCGACAGCTTAAATATTTAAAGTTCACCCAATAAATTGAACTTATAATCATAGTAAAGGTCAACATACGAAGTCTTAAAACCTACTAGTTGTAGAACTTTAAAAACTTTAATATTTTAGGAATCGAAATTTAAGAGATGATTAAATAAAATACTAACTAAAAACAATAATGAAGTAAGTAAATAGGTTTCCTTACCATAAACTCTTAGTTAGGACTCTAAATTACAACAAAGTAAACAAGCAAGTTAATAGTTTCTATCTAGAACAAACAAGAGGAATGAATAAACAAACAAATAAATTACTAAATAAATAATTAACTGAACTAAAAAAAAAAAAAAAACTACATGAGAAGTGCAACATCATGTCTCACTCTTCCCTTTCCCAATTCTCACGCTAAGTCTCCTCATGTGTCTCACTATTAAGCTACCCTCAAGTCCATCCCCTATTAAGTTGACAAAAGGTTTACTTAGTTTAAGAAAGCTTTCCAAAGATTTCTTTTATCTACTCTACCATGTCAATCAATCACTCCAACAATAAGATTAGGAAAAGCGAGCTCCTTTTTCTCCTCTTTAAACCAGCCACTCCACCGCCTCTAATCCCATTAACTTTTTTCTTTCTTTCTCACACTTCACAATTCAATAGAAATAACACATCACCCATTCCCTCTTCTCAACCAGTCATTCCCTCTCATTCTAACACACACACACTTTATTTTACTCTCATTTATACTCCAAAACCAAGAAGAACATCCACCTTTCTGGTATTCAAGTTTTCCTACAC
The DNA here is from genome assembly GCA_024138005.1 of Lumnitzera racemosa. Taxonomy (NCBI): domain Eukaryota; kingdom Viridiplantae; phylum Streptophyta; class Magnoliopsida; order Myrtales; family Combretaceae; genus Lumnitzera; species Lumnitzera racemosa. The sequence goes on from JAMXBC010000008.1 coordinate 32,823,355, forward strand.
TTTTTTAGTGACAAAGATCCTCTACTCTTTCCCTATAAGGCCAATACCCCAACTAGCAAAAACCACCACCCTATCTTTTGTCTTGACTTCACTACACTCATTATATTAAGGGGTTTATGCAAGGAGCTCCAAACAAACAACTTAAAGAAGAGAAGCTTACATCAAAGGAACTAGGAAACTAAGGCAAGGAAAACAACTTAAGTGCTACACCCTATTCTAACCTAAGTATAGTGAAGTCTTTTTCACACAAGTCCTCTTTTAGTATTTTCTTTGAGAGCCTTTTGAACTAAGATTTAGAATAAGAAGTTTAAGATGTACGTATACATATTCTTTTAGTTTCATGTCTATTACACTTCTAGAAGCAAGTCTTGAAGAGTTATTTCATGTAAAGTGCAAAGACTTAAGCATATGTTTTAGTAGCAAGATGGTAAGCTTGTATCTTAAGAGTAAACTAACAAAACCCATTTCTTTTTCTATTTTACTATTGGACGTGTAGAATATTAGGGGTTTCTTCAAGTTTTCTTAACTTCTATCTTGGTATTGTAGCTTCAAAATGTGTCTAAATATGCCCTTCATGGTTTGTATGTACATTCGATTATTTTAATGAAAGGCTAAGGAAAAAAAAAAAAACTTCATTTTAGAAGCCCAAAACAACCCCAAAATCTATCCACATTTAAATCTTTCAATATAATTATGTTTTAGATAAGAATAAGGTAATTTAAGATTCATTTAAGTAGCATGAACATCATACTAAAACGCTAAAAGGTAAAGCCAAAAACTTGTTACAAGCCCAAAATCAACCTAAACAAGCCCAAAAAAACCATTATAGAATTGACCTTCAACTTAAAAATACTTTAAAAATGTGTTGAAGTAATTTTTGAACCTAATCTACCAATTCAAGCCTAGGCTCTAGGACCTAAGTAGCTAAAACAAGTCAAAAACTATGAAATGAGTCAAAAGAACAAAACCACCAATATATTACAAAATTTAGAATATAAAATTTAAGGCCCATCTTAATAATCTTAAAGCCCAAAGAATAAATAAGAAAGCCTAACTTAAGAAACTTTACTGATAAGGCCCAACTATTAGAGCATAAGGGATAAAAGATTAAGGATGGGTCGATAAATAAATATGGGTCCACAAAGAATTAAGCCAATAAGAATTTAAAACCCATTCGAAAACAATTCGAAATAAGACTCCTAAACCTAATAAAGGTCCTCAACTTTCCAAACGCACACTAAAAATTACGATTACAATTTGTAAAAATGGACCATGCCATGAGAATCTGCATCCGAAAAAGATAGAAAATGACTATAAGAATGCGAAAATTAAAGTTAAAATGAAAAAGATATGATAAAAACAAATTTAAGTCAAAATTGGGGATTATGGTAGAAATAGTTAGTTTAATAGACAATTACCCACTTTCTTGTTCATACTCCTTGGTTATTACAGGCAATCTTGACATTAATTCAAACCTACCTACAAATTATTACGACCTATAGTACCTCATGGTCGAGTGAGTATTTCAATGACTATTATGCTTCTATTTGCCTATAAACTAGTTGTAGTAAAGTCAAGATAACAATTGATATGCTTTGGGAGATTCGAAAATTCACATATGCATGAAATTGTATGCTTGCTATGTTAAGACACCTTAATATAAGATTACAATTTGTTTCTTGTGTAGTTACTTGTTTTATACCCTGCAATTGTCTAATGATATCGATTAGTTACCAAGAATAAAATGGAATTAATAATAATTGGCTTTAATTAAATTAGATCATGCATGGCATGAGCTACATCATATATATACATTGGCTGTTACATCATGCATGTAGGATGGAGGGTTCTTACAAGGGCCGTGATATTTGTTATATGAATTTTTCGCATAATGCATACGTACAACATGGCCTTGCCCTAACTTATAGGCTTGCTAGACATTGGAGACGCCAGTCGCATAACTGAAGGCCATATCCTAGAGTCTACCGCTTAGGGGTAAGTGAACTGTGTGCCTTACTCACATCCACACTCTCAACTTAGGATTGAGAACTTGAAATTAATAAGATATATATAAGGAATTATGAGAGAAGAAAGAATAGAGAGAATGAGAGACAAGTGTTATTAGTAGCCAAGAGTACTTAGAACCTAGATTTGACAGTACAATTACCAGTTCAATTGTATATATATTTGTTTAAGCATACGACTATTTGCATTCATATGGCTATATAATTTACCTTATTTGATTATTGCATAAAAGTGTAGTAAGAGGGAGTACTCATTAAGCTAGTTGAAGGCTTACACTCTTATAATCTTTTGATGTAAGATGATTTATGGCTAGTACCAAGGCAAGTTATGCTCATAGTTAGTATTAGGAGCTAAGATATGAGAGATAAGGAAGAGTGACCAAGAGAATTACTATTTTTGTTAGTATAGACTCTTTTGAAAATATTCAAATGTAATATCCAAGACCTATTTTTGTATTTTATGTCATACCTACTCTATTTTGATGGGATAACATCCCCATTTATGTTATTATGGAAGATTATTATGTAAATATGCTACTTAATTAAATGTTGGTTGTTCTGGTTTATTTAAGACTGTACACTTAGTAAGCTATCTAATATCGGAAGATGCTATGTATACCAAGTCGAGAGTTTTAGACTAGTTGTAAGACCGATCTAAGATACTTGACACGGTATATAGTGAGTTGCCACGACCGAGGTATCTCTCGAAACATAATAGGTTATTATGATACTTGCAATACACAAAAGCCTCAATATGTAGTTTAAAGGATATAACATAACAATAATGCATAGTGAATAAATAATTCCACTCAACTAGTCTATTATATGGCATACCATAGACATGAGCACATAATATATGATTCATCCTGCTTGCCCTATAATTGTTCAATAACATTTTGCTTCACCTTCTAAACTCTTTTAGTACTTGTAGATGGAAGTTTGAGATCTAATACCTTAGTAGTCTACAAATTACCTACTTTTGCAATAAGTAACATGACATAATGGTGAAGTTTAATCGAAAGTGATACTAATTGACAATAATGTTAATACATGTGTCTGGACTTACAAATTTAATTATTCAAAACATCTAACACTTCTTCAAGTAGTCACAAAGCTTGATTACACTCTTTATCTCCGTCAGCGTACTATATGCATCATGTTTCCTCTCCAACTCAAAAACAACATGGTTATGATAATGTAAGATATGATGCATCTTTGCAACTTATATTAAGTAGTTCTTTTTTTTTCTTTTTTTTTTTTTCTTTTTTCTTTTTTTTTTCTTTTTTGGACTTACATACCCACCCTAAGTTCATTGCTAAAGCTCTAGTTGCATTAAAAAGGCTTTGGACCTTCTTAAATGATACATATTTACTTCTAGCACGCATAATGAAGGACGTAGGTTTTGTACTCTTATTGATATCTATAGTTGTCAAAAATTTACAACATTAATTAGTTCTCATTTGCAAACCAATTCATGAGTATCTAAAACCAATCTTAGTTGTCATCGCTATTATTTTAATTAGTCTCCTTATCAGAATCTTCAAAAAACTCTTAAAGAGCCGATTCAACCTCCTACTCCATATCCAATCCATTTCAACTAAGTCATTTACATGTGTTTCAAGGAAAATTATAATTGTTACTTGCTTCTACAATTGTAGGCATAACTTAAGACGTATTTATTCCAATTATGTGCAAATAAAATTTTTGAGCTTCAAGCCTAAAATCATGTTCAAGTGGAGGTAACTTGATTTCATGAATTTTAACTACCTACATTGCATCATATACACCACTATATCGTGTAGACAACAACAAATGCTTCATATTATCCTTGTGATTAATGGTTATAGCAAGATAATAAACCCAATTTGCTTCTTTAATCACATGCTTATTAACCAACTTAAATTGGTGGTTCTTGATATTAATTGAAGATTCATATAACCTGTTGATATTTATCTAATAAACACTATTCAAATGTATAAAAAAATTTGACGTAATAGTTAAAAATTACATAAAGATTGTATTGAACTCACCTCAAAAAAATTTGAAAATTAATAACAGAACAAAATCATGATACTACTTTATCAGCATGATCGAATATTATCAAAGAACATCATAAATGAAAAGAAAATAACCCTTATCTTTTAGATTTATTATAACGTTAATGTCATAAAAAGTGCCTAAACTTTATCAAAATGTACAACTTGCTATCCATACTTCAAAAAGATTAATTTGCTATCCTATTAAGGTTTTCACATTCATTTTTACTACCCCAACTAACTCTATCAATCCTGTTTGTTCACATGGATATAAAGATAAACAAAAAATTAACCTATGATTGCCAGTTATATTAAACGACCCACTTTTTGATGTAGATCGTAACCAATTGCATATTAAGGGGTTGTTCTAGCTACCCCAAGGCTAGGGAGTGGCCAGGGGCTATCGAGTAGGGTATTCGTGCAACTCCTTTAGATGGTTATTAATAAGGTTATAAATGAGCTAAGCTACTTGCAAGCTATTAGATTAACAAATGATTCACTTAAACTAAAGATGAAGCTCGTTTATTTAAATAAGCTAAGCTCAAGCTGGAGTTTTAGTTAACACTTATGAGCCAACCTATTTAGGCTCATAAGCAGACTTATGAGCTTTATATATAATGCAAATAGTACATCTATTATTTATTATATATCACATATTACTAAAATTTAAAGGTTAATATCTATATAATCCTAGTTGTCAAAATCTCGATTCAACTCTTACGGTTTTATGATTTTACGATTTTATGAGCTGCTTGTTAATTAAAACCCACATAAAATCTTTACTATGTACCTATACAAGGCACGCATGATTCCATCCTATGTTCCTCCTTTCTTCACGTCTTTATAGAAATTAATTGAAAAAATTTCTCCAAATGGATTGAGAATAAAGTCCAACAAGTAACTATCTACCCTACAAGCACATTCATGCATAAGTTAAACCATTTGTGACTTAAGATAGATATATGTATCAATTTAACGTTCAATAAAAAATACATGTATACATTCATTAATTTTGTAGCCTAGATATGGAAGACCATATAATGATCTCATGGAATTAGCCCCAAAGAGTTATCTTTAGAAAGTGTTGACTTATATAACTACTAGAGTTTTGGAATCATTGTAAAAATGTGGATTTTTAAGGCTCCTGAATTCTTAATCATTTTGAATGTGAGACCCATCATGAGCAAAATCAGGTAAAATCCTGATTTCAATCTTTAAAATCAGTAGAATCTCGATTCTAGTCTTAGTTTTATCGATTCTACATAATTGGATAGAAATATATGATACTTTCACTTAATGGGCTTTTAAACTAGCCTATCATTTTTGCGACTTAATAAGCACATCATTCTTAGTCCCTTATTTATATTTCAACTTAATAAATTACGCTTTCAATTTTTCTTTCTTCTTTTATTTTAATGCCACAACCATGACTTCATGATATTGATTTTACTGAAGATGAAGTATGAGTTGATAGTTCAAAAAACTTAGAAGATATGGATATAACTGGTAATAGCACTAATAAGGACGTTGGTGATGATAATGATGATGATAATGATGAGAGAGATGATAGTTTTGATAATGGTTTATATTAGTTTTTTATTCTATTAATGTTTTATGGATTTTCACAATGATTTATCTTTTTTTGCTTATTTATCTATATTAAACTCATATTATGATTAGAATTTATGATAAGATTCTTTTATTTCTACCATGCATTTTAAGTTTTCTACTGACTATTGTAGACATACTTACTATCTATAAAAAGCAAATTTATGTAGGTCATAGAATCCTACGATTTTACAATTCGATTCTACGATATGATTTTATAGAACCTCTAGCAATTTTAGGTAGAATCTTGATTTTAACAACCGTGTGTATAATATATATAAAGATATAATATGTTTTAGGATAATACATTATATATAATCTAATCATCGTTTACTATTCATTAATCTATTTCTTCATTTTATATACTTAAACTTGTGAATAGGAAAGATATTAACTTATTTTAGGCTTGGTTTGACTTGAGCTCAATAGTAAATAAGCTAAGCTTGAATTTAAGACAAAACTCATTTATGTAAACGAGTTAAGCTCGAGACTTAATTGCGGGTTTGATAAAAGGCTCGGTTGGAGCTCAAGCTCGATAATTTTTAAATAAGTTAAGCTTGAGTTTGTAGAAGCTTAATTTGACTTGGCTCAACTCAGCTTGACTCCTTTACAGCCATAACTACTAGCCACTCCCTAGCCTTAGGTGGCTAGAATGTTCCATTTCCGATTTGCCCTTGTTTCCATGTTAGTAAAAAGTTTTAATTAAGTTAGTTCAAGTAATAAAAACCATCACAAAACTTCAATTAGGTAGTAATCGATCTTTTTAAAATATATGTAATGCATTGTACATTTTGGTAAAGTTTAGGTATCATTTCTAACATTAGTCCTTTACTATATTGGCAAAGAAAGTGTGCTTTAGGTTTAGACAAGCAATATAATGATAAATCCAAGTGTTCCAAGATGAAGACAAATACTTATGGAAGTGTGAGCTCAATTTTGAAAAGTATTTCCCATGTTAAAAGTAGATTGGATAGAGGGAGATTAGGTCTTCAAATTTTAGAAAGGGAAAAAAATAGAGGAAATGAGGAAGGAGAATGTTGCTATGTATATTAGTTCGAATGTAACGGTGTCTTTAAGACGTAATCTCATCAAAAAACAAAGTTGTCACTCGAAGTCACAATATCTTTATAATTTGAAATCATAATAAGAAGTCATGACTTCATATATTGAATTCCTTTTTTTTTTTTTTTCCTTTCACCAAATCCACATTTAAAGGATTTTTCTAAGGCAACATTTTGTTCCTCTTTTTCTTTCTTAGATTTGATCTTAGGAATAAGAGGAAATGATCATCTACCTTTGGCCACCAATTTATTTAAAATCTTCAATTATCTTTGGTTTGTGTAAATTGATGGAAATGGAAGCTATCAAGCTATTAAAATCAAACTCCTAATCTATTAAATCCTCTACCTTTGCAAGGTAGGTGTAGATGAATGAAAATAGATGGAAATATCGTATTATTCCTTGAGCTCAAAGAGTAAGTCAATGTACTATGCGCTCACACAAGGTACATATGATTCTATCCTATGCTCCTCCTTTCTTCATGTCTTTATAGAAATTAATTGAAAAAATTTCTCCAAATGGACTGAGAATAAAGTCCAACAAGTAACTATCTACCCTATAAACACATTCGTGCATAAGCCAAACCATTTGCTACTTAAGATAGATATATGTATCAATTTAGCATTCAATAAAAAATATATGTATGCATTCATTTAATTTTGTAGCCTAGATATGGAAGACCATATAATGATCTCATGGAATTAGCCCCATAGAGTTATCTTTAGAAAGTGTTAACTTATATAACTATTGGAGTTTTGGAATCATTTTGAAAATGTGGATGACCCATCATGATCCTTATAATTATTTTTAAAATTGTAGATCTATAATGTTTCTTGCATTAGTTTTGAAAGTATAGATTCATTGATAATTAGTATCAAGGTTTTAAAAGTGTGAAGTGGATCCTAGAGATTATGAGTCATTTTGAAAGTGTAGAGCCAGTCCCTAGAGTTAATAAGTCATTATAAAAGTATGGAACATATCTCTAGAGTCCATAGGTTATCTTAAAAGTGCATGATAAGACGTAGGTCCTTAGAGTCAATTTTTGAAATTATGAGCCTTACTTGATCCCATATTATCTTATATTAATTAGGTTAAGTTGCATATGCTCATCTATACCATTTAAATCTAATTTCTTACTTAATCGAATAATTCTCATACTCAAATATACATAATACATGAATTTATATAGATTAAAAGCTATCCTAGCATACTCAACTAATGAGCAAACAAAACAGTTGCCTACTTATGTTTTATTGAAAACCATTTACTAATCCTTATTATGAAAATATCTTATTATAGTGAATTAAATATTTAAATGCTAAACTTGTTTTAGTTTTATTATTTCTTATCATAGGTTTTCTCAAAAGTTATTTACATGAACCTATTGATATTTTGTAATTTTTAGATTAGTTAACCTTGGAATTCCTATCAATTAAAGCCAAAGCAATTAATCTCAAGAATTTAAAGGTTAACTTTGGGGTGGTTAAGTTGTTGGAAGGGGTTAGGTTGATCAACCTACTCCAATTGAGGTTTTATTTGTCTTCTTTTACCCCTTTCATGTAATTTATTCTAAGTTTCGATTTTAAAGATTCCCTCATTATTAATTTGATTAAGATTGTAATTTGCATTTAGTCATGCAACCTTGACCTTTTGAATATGTTGGATTTCTTCTTAACTGTATTCTTAAGATTTAGTTTCCATCATGTATGATTCAAAAAGACTAGCTAGTTAAACTAGTAATTCTTATTATAAGAACATAATTTTTGAATTAAAATAGTTTGTTATTATTCAATGTCATTATAAGAATGGTAATTTCTAAAGAGCTTATTTATACTACCAAATTCTTAAGGTTTGATTGCCATACTTATTATTCCCAATTCAATTTCAAGTTTTTACTTATATTTACAATTGTTCCATACAAGTTTCATATTAAATTCTATTATGTGTTGTTTCTATTATATTTCTAAACTTAAGATCCAATACATATCTACTATTCTTCTTAAAAAGATAACATAAATATAAATGAGATAAAATTAATTATGTAATTACAAATGCTAAATCGTATTTTGAAGATTCAATTTAAAAATTGAACAAAAACTGCATCAACAAGATGCAACATCGGATAAGTAATGCCATGGTAATCTTACATTTTCAACCTTGCAATTTTAGGTTTCACGTAATAGTAGCATTCTATCAAATTTAAGGAGTGCAACTCTGTTGCATTCCACCTTCAACGAATCTTATGTTTTCCAAATGTGAGTTATATATAAAACCTAATATCTCATCTTAGAGATGCAATTTAGAAATGGTAAATGTGTCATTTTTTTGTGTAATTTGTATTTATGTAATTATTATACATTTGGATTGGTAAACACATAAAAATGTCTCTAGTCTCAATTGGGTCTCTAATCCTTATTGCTTATCTAAAAGACTAGGGATAAAATTATTTATGAATGAATGCTTTCTTATCTTTTACCTCTCTTTACCCAACAAAAGAATTCTTACTAAAGATATTTGTAAGAAGGGTAAAAGGGTCTATTTGGTAGACATCATTTTGGATTATTTCTTTTTTTTTTTTAGAGAGAGAAACTCTCCTTAAAGATATTAATGCATATTTCTATTATGAATCTAGTAGCTCCTTTAAATGTTCCCTCTTTATTCATTATATCAAGCTTTATTTTATTTATCATTTCCAAAAACTTCATCTTTTCCCTTTCTAATTTTTTCGACATTAATAATCTAAGACTTTAGTAAGTCTTGTTAATTGTGGCTAAGAGTTCACTATATGGTTATGTATGCAGTATGTGCATGTTAGTAAGGTATAAACTAAAAACATACATGAAATCTACAAAAACTACAATAAAGATATATAGGTATAAGCTATAGTATGTTTATATGTAATACCCAAGAAAATTTTTTTAAGGGGAATAAATAAATAATAAAATTTTTAATAAAATCAAAAGGGTAATTAAGTTATATAAAAAAGGGTATTAAGTTCTTAAGCCATAGATTAAAGAAAGGTGATATTGGAAATTCAAGAAAAGGGTTAAAATAAAACCCTAGGTGCAATTGTACTCTTTGCACACTACAGGTATAGACTTCTCTCATGTATTTATGGAAAGCCCTCAAGAGTAAGAGTAGTCCATATGAAGAATGCAACCCTAGAAGACATTGGTAAGCGAAGTTGAATTTTCGGTTTTGAGTTTTCTTTCTTTTAGAAATTATGATTTTATTGTAATTGTTTAAGGTTGAGGATAATTGGTTAAGGAAAAGTGAGAAACTCTAAAGGATTGTCAAGATTAAGGTAACCCTCGTGTATTCCTTAGAGTCTCAAATTTCCTTGATTCTCAACAAGTTTTGATTTTCTCATTTTAATTAAAAATATTATAGAAGTGGATTTTGGAAAGGTTATATTGATTTGAATCAAGGGTTTGTGATAAGAAGTTGTAGAGTGTTATTGTGAGGTTTAGAAAAAGTTTAGGTGGAAGAAAAAAAAAAGATTGACTATAAAGTGACACATTTTATCCTTGGTCGTGTCCTTTGTAGTAGGCGATGTCGGCGGGTAGACAAAAAAGTTACTTGACCAAAAGACACGATCGTATCCCTAGTTATATCATTTGCAGTAGGTGTTGTGGATTGATAGACTAGAAAGTTACACAACCGAAAGACACAACTGTGTTCCTGATTGTGTCCCCTATAGAAATGAAGTAACTCAATAAATTACATGGTCAAAAGACATGATTATGTCATAAGATTACGTCATAGACTTTACTCCTTTAAGTTAAGTTTTTCCTTTTATTTTCTTTTTATTTCTTTATTACTTCTAAAGTAAACCCCTTTAATGTATCATTAAGTAAATTTAAGGAGATTTAAATAGTTTAAAAGTGAGTCTTATCTAACAAACAACGTTTATTCATTATTTAAAGGAGTTTAATGAGTATTTATTGTTTTTAAGATTTAAAGCTAGCTTTGATTCACTGGTAACGAATTACAAATATCTAACTACATGACACATGCTTGTTGTATGTGAGTGTTAAGATAGCAAAGATTAAATGAATTAAATGTATATCCGACTTAAATGTCTCAGTATTGCTTGTGCTTGGCTCGTCCTAAGGGCCTGTAGTGGCAAATCTCTAGGGGACAATCCCAATGATTTATGTGACACGTTATCTCTTGTGGAGTCTCACATGGAAATGACCTAGGTTAAATCTAAGTTATTGTAGAAGGGCCCGAAGAAGCATGCCCAATGTTAGGATGTTGTAAAGGGGCCTGAAGAGACACGTCTAAACAGTAGGTTGTGATACGATTGCGATGTGAACAGGTCATGAGGACTACTATCATGTGTCAGGTGTTTGATTTAAAAAAAATAAAAATAATTAAATTAATTGTGTGATTTACTTGTTTTGCATTTCTATGCATGTGCATATGTATCGTTTGATCACGCGAATGATTATATTATTTCTTTTTCCTAACTATAAGTCAAAATGATGTTTATAAAGATTATAGTTATGGAGAATATATTAGTTATGAGAGTGCTGGAGTTGAAGATTGGAATGATAGTTATTACTATCCGAATGTTGGTGTTGGAGACAATTATCATGATGATAGCTAACAGTATTAGGATTAGTAATAAGGATTGAAATTAAACTATGGATGAGACTTGTTCTATCTTTTAATTTCCATTTGTACTAGTTATTCAATCTTATTTATGTTATTTCTACTATGAAAGATAAAGAGTTCTTTAATCTTGTTGATACTTATGAAGTATGAACTATAGAGTTTGAATTTTATGAAATGAGAGATTTTTTTTTTTATATATACTGATGTTGGTGGTTTTTAATGTCAACTTTGAAATATTAATTGTGGTCGTTAGAGCCTGATGTGTTATTAGAGGATTAGAAACATGTGCCGGTCTATGGCGTTTCAAATTTTTAGGCGTTACATTATATCTTTATGGTGCTAAATAGAATAAGATTGTAATATAATAACCATTAGTGAGAAATGGAATAGAATTGTGATGATTTAGCAACCAACCTTTCCATATTTCATACCCTAATTAATTAAATAATCTTTTATTTTTTCCAATGCATCATGGTTTTATATCGCTGTTCTTATTTATTATCGGAAAAGTATAAATCTAATCATTAATATATGATTGTTTTAATATTTGAATATTTGACTCTCTTTTTTTTTATTAGATTTGAGTTCTTTCCTTCAGTCAACTCTAGTAAAAAGACTTTTAAGTGTTAACATGTGTCACCTTTTAATCGATTTGTAATAATTATTTTATAAAAAAACCATAGTTAAATATGTTAAATTAACTAAAATACCAAAAATTATAAGAATAAAAAGAAGAAACAAATAGGTAAAAGGGAAAAAAGGAAAGAAAACCTTAGGGTAATTAATAGAGTTACCAACACATGACAATGTAAGTGGTAACCAATAGGTCATGAAGAGTCACCATCCCCTAGTTCAACAACCTAAAAGGAAAATAAATAAATAAATTAATTAATTAAATGGAAGCATTCAATGAGTGGTGTTTCTCTAATGCATTTTAACAAACAAAAGTTAAGCTTTGTGGAGCTTGTTATTTCAAACTTAACTAGACAAGATTGTGTTCCTAAATGTAACTAATTTGTTATAATTAGGTATTTGATTAAAAATCTTCATAGTATTTTGTATTTATGGATGCCAAGCCATATGAGAAGTTATAACTTGAGTGGTAGTAGATATTGTATTTAAAATATACGAGTTGTTTATCGTCTAATTACATGCATCTCTCAGCACTTCAATTCAAGTATATGCTTATTTATTTACTTGTGAGCTGTTTAGCTAATAGTCTCTTTCTTTCCTTGTCTTTTGTAAATTTATTTTATTATATTATTTAATTATAAATTTTATTTGAAGTAACCTTTTATAAAATTATTAGCTTAGAAGTATCAAAAGATGATATGTCTCGTACTTTTCTTTCAAATGGAGTTAACAAAAGAATTCAAATAAAAATGTTTTAAAATGTAATGTTCAAACAAGGAAAAAAAAATAGAAGATTCAAAGATCAAAGGCAACTAAAAATTGATGACTAAATTTGTAATGTTTCCTTTATTATTTATATATACATATATTTCACTTTTTAGTTTAAGTTTGATTTTTTCATATTGAAAATATGTTGCAACAAACCAAAACCGATTTTTTAAGAAATAAAAGAAATCTTCCAAACTAAATCGAGAGGATAAAAAGAGTGACATTTTGGTTTCACTTATTTAATTCTATTTTAAGGTATACACCACTAATTATGAGTTATGAGCAGAGCATGTTGAAGAACAATTATATTAGACCTTATTTTTTCCTCTTTCACGAGAGTTTCCACTTCCTTTGGACATCATAACACCTATTTTGGTATCATTATCTGTATCATATATCAATTTTTTAGGATTCATGCTCCATCACCATTCTATTAGCCTCATCATATCTCATTATTTTCCCTTTTACTTTATAGGAGTTTAGATTTGATTAAGGTGGTTATGCGTATGCAACATGCATCTCACACTACATATGTCCTTAGAAGAGTGAAGCTGGATGACACTTAAGAATGATTAAGAGATAATGATATGAGAAGAAGGAGCAACTACACTCAGGAGGCTCAAACACATATATGATAGGTGGGTAGGCTATTTAAGTATCAAAGCTCACTATTGTTAATAAAAGGCACTGTGCTCTTCATTTGATCTTTCAAGATTCCACTTCAACAACATAAAGGCATTTGTGCTCATTTCCTCCTTTTAGAAAGAGGAGCAACTGGAGTACTTATACAAATGGATCATTATGTAATTTGTCGGATTAAATTGACGTTTAATAGCTAATATTAGTCTCTTCACTAATGGGTTCCTTCATGGGCTCCTTTTGGGTTCAAACAAATAGAAAGCTTCTTTTAGCGCATAAGTATTGTTGCGAAAGGTTTAGAGCGGTCGAATTGGTCTAATAATCTCTACTCCAAATTTACTGTACCGAATTTTCCTTAATCATCCCAAATATCCATAGACTTGATTCCTTAGATCTTGTCACCTTATCCGAATAATCAAATTCAATTCTTAATGGACTTAAAGCCTAAGAATTAAATCTAGCCCTTTACATATTCCTTATTTGTCTTTCAAATATATACTTTGATTTATATCTTGATATAATCTTCCAAATAAATTTCTATTTTAGTTAAATCATTAGTAAATTATAAGTGCTCTTTGTTGTGTAACAAAAAAAAAAAAGAAATTGTAACTACTAGTTTAATTATTAGCTTAATTAGCCATTATATTAAGTCAATAATTGTTAAGTTTCTCACTTATAACTATTTTCTTTTTTTTTTTATTAGTTTTTTTCTTTTCCACTACTTATTAACTTATGTACACCTAGAGCTTAAAAAGGCTTACTAAAGTTCACCTAATAACCACTAACGTTGAAGGAAATGTTGGCTCTTTAATCGTATCATTGTTTCTTTAGTGTTGTTCTTATTGGAAGTCTCTTGTTCCAATCTAAGCTCTTACACCTGTTAAAGGAATTTTTTTTTTTTCTTAAGGCTTTACTTCGCTAAATAAAATAAAGCTACTATAAAAGCAATTATTGAGGAATAGAATAGAGCTGTAATAAATTGACATTTATTAACTTTGATTTTAATAAGATATTTTGGAGAAAAAAAAGTCAATTTTAATAGTGAGTTACTATTCATAGGTTTGATTAATAATGACTATTCAATATTTTTTATAGTAGGTGTTCTTTATGAAATTATTATTAAGAACCCAAAGTGCAACTAACACATAATAAATTTTCCATAAAAAAATAAAACTATGGTGGAATTACTATATAGTAAAGTGATTTGGCAAGTAATGTTTAAGAAGATGAAGTTTTCACAACTGAAGAGGCAGGGTAATATAGTTGCAGAAATGATTCATCTTCAATTTTTTATTATGCAAATGGGAATTCTATACAAGGGAAAATTTTAAGCTTAATTAAAGATGAAGTTTAAAATTTAAGATCTTAAACTTATATATTTTCTTTGGGTTAATAAGTTATCTTGAACATAGGCCTCTAAACCTAAGCTGACCTTCTTAGTACTTTGGTTAAGCTTAACAAGCCCAGATCAACTTATCCAGGGCTTTGTTCGAGCACTCTAAGCTTATTCGACTTCATATCACTAAGGACAAACTACTAGTCTTTCAGATGACCACATTGTTGCCCAAACCAAGCTCTATAGACCTTGACTGCTTCCATTTGAGGTCAATAATTTAGTTTCCTCCATGCTCTAGCCCTTTAGAGCATTGAGACTTTAAGCCCATGACATAGGCTTAGCTTGCTAATGCAATGTATAATGTGATATATATATAAACATGTATAGAATAAACTAGTGTTAATGTAATAGAAGATAAAAGATTGTCAATAGACTTAGTTCACATGTTATTTATAATCTTATAGCTTTAGAATAAATAAAGAAACTAAAGAAAATATGAATATTATCAATTTAACAAATATATAAAATCCAAGATATAACTTTTCTAAAATAATCCTAAAATCTTCAATAACTTAGTAACTTGCAATAGTAAGCTAATTTAACTTTCAAAATAGCGTTAAACAATAAAGAGGCTTACTCCAGGCTATGATAGATTAAAATAAGTCTTTATTAACATAAAATGACTTACATAATTTGCCATATGCAAAAAGTTATGGCACCCCCAAAGTTGACTCTCAAATCTATAAAGAAAATTAGAAGCTATGAGCTTTTACCTTCCTTTAGTCCTAACTAATGATACTTTAGATCAATTCTTGGACTAGCTTTTGAATGAAACTGACCAGATTCTAGTTTCCTCCTTCCTTGCTTATGATGATCTAAATGGTCTATGATTTATAATCCTAAATTGTTTAGCAATGCATCTTGATAAGGCAAGAAGCCCAGTAGGTATATGCTTGTCCTCATATCTCTTCTAAAGACCATAGGATCCACTTTTTAAAAATATCTTGTCAAATTTGTCTATAAATGTCAAGTAACTCCCCTAGTTAGGGAGATCCAAAATCTTTTGCTTTTTAATTCTCTTCGTTTTTTTAATATTATATTAATTTAAGTATTAGAATAATCAAACCAAAATTATTTTTGAAAGCCCCCAAAGTTTATATTTGTTTGTTTTGCTGGTAGTCTCCAACCTCTAGACCCATAACCAAAATCAATCAACAACACTGAGGTTTCTAGAAATATTTATACTTGTACCGATTGGACTACTATTCAATGCAAAAAGTGTTTGAACATGCATTTTAGGGAGTCAAATTTCTCAAATCCTTGAGCTAGCTTTTACTTACTGATGTTAAAACATCCGATGGTGTGATTCTATTGGTTTTTATTTATGAATTATATGTTTCGTTGTGAAAGAAGAAGTGAATAAGTAGTAGTCGTAGTATACACCCCTAAGTGGAGTGCTCATCGTCATGGATGACATAGATTTAGGAATTATGCATTATGATACACGCCCGATAGACAAATCAAGTCCCAATCAAGGACGTGCGTTGTTTTATCTCTCTTTCTTTCTTTTCCTTGTTTTCTCTTTCTTCTTCTTCTTCTTTTTTTTTTTTTCCTCTCTCCCCCAATCATTCCATGTTTATCAAATCAAACTAACAGAAAACACTACAGTACGACGAAATTGACAGGGAGTTAGATAACAAAAAATTCAAATCCAAATGTCAATATACCAAGTTGCCAAAAACAAGAATAAATAACAGACCGATAGGAACCGACTATAAAACGCACAGGGACTAGAAATCTATGAATAATGACAAAACATCACGCTGTATAATCAAATCAACAACAGGAGTAGTGGTGGGACGAAAAAACAAGGCGACCGACTTTTTTACTATTATATAAATTTCGTGGTTTAAGAAGGGCCCAAATGCAAAATTTTGATTTTGTCTGAAAATTATAAGTCTTGGCATGTACCAATCCGACTCTTGCTGGGGCATCTATCTGCATGTTGTCAACCTATGCCATTGATTGGTCCCATTCCTACATAAGTATCCAAAGTTCAATTATGTGACCTTGCATGCCTCATAATTATCTTCGCAACTTTACCTCCATTTTCACTTGATTGAATGAGTTTCATGTTTTTAAACTATTCACTTATTTTTACCAAATTATTGAGATCGCAAATTTTTGCCAAGATTTGATTAATTATTTTATATGTTCCATATAAAAGGGAGTAATAAGAATTTTCAATGGATAAATGAAACCTATTTACATTAATATATATGTGCGAAATTATTGATTTATTTTCTTAGTTTGGTATATATTGACGTGTTGTTTTCGCTTCATGTTGTGTCAATCTAGCTACAAGGTCAGGTTTCTCCCCCATAAAAAGAAAGTAAATTGTTAATATGTTTTAGTAATAATAGGTGGTAGAACGCAATGATAATGATTGATATCGAATTATACACTACTAAATATATCAACTTGAGTCTGGAACGTAATAGAAAGTAACATATTGGAATTGATAAAAAGCTGCCGACCAAATGTTATCTAAATCTTGAAAGGCAATGAAAAAAAGATATTTTTACTATTGAGACAAGATATTGGTAAATAGTCTAAAATGATTTATATGTAACTATATACAACTATTTATATGTTAATTATCAGTAAATCAATACTAGGTCGACTCTATTTAATAGCTATTTTCTATTTGATTGAATTAATTTGAAATGTTACTTTTCTACGCTCAATATTCAATTATAATAGTCCATATCTACAATTATTATTAGTAACTACTAATAAATAGTTGACTAAAAATGAGATTTTCTTAACATAGAAATTTTAGCTCTAACACTTGATTTTATTGGTCTAGACAAGCCGGTCATAAGATATTCTAATTGATAATATTAGTTTAAATGTCCTTCAAAAGATGAATATAATTTCATTTTAATGCACTTAATGCTTTAAATTATTGAGTAAAATTAATTTTCTTTTGAGTGGCTGTATTTGAGTGGAAAATGAGAAAAACCATCTTTTTATTGAAGAAAAGAAAATCATTTTCATTATTTTTCATTAGCATCTCCTACAGTGAAAAACCATTATCTGCTATTATCTATTAATACCATTTCCCCAACTACCTCCATTAGGCATTAAGTGACACCTGATCACAGAATCCATCAAGATTACTTTATCCCAAACCGTTTAGAGAACGTTTCTAGTGAAACCAATTGCAGGCCACGTGTTTCCCAAAAAGTGAAAATTGAAATACCGTTATACAATATAATGTGTATTTGTGAAATTTAATGGTTTCATTACCTTAAGTAATTGGTGCTTACTATTTGCATTCAGTTTTCTTATAACCTTATATTATATAGAGTCAAAACTGTGTATTTAGCAAATTTTTAGAAAGACGAAATTAGTGGAAATGAAAAGAAAAATTTTTCTGTTTCTGATATTTGGTTTCTATCACTTACTAATTGTCAATATCTCTTTTTATTTTGTTGGTTTTCATACACATAAAAACCCATAAAATACCTTCTTCTTCTTCTTCTTTTTCCTGTATATTAATGCCATAACAGCAGAAAATACCCAATTTTAGGCATTTGCTGCGCTATAACAGGTTGTGCCTCAAATCTAACCTAGGGGTTTCATGGCACGTCACCTATTTCTCTCTTTCCTCACTTTTTGTGCAACCAAGATATTATGCAAACCCTAGCTTCTCTCTGTCTCTCGTGCTTTAATCTTTACAAAGTGTTATTCAATTATTTGATACTAATCTATATTCTTCTTGTTGTTTGGCTGTATTAGGTACTCAAAAGTAATAGATCTTAGCCTTTTCGAACGAGGGGATGCTCCTAAAGCATGTATGGGACACCTTCTCTAAGAGGGGTTACAAGATATTGCCTTTCGTTCGTTCTTTCTTTTTTTTCTTTCTTTCTTTGTATACTCGACAATTATCACAACCTATAATCTGTTACGTTGAATTACATTTCCTTTTCAAAGTTTGTTGTATTAGTTATATTATTATCAATCATATTAATGTTCCGTTTGATATGAATAAATGATCTGAAATAAAATAAAATGGAATGGACTTAAATAAAATGTATTGAAGTGAAATGAAGATCGAAATGAAAAATCATTTCTTATATTTAGAAATAACCATGAAATAGAATGAAATGATATTAAATATTCAAGTAGAATTATGTATAGAAAATACCTTTTATTATTATATGTTATAATTTTTTTGAAATTTTGGAAAGTAACTTTTATTAATCCTAATTAATGAAATGAGAATGATATCACCATTTTATCTTCTTAAAGATAGAATTGTCGAATTTCTTGTTAAAGCTTAAATCATCGATTTCATAAAATCACACTTTTTAAAAAAGGAATATATCGAATTTCTCTATAAAGCTGGAATTGTCGATTCCTTATAATTACGATTCTGAATTCAAAATATATTTTTGAACATGGAGAATCAGAACGAAACTCAGAATTACAATCTTATTTAGATCTATTCCTACGTATCATAAGTGACGTAAAGTTTTATAAGTTTAGATACTGTGTTTATTACTATGTTACGAAATCATTGTGCCAAATTGGCAAATGTGTGACCCTCTTATTTATGCGGATCCATGCGATCCCCTTATCTAAGCCATTGATTGTATAAGAAGGTAATTTGAGAGCTACATTACATGGTCCACCGAACTTTCACGAATATATTACTGCTAATACTAAGTATTTTGGCATTGATTAAATGCAAATGGTGACATTACTTTAACATTTTGTCGGGTAAGCGAGCACTCCTATGGCTTCTTAATAATTAAATAAGAGATAAGGATGATGCAACCAAGGGAGAAAAGGGTTATCGAAATAATAGCCAACTGAAACAGCAAAATAACACTTAAACAATGTTTCCACAAAAAGGCAGAAGGAAATATAAAACAAAAGAAAAGTGGATCTTGGCGTATCGAATCTGGATTAAAAAAATAACGCCATCGAAATCAAAAGTTGGTATATAATATTCCATGTTCGGAATTTGATGAACAGGTCATTTTGGATCTCTAAGACCTCTGAGCTAAAAAAAAAAAAAGAAAAGATTATTGGGTATTACATGTGTCTATTGTATATATATACGAATTGGATAAATACTAATAAAGTAAACAACTATAGTGAGGTAATTATTAGTTTCTAGCAAAACTACCGTCTATACTTTTATTTGTCCAAATTCTATTATATTTAATTACAACTTTGTACATACATGTGATGAGTACTAGGAATTTTTTATTTTTTTCACGGTCGCACACAATTTGCGGTACACAGTCAACAAAAGGGCAGGTGGGGTCAAAGGATGATAGTTTCAAGACTATCATTGGTCAACAATCAACTATTTACGCAAAGAACAAAGGCAATTAAGATCACTTATGGAGTCCAAAGCATGTGAGCTTTCATGGTGTTTCCTGCCAACTCAACATGGGTGTCCCCCATTCTTCTCTTATTAATAGGGACGACTTCCATTCAACACCACGTGGGATGTGAAGCGTTACCTTTGCCTCGCCTTCAACATCAATCTATTATTATTTCCCCATTGTTAATTAAAATTAAAAATATTCACATTAGCTACACATTTTACGAGAAAAACTAATACTTGAAAAGACGTAATATTATTATCATTTTTCTTTTAAAATTTTGATCGGCAAAAAATCACAGTATACAAATCATGGCTGATATATTATTATTATTATTATTCTCCAATCTCCATTTGCTTGTGAAATTATAAATTGTAACAATAATTCAGGTCATATGTATAGATACCATATAACAAAATAAAGTAAAAATCCTGATCTGTCATTTAAATTCGACCATGTCTAATAACCTTTTGCCAAACGCATTGTAATTAAAATGTATAATTGAAAAGTATTTAGTGATTTGGTAAGTAAGAATATAATTTTTTTGTGCGTTCCAACTTTACCAAGATGTTATTACGAGTAATCTTTATGTACTAGTTCTAATCAGATATATATATATATATATATATGCTAAATCGCGATATGCATAAATGAGGAAAATAACATGCGTTAACGTGTAATTATTTGAAAATGATCTGTGTAAAGCATGTTTGGAATATTAGCTACCGAATTTAGATAATAGTTTGACGGGTCATAGTTGATAAGGACCAACCGGCCCAAAATTTTCACTTCGGCCCAAAAGGGGTAGTGGAATTTTAAAAATACTAAGGTTACATAATGAATGTGTCCACATGAATATATGACATTTCACATGGAATAAGAATTAAATGAGAGCACAAAACGTCTCCCAAAAGCCAAAATCCTAAAATAACATCTATTTTAAGTCATCTCATCATCACCACCGCAACATTATCATTGTTAATTAGTGCCAATATTACTATCTCCATCCTTATCAAATCATATCTAACCATTATTATAGACATTGTCAAATGTCATTATTGTTACTTAAAAACATCTAAAACCCTATTATCACCATCACCACCATACACAACTAACACCATATCACCACCACCCCATACATCTACTACATTTTCCATCACAACAGCTATCTTATCATCTTTGTTGTCTCTAATACCACCATCTTACCACTGCTTTTATTCTTCCTACATTTTATCACCACTACAACCACAACTACAATCACTATAAGCATACCATTATCACCGTTTACTGCTGTCTAGCTACTATTCCCACATTTTATCTCTAGCATAATCATCACCAATACCATTAAAACTGTATCACCACCACTAATTACTAATACAACACAACGACTACGTTATCACTGTCATTATTACCACCAAGCAAGCTGCAAATATCACCTAAATCCCATCATCACCAAAAACCTTTACCATTATTGTAAGCTCTAAATATAAGCCAAGTAATTGTAGAATCAAATTTAGTACACAAAATTTAGGATGATCAGTTAAATTATCCGATTAATCTTAAATTATAAGTTAAAGTTAGAAATATTAGTAAAAGTGACATCATAAGTTTGAATTTAAGAAAAAATGTAATAAAATAAGATAATATAAATTTTTTTAATTTTAAATATATTACTCGTTATTTATCGGAAATAAGTAAAATGTATTCCGATAACTAAAAATCATAAAATAATTTAAATAATATTTAGGAGTGTTTACTTTTACTTTATATGTATTTACGTGTAGGTAGAAATTAGCGAAATTTCCTAAATTGTTCGAAATTAGCTAAAAACTTGTTAAATAATGAAAGAAAATTATAAAAAAATTAAGGAAAAATGAGAAAAAAAAATCAAAGAGATAGTGAATCATCCAGATCATGTTGTGATAGCAAGGGGAAAAGAAAGAAAATTTTGTCCAATAATTAACAAACACTTAAAAGGCAAAAATGAAAGAAGATAAGCTAAAAATCATGTCTAATTAATGCTCAAAAAATCTCTTTACAGATCTATAAATAGTAAAAAAATTCTATGAGCTTATTTGGTCTGTGAGGAGTTGAAAGAAATTGGGAGAACTGAAATTTGAGAAAGAAATTAGTGTTCAGCAAAAATCTTCACAAAATTGTGCATTTAGTACATTTAGATCGAACCTATGGGTCACCCCCACTTAAGACTGAACCACCACCCCACTTCAAACCCAGCGTCTGGATGGGCAGACCACCCTTAGGTCATCGCTGGTGGCTGGTAATCGGAAACCCAAGATTCAGGTGAGTCTAATTTTTTAGCTAATTTTGCAAAATTATTAATTTTCCTCAGAAAATTATGAAATTTGTTATTATGATGTTTTGTTGTATGTAGATTTAGGAAAAAAATATTGATTAAGTTTAATCATGTCTGTAAATATAGGGTTTTTAAGAATTTGGACAAAACCGAGTATACTTAGAATTAGAAATAAATAGGCTTAAAAGTGTAGTTTGAAACTCAATTTTTTTCCATAGAATACTTAAGTAATATGGAACAGTGCTATAAAGCTATTTTTTTAAAATTTAATTTTAAAAAATTTTAAGTAATTTTTTAGCCCTAAGAGAAAAATGAGTAGTTTTGGATTAATTAAGTAATTAAATAATTAATTACCGGTTTAAAAGGTAATTAGATGTTTAAGAATGTTAATCTTTAATTTGGAAACATAATCCTAACATTAGCAGTATTAATTCCAATTAATATAGGAATTATATAGTAAATTTCAGTAATTTAGTAAAATGTAAAATTGGAATTTTAGTAAATATAAAATAATAGTTTAAATTGGATAATATAATAATAATATCAGTATATATTAAATCTGATACAAACATTAATTTTAGGTATATACAAAAATTGTAAAATTTTCTCACATCGAGAGTAAATCCGGTATACTAATCAAGATTAAAGTGTACCGAGTAGGTTAGAATACTAAATTAAGACTTAGTATAATATTAGGATATTCGAGCTTAATGTAATTAATTTTACATTAAAGTTCAAAACGTATTTTAAGATTACTCATAATAGAAATCAATAGATTCGATAACCGAACTCCGAACTAATATAAGATGAATTGTTAGTAAATGATGGGTATATAAGGAGAATTAAGTTAAATCCTAACTTAGAATATGTATCATTAAAGCATAAATACTAAAAAGCGTATTTATATTATAGGACATACGGAGACAAGTCAATTTGCAACAAGTGGTTGAGCAACTTAAGATTACAAGTAAGTTAGGTTTAATGCTTTATTATATTTTGGAGTACTATTTTAGAGTACTCAGAGACTTAGATTTGTGTACAATTGCGATTGTAAGTAGTGTTATACATGTGCTTGTGTATTTAATTTCGCAATGAAATCTGTGTTATGTTTGATGACTATTATGATTGGAGTGGTGTAGAATTGTCTGGTCACCTTAAACCGAATATAGACCTAATCAACTTAAATACCTTAAAAAGACATGTATTGCAACTCTGTAGGAGATTATTAGGATTCTCTAACTAAACACCAATACTTTTGAAAAAGATAGCGTTTGATAGCAAATTAGTCTTTCCCTCATCTTTAGTCGAATTAAGTGATAGGAAAGGAAGTTGCGGTGAGGATGAGGGCATTGGTTCAAAGGATAGTCTTAGGAGGAGGAGTATCTCAATTGTACATACTTGGGTTTAGTTGTGAACTATTGTATAATACGAAAACTCCTCAACCCGGATTAGAGCTGATGAAATTACTCTGATTTTACAATAGACCAGACTACGTTATGTAATGACACTTGTTTGTTGCATTTCATGAAAATAATTACTTGATAACCTTGATTGTGCTTGTATACATTCATGAGTCTTCAATTCAACTTACTGAACTGTAGTTACTCATACCAGGATAGATTCTTTTGCAATTCTTGACTTCTGATTTGTGATGCCGCGATACAATTATCCAAAGGTTAGATTTCTTTTGAAGCTATGGGCAATGAGGATCCATTGGCAAAAGATTAAGTCTTATTTAGAGTCTTGCTAGTATCCTTAGGATAAAAAACTGATACATGATATGTACATTGTATTATGTAGGATCTCTTGAGAATCCTACAATAATATGGATGTAATTATATATATATGACTTAAGATTTTACTTTTATTACAAATTTTAACTAAAAATCTTAGTTAAAGTTTTTACTTCAAAGTGAGAAGTCGTCGACGCCTTGTATAGATCTTATCTATGATAGGCACTATGAGATTAGTTCTTGTTATAGGTTAACTTACACGGCGAGAGTATTGCGATTTTACGACTTCGGGACGTAACAATTATTTAACCACTTTTACCATTGAACACTATTAAGATTGTTACCATAGTCCCCCATATTGCCATGTGATAAGAAATTATAGCGTGTGCTTTGGAAGAGAGCTTACTATAGCGTGAGTGAGTCCTCTAAAAGTAACTATTAGAGAAAGGGTGAATGTGGGTTTCAGATGGAAACAACGTGAAAGAAAGAGATAAAGTCTTGTGAGCTACTTGTGAATATGATTCACTACTCAAGCATTCATAAATCAATACCTCACTAAATATGACTTATCGATCTGAGACAATGGGTTGCTTGCTGGTACAACTTTGCTTAAGGGTTGTTATGGGTTATAAGGGTAGGATTCTCATTGAAGGAGAAGGAAACTCAAGAGATTTCATTAACAAAATGGGAAAAATTCTTATTACAACAAATGTTATCAAAGGGTTTTTATACTCATAAGCTATTCAGGTTATAAAATCATTTACAATTACTAAAAACGGTAAAAACTATACAATTATGTCACAAAATTAGAAAGATAAATGTGTAATCCTCCTAGAAAAGGAATATTCTTTGTTAGGTAGTAATGCTGGATACGTACCATTGCAAGAGATGTTAGCGAACCTATTGCATAACTAACTTATATGTTCAAAGGATAAGATCAGTAGCTTTTGATGTCTTGGTCAACTCAAAGGTTTCTTCTATTGACAACTTGAGAATATTGTTTCTACAAGAATTCATTCAATAAAGAGAGACATTCTTGGAATAGGTCGAAGAGTGAGGTTAGCATGTGTTGAGTAGCTCGACATTTTCTGTACTTCATTCGATAAGGAGGTAAATTGATTGGCAAGTCGGTAGCAGTGTGAGATCAACACAATAAGGAGGTTGGCTTCATTTAGAGCTAGGTTACACTTGGGAATATGTTAAGCCATGTTAGCTAAACCTTTAGCCTGGGAACATGTGATTAGCCTTGAAAGTTAATTCTTGTCACAATGGCAATTGCTATAACATTAGCAATCTCAATACTCTATCGACCAATAATACTGTAAATGTCATCATAATGATGGCAATGATACGTGAAATATTAGTAGTAACGAAGTTAACTGTTTAGATCTAATAGATATTAAATGAATGGTGAGCTAAATGACTGGACCGATCTCGTAAGAATAGTAGATGGGACCATAAAAGTTCCCCATAAGTAAATACCATTCAAAAAGAGAAGTTTATCTTCTAAAGATTGATTATTAGATTGGAAATAAATGGGCATAATCATTAGAAGACTATCGTTTAGTGAACAATAAAAATTAATTACTCATACAAATGAATTTTTTGTATTTTATTTATAAATATGTTATTCATATTTAGAATGGAATAAAAATAATTAATAGACATTGAAGGATTTCTAGGCCTTCCTACATGTCAATTAGAGCTAATATGTACTTGTGATTTATATAATTTCATGTTTCATATAAAATATGACTCATCAATATTTTTTTATTGACCCTGGTTTGATTTCTAGTTGAACCTCATTTGACTCGTATGGTATTACATAGTTAAGTGTCTCGTATGGATTGTGAGAGGTTATGGTACTAGTTTGTAAGGCTATGGCATTGAATATTTTGTTAATACATGGTTGCAATCTTTAGGCCAAGTGGTTGAAACGAGTCTATTAGTGTTTGTCATTTTAGTTATTTATTACTTTTGACCTAAGGCGTTACAAATGCTATCAGAGCCAACCCCTCATCGATAGGTTGACGATTCGGGTTTAGCTATAGTTTAAAGAAAAAGTCCTAAGAGGGTGACGAAGGTTATTAGGGTGTGACTCTTGACATACTTTCAAAATGACCTTTAGGTGGCTCGAATCGTATTAAAAAATGAGAAAGATCTAGGGTCAATTGTAACGTCTTGTGACGCGGACATCATAGATTTAATTTATAACGCCATGTTATTGAATATCTTATCAACAGATAGTTACAACTTTTGGGGCCAAGTGGTTAAAATGGTCAATTAATATTTGCTAACTTAATTATTCATTACTTTTGACTTAGGGTATTGCAACCGCTTAACTTTTGATCCTCTTATATGTTCGAATAAACCTTTGAGTCGGGTCTAACAATATTGGTGTCAATAATAAAAACACATAAAATAGAACATAGACTATAAATAATTAAGTTACAATATGATTGTGTCATAATTGTTCCATAATTGTGTTTTATCTCTATAATTCATGCATATAATTGTGTCATATCATGTTTCATGCTATTATGTCATGTTAGCAATTACTAGCCTCAATTGGCTATAAAGGACCAAAAGCAACATCTTCTTGCATCATGTTGCCATAGTTGACACTAACATAAGATTCCACACAAAGAAATATAGATTACTTCAAATAAAAACATAAATTGAAATGGCCTGCCTATTGCTCCCATGTAAATTTTCAATGTGTATCAATCTTAGGGCTTTAACGTCAAATCAATATATTTCTCTTGAACA
The DNA here is from genome assembly GCA_024138005.1 of Lumnitzera racemosa. Taxonomy (NCBI): domain Eukaryota; kingdom Viridiplantae; phylum Streptophyta; class Magnoliopsida; order Myrtales; family Combretaceae; genus Lumnitzera; species Lumnitzera racemosa. The sequence goes on from JAMXBC010000008.1 coordinate 32,850,299, forward strand.
TTTTGATAACCTGACTTGTGCTTTTAAGACCAACTTGAGTCACCAGCTTTGCCACTCATCTCCATAATTTTCATGGCTAATGCTCTTTCAAACTTGTGCGTATGTTGAAGACTACTAAGCGCTTGTGGATTGTAGATCTTTTTTTTCCTCACAAAAGTCATAGCGTAATGATTTACGGTCGTTCTCCATAAGACAAGTTGGTGATGATGATGAGGATGATCCTAGAACAATGTCAAGGTTTACTTGATTTTTTTTTTTTTTTTTTTTGCTAAAGACCTAAGCTCAAGGATATTTTTATTGGAATTCATAGGGACGAAAAGAGAGAAGGAGGGGAGAGAGAGAGAGAGAGTAAAGGATACTTTTGTTGGAATCTACAAGACACAAAGTGAGAGAGAGGGAAGGAGGGGGGAATAGGGGATAGTTTTATTGAAATCCATGGGGATAAAGATGTTACAATATACATAGAAGTTTAAAGGATGTTATACTATTAAGGAAAATGTATGACAATCTTCTTGATTGCAAATGTTAAATCACTATGTATTGAAAATGAATGACAGAAGATTTATATGTTGGGATAAAAATATAAATTAGTTATAAAGTTCATCATCGTTTTTGTGATTCATATAGATTAGTTATAAAGAAACTAAAGCAATTTCCTCAAATCACTAACTTATTGGACCACAAAATATAGTTATCTACATAAAGCTTAAACTTAAAATTGTACTAATGCATATTGCTACATTTTTAAAATGACATGATTTGAAACTAATAACCAAATCTCACGACTATTGATAGACTATTTTGGGACTTAGGCTTTTGAGGTCTATCTCGACTTACATGGATCCTGGGTAGGTCATGGGCTAACTTGATGGAGTCCAAACTTAACCTTTCACCCATAATCTTTAACTTGAATTTGATCTTCACATTGGTACCTAAGTTATTCTTAGATTAGGAGTTGTTTATAAAGTGTACCTACTCATAGAATTCATGTACGAAGGTTTTAAGGATTGGAGATTTGCTTAGGAAGCTTAGGCGAAGGGCAAAAGAGGATGTAGATTGAATACTTCAACCTACGTAGGATTGCCGACCTATTACATGCCGCATAACCTCCAGGAATCTCGAGTTTTACCTAAAGGGGGAAGATACCCTTTCTTATTTGAATGTGATTCCAATATATTCACTTTTTGGATATATTTCCACCCTTATGACTATGAAAAGGGGTTCACTCTCATGAGTAAGGTCACATATACTCATTCTCAAGTTATTGCCTCTTTGCTATTGCTTTCATTCCATAGACTTGCTAACTTAAGTATCACAATTGCTATACCGGATAACCTCTTGATGCCCTCTTATGGTGTTTTATTTTACAAGCTTTAAGCCAAGAGATTTAAGGCATAACGTTAATTTTTGCCAATAGAAATTTTGAGATGACAATAGCAATTATGTTGTCTTATTTGGAGGCGGCTACTTTTGTGCCAAAAGGTATCCCTAAAGTCACATGTTACTTAGGAATTATGCTTTAAATAAGTGGCTTAACACATTATTATTTTGTAGCTTATTTTTATTACCATTCATAGTAATGAAAGGATGACCTTCTTATGAAAAGTTGGACCTTATAGCTCATGTCATTAAATGTAATCTTATATTTCTAAATATAACTTATAGCGTGGTAGCATATAACTATTGCTTTCCTATATTGTTCCGTTCATATGAAGCTAAGCTAACCTGATTTAGGTGTAGGTTCCACACCTTCACCTTCGTTTTTAGGCTTTGGATGGTAGATCAAATAAATATAGAATTGCACCATTATGATAGAGATGGATGTTTTTTAATCTTAATATCTCTTCCCTCTCAATAAAGGTAGGGATGGACTTTAAGAAAGTCTTCTTAAGGCTAGTAGTAGTTTTGTGTCAAAAATGGATTTGAATTCACTAAGTTTTGCTTCTTCTTTTTTTTTTCCTTTTAATTTATGATAATTGCTACTAACCTACTTTAACTCAAAAAATTCTTCCCAATAATTTAATTAGAAAGATTGATGAACATATGATATAGTTTGGATTACTCCAAGTTTACATCTTATTCATATCTTTACATAAACTATGAATATATATGTATCTGTACCATATTGAGACATCTTTTATTATTGGTATTAAATCATATTAATTCATATGTTATACGTTATGCTTTTCTCATGTTGCTCCATATTTAAACATTTTGACTCTTTTTTTTAAAGGTTAAACAAGATAGGGCAATGATCTAAATGACATTTTGGAAGATTAGAAACTTAACCTTCATTCTTTCAATATTCTTTATATCATCCCTTTGACCTTACCTAGGTCCATGTGTGTACCTTACACCAAAATATCTCTTTTGTATTAAATATTACTTTAATTTACATCCTTTTGAAAGTTTATCACTCTTTCAAATAAACTTTTAATCTTAATGATCATCCACTGTACAAATATCATGAAAATCTCTAATTAATAGAGGTGTGCATGGTTTGATTTTCTCTCTAAATAGAACCAAACTATAAAAATGCAGTTTGAGTTTTTATAACTTTGAACCAAATTGTATGGATTAAATTAGGAATTTTTGCAAAAGATAAAATATTGGCTTAATTTGGTTTGGTTAGTTGAACCATATCTTTTAGTTTGGGAAAGTATCTACGTGTAATATATAATCTCATATGAAAAATATTTAATCTATTTATTAATAATAAGTATTAATATTGTAATTGAGGTTGATAACGTTAATATTTATATGTCTAAAAATTAAAATTATTTATTAATAGCTAATTTTATCTATGAAAATAGCATATAGCATAAACTTTAAGTTAAACTTATAATGTAGATATTATGGTAGTTAAAAGTTCAATAAATATAAATTAAATATTTTAAAGTTTTTTATTATTAGAAAAAAATTCATTAGTAAAATCTTACTATATTCTTTTATAAATTGATTTGGTCCAGTTTTATAAAGGTTTAATTTATCTTTTCAAATTAATTATAAACTTTCGATTTTTTTTTTGATAAGGAATTTTCCAAATCAAATTATAAAAAAAAAAAATTATATTTTTAGTTTTATTTGATCGGTTAATTTAGGTTTTTTTTTTTCCTCCTTTTTTGCCAACGCCCTCTCTACATCGTCCAGGTGGAAGCACACTGGCGCCATTACTTCTGTCCAGTATGCTGTTCAGATGACCGGCGCGAAACATAACCTAAACAACCTTTGTTATTTTTGAAAATTCAGACACCGGTGACTGGAGCATTCTTATAAAAATTTTGAGTTGCGAAGATATCGATCCATCCAAACTCATTACGATTTTCATGTTTTTAAAACCAACCCATCTCTTCAAGCACTTCCACTCTTCTCTGTCCTCCTCCTCCTCCTCATCCTTATTCTTCAACTCCACACTTTCACTTTCAAGAACCAGTCACTACATCAATACTCAAATCACCCATTTTCTTTCAACCCAATTCACAACCCTCCAAAACGTCCTCCGGTTACATTCCTTCATCATCACCACTGGAAATTCACACAACGTATTCATATCAGCAAAGCTTATCTCTCTCTATGCTTCCCTCAACAGACCCCTTTGCTCAGCCCTTGTTTTTGATCAAATCAAGCATAAGGTGGACACTTTTTTGTGGAATTCAATCATTAAAGCTCATTTCTCAAATGGTCTTTATTCGCAATCTTTTGGGTTTTACGTTCAAATGCGAAACTCTAATGCCTTGCCTAATCAGTTCACTATTCCTATGGTTGTTTCTACCTGTGCCGAGACCATCCGGTTAGGTTATGGAATGTATGCTCATGGGTTGGCTTTGAAATGTGGTAATTTTGATGGGAATTCCGCTGTTGGGTCTTCTTTAATTTATATGTATTCAAAATGTGGAGAAATGATGGACGCATATAAAGTGTTTGAGGAAATGCTTGTGAGAGATGTTGTTGCCTGGACCGCCCTGTTGATCGGGTTTGTGCAGAATGGTGAGAGTAAAAATGGGTTGGAGTTGTTCTACAGGATGGTCAGGTTAGGCTTGTGTGATGAGAAGCCAAATTTTCGAACAATAGAAGCAGCCATTCAAGCATGTGGTGATTTGGGTGCATTGGTCCAGGGCAGTTGCTTACATGCTTTTGCGATGAAAGATGGGGTTTTGTGCTCAGGAAATGTTCGGTGTTCACTTTTGTCGATGTACTCGAGATGTGGGGTAACTGATGGGGCTTGTTTATGTTTTGATGAAATTGGAGACAAGGATCTTCTCTCGTGGACGTCAGTAATAGGTGTTTATGCAAGGTTTGGCCAGATGGCTGACTGCTTGTCTTTATTTTTGCGAATGCTGGGAGATGGAGTATGTCCGGATGGAATACTCATCAGTTGCTTACTTGTAGGTTTTGGTAATGCTACGAGTGTATCTGGTGGGAAGGCTTTTCATGGAATGATTATTAGAAGGCATTATTTATTAGACCGAGCAGTGCACAATGCCTTAATATCCATGTATTGCAAGTTTGGCCTATTACATGTTGCAGATAAGCTTTTTGATCGGTCATGTGGCCTGGATAAGGAGCCATGGAATACGATGATATGTGGATATAGGAAAGTTGGAATAGATGAGACATGTCTAGATCTGTTTGGGGAGATGCAAGGGAAGGGTATTGAGACTGACTCAAATAGCTTGGTCTCTGTTATTGCTTCTTGTTTGCGGCTTGGAAAGGCCCATCTGGGTCGATCACTTCATTCTCATTCCATTAAGATTTCGATGGACCAGCATGTGTCAGTTGCCAATTCCCTTATAAATTTTTATTGTAACAATGGTGATGTAACTAGTGCCATGAAAATGTTCACTGCAACTGATAAAGATATCGTTACATGGAACACGTTGTTGTCATTTTATGCTCACAGTGATCGTCCAGGTGATGCTATTACTCTATTTGATGAAATGATAAGGGAAGATATAGAACCAAATTCGGCAACATTAGTGACAATTCTTTCAGCCTGTTCGAGTCTTGCTTTGCTGGAGCAAGGAGAGAGGATTCATCAGTACATTAAGCAAAAAGGGTTTAATCTCAATCTTTCTCTTGCTTCCTCGTTGATAGATATGTATGCTAAATGTGGAGAACTCAACAAATCAAGAGAATTATTCAATTTCATAAAAGAAAAGGACGTTGTTTCATGGAATGTAATGATTTCTGGTTATGGAATGCACGGAGATGCAAAATCTGCTATTGATGTCTTCCGGTTAATGGAGAAGTCAAATGTCAGACCAAATGGACCAACATTCCTCAGCCTCCTCTCAGCTTGTGCACATGCAGGACTTGTTGAAGAAGGGAAGTTTCTCTTCAGTAGAATGAAGCATTACACCGTTGAACCCGAGTTAAAGCACTATGCATGCATGGTCGATCTTTTTGGCAAATCTGGTTATTTGCAACAAGCAGAGGAATTGGTTCTTTCCATGCCAATGCCTCCGGACAGTGGTATATGGGGAGCTTTGCTAAGTGCATGCAACATGCATGACAACATTGAGATCGGATGGAGAATCGCAAAGCGTGCTATTGAATCCAATCCAGAAAATGATGGGTATTATATATTGCTCTCAAACATGTGTAGTTCCATTGGACGATGGGATCAGGTGAGGATGATAAGGAGAATGATGAAAGAAAAGGGTGTCGAGAAGCAAGCCGGTTGGAGTATAACCTAGGGGGAGACCTTTCTCTTAATGCCATTTGCTCTGCTTTCAGGTTCAAATCAACCTAGCTGGACAGACACTAATAGTTACTTCATTACTCTTTCCGCTTAACCAGATTTGCTCATAGAGACATGCCTTTTACTAACTGCTTACTAACTGCCATCCTTATGAAATTGTACATGATCATTGATTTCTTTATTGTAACTTGAAATCGTAATCCTACACATTAGAGACAGATCCTCCATAATTATCTATACAATACAATTCTGAATACAATGAATCCATGTTATCTGGTGCCATCGACTAAATTGAATGCAACTTGCACTGTATCTATTGCTAGAAATCGCAAAGCATATGCATTATATGGCAACTGGACAACAAAGTATACGTATTGAAGAATTTTGGCATCAAAACTCTTATTTTTATTCTGAACTGATGTGCCAATATATATAAAACTGGGATTAGTATGTGATAAGTCTAAATCTTTTAGGATACCAAACATATCTTTCAGCTAAAGTATTGGATAATCCTTATCTCATGTTCTAAAATATAAGACTTATCACATCTCTAAAAGAAAATAGAAAAATAAAATAAAACAAACAGCTAATAATCAGTCCAAAGATAAACTTGTACTGCCTTTATGCTATTATATCTTCTATTCCAATACCCCCTCAAGTTAAGGAATAGACATCATCATTCCTAGCTTAGATAACAATTCCATAAAAGGTTGTCTTGCTAGTGATTTTGTAAAGACATCAGCTTCTTGACTTTATGTTGGAATATACTCTACTTGGATCTACTCTTTCTCAATCTCTAACTTTATAAAATTTTTGACAATGCGAACACGCTTCATTCTCTTGTATTGAATGGGATTTTTTACAATTGCAATTGCTGATTTACTATCCCTGTACAAAATTGTGGAATGCCATTCAATCTTCATTTCCTGTAATAGTCTTTGCAACCATATAATTCCACACATCCTTTGAGATATAGCTCGGTACTCAGCTTCTGCACTGCTCCTTGTAATAATTGGTTGTTTCTTACTTCTCTAAGTAATAAGGTTATCTTAAACTTTGGTGTAGTATCCAATGGTGGATTTTGAATCAAGCCTATCACTTACCCAATCTACATCAACATATGCTATCAAATCTCTACAACTTGACTTCCTGATGAATACTCTTTTCCCTGGTGTCCCCTTTAGATATCTTAGCACATGATTAACTGCTTCCTCATGATGTTTTGTAAGTGAATTTATAAACTGACTTACTACACTAATTGCAAATGCTAGATCTGGCCTAGATAAGGACAAATATATCAATCTCCCTATAAGTCTCTGATAACGTTCCTTGTTAACCAGAGTACTATTTTCAAGTGACCAATTTTTCCAATTAGGAGGTAGAGGAGTATCTTTTGGTTTACAGCTAAGTTTTCTTGTTTCCTTAAGCAAGTCAATAATGTACTTACATTTGCGGATGAAAATTCCCTTCTTGGAGTGAATAAATTCCATGCCTAAAAAGTACTTAAGATCTCCCAACTTCTTAGTCTCAAATCTCTATCGAATATTCTGCTTCAAGTTTAATATTTTAGTTACATCATCTCTAGTAACAATTATGTCGTTCACATACACAAAGAGAATAGTTTTCTTTCCTTCTGCCCCCAAACTTGACAAATAGAATGTGTTTAACCTAGCTTTGAGTATATCTAAATTCAATCAAAGTTTCACTAAACTTCCTAAACCATACTCTAGGTGATTACTTTAAACCATATAAAGATTTGTTTAGCTTACATACCTTTACTTTTGTCTCTTCATTCTCAAACTTGGGAATAATTCTCATGTAGATCTCTTCCTATTAATATCCATTCACGAATGCATTCTTAACATCCAATTGATGAAGAGGCTAGTTAAGATTTGTAACTAATGAAAGAATCACTATAATTGAATTTAACTTAGCCATGGGTGCAAATGTTTCTTCGTAATCCAAACCATATGTTTAAGTGTACCCCTGATTTACTGGGCACACCTTGTATCTTTCATTGCTTCCATCTGAATTATGTTAAATAGTAAAGACCCATTTATTACCAACAATTTTCTTCCCATCTAGAAATTCACATATATCCCAAGTTTTATTTTGTTGCAATATACGCATTTCCTCTATATCTATACTTTCCATTTTTCATGTGACATAGTTGCCTCAATATTCTTAGGAATTGTCTCTGAATCTATTATGGTAACAAAAGCTTGAAAACTAGATGAGATATTAGGATAAGACAAATAGTTGGATATAGGATACCTTGCACAACTCTTCCTCTCCTTTTAAAGGGCAATTGGAAGATTTAATTTTTCCTGATCAACCCGACTTTCATCAGTTGCATCCTCATTTTGGTCATTTAAGATACTTGGTTGTACTGTCTCTTTCAACAACGAATCGTTATTATTCTCCAAATCCATGTTAGATCATTCTTCTGAGTTGGAAACTGGTAATTCTTGCACTAGTTTAAGGCGTCTGGTATAGACTCTCAAGGGAAACTGTATTTGTGACATTTCATGTAGCTCATCACTAGGAACCTAACCTTTATTATTCAAGATAGGATTGACAATATTAGTGTTTAGCTGTTGGTCACAATCTGTAGTAACAAGATTAAGACAAACATTTTCATAGGGCTAGTTTCCTTGTTGACTCTTTGAATTGTAATAAGGATAACTTTCCAAGATCATAACATCAAAAGTGACCAAGACACATTTTGTAGCTAGATAATAGCATTTATAACCCTTTTGAAAGGGGGAATATCCAATAAAGATGCATTTGAGAGCTTTTGACTCTAGCTTGTGTCTTGTTGTAGAGTTATCAAAAGCATAAATAGTGTACCCAAAAACCTTTGGTGGTAAGGAATTGGATAAGTGTAAATGTAGGAAGACTTTAAGGAAGGTTTTAAGAGGAGTTTGATAATTGAGAATTTTTGAAGGGAGTTTGTTAATGAGATATGCTGATGTTAAAATAGCTTTTACCTAAAAATAATAAGGAACATAATTGTTTAGCATTAATTAATGAGTTATTTCAAGTAAGTGATGGTTTTTCCTCAGCTACTTCATTCTATTGGGGAATATAAGCATGATAACTTTGGTGGATTATTCCATGTTTACTTAAGTAATTTTCAAACTCTCTTGAAAAATATTCCCTCTTATTATCCGTTTTAATAATTTTGACTTTGGCTTGAAAAACATTGGAAACAAGTATATGGAATTTTTTGAATGCATCGTATGCTTTTGATTTCTCTTTTAAAAGGTATACCCAAAACATTCTTGAATGATCATCGATAAAAGTTATAAACCATTTATAACCAAATAATGTAGTAACTCTAGAAGGACTTCAGATATTGCTATGAGCCAAGTAAAATGGTTCAAAAGGTTGATAAGAATGAGTTAGATGAATCTTTGTAGCAAATTTAGACATTACACAATGCTCGCAATGCAAATTGGAATTATCCTTATTCAAGAATAATTTTGGATACAATCAAGACATATAATCAAAATTAGGGTGACCAAGATGCTAGTGCCATAACATAATTTTGCTTTTATTCCTAATGGACATTAGAGACATAGACTCAACTTCACCAACCAGATAATATAACCTATTAACTACTTTGGCATTGCTAATCATCCTCCCTGAAGATCGGTCCTGAAAAACATAATAAGAAGGAGAAAATGTTACTTTACAGGTCATGTCTTTGGTCATTTTGCTAATAGATAGCAAGTTGTACCGTAAATCAAGAGTGAATAGTGTCTCATTCAAACATAAATTCCCAACTTTAACAACACCTTTTCCTTTAGAGAAAACATATTCCCCATTGGCTACTTGGATCTTATGAACACTAGGTATAAATTCTTTAAAACTATATAACGAATTACACATATGATTTGTAGCTCCGGTATCAATAATCTAAATATTATGTTTATCATTCTTAGAGGAAGACAAATAAGTATCTATTTGTGATGTTGTTGCTACCATAAGCATTGCCTCATCTCCTTTTTTTTTTTTTCACATCACATGCTTGTGACTTCATAAGTAGTTTTTTTAGATTAGTAATTTCACTAGGTGTTACAGTAATAGCTCTATTTAGCTCTTCAACACTTGTAACTTCAGTTACTTGTGCAAGATTTGTTGCCCCCTTCTTTTATCTCAACTTTGTTGCCTTTCCATTAAGCCTTAGTTATCATGTATGTGATTGAATTTTTTTGCAAAAATTAGACCAAGGCGTGTCACATGATCTTTCCTTCTTCGCTGTCAATGCTAAATTTAGAAGACTCTGATCTTGACTTGTATTAGTCATCACTCTACACCTAGTTTTCTCCCTTTGTGCATTGGCAAAGGCTTCCTTAAGGTTTGGAAATGGCTTTTGTCCCAATAATCGGCCTCTTACTTCATCCAAATCAACATTTAACCCTTGTAAAAAATCAAACACTCTATCTTTCTCAAGCATTTCCACAAATTTCATGCCATCTTTAGAACATGTCCAATCCACATCATAGAACAAATCTATCTCTTACCACAACTCCATCATATTGTTGTAATATTCAATTACTGTAGAGTTTCCTTAAGTAGTACACTTGGGTTTTAACCGTAGTACTAAACATTGGGATGTATTGTTTATGTTTGAATACATCTCTTGAGCTAAATTCCAAAATTCTTTTGCAGTATTTGATAACTTTTATTTTAAATACATTCCACATGGTGATTTTATAGTATTTTCCTTATATCTTTGGTTTTCTTTAAAGAAATTGATACTTAGTTGAGTAAAATTTTGATTTCAAGGTTTGAATACGTTCTTGGATCGAAAATAAAGAAAAGGAATTAAGTTTCGCTCAATTCAGAGTTTAAATGAATAAGTTATGAAGTTTTGAAGTTACACAGTTTGGGACACAGCTGTGTCCATCCAGGAAAATATGTTGAGGTTAGAAAGTTACACCACCTGGGGACACAACCGTGTCCCAGGCCGTATCTGGTGATGAAAACAGAAACCTTTCAATATATTATAAAATGACATACTAGGGCTTCGCATACATGATTAGACATTCAAAATAGAAGAGGCTTGAGGAGAAAGAGAGAAAAAAGGCGAAAGCAACATCCAACTTCAAGATTGAAGAGATTTATCACCAACAAAAGGGGTTTTTCATGTTTGATTTATTGATTTTGCTGCAATTCGTTTTTAGTTTCATCATGATAGCTTAAGACTTTTGTATTTAGGATTATGAAACCTAGGGTTTCATGTGACTATTGGATTGATTGACAATTTTCAATAAAGTTTCTATCTTTTCTTGATTCAATTATGTTATTTAATTGTTAATTGATATTTCTATAATATTAATCTATGATATTATGCATGATGATTGAGAAATCACATGTGTAATAAAATCTTAACATAAGTGGAGAGAATTACATATATACTTGGAGATAAGATATATATTTCTTCCGGAAAGTTATTCTTTTGTGTAGGAATTCATCATATATTAATGCAATTCCAACTTATATTACCAAGTGAAGAGATTCTGGTAAATAATTTAGGATTACGATTAATATGCTTAAAAATGGTGTTAACTTTAATTGTGAATCCCTCCGGTCAAGAATAATAGAAATTGAATTGGATATATTTTAAACTGTCATATATTAAACACTAGAGGAAATAATTCCTAAATATATTATTTGCATTCTCGAAATCATTCTTAGTTTTATTGCTTTCTAAATTGCTTAATCAAGTCTTATAATTAGTTTAGTTCGTCAATTTTAGTATTTTTAATTCACTCAACCCATCCCAATTTTTCGGTTAGATAATAAAACTAAGGTTAATATTAGTACTCAAAGTTTCTAAGGGATTGACTCAGACTCACATCCGCTATATTAAAACTGATAGGTGTACTTGCCTGATATCAAGTTTTTGGGTGTTAGTTTATTGAAGGGGCCTGGGTGGATACCGGCTGGGACACGACTGTGTCCCATGCCCGTGTAACTTTCTGTTCTGTTTTTTTTTTTCCTAAATTCATGAATTCAAAAATACAAGAAACTTAAAAAAAATAAAATTACTTAAACTAAAAAAATAAGACAAAGAAAACTAAAGAGAGAAAAAAAAAAACTAAAAGGGAAAAGCCTATGACTAAAATTGGAACAAATAAAAGAAGCAAAGCAAAGTTAGATAAAAGAAGAATAAAATGAAATAAACTTAAAGATAATTACGTGAGGATGCAAGCAATGTAGAGTCAAAAGATCAATAAAGGATATAGACTTGGTCCATCATTTAAGAGATCATATCCTGGTGCCTCTAGTAGCAGTTCTGGGCAGAAGAGAAGGAGACTAGTAACTCTGGCTAGTAACCTAGCGCAGTCAGTACTGAGTTTGAGTTTTTATGACAAAGATGGTAATGTCAAATGCTAGAAGTGTGGTGTAAATCATTTCTTGAGAAATTGTGCTCAGCTTAAGGGAAAATGTTTTATATGTGGAGATCCAAACCATGTGCTGAAGGCATGCCCTAGGATGAAATTAGTAAAGTGTAATAAATGTGGTAAGAAGGGCCATTTCTCCAGATACTGTTCACAGTTTGTACAAGGAGTTAAGCGAACAGAAGGTATTGATAACACCACTGCACCTGTTCGTATCTTTGCTCTAGACGATATGGAAGTTAAGGAGAATTAAGATTTCTTAGAGTTTATGGAGGAGTACTACCATGATGATGTCGAGGAGATCATGGGAGTTGAAGAGGAAAATGATGAAGGACTTGTAACTGGTACGTACTCAAACTATCTATTGTAATGATTATTCTAAGTGTGAATTAAATTGAAGTATTTGCATTTTAAGATTTATGAATGCTAGTATAGTTAGTAACCATAGTATTAGTACATTCCAAGACATGTGCTGATCAATAGACAACCTGTTTTTGTGCTATTTGATACTGATGCATCTTATTCCTTTGCAAGTCAGAAATTTATAAATGAACAAGAGATTAGTGTGGTTACTGTTAATATAACTTATAAAGTTAGAACTCTGACTGGGGAGAAAGTAACAACCCGAGAAGTAGTAGCTGATGGTAGAATAAAAATTCAAGAGAAGGAGTATCCTATAAGTCTTGTAATATTACTTTTACAAGATTATGATGTAATAGTGGGAATAGATTGGTTATCTAAGAATAAGCCATTGTGGAGTGTAGAAATAAAATTATCAATCTTAATGAGGGAGAAATGATATTTCAAGGAAAGGCTAGTGGAAGTAAATTAAATTTATCAGTAATGGAGATATGTGATGAAATGTGTGAGACAAAAGTACAAGAGAACGATTGGAAATTTTGTTGGGTGTTTGCTGTGGATGCAAAGAAAGAAATACCCAAGGTAGTAGACATACGGCTAGTGAATGAGTTTCCAGATGTATTTTCGGAGGATTTACCAGGGTTAGCTCCACCCCGAGAATTGGATTTCATTGTAGAATTAGTTCCTGGAATTGAGCCTATCTCTAAAGCTCCATATCGAATGTCACCTATGGAACTAAAGAAGCAGCTTCAGGAGCTATTGGATAAGAAGTTTATTCAACCGAGTATTTCACCATGGGGAGCACCAGTATTGTTTGTGAAGAAGAAGGATGGTACTATGAGATTGTGTATAGACTATCGGGAGTTAAATAAGGTTACCATTAAGAATCGGTATCTTTTACCTCGCATTGATGACTTGTTTGACCAACTCCAAGGTGCAACTGTGTTTTCTAGAGTAGATTTAAAATTAGGATATCATCAATTACGAGTTAAGTTGTAAGATGTGCATAAGACTGCATTTAGAACTCGATATGGTCATTATGAGTTTTTAGTGATGCCATTTGGCTTAACGAATGCTCTGGCTGTATTCATGGACCTGATGAATCGCATATATCAACCATATTTGGATAAGTTTGTCGTGTTGTTTATTAATGATATTTTGATTTATTCAAAAACCAAGAAGGAGCACGCAAAGCATTTACGATTGGCATTATAGAAGTTGAGAGAGAATAAATTGTATGCCAAGTTAAGTAAATGTGATTTTTGGTTGGATAGAATTTCTTTTCTAGGTCATATTATATCTAGTGAAGGAATCTCTGTAGACCTTGATAAAGTGAAAGCAGTAATGGATTGGAAAAAACCAACTACTGTAACTGAAATAAGGAGTTTTCTAGGTATGGCTGGATATTATCGACGGTTCATAAAAGATTTTTCCAAAATTGCCAAACCGTTGGCTCGATTAACCTAGAAGTATATAAAGTTTGAATGGAGTGAAGATTGTGAAATGGGTTTTCAAGAGTTGAAGAAAAGACTGGTTACAGCACCAGTAGTAACATTACCTGATCTGGATAAGCCTTATAATGTATACAGTGATGCTTCACGGAATGGATTAGGTTGTGTATTGATGTAGGATTGAAAAGTTGTTGCATATGCATCAAGACAATTGAGGCCACATAAGAGGAATTATCTAACTCATGATTTAGAGTTAGCGGCTGTAGTATTTGCCTTAAAGATTTGGAGATATTATCTTTATGGACAACGGTACGAGATGTATATTGACCATAAGAGTTTGAAGTATTTCTTTACTCAGAAGGAGTTAAATTTAAGACAAAAAAGTTGGTTGGAATTGATTAAAGATTATGATCTGAATATAAATTACCATCCTGGATAGGCTAATTTGGTGGCGGATACATTAAGTCGAAAGAATTATGAACAGGTTGCCTTATTGTTAACACCTCAACGTGAACCAGTGCAAGAATTTGAGAAGATGCAAATTGGGTTTGATTGGTGTTAACCTAATAGCCAGTTGATGAATTGGGAATTGCAACCTACTTTATTAGAGAGAATAAAGCAAAAGTAAGAGGAAGATAAGGGTCTGATAGTCGTAGATAGACTAACGAAGAGTGCACATTTTTTACCTTATCGGACTGGTGATTCAATGGAAAAGATGGCTAGGCTATATGTCCAAGAAATAATAAGGCTACATGGTATTCCTAAGAGTATTGTTTCTGATCAAGATAGTCGGTTTGTATCTAAATTCTGGGAAAGTTTACATAGAGCTTTAGGTACAAAGTTGCAGTTTGGTACAACCTATCACCCATAAACAGATGGGCAGTCTGAACGAATAATTCAAACTTTAGAAGATATGTTGCGAGCATGCGTGTTAGATTTTGGAGGTGATTGGGATAAATATTTACCGTTGATAGAATTTGCTTACAATAATAGTTATCATGCAACCATACAGAAGGCACCTTATGAAGCATTATATGGGAGAAAGTGCAGATCGCCACTGTATTGGGATCATGAAGAGTATGCCATGATTGGACCAGACATGATTCATCAAACAAGTGAGAAGATTAAGATTGTTCGACAGTGGATGAAAGAAGCTCAGGACCATTATAAGAGTTGAGCTGATTTGAAGAGAAGACCATTGGAGTTTGAAGTTAGTCATCGTGTTTATATCAAAATAAGCCCATTCAAAGGACTTAGACGGTTTGGTTCAAAGGTAAAATTGAGCCCACGATATATTAGTCCATTTGAAGTAATGGAAAAAGTTGGCAATGTATCTTACCGAATAGCTTTACCTCTAAGTTTATCGGGCTATCATAATGTATTCCATATATCCATGTTAAGAAGATTCATTAAAAACCCGAATGCGATAGTAGAAATAGAGCCAGTAGAGCTAACGAGAAATTTTCAATTGGTGAGACAACCCATAAAAATATTGGATAGTCGGGTTCAGAAGTTAAGGATTAGAGATATGGAGTATGTGAAGATTCAATGGAATGAAGGTCCAGACTTAGAGATGACTTGGGAACCAAAAGCCGCGATGATGGAGCAGTATCCATAGCTTTTCTAACTTCCAGGATAGTAAAAACTATGCACATTATTGTATTTAGTCATTTAAGTGCAAAATAGATATACAAAAGTTTTGAGGATAAAACTTTTTTGAAGAGAGGTGGAAATGTAAGCCCTAAAGTTAAGTCAAGAGACTGTAAGATTGAACTTAAAGCACAAAGTTTACGGTGATCGGTTAAAGGATCTGATCAAACCCGAATTATAAACTATGGAGAGAAATATTAGTAAAAATGATCCCATAAACTTGAATTTAAGAAAATAAGTAATAAAATAGGAGACTATAAAATTTGTAAATTTTAAGTATAATAATTGCTAATTATTGAAAAGGCGAAAAATGTAATTTAATATCTAATAAATTACTAGAGATAGATTATATGTATACTAAAAATCATAGAATGACCTAAATAATAATTAGGAATGTTCATATGTATCCCACGTGTATTTACGTGTAGATAAAAATACGCGAAATTACTTAAATTGGCCAAAAACTTAGTAAATAATTAAAGAAAATTATTAAATTAATTAAGAAAAATCAGAAAAAAATCAAAAGGGTGTGGATTAATACAAATATGGTCGTGGCAGGTTAGATTCTGAAAAAGAAAAATTAACCAATTATAATTAAGTAACACAAAAGCCAAAAATCAAGGAAATGGGGCAATGTCATGTTAAATTAATGCATATTAATTACCCAAAATGTCTATAAATAGGGAAAAATTTCAAAGAACTCCTTTAGATAGTTTAGCATCAGAGAAAAATAGGAAACTTAAAAAATTCGAGAGAAAATCCAGAAAAAAAGAAAAGAAAAGGAAACTGTGCAGATTCGACTAGTGAGCCAAACCTACACCTCAACACCACCTGAGACCGAGCCACCACTACTACACTACTCCAGCCCCACGTCTAGGCCGATCGACACACTTGGACCGGATTGGAATGGCTAAAAAGCATCGAACCGGTAAGTCCCTTAATTGCTAGGATTTTGAATAATTTTGTAAAATTAGTTATTTTGTCTAGAAAATTATGAAACTTGTTATTATGAGGTTTTATTGTATGTAGATTTAGGGGAAAATAGTGATTTAGTCTAATCATGTCTGAAAATATAGGATTCTTAATAAATTGAGCAAAACCGAGCATGATTAGAATGAGAAATAAATAGGCTTAGGAGTGTAGTTTGGAGCTCAAATTTTTTCTGTAGAATGCTTATGTGATATAGAACAGTGCTATAAAGCTATTTTTTTTAAATTAATTTTCGAAATTTTTAAGTTAATTTTTAGCCCTAAAATGATGGGAAAATTGGGTAATTTTGGGTTAATTAGGTGATTAAGATACTAATTACTGATTTAGATAATAATTAAATGTTTAGGAATGTTAATCTCTGATGTGAAACCTTAATCCTAGCCTTTTGGGTATTAAGTATAGTTAATTTAGGAAATTAGGTATAGTTAATTTAGGAAATTAGGTAGTTATTGTAAGAAATTAATAATATGTGGAATTGGAAATTAATAAATCTAAAAAAATTAGGGTTATTTAGATCATATTAAAATAAAAATCAGAATAATACTAAATCTGAATTAAGATTTAATTTTAGGTAGTTGTATAAAAATGTAAGATTTTCTCACATCGAGGATAAATCCGATACTCCAATTAGGAATAACGTGTACTGAATAGTTTAAAATATTGAATTAAGACCCAATAGAATATTTGAATACTCAAGCTTAATATGATTAAGTTCACATTAGGATTCAAGTATATTTAGGACTTAGGACTCAAAATTAGAATCAAATTTAGGGTCTGAACCTCGAAATAGAGTAGAAAGAATTATTAGTATATAATAGGTATACATGGAAAATAGAGTTAAATTATAACTTAGAATATAAATCCTTAAAGTATAAGTACTAAAAAGACCTCTTTGTATTATAGAACACCTAGAGATGAATCGGCTTGCAACTAAGTGATCGGGCGATTGAAAAATTCTAAGTAAGTTGAGTTATTACTTATTGTAATAGAGTACTATTTTTATGGTATTCGGAGACTTAGGCCTGTATATGGTTGTGATTGTAAACAGTTTATGCATGTATTTGATGTATATGAATTCGTGCTGAATTTATAATGTGAGTGATTTTATGATTAATTGAATTGGTGTGAAATTGTTTGAACACCCAAAATGAAATTTAATCTTATTCGACCCTAATAACCAAAAATGTTATGTATTGCAACCCGTTAGGGGATTATAGGATTCTCCAACCAAATACCAACCCCTTCGAAAGGGATAGCGCAGGATTGCAAAATAGTCCCTTCTTCATCCTTAGTCGAACTAAGTAATAGGAGAAGAGGTCATGGCGAAGGTGAAGTCAATGGTTCGAAGGTAGTCGTGGGAGGAATGAGGTCTCCTTTGCACAAGCTTAGATTTGGTTGTGAGTCACTGCATAACATGAAACTCTTCAACTCGGATTGGAGCGGGTGAAATTTCTCTGATTTCACAACGGACTGGACTACGTTGTACGATGACACTTGATTGTTGCATTGCATAAAAATAATTGCTTGATAATCTTGTTTGTACTTGTATGCATTCATGAGTCTCCAATTCAACTTACTGAGTTGTAGTTGCTCATACCCTTGTAGATCCTTTTGTAGGTCCTGATTTTTGAACACTTCAAATATTATGCCGCCCTACAATTACCTAGAGGTTAGTCCGTTTGAAGCCAGGGGTGTGAGGATCAAGTTACTTAGTATGATGTATAACTAGAGTGGCCTTGTAGTTAAGAATGATAGACTGAAAGTTATTATGTAAATTAGTGAATAGTTGTGAATATGTAGAATTTCCTAGGATGTTCTGTAGACTTACATATAATTATACATGCTTATTAGAAATTTTTAATATCTATCATAATTGTAGTTGAACTTTTAATCGGAGTGTTTACTTCAAAGTGAGGAGTCGTCGACGCCTTGTGTAGATCATGTCTATGGTAGGCACTGTGAGGCCGGTTACTATCATAGAATGGTTTACACGGCGGGACTGTTGCGACTCTGCGACTTTGGGGCGTAACAGGAGCTTTGCAAGTTCCTGAAAGATAGCCCAATTTTCCTTTTCCGTAGATGAATGGTTTGACTGATGTTATCATTCACGGAAGTTTGTACTACTCATTTGTGTTGAGTGATTTGGAGTGAATTATCACCCATTGATATTTTAGTCCTTGACAATTAGGGTTTAGATGTAACGTATTTGGATCACTCTCATGAAAAGTCCCAAATTGAAGCTTGGAATTGGGTGTTTTTGTTGAATCTGATGGGGCGTTACTCATGATTCTTCAAGTGATCTATATTAAATGGGCCTTGCTATGATACCATGAAGAATTTTGGCATCAAAACTCTTATTTTTATTCTAAATTGACGTACCAATATATATAAGACTAAGATTTGTACGTGATAAGTATAAATCTTTTAGGATTCAAAACATATCTTTTAGCTAAACTATTGGATAGTCTTTATCTCATGTTCCTTAATATAAGATTTATCACGTACTCCAAAAGAAAACAGAAAAAAAAAACAAAAAATAAGACAAACAGCTAATAATCAGATAAAAGATAAACTTGTACTGCCATTATGCTGTCATGTCATCTATTCCAACACGTATAATTTCACTTGGACCTGAGCTCTCAATCAGAAACTTTAGGCGCAACTTGTTCAGTTAATGAGACTTTCTGGGATTTAACGAAGCATCTCCGAACATATGGTAGTATATTCATCTACACTCTGACAATTTTGCTAAGGAAAAGCATGACTTTGCAGAAGAAACGTAACACGTAAAAAATGCATCTGAGCCATGCGTTTTCTTTGCAGAACAAATCACAACAAAGAAAACGGAAAATCGTAACCCGTTTCATTCATTACCTAAATGTGCAACTAATAGTATGTGACCAACTTACTACTTCAGCGTGCTTCTCGTTTAAACAAACGTAACACACCGACCAACAAAGGCATATCGTGGATATGCGTTGAAGTAGACAGAGGTATAAAGCTGAGCGGTGATGTTGCTTCAGGGGCCTAAAGCTCGAGCTTAAATTGGGTAAATTTAGTCATGTGGCGAGACCTTTTGGAGCTATGAGATATTAACACATGGAAGGAGCTTATCGTGTCGCGCATGGACGAGCAGTAATACTACACAGTCGCTGAATTGAGGTGTACTACTCAGGATGTGCGTGTTAAAGAAACGTATGCGAGGGATGTCCTTTTAGGATGAGATGAGTCTAGTTTAGTTTAGTTTGATTTTTGCTTCTAGCTATACTAAGCCATAAAATACTATTTGGATTTGCTTTGAATCATAAAAGTGCGGTTTGTTTTAATTCGATTTATTTCACAGATTAAACATAATTTATAATTCAAGAAAAATTAAAGACATGATATGTAATTTTATATTTAAAATCTTTCAATACTAACAATGGCACTATATAGAAGGTTGGTAAAGCTAATTTTTATGCAAGGAATTTCAAATGTTTCTTAACAATTATTTTATTTATAAAACTAGTTTATGATAAAAATTTTGAATCAACTTTTATATATATATATATATATATATATATGGTCATGGAAGCAACATATAGACATACATACATATATATGTATGTATGTATCAACAACTATAAACTTAAATTCCTTCTAATAATTTGTTAAGAAAAAAATTTTAATTACAAGTAGAATATTACTTTATTTCTTAAATTAGTTTGATATGGTTTGGTTAGGTTCTGTTCATCCCATCTAATCTAATGATAAATTTCTATAGATGAAATTTATAGATGAAATTTAAATTAAAAAAATAATATTATTAATTTAATCTAGTTTAGTTTATAATTTAGTCTGATTTAATTAGTGTTTTTCTTTTTGCCATCCCCTACATTGGAGTGGACTCAAGTCCAATTACTTAGCTTTGTCTTTACTTTAAACAAAAGCCCAAGTTGACCATTCACTTAGGATGTTGGTAGAAAATATGGTTTTCCTCCATACCTAAAAAATGGGAAAAGGAAAGTAATATTGCAATTTTTAAAAATAATCCCCAAAATACTATACTTTCAAAAATAATTCTAGAAATACCATGTTTCTAAAATGAGGTTTTATTTTGAACTAAAATCTACCTTTCAAAAGCTGAATTTGATTACCTCAGCTAAAGTCGACTTTTCAAAAACCAATTACGTATTTGGAAAGCTGATTTTATCAAGCCATAACCTCTAACGCTATCCTTCTTCTTCCTCATTTGAAAATCCCTTTATCTTTCTACTTACACCCTAGCTTGAATCCTTTCACCTATCCACCAATGTTAAAGTCATTTTGTTTCGTTTCGTTTTCTTTTCTTTTCAAATCTAAGTTGAAATCACAATCTACATCACTCCTATGCACCATATCTAGTTGGAATCTATAATTTTTTGAAAAAATCTTGTGTGGTTTGAAACACTTTTTCTACTAGTTGTGTGCGTATACAAGCACATTCTCTCTTAAAATTGTTCTATCTTGTAATGTTTTGCATTCTCACTATAAAACTCACAATCAGGTATTTGGGGCTTGGTGCTTAGAATTTAGGGCGATTAGCTAAAAAATCCGATCGAACCTAAATTATAAAATAAAGCTAGAAATATTAGTAAAAACCATTTTGTAAGTTCGAATTTAAAAAAATAAGTAATAGAATAAGAGAATATAAAATGTTCAAATTTTAAGTATATTACTCGTTATTTATCGAAAATATATAAAATGCATTTCGATAACTAATGAATTGTTAGAAATAAATTATATGTACACTAAAAATCATAAAATAACTTAAATAATATGTATTTATTTATACCATATATGTATTTACATGTAAGTAGAAATACGTGTAATTACTTAAAATACACAAAATATACTAAAATAATATTAAATAATTAAAGAAAATGCAAGGATAATTAAGAAAAAAATCAAGAAAATTATAGAAAAATAAGAAAATGTCCAAAAGTAAGGTGTTGCAATTTGGAATTGAAGAAACAAAAACAACCAATTAAATTGCAATAAATAGAAAGCGAGAAAAAGAAGAGATAAGGTAAATGTTATATTAATTTAATGCACAAAAAATCTTTAAGGCCTCTATAAATATCCAAAATTTTACAAAAGCTCATTTTGGATGTTTGGAATTGTAGAAAATTGAAAGGATTCAAAAATTTGAGAGAAAATTAGGATTTTTAAAAAATTAGGAAAAATTGTACAGTTAGGGCCTTAGAGGAGATTTCCAAGCAGACAAGCACTTGGGAGTGGATGGTCATCACCACCATATGGTGGTGACAGTGTCTAGGATGGCTGATAAGGCCTTGGTAGCCGAAGCCACCAATTTTGGTGAGTTCAATTTTTCTCCCGATTTTACATATTTTGTTAAAAATATTAAATATGCTTATAAAATTATGAAATTTGATATTTTAGAATATATTTGTACGTAATTTTTAGGAAAAATATTATTTTGATAAAAATATATCCCTTGATATATGGTGCTTAAGAAATCATGCAAAACCGAGCATGTTTCGGTTTAGAAATAAATGACCTTAAAAGTGTAGTTTTAAGCTCAAAATTTTTGTGTAGACTACTTAGGGGTTATAGAATAGTGCTATGAAGCCTTTTTTAAAAAATTAATTTTCAAAATTTTTAGATAATTTTTAGGCCTTAAAATGATGCATAAAATGGGTAAATTAAGTGATTAAATGGGTAATTACCGATTTGATGCACAATTATATGTTTTAGGATGTTGCAATATGATGGAGTATGCTATTTATAGCATTTGGAGGGTTAGATGTAAATTACTAGGATATTATGTAGTAAATATGTAATAGGTAAAAATGATAAATTTTAAGTTAATTTAGTAATTTAGGGTAATTAGGTTCAAAATCTGATTTAGGATGAATTTAGATATTTGGAATGTTATTTGATGTTAGGAGATGATATTTGAAGTGATGGGAATATTAGATATATATATATTATGTACACATTAGGTGATAATGTATACTATATAGGTATGAGAAATTAATAATTAGGAAAATATTGGTTAGAATTGATATTATGATAATAATAGGAATATATAATAAATCTGATAGGAAATTTAAATTAAAGTAATTATATGAAAAATATAAGATTTTCTCATAACATGGGTGAATTCAATAACTAAATTAGGATTCGGGTGTACTGCACGGACTAAAACATTAATTAGAGACTAAAAACGATATTTAGGATATCTACAGATAATGTGATTAATTTCACATTATGGGTTAGAATAATTTCTTAAGGTGTACATATAAATCTTTAACAAAAAACTGAGTTAAAAACCTAATTTAGTAATCAATGTAAAAACTGAAACAGAACTTAACATGATTCAAGAAGAATTGTAAAAGACTTAAAAATCTAGATAAAATCAATGTGAAAATTGAAACAGAACTTAACATAATTCAAGAAGAATTGTAAAAAACTTAAAAATCTAGATAATTAGGTATATTAAACTCTAAATAAAAGATAACAATAAGTATTGTAGGATAAAACTAACCTATAATAGTTATATGGAAAACTGAAACCATTTTTGTATTATAAAGTTGATTGGAGATGGCCTGAGCGAGTTGGATCTCGAGTAAGCAAGTGAGGAGTTCAGGTAAGTTGGGATTAACATGTTGCTGTATTTCGGAGTACTAATTTGTAGTACTTGGAGGCTTGAAATTGTACTAGATTGTTCTTATTTGATAGTTGGTTATATGCGTGTGCTTGTTCTAAGCTAATGATATGATTATTGATTTGTTGCTTTGGCTGGTATTGTATGATTTGTATGAAATGATTGATTATCCTAAACAAGACCTAATCAATTATATGACCTGTAAATATAAATCGGATCTGTATAGCAACCCATTAGGGGAAACTTAGGATTCTCGAACCAAATACTGACTCGTTTGAAAGGGATAGCACTGGATAGCATAATTGGTCCATTCTTTATCCTTAGTTTAATTAAGTGATAGGTGAAGAGATCACGGCAAGGATGAAGTCAATGGTTTGAAAGTAGTCGCGGGAGAAGTGGTGTTTCCATTGCACAAGTCTGGATTTGGCCGTGAGCTGTTGCATTAATGAAAACTCCTCAACTTGGATTAGAACGGGTGCAATTTCCCTAATCTCACGACAGGCCGAACAACGTCATTCGATGGCATTTACGTGTTCATGTATTGTATCTAACTAAATTGGTTGATAACCTTATTTGTGTTAGTGGTATAGTTTTAAGTCCTCCGTCCCGACTTACTGAGCTGTAGTTGCTTACATCCTTATAGATGTCGTTGCAGGTGCTAGCTAAGAAGTAGCTCACAATTACTCTGAAGCCAATAACTATTGGATCTTACAGAGTGAGGAAAAACATTTAAAGAATAGATATATATTTTTAAGGTCTAAGCTCTTATTTTAAAATTTTTCATTTCTAACTAATGTATTAATTAGGAAATAAATTATGGTGAAACGTTGTAAACATTAATTGTAATAACTAATTTCTAGTGTATATATATATTTTCTTACTTTCTTAGGCAAATGACTTATTTAAATTAAAAATTATTTACTTCAAAGCGGGTTAATCGTGGATGTCTTGTGTAAATCAAGTATAGGATAGCGGTAATAAGGCCAACTTCTATTTTAGAATGATTTGCACGGTGGGACTGTTACGACTCTATTACTTCGAAGCGTAACACTTACTCTTTGGGATAGTGATTTTCATGCATACATTGTATGCGTTGACAATTTTTATTACATTTTAAGCTTACTAAATTGCTAAATTTTGCCAATTCAATAAAAAAATGACATTCTTTATACAATTATCGGTAGAGAATCGAGTTTTTTTTGAGCATTTTTATTACTAATTAAGTTTCATGCATACGTTATCTATTTTCTATACTTTAGTTAAAAATCAATATTGAATTATAGTTAAATTATAAAATTTTAGAATATATACTTGGAAAATACGTAAAGAGTAAAAATTTCACCTTACAAACATGTAACAAGTGTCGGTAACAATTTTGTTATTACACCATTCTAATAATATGAATCTATAGCATTCGGTAACAAGTGTTGGTAACAATATGAAATTCATCATTTAGGACCATCAAATAAGACTTTTAGAATATGTCAATATATATTTTGCTTCTACTCCACCTATAAATTTTGCTATCGTAAGAGGAAACTATAGAGAAGTTAAATGGTGATTGCATTGTTCTTCAAAAGCAATCTTTAGTGATAGTTTGTTACTATTATGAACTTGTTTATAAATAATTGTTGAAACTAGACAGGTGAAAAAATGGGTGATGCGCAAGTGTTTTGCTATGCTTATGGTTATATTATGAAAGGAGAGAATAGGGTATGCCATGATAAGCATCTAACAATAGTGGTTGGTGTTTTGTATAGAGTAAGTTATGAGCAGTTGATGAGTATCATATATAACCATATTCAGATTGACTTAATGATCCATCGAATTAAGTTGATTTGTACGTGTCCACTTATAGGAGCTGGTAAGGATGATTTTTGTTCTGTACCTATGAATGATGACTATGATGTGTAACAGAGGTTAGTGTCCTACTAAGGACATGGTAGGTCGATGGTTTTGTTGAGTTGTATATTGAAATTCATCAAGTTGATTTACCTATTGTAGTTGAGTATGATGTAGCACATATAATAATATTGACTATCACGTTGAAGCTTAAGTTTGTAAATCTCAACTTATCCCAACTATTGAAGAAGTAGTAATCAAAGTTTCCTTGAAATTAATATCCTAGTCACAAAGGAGTTAATGAAGAGATGGATATTGAAAATAACTTAGCAAGTGAAGAAATTTTTAACGATTATGATGATATGAATTATAACAATGATAACATGAGAAGCGGTGATTAGTTTTAGACCAAGGATGAGGCTTGTGGGTTGAGTACAGAGAATAATTGGTAGCATGGGTTCTCGATAGATGTAGATGTGGTTGGGAGTTTGGAACTTGTTCCATTCTATATGGCTAGTGTGGTTAACGGATATGATTCATTTGAGAAGAGAATGAATGATTGGAGCTTTAGCAATGAATTTAAGATAAGCATGCTATTTTAGAAGCAAGAACACTTGATACATGCTGTGAAGATGCACTATGTTATGAACCATCATGACTATGTAGTTGTATAGTCAAAGAAGAAAGTTTAGTTGATTAAATGTACAAATCTAAGGTAGTATGGAGTGATCAAGTAAATCCCTTACTTGCAAGCACTTTATTCTTTATGCTTAGCCCATCACTAATACGATCTCTTAATGAAAATGTGTAGGAGAATAATTAGCTCAAATGCCATTTACGGGAGGCGATCTTCGAGTGATGAAATGGAGATGAGATCCTGATAGATGAGTTGATGATCCCATACTTAGAGTAGTTGGAATTTCTAGGGGTGAGGGAGATGCCATCATTTTGCTAGAATGGCATCCGATCACCGGTTCTAATATAGCATTGGAGATGGAGACATATACGTTCACACATCCTAACTAAAGAGTTGGGGGTTGCTTTTCAAAATATGTCCCTTTTGATTAGTCTCCCTATATGGTCGTCCTATGACCAGTAGGATGCATAGGAGTTAGGCTGATGCATGCCATCAGTTATTGGGTCTACGCCCCTCTGTTGATCACATTAAGGGGGATCTTTGAGTTTATCTTAGTTAAAGGACTATTATAGTGATCTATTAAAGGATGTGAATGATGTTACTATCTAGTAGTATACATAAACCCACATTATGTAGTTGATCGGTGGGATATTGCTCTTTGAAAGTCATTTAATTAGGTTTACCTGATGTTCTTCCTTCTCCTGTAAGACTTTAAGGTTGTTAGATAGTATGCATGGAGGGCGGCATGCTTAGCTTAACTATATTACTAGCTATGCCTTGCATCTCCCTATTGGGGAGACGCTTTAAGTTTAGGCATAAGAGCATTTTCCAAACATTCTTCCTATACATAGGTGTATCACTCCAATGGTTGAAGGTTAGCTACTATTGAGTTGATGGGGGATTGCATTTGATGTGAACCAACTACCTATGCATGTTGTCTGCTAGTATCGAGACACCTTCAATTGTTAGATTCTAGAGTAGGTATTTATTGCTACTGAATTAGTTTAATTTACCTTTAAAATTATTTGTTGCAACATAATTTTACTAATATTTTATTCAAGTTGTTTAAGTACCATATACGCATGATGATATTATCAAGCTACCCCTTCCCCCTATTATTGGGCTAGCCAGGATATATGGACAACATGTGTACCTTTTATTTGCTTCCACATCTTCAAATTATACTTCCACATCATTAAGGTATACTTTCATTGTCCTTTGACAATTTGGTGGCGTAAAGGGCTTATTAGGATATACCAACACCCTCATACAACTCCATGACATTATCGGACTGAGATTAACTAGGCTACCGGGAATGTGCCTTGGCTAGATAAGTAAGCAGACCATTGAAATCAGGATTGTTCAAACACTACATCTAGACAGAGTATATATGAGTGTTGTGATGGATTATGATGCTTGATACTAACCAAGGACCAAATGATACATTGATTAGACTGCAACCATAGTAGGGCACTTGATAGGTTGTTACTTGTTATACTACGTTTATTTCTTAATCTTTTGCATTGTTTGCTAATCATTTATTTCTCTACATATTTGTAGACAGATTTAATTGATTGGCTGCTATGGATGACGTATGAAAACATCCTTACTGAGTAGCCAAAGGTTAGTAGGAATGCTTATCAATTTCAGGGTGTCACCTTGAAGGAGCTAGATGATGTACTCCCGCTAGGCTTTGATGACAAAGGTGATGACTCCTTACTATACGAAGTTCCCCAGGGAGGGTGTCGGCGAGGATAAGGTCATAGTTAGGGTTGTAGATATGATAGAGCACACTAACACGGGCATGTAAATGGGGATAGTTCTAGATTAGAGATGTCGCTTGCCTGAGCACTACTCACCTCAACACCCTTTACCCCACAAATCTCTTTCATAGCCTACATTTTACCATTAAACGCTTGCTACAAGGAAGAGCTCTAATGGTCCTTCCCAAACACCTTTTGCTCCATTTAAGTGGTGGCTTATAGATTTGGCTAGTGAGATAGGTGGGGAGCTCATATAGGTTGACCTCTTTTTGATACCTATGCACATAACCCTTGTGTATAACCCATTAGGTACAAGGTATGGATGGTGCACGAATTACTTAAGTAGATTGCAATCAATTGGTGCAACCTTAGCTCATAACTCAAATGGATGCCTAGGCAGAGATGCATGCCTATAGGCATTGTTGGCAAAGACATCCTTAAATAGGCATCATTATCTATGTTCATTAGACATTTTGCACAAATTTTATATATATGTAGATATTCAGTATGTTGAACTAATAAAACTTTTGATACTTATTAAAATTATGGTTTTCAACTTCTTTGTCCAATCTTTTCTTCCTTTTTTTTTTTTTGGTTGATTGCTATTGATTAGGGTTGAAAAAGATGTGATTGAGGAGTTATGGAAGTTTTCTATATATATATACACATTTTTTTTTCAAACATGTTTATGGAAATTGTATACATATTGTTTTTGAGATGTTTGTTGTTAAGGAGCACAATTGGAGATGTTTATGGACATTACAGTTCAGATGTGTGGATGAGATATTATTGACAAGTAGTGCAAATGTTTAGAAGTTTGTGTTAACAAGATTGTGCTTGGATGCATGGATGAGAATTGTAGGTTGATTTGGTGAAGGCTGTTGATATAATAAGCCTTTGAAAAGCCGAATTCAGCAATTCTTCAACTTTTCAAAAGCTAAATTCTACCATTTGCATAAATTCAACTTTTAAAAAACGACTTTCTTTAACTGAAATAAAATTGGCTATTTGAATTCAGACTTTAAGCAAATAGATGAAGTTGGCTATTTGAATGCAAACTTTATTTAAGTTATAAAGCCATCTTTATTTTAGTTATATGAATTTGGCTTTTCAAAAGCCAAATTTAGTTTAACATAAAATCGTATTTTCAAAACTAAATTCATGTGTGGTATTTTTAGGGTTATTTTTGAAAGTGTGCTATATTTGGGATTATTTTTAAAAATAGCAACATTATTTTCCTTTTGTCCTAAAAAAATTGTAAGGGTGAATATTTTTGGAAGGCCGTATTTAAAAATGCCTAATAGTTTCTTAATCAGAAGAAGGTAACCGTTGACCTATATTAGAATGATACTTTATTTTTTGAAGAAATATTGTTATCTATGGAACGCATGTATTCAATAATAATCGATAGTTTTCTATATTACCAAACAATCCGTCTCCTCTTATTTTTGGTTTGTAGGAAACCTTTTTTTTTCTTATTTTCTTCCTCTCCTTTCTTTCCTTTTTTGTTTGCCTCTTTGTTTTATAAATAAAGAGGGACTTGGTGTAATGAAGAGACCATTTTAGTTATTATTATCATTGTTTCTAATATTATTATGTGCTTGCAATATTATGATTCTCTTATCTTGTGTATGTTTATATACAACTAACAAGATTTATAATTCTATCAATTAATCTTATAATCATGGGATGAGTTATGATAATCTTATGTAGTGAACTACTTATCAATAGGATCATAAGATCAAATCCTCTTTTCTCAAATTTAGGTAATTTGTGCGAACCATCTTTAAAAACTTCAAAAATTGTATGGATTCCTAGCTTTTTAAAAAAACAACACTTACTACGTATAAGTGAGGGCCTCCTTTTCTTTTACCGACTAGTTAACCATGTGTGAGGTAAGTTTATCTAGACATTTACATAGAAATTTATTGATATATTTATAAATACCCCATTTTTGCAAACCTCCTACCCCCCTTGTAATTTTTAAAATTTTTAGAATAGGAAAAAGAGTCCTAATTCAAAAAAAGAAAAATAGAAAATTTAGAAAAGTACAAAAAAAAAAAAATTAGAAAAGGTAGAAAATATAGGAAAAAAAAGAAGAAGTAGATAGTTTAAAATAAGAATAGGAAATTTTAATAGCTTTTGTACTTTTTTGGGCCATAAATAATAAAAATAACAAAAGGGGATTTCGGGTATAGACTTAGATTTACATTTGGTTCAAGCTAACCTAATCTATCTATGCAATTTGATTGCAGATATAGATAAGGCAGAGGACAACAATCTAATGGAATTACACTTAGTTTGACACTTAGAGTTGACAAAGAGGTCCTGGGTTTGATCTATATGCAAGATGCTTTGCAACTTTTATTTTTTAACTAGGAAAGGGACACATATTAGGCTATGATTGGCTAATTGTATCTATTTTCTTTCATTTTCCCTTTCTTTCTCTTGGTTTCTTGCATGAAACACGCCCAACCAGCCCACTTCTTGTTGATATTTGATCCTTTTTTCTTCGTGATTTCACTAAATTAATGGTGAAATCACGAAGATTGCTTGAAATATTATAGTTTAGTGTCAATATGTTGTCCAAATTCAATCATTAAGAAGGTCAAAAGGAGATTTGAAATTGGCTAAAAAACATGAATGCTCAAACTTTCTCTGCTTGATTCAAGCTTCCTTAGTGAAAATCAAATCTTCTACTAAGCATTTTAAGCAACATAATGAATCTAGCAATGGATTTTAACTTATTCTTTTGTTAGAATCACATCAAATCTCGAATCAATTTCTTTGAAAACCCATTAATGTGAATTTTAGAATTAAAACCCCATTATTGACCTTCCATGCGTGTTTGTGTTTTAACATGTATAAAAGGGGCTTAGGGAACTCATTTTGATGATCCAAAAAAAAAAAACAATCTTAGCTTTGACAAAAACTCATTTTGACATTCGCTCTCTCTCTAAACCTTATATTGTGATCTCTCTCTCTTACTCAAGAAATGGAAGAGATTTGAGCATCTTTGAAGCGAGTTGGTGCTACCAAAAAGAAGCCCCACGTGACGAGCTTTCTAACTAAACTAAGCCTAACCCTTACTGTACCCACATCGTGAGAACCAACTACCTAAGGTTTGGTGGCAGCGACCACCATGCAAAACACTTGACTTCACTGCATTTCAATCTACTCCACCAATACAGCTGACTTTAGTACCCTAAAAAATATAGGATTAGACTCCTCTATAACTCCAACAAACACCTATGCATGTTGCCCAATTGACTACCATTAGCTATCATTGCAAACCGCTACTAAACTACCATAAAATCACATGACACCTTTGCTAAACACCCTTTTATGAAAGAGAAACACATAGAAATGCCTTTTCCTAGTCAAAATGCAATCTAGAACGACTAAAGCAGCCCTACCTCTAATTGCCTTCATCTTCTCCCTTGTATGACCTGCCCGGCTGATCGAGTTTAACCCAAACTCGGATCTAAACCGACTCGAGACCTAGCTCTATGACCTGCACCTCTTTGCTTTGGATTTGATCCAGCCTTATTTGTCTTTTTTATTTTTTTAAATTCAACGTATTGTATTATTTTATTTTTATTTTTTTTTCTATATTGCATTCCATTGTAAAATGTAAACCAAAAAAGAAGAAAAGACAAAAAAAGAAGAAAAATAAAAAAAATTTAGTTTATTTATTTATGCTTTGGTTAAAATAAAACAAGTGAAAAATAATAAAAAATAAAAAACGTTTTATCACTTAGAAAATTTATTTTTCCCACAAAAAATAAAATTGAATTAACCCTTCTTTCAAAACTGGGACTTCTTGTAGAATTTGCCAAAAAAGGAATAAATTACCAAAATTAAGACCCATCTAGAGTTTTTCTTTAAGTAAAATCAAATTGACAACAATTTAAATTTAGCCAATTTCTTAGTTTAAACTTAACCAACAAATTAAAATTTTCGAAATGAACTACAAAAGTTTAATCTTGAATAGCGGGTACGTTTGTATTCGTAGGAAATTACGAGGTAACTTAAAATATGTAAAAAAATTATTTGCCCCCCCTTTTTTGTAAATTTTATTTCAATTTCTCATTTTTATATAGATGTTATTTTAGTTGTTTATGATCAAGTATTGTCATTAAAAGGGTATTTTTGAAAAATTAAAATTAACACCCGTTAAGGTTTAATAAGTTAGCTCTCGAACTCAAATCTTTAGTTTTCAAAACCCTTTTTAAAATTGGTTTTTTATGTAACCTAATATCTAGATTAAGATCAATCTGTCAAATTGGTTTTAATCTAAACTTTTTCTTGACTTCGATCGAGTTGTGATTTCAAGTTTTAAATGAATAGAGAACTAATTTTTTTTTTTAATTTTTAGTAGAGGGTTAGTAGTAAACAAGTTATCGTTTAATAGTAATTAGGTTAGGAAAAATAAATAGAAATGAAGAAAAAATGAGGCTCGATAATGTTTAATTAATTAAATTTAAAAAATAGCTAAAAAAGCTTATATTAATTTAAATATGTGGATACATTTAATTAAATTAACAAAAATATTATCATGTAAGGGTCTACCATAAACTTATTTCGAATGTGGTAGCTCGGTAAAGGAAAAAAAAAATAGAAAAGGTAAGGCTCATGCTTATTTAATGGATATTATGTACCAATTTTTAGATGGTGTGTATAATGACCCTTTTTCACTTTATGTATTAGAAGAAGTTCGGCTCGATGGGCTTCACATGTTGTGAAAGAGTGTCTATTTACGAGTAGAGGCGTACAAGTGAGTTTTAATCTATGAGTTGGTCTGTTTAACTGTTTTTTTAAACGAGTTTAGGTAAAAGTTTTTTTATTTGTTAAAAAAGCTAGTTAAATTATTCTAGCCCTTATTAACTTATGGGTCGAAGTAGGCTGACCCATTTAGTACATTTACACTTTTAGCTCATAAGTCGATCAATTTAATCCATTAAAAAAGCGGACCAAATGAGTTTAACCCATTTATACTGCATATCAAAATGAATCGAATTGGATTGGCCGTTTAATCTATTTACATATCTCTATTTGAGAATTTGATTCAAACCGGTTTCAATTCTCCGGTTCTTGGTTCTTCATTTTTAATTGTGAGCCTTATAGAATTATGAAGATTATTACCTAACGCTTGTAGCCACCCTGATTGAAATGCTGGATTACTTACAATTTTCGGGAGATCAAGCACTACGTGACTCAATTGCCCATCCTGCAACAGGAACCTTGGATAATTGGTTCCCAAGCACTTGGTGGTGGTGACATCCCCTCACTTTAGTTGGTAGATTGTTAGTTGAGAGTTGATAAACCCTCATTTTCGGTCACTTTCCACCGCCATTAGTGCATTTGGTATTTCATAGCCTTTCATTGTGCATATCCATGATAACGTAAAAGATATTTGGCCAGCATCTTCCATTACGTTTGAATTGATGAAATTTCAATCAAATTTCTTACATCACGGTTTCATGAACTCAAATTTCTTTGGGATAATAGTAAAAACATCTGTTAAACTATCAATTAAGTGTGAATAGATTTTTAAAATTTTTAAAGTATAGTTTAACTTCTCCATAACTTTTAAAATTATACATATATCCTTCAAATTATTACTAAAGTTTAAAAGATTAAAGGGTTTAACAAATATATTATTTATAATTTTTTAAAAGTTATACGAATACCAAACCTTATTTCAAAAATTTAAAGCGTTATCACATTCTATTGATAATTTAGGGGCTGTTATTATAATAATTGTGTTGTGTTTGGTATGTAACCAAAGCCAGTATCATTTTTCGGGGAGTTCCGCCCACCCGATAGCTATATAATTGATGGCTTTACTGCCTTTCTTAGTGTTGACATTGTGCTGCTTTGCATGTGTGGTCTTATAAAAAGGAGCATTTCAACTTTATACATGTGGTGTCATCCGACCGATAAAATAGTTTTACGCTTGCGGCTGTGTATTGACGTTTCTCCTGCTCGATATGTTTAGTCTTATAAAAGTAAGCAGTCAGATTTGACAAAAAAAAAAAGCAAAAAGAAAGCAATCCGACAAATATACGTGGGACAGCAATTTTTCGTTTTGTGTGCAGCAAAAAAAAAAAAAAAAACCATATATATGAGCAAAATAATTTTCATGGATGCTCCTATTGGAAAGTTTCGTGTCCATTTTCTTTATAGGAAGCTTTAATCTTATTTAGATTTGAAAAATAGTGGAAATTTTTTAAGAATTTTCATCTCCATTCGTTCGAATAAATATTATAAAAACGCTCAGGAAGTTTTTAGTTCTCTTTATCCACCTTCCTTGGATTTTCTGAAAGTAGTTGGAGAAGAGTTTATGGTGTCCTAAGAGTTTGGGATCTGTATTATGTAAGGTTGACTTCAAGACAGGTCTGAAGGTCGAAATTAAGCCATGCTCCATGCCAGATCCTTTGCATGGTTTCAAATATTTAGAATCACCCTATTGCTGACTCGAAAACCTATTTACTGTATCTTATAACTTTTTGTGCTTTTCTAGAAAAGTTCTTACATTAGTTTTGAAATACAAAACTGTAGTGAAACGAGGGCTAAAACGAAAGACCATTTTCTAAATTTGGAAATACATATGAAATGTAATAGAATTAAATATATATATAATAATATTTGTCAAAAATTTCTTCAATTATTATATAATTTTTATTTAGTTGAATGTTATATAAATAATTTTTAATTAATATAACTAATGGGGTAAAATTGAATTGCAATTTAACCTCTCAAAGAAGGAATCAAATTCTCCTTTAAAGTGAGAATCATGATTCCACATTCTAAAATTCTTTCCAAACATAAAAAAGAGATTGAGATTTAGAATCATAGTTTTATTATAAATCCATTTTTATATATCAAACGTTTTCATCTTTAGAAATTTTATAAAGGTATGTAGAAAACCATAATAGTATTAAAGAATTTTCTCTTTTAAGACTTTTTTCATTTTACTCTTATATCACGTTTGGTACGAATAAATAGTTTAGAATGGAATGTAATGAAGACAGGAATGAGAGATTCTTTTCTATATTTGGAGATAGCTACAAAATGGAATGAAATGGAATAAAATACTCAAAATGGAATTATTTGTCTAAAATATTCTTAATCATTATATGTTATAATTTCTTTCAAGGTTAAAAAAGTAATTTTAATTAATTATAATCAATGAAGTAAAAATGAAATCTCAATTTTGCCTTTTCAAAGGTGGAATTGCAATTCCCCTTCTAATTAGAATAGTCCAAAATTGTCGATTCCATAAAATTACGATTTTGGCTTCAACATATACTTCTAAACATAGGGAATAAGAATAAAATTTGGAATTACGATTTCATTTTGGTTCATTCTAGCATACTAAACGTGACATTAAAGCCCTTCAAGAGAGTTCTTAAGCATTTTTAAAAAACTTTTCTAAATGTTTGTGATAGATCAGAGAAACAACCAATCAAAATTTAATAGCGACTTACATGAAAAGCTTGAGAAGATGAAGAAATGAACAAAAGAATAAAGCTTTGTTTTATGAAAAATGATTTTGTTAACTAAGTGTTGGTAGTCGATTCTTGTTTAAACTAAGGCCCAACGAGTGAAGCCCATCACAAGATACACTGCCGTCCCACGTGGCGTATTGTAACTCTCTCGTGAGCTTACGCTAATGAAAAATGCCAACAAAGGGTAAGCCAACTCCCCACATCGTGACATGCTTAGCGAGCCATATAACGAATGTCTAAATAGATCGATCTCCAACCAACGAGCCAATGCTTATCGATCATTCAAGGTAAGCTCGAGGCTCAACTCCTTCCATCGAGCATCGACTAACTCCTTAATGAGCACTTCGGCCTGGCTTTTATCTTTAGTAGCTACAACTTACTGCAACTCATTAATAGGTGTCTGACATATGTAGTACGGTTGACACTTCAAATGCCTTTGCCTTTACCAGATCATTGAATTATAAATTTGGTGGCTTGGTTGACCACTATGTATCGCTTGCAGTGAAGCTCTATACCCACTGCAGATCGTTCTATTTGCTAGCAACCAAGACAAAGGAATCTCCGATCTCTATGTGTCTAGGTAAATTACATAAAAGGCACCTGTAAGACAATCTGATCTAGCCTTATTAGATCCTTTTCTCCCCCTCTCTTACTTTCACAATTCTTCCTCTTATTAAGAGAAAGAAAGTTGACTACTTACATACACATCGGGCAACCATAGCCCATTAGGTCTCCAGTGCTTGCCATTTTCTTTCTTAGTACTCTTTACTGGCTTAAGTGTTAGATAGCATATGGTCTCGTTCATAAGAGGCTTTTTGCAAATGTCAAGGAGTAGGAGATGAAGCCCAGTCCAATTTGAACCTAAATATATTTGTTGGTCTCTACACCATTAACACTAAATGTATAGCAGTTGATTTTTTATTTATTATCTAAATTCACATGTCTCTAAACTAAAACATATGATTTATAAATAAAAATAACACAATCAAATATTTCTACAATGTTATCACTATTTTTTAAACTAATTTAAAACTTAGAGAGATTTCATAATATAGTGTAATTTATAGTAAAAAATTGAGATGAAAAAACATACATTTTCTCCACCTATAATAAAAAAAAAAATTTAAAGTAATGAAATTTCCATAGGAAAAGAAGCAATGGCTGGATCTTTTGTGCGTTGTATAAAGCAATAGCTAGGATGATTTTGCCATTAAAAATTTCTAACGGCCAAATGAGCCAATTAAAAAGTTCCTTCGCGATGGATATACGAGATGGAGGTTTATCGTATAGAATCTCTACATGAAAGGTCCTTCACCCGAATCGTTGTGCCAAAAATCAGGTCAGGACGGTGCAAATTCTTCACTGGCACAATTTATATTTTAATTTTATTAAAATTTTAATATATCTAATTATATACTTAATTAAAAATTTAATTATTATTAATTTATATTTAAATTAATTTAAACTTATATAATTAATATAATCAATACAATTACTAATGAGTTGACCATTTATAACTTTAAAAGAACACATCATAACTTTAAAATCATTGACGGTTAGTTATGGTGTCGATTCATTATTTTTTTTAAGTAAATTATAATATGGAAGGAGATTAAATAATAAAATCGGAATATAAACTGTGATATTCAGCCCTCAAAGTCTGACCGGTCAGACAATTACTACAAACCTTTCGTCAATTGACAACTACAGGAACAGATGGACATGAATACACATGTTTCATTACTTTGGTACAGTTGAATTGGCTAGATTAAATGGTTTGCTGTTTGAGATAACTGTGCAAGTACAACTCCAACTCCAACTCCAACTTCATGGCCTTCCTTCCACTGTTTGCAATAAAATATAGATCTCCTTGACAGCAAATTTCTAGCAAGAAATGACTTTCGCTGTCATTCGCTTGAAAGTGACTTAATTTTTTAGATTTCATGTCGATACAATGCCATGCCTTTTGATTTGACTTGACATGATACTTCCGAAACTAGCAGCCTCTACGTTGGATTCATCAGAGATTTTGTTTGACCTAAACAAATTAAACCCGTGTTCAGTTTGAATTGTGTTTTCTGTCCACGTACATAAATCTTATTAACGAAACAGTAACATTCACTCTATAGTGGGCAGTGAAATTCACAAGAATTAGAATGGAACTTGAATTGGATAGTAACGGGTCTATTTCAGCTGCTGCACTTAATAGCATCATTTTTTTCCATGGGAAGTACAGAGACAATAATTGCACAACATTTGTTGTCTTCTATTGGGTCGTCGTCCACCGCGATCGTAGTTGATAGGCAGAGGAACAGTCAACCACCGTACTTCGTCGCCGTAGATTGAGTATTCATTGCTGCTTTGTAGGTTAGATATTCATAATAAACCAATTTGTATTTAGGCATCGATACCAATCTTAGTTGTGAAACAGCGAGTTACTGGTATGGTGAAATTACAATCAAGTGGCTAAGAAATTTGAAATGAAATAGTCAACATTTCGCCGATGTAGTATGGGGCATAATTGTGGACGGAGGTAGTAGAGTGAACCACTTATGATTGACATGCACGATAAAGTATTTGGTTTATTAATTTAGATATTATAGATATGAATTTTGGATCTAAATATTTGATTTTAGCCCGTGATACTAAGATTATATATCAATACGACTTCGTGTTTTAAACAACTAATGATTGTGAATGGGCCATGGCATTTATTTTGTTGTATTTTGAGATTCTTAAGTTTTGTGTTGTAGCATCGAATGGATGCTCATTTACAAAGCTTCACAACTTATCCATTTGTAGTTATTGTTTTAAGACGCTTTAGGTATTAAAAAAGATATTGGATAAAGAAGGTAAATGAGAGTATAGTTTCCAAGTCTTGCATATACTTATTAGAGGATAAGGACATATAGTGAATTTGCATGTGCTCAAAGTTTGGGCGTGGGATCTAGTGTGCATGTGTTATTACGAGTATTGGGTAGAATAAGTGAAAAAGGATTGTGAATTTTAGATTTTGAACTCTCAATTTTCATACCGTCAATTTCCATCAATTTTCTATCTTTAGATATTATTATATTTCATCAAAAGTTGAGATTAAAAGAAGAAAAAAAAAAAAAACTGTCACAATGATGTTATAAGGTAGTTAAAAAATCTAGATAATTTTAATAATTGACTTGTAAAATCATGGAACTTAAAGAGAATGAAAATAAAAAGTATCAATTTCCATAAGTGTTAAAGGACTTGATTTTGGAAATTTTGCTCTAGAGCATTGTGAAAATCATTTATCTATTCCATTTTCATAGTCTTACCTATGGTATTTCACCATTTAAAGGTTTTCTGTATCAAATCTAAGATTATATTTATGTTTTTTAACTTATTCATCTCTTATTAGCATTGTACTTTGTAATTTATAAGATAAAATGGATTCAATCCTATTGACTCGAAGATTTAGCCAATAGAGATTTGTGTCTTGAGCTTTGATTGTTGGACTTTTGATCTGTAAAAGAAAACATTGTAAGGGACACTAAGGGTTTGTTTAGTTTAATTACTTTAATACTTAAGTTAGTAAGGAGATTATAGAGACACATGCAAAATTATAAGAATTAGTCAAGATGACTCATTTGCATGAGGTAGATCCCTATTTATGTAATGGGATTAGAGATTTATTAGGAAAATAGATATGGTTTCTCTAGATTAGGTAACTTCTAGAATTCTCCCAGATGGACATAGCGTGGCATTTCCCAGGCCGACGATCTCTCATAGGTCCGTAGCTCCACCTTATGACCGTGATTCGAGCTTTCATCTTGATCCCTTGACCTTCAAAGTATTGGGCATGAGTTACAAAAACAAGTTCTCACCTGCATGTGGACAGACATCGACCCTTCTGAAGGATAGGCACAATTTGAGATTCGATCATAGATTGGATCATATCACAACTCAAAATGGAGCCTAGATAGTTTGGCCTTCGATGGAGGAAGGTCAGGATCAGCCTTGCAAGGTCGAAGTCCAAGTCCAAAATTGCCTATAAACAAATCTTTAATAAAGTGACTTTAATGTTGTACATGTTATTAACACCTTTCACATATACCTATTTGTTTAGGGTATTTATTAATGAAACCCTTCTTGTATTGGGGCACTTATCCAATTATAATCTCTTGGGTCAAAGAAGAGTTAAATCCTTGTTTTTCTTTAGTCATACATTCTAGAAGTAATCGGAAATGGTGGTTATGCTTTACGGAAGGAATTAAAAATAAAATGCAAGACTTTGAGTCCACTAACCCGCAATGGGGTCCTAACGTTACCCGACCGCAGTCTCATGGCCACTTTTCCTTTTACATGGCGCGTCACTCTTGAACATGAAGGCATGCGAAGATATTTTTGCTGAAGGTGTAACTTCATGATTTTGCCGGCCCTCATGACTTTCATGCAATTTCAAAAGGTGTTTCATCGGCAACAAAAATTCCTAGTTTGATAATATATTATAATTACATCATAGTAAAACATAAACTTGTCAAAGTAGTAATTTATCCAACCGATTATATAAGACTCCATAGACGAAGGCATTTGATTTCAAAGAATTTTAAAATTCAACTAAAGTCTTTATTTGAAAAACTTTTATAATAAAAAAAGATAAAAATCTTTTACTTAGTACGAATTTATTGTAAACCAAATTAAAAATGGTTTGTTGAAATTAATTAAACTAAGTAATATTATATTTTTAATAATTACTTAGGTATCATATTTTTATTGATTATTAAAGTGTTTATTATATACCATATTATATGTTATTATTTTTTTTTTATTTTAGTTTAGTTATATGAAGTCTTGTTTTAGGATATGGATATTAGAAGAGATAATTAAAAAAAGAGACAGTTGAAAAATACTAGATATTATATGTCTAATTTTTTTTTTTTTAGTACTAAATTCGTTTGATTGAGTGAATTTTTATATTTATAATTTGTATCAGAATCATACCATACGATATCAGTGAAGCTTCAAGAATTAAAAAAAAAAAGAAAAGAAAAAATTGGATCGACAAAATCGTCAACGGAAAATTTCATCAACATCGAGGTGAATCTCATCTTTCCATAACGAACGGAACCGAAGGCCTGCAATTCTTTTTTCAATCCACATAATATCTTTAGCTAAAGAAAAGTCGAGCGAAGAAAAAAAAAAAAAGAAAAAGAAAACGTCCAGACATTGTGAAGCAAATTCTTGTGAAAATAAAAAAACAACAACCATAGTCTTGTCGTGAGCCATTATTTTGGACAACTATTGCAATTGCTGATCAAGTCAACGTGCAGCTCGTATTGATTGGATCCTTCATTGTGAAAGATTTGCTAAGTCAACGTAGAGGAATTTTGCCACCAGACGTGATATTTGAACTGAAGAATTTCTTACGTGAAATTTGTGCACTTCCCCATCCGCAGGGGAATTTGACAGCAACGTATTCCTTGTCAATTAATCGTGAAACATTAACAAAAGGTTAGAATATTTTTGAGATGGCTACGAATACACATATGTACACTTGATTTCATTGAAATTTGATGGAAAGATTAATTTTCATGAGTGAAAAGTTTAAATGCAACTTTTCTTGAGAAGCATTCGTGTTTGGGATGTCGTAGAGAATAATTTTAATAAACTAGAAAATCTCTAGATATTGTTAGATGCATAAAGACAAGATTTATCGCGTAATCAAATCAAAGATGATCATGCCTTTCATTATATTTTTCAATGTGTAGAGCTTTTAGTGTTTCAAAAGATTATTAATTCTAAGTTTTTAAAACAAGCATGTGACACTTTAAATCAATCCCATTAAGGAGCGAAACAAGTTAAGAAAACTCGATTGTAGACACTAAGAAGGAAGTATGAATTGCTTCAATAAAAAAAGAATGAGAAGATTTTTGATTATTTCTCGCATACGTAGAAACTTGTAAATGATATGAAGGTAAACGGTGACATTATCATAGATATTCAAGTTATGGAGAAAATTCTTTATACCTTGATAGAGAGATTTGATGCTGTAGCTATAATTGAAGAAAAGATTGATCTCAATACTAGAACCATTGATGACTTGTAAGGATCTTTAGAGGCTTATGAATTATGATTGGATAAAAAGGTTGAAGAAAGAAATTGAGCAAGCCTTAGAAAACTTGAGTAGATATTAAGAATGACAAAGATGAGAGAATGAATCAGTATAGTGTTTTTAATCAAAGGAGAGGTAGAGGTGGTAGAAATTTTCTTGTCTATTCAATGGTAAAGAGGCAAAGGTAAGTCTAATCAAAATCATGATAACTCATTTATTTAATATTACAAGTGCAAGAAGTATAGCCATAGACAAACTAAGCGTAAAGTACATATTGAGTGTTATCATTACAATCGATATGGTCACGTTAATAAAGATTGACGTGTTAAGCCAAGGAATGACAAGAAATTTCATGCAAAGGTTGTAGAGAATGGTGCAGATAATATAGAAACCTTGTTGATCGCCAGTCATGACAATGTTATGGATGATAGCTAGTGGTCATTAGATACAGGATGGAACAATCATCTTTGTGGTAGAAATGACTTATTTACTGATTTTGATGTACTTTTCGTACCTTAATAAAGCTTAGTAATGATTGTAACATTCTGATATGTGGGAAAAGTAACATTGGCATTAGGTTGAAAGATGAGTCCCTAAACCATATTTCAGAAGCATTTTACTCCCCTAAAGTTAGTCAGAATCTTCTTAGAGTAAGATAGCTAGCACAAAAAAATTATGACTTGCAGTTTAGCAAACATGATTGTACTATTCTTGATGTTGATAAATAAGCCATAGCAAAGGTAAACATGTCTAAAAATCACTTATTTCCTTTGAAGCTTAATTGTGATGCATCTTATTGTCATGCTTCCGTGATTTTTGATGATAATTGGTTGTGGCATGTGAGAATTAGGCACTTGAATTTTGGTAACATTAGCTTTCTTTCTAGTAAATAGTGGGTTTTTGGCCTACCTAATATTAGTGTGCCTAATAAAGTATGCAAATCTTGTAATTTAGGTAAGAAGCATCGGCATATCTTTCTTAAAGAGAAAGCATGGAGAGTTAATAGGCCACTTGAGCTTATTTATTTAGATTTATGCTCTATGGAGGTTTCTTCCATTGGTGGTAGTAAGTATTTTATTACTTTTATTGATGATTTTAATAGGAAGGCATGGGTTTATTTTCTGAAGCATAAATTTGAAGCATGTGATGCGTTGAAATCATTTGTGATTTATGTTGAATGGTAAGGTGGATATCAAGTTAAATTTTGAGAATTGATAAAGGTATAAAATATATTGTGTGTGATGAATTTCTTAAAAAGCATGGTATTCACATCAATTAACTTGCAAATACACATCTTGGCAAAATGGTATGGCTAAGAGAAAGAA
The DNA here is from genome assembly GCA_024138005.1 of Lumnitzera racemosa. Lineage (NCBI taxonomy): Eukaryota > Viridiplantae > Streptophyta > Magnoliopsida > Myrtales > Combretaceae > Lumnitzera > Lumnitzera racemosa. The sequence continues at coordinate 32,892,679 of JAMXBC010000008.1, forward strand.
TAGAATAGTAATAGATATGGTGAGATGCATGTTGCATAGTAAACATTTACCTAAGCAGTTTTGGGTTTAAGCAGTTGCATGTACTATTTATGTTTTAAATAGGTATCCTATTAGGATTGTTTGTGATAAGACTTTACATGAAGCTTGGAATGGTAGTAAGCCCAATATTGGGCATCTTAAGGAGTTTGGTTGTGTGGTTTATACTTGTATGCTTGATGAGTTGAGAAAAAAGCTTGATGATAAAGTAGAAAAATGTATCTTTATTAGGTACAGTCATAAGACAAAGGGTTACAAGTTATATAATTCGAAAACTAAAAAGATGATGGTTAGCGGGGATGTCACTTTTGATGAAGATGGTATTTGGGATTGGTCCAATGAAGAGAAAATTTCACAATCAACTCCTATTATTAGTGTTGGAAATAATGTTGATGTAGATGTTGATGTACAACCTATGCTTAGAAAATCTTTTAGTCGACTATAGAGACAATGCATGATACCTTCTTATTTGGAGGATTATGTGATTGGTAATGTTGATGGTTCTTTTAATGATGATTTTGATGATATAATACATGATGCCTTGTTTGCGGATTGTGATCCTCTATCTTTTAATGAAACTTCTAGTAATAATTGTTGGGTGAAAGTAATGGATAATGAAATTCATTCTATTGAAAAGAATGGAACTTGGGAGCTTATTACACTTCCCAAGGATAAGAAGCTTATTGGTGTTAAATGGGTGTACAAGACCAAGTACAGGTCTAATGGAGAGGTGGATCATTTAAAAGTATGGTTAATTGCAAAAGGTTATAAGCAAAAGCTAGGTATTAACTATTTTGAGGTTTTTGCTCTTATTGTTGGACTTGATATTGTTAGATTGCTTATTTCACTTACTGATGAGAGTAGTTGGAAAATTTTTTAAATGGATGTTAAGTCTGCATTTTTAAATGTTGTACTTAAGGAAGAGGTGTATGTTAAATAACCTCCTGGCTATGTAAAGAAAGGGGAGGAAGATAAGGTTTATAGATTGAGAAACGCCTTGTATGGTTTAAAGCAAGCACTTAGAGCTTGGTACAATAGAGCTTGCTACACTAGAATTGATTCTTACTTTGTTGATCATGGTTTTCAAAGATGTCCATATGAGCAGACTTTATATGTTAAGTCAAACTCACAAAGTGATATTATCATTGTATGCTTATATGTTGATAATTTAATTTTCACTGGCAATAACTCTAATTTGCTAGTGAAGTTTAGGGAAGCTATGATTGTTGCATTTGAAATGAGAGATATAGGCTTGATGTCTTATTTCCTTAGTATTGAAGTGAAACATATAGATTCGAGGATCCTTATTTTTTAGAAAAAAGTATGGCGGTGATGTATTGAAGAGGTTTAGGATGAATTCATGTAAGCTAATCTTGACTCCAATTGAAGAGAGATTGAAACTAGTCAAAGGTAGTGGTGGTGACTTGGTTGATGTAACTAATTACAGAAGGTTAATTGGAAGCTTAAGATATTTGACAGCTACCAGACCAGATATTATGTTCAGTGTTGGTATTATTAGCAGATCTATGGAGACTCCACATCAATCTCATTGGGGAGTAGCTAAATGTATCTTGAGATACATCAAAAGTACAATTAGTGATGGAATTTTTTATTCTTATATTGATAATGTAGAGCTTGTTGGCTATACAGATAGTAATTTGGTTGGTGATGCTGACATGAGAGAAAAAGTACTTTTGGTTTTGTTTTTCATCTTAGGACTAAAGTTTTTTCTTGGTCATCTAAGAAGCAACAAGTAGTGGCTCTATTAACAAGAGAGGTGCAATTATAGCTATAGCAAGATGTACTACACGGGTGATTTGGTTGAGAAGAATGTTAAGTGAGTTACAATATCAACAAACTATGCCTACCAAAATCTTTTGTGACAATAAATTAGCAATTGCTTTGACAAAGAATCTAGTGTTTCATGGTCACAGCAAGCATATTGACATCAAGTACCATTACGTTCGTGACTTAGTGAAGGATAATGAAATTGTGATTGAATTTTGTTCCTTTGAAGAGTACGTTGTAGATATCTTTACAAAGCCACTTAAAATAGATGCTTGGCATGGTGAAACTTAAAAACTTGGTTAAAGGAAGGCAATTTTGGAATTAATTAAACCAAGTTATATTATATTTTTAGTAATTGCTTAGGTGTCATATTTTTATTGATCATTAGAGTGCTTACGGTATGCCGTATCATGTGTTATTACTTCTTTATTTTAACCTAACTATGTTAAAGTCTTATTTTAGGGTATCGATATCAAAAGAGAATTAAAAAAAGAGACAATTGAGAAATCCTAAATGCCATAAGCATGGCTTTCTTCTTTTGAGTAATAGATTCATTTGATTGAGTGAATTCTTATTCTTACATGGTTCTTAATATTTTTTAAACCTATAATAAAAAAAAGAAGATTATATTTAAAGGTAATCTTTACGAAGTTGTTCTTATGTTTTTGTACGTTAGAATTTAATGACATGATTGATAATTTGAACAAAAGTGAGGGAAACCAAATTTGTGTCGAAGAATGGAGATTTTCATAAGCATAATCTTACCTTCATAACTTACTAATGTGGGATAGGATCTCTCCCAGAGCGCATATGGTTAAATAAACGCTACGAGAAATTTTTTTATTGTTTTTTGAAATGATAAAGCATGCTTGGTTTCATCACAGTATGTTGAAATATAAATTATAATTTGTTGAGAATCATTCAGTATTGATAATGTAGATTTATATATAATATATTATTAATATTTATCCATCATCAATCCAAACATATAGTACATTAATGTTAATAATTTTTTTGTACAAGAGTTTGTTTTTTATACCTAGGTTAGATTAGAAGGATTTAATTATATCTAGTTGAAACAACAGTCCAATCCAGACCTCATTAGTTTGATAAATAGGGTACCTTTTTGTATATCAAAGACAAAAATCTAGAGCAAAGAAAAATTCAAAGAAATAATAAGGTTAAAATAGTTAGACTGCAGTAGCAACTATACATCATCTAAAAACACGGTATTGATTGAGATATCAGGTCAAAAAAAAAATAGCTGGTTTTAAAATTTTAAGAATTACGGAAAATAGAACAACTTTAATGGAAGTTTAAAAGAAGGGATTGTAATACTAAAATTTTCCATCTTCCTATTCTTATGAGAAGGAGTACTTAAAATCTTAACTACTAATCTCAAGTTTGGTATATGAAATGGTTTAAAATGGTATTGATTGGATTGGAGTGGAATCAAAATTGGGATGATAAATTTAATCTTATGTTTGGAAATGCTTACGGAATCGTTGATTCTATTCTAAGATTCTGTTTGGTTATAACATAAGTAAAATAGAATTAAATGTATATATAGTAGTATTTATAAAAAATGCTCTTAATTATTGGATATTATAATTAATTTTAAATTAATGATAATTAATGAGGCTAGAATGAAAGTATGATTTCATCTCTTAAGTAAAACCGAACTCCCAATTGAAGTTGGAATCGCTAACTTTAAGGAATCACAATTTTCATCTTTTAAAACACTTTGAAATATGGAAAAGAAAATGAAATCCTCAATTGCAATTTCATTTTGAGTTCATTCTCACATATTAAACGCAATATAATAACAAGTTATTGGATAAAGACTAAGTTCTACCAATGGAAAGACCTTCACAGCTTAAGAGACACTTTATAGAATATCCCATATATGGTATTTGTAGAAATGACTACAATTTTCAGCTCATTACTTACTACAAAGTGAAGAACTTTATTTCTCACTTTATTACTAATTTTGGTACATTGTTGGTCCTAGCATACCCAACTTCTTCATTGTGCATTTGTCGTCGCTTGACTTTAATCTCATAGACCATTTTCTCATTCCAAAGGCGCAAACCAATAAGAAATGGTGGCATTCTATCCTATTAGTTTATATAACTTCTAATTGTAAAATTATTTTAAAAAAAACCTTGTGCATAGGCTTAATTGGGTTTTTGTGGTATTTGGACAAATTAGATTATCAAGTGTATTTGTTTGATATAAAAATAATTATAAAGCAATATTATTCCCCATCTGGAAAAAAGGTTAATCTCCAAAAGATCTAGTGTGTTGTTTAGCACTAGCACTACTTGCAAAAGTACCATTAGGCAGGAATTCTAAAAAGTACCTTGGTCTCCCTATATTGTAAGAAAATATGAAGAATGATGTTGTCACCTTTGTGAAAGATAGGATTAGAAATGAACTTAAAGAGTGGAAAAATTATGTGGAAATCACTTAAGTCATTAATTAAGGAAACCAAAATAAATTAAGATAGAGCTAAAAAGCGACCAGAAGACCTAGAAGTGAATGGATTCGACTGATCTTGATAGGCTAAGATTGACTGCCTTGATCAAAGGAATTCAATCAACTCGTGGTCAACCAATTTGGTGATTGGCCCAAGGTTAATCAGTCTTTTGTTGCTTAGTGATCTTCCCCCTTTCTATGTTATTTTATATTATTCTATTTAGTTGTTGTTCCTATTTTAGGCACTTTCAAGTTTTTTTTTTTAGATTTTCTCCTTTCATTAGTTTAGTATTTGTTTTATTAGCTTATGTAACTTTTTGTGTTTTTACTATTTGAAGTTTAATACCTATTTGAAGGCTTAGTTGTAATTTTTATTCAAAAGTAAGACATTTGATATTTTCTTCAAAATGAGTTAGTGAGTTATAAATCTTCTCTTATATAGATCTCCTTGACATTTGTTATTGAAACTCACAACTTATATAGGAATATTTTTAACAACTAATTACTTTTTATAATCTGAATCATATCAATCACATTATTTAATTACAACTAGTTTGTTTTGCTATTTGGTGCATTATATCCAAATAGAAATTTGTTCAATAAACATTAAAAAGCTCACAAAATACCATCTTTTATTATATTTATCTACATTGAACCTTGGACATGTCATTTCATAAGGGATAGAATCAATTCATTGGAGTTAATCCATATCCTATTGGTACCAAAGTAAGAAAATAACACGTTCTTTAGTGAAGTAGATTTATGGTTAGTTATTTAATTCCTTTATAATATTGTTAAGTTTTCTAGTTAAAAAGAAGGATCATAAGTGGTTTTGATGTTAATTATTTATATTGGTAACAATGGATGGTTAAAAATAGATCTTTGGTGTCATAGGCAAATTTGTGATTTGATGTAGATTTTAATTGATAAGATGATAACTAGTGGTTTTTAACACATATTTTAGAGTCTAAGGCAATACTTGTCACATTCTTATTGATTATGGTCCATCTAATTTGACTTTGAAATATGCTATAGAGAGGTTAGATAAAGATGTTTTAGATGATTAATGTTTATACATGCTAATTTGTTACAATGAAGGGATCTAAGTAACAAAATAAGGATAGGTGGTGTTTCTTTCAATATTGCATATGAGGGCAAGATTTTGTCTAATATTGTATTTATGAATGATTGTCATATACACTTAAGAAAGCTTGATAGTTGTATTGTGATGTGTTAAACAATCTAATAAGAAGCACATATCTTTTTAATGAGGAAAATCTACCTATTCTATTGCTCGTTTTAGGGGAGGTTCCATTTGATTTAGGTGTGATAAAGGGATAAATATAAAAGTGGCTGGATGAGAGAAAGGCTTGCGGTGAGAGTGAGAAAATAAAGCTTCCAGAATCATTAATTGGGAGAAGATGAAAATGTGGAATTAGATGAATAAGTTATAGATTCAAAAGTAAAGGGTAGATTAGCTATTGAACATATCAAAACCAACTCGACGAATAAAGAATGACTAATTGTTTTCAATGAAAATCCATTGTCTATTGAAGCATCATTAGGATAGTCACTATTATACATTTGGAAGTTGTTATTTGTTATTCTAGCATTATTTTGTAAAGTCCATTCATATTAATAAATAACATTGACGTTGTTCATAATGAATAGAAATAGTGCCACTTGTTGATGATTTATACCGATATTGTCCACAATGTGTGGAAAGAGTACCAATTGTAGATGATACTAAAGATTTGGTTGAGTTGTAACAGTTCATCTGTACTTAGTTCTTATAAATTCACATTTGATCTAAGAGGAGATCGATGTGTGGAAAGGGTACCAATTATAGATGATACTAAAGATTTGGTTGAGTTGTAACAGTTCATTTGTACTTGGTTCCTATAAATTAACATTTGATCTAAGAGGAGATCTTGTTTTGAGTTTAGATTAGACATGAACCATGTATATGTCTACTCTAACTAATGCTAGGTTTGCTATTTTGGATGATTTCAAGTATTGTTGAAGAGATGAAAGAATTAATTAGCTATTTGAATGTGAACTTCAATTTAGTAAGTCTTAGTGCAATCACAGATAAAGGTTGAATTGCTTTACCTATACAGAAGATGTTATATTTAATGGATGGCATTTATTTCCCATATTTGGCATTATAATTATTATTTTAAGTGATTTATCTCCATCATTTCCTTAGGGAAAGCTAATCACCGAGCATGAGCATTTGTGGTCATGTTCAAATAGGGGATGTAACTTTTTACTAATTTAAATAGAGAATGAACATCATTAAAATAGTGCAAATAAGGGATGGATATTATTAAAATGGTGTGGATAGAGGATGACTTTGTGGTCAAGTAGGAGATAAAGTTCTATACAACAGGATGAATTCTTTTTATATATAACATATCATATCATTAAGATTTAATAGCATTACTTTGGAGCTATAAAATTATCTTATATTTGCACCATTTTACAAATCATGTGTGTTCTTTATGAACCATTAAAAAATTTTATTCCCTATTTGAACCACTAAAGGTTTCACCTTCTATTTAAGCTTGATCCAAAACATTTATCCTTTAGTATATACATTTCCTCATTTCCTTAAGATTTTGGCTTGAGGGAAGAAATCAAAAGTATGTTTTTTGTAGTATTCTTTGTCTTGTTGTATGCATTTCTAAAGTTTGTTACCCTGCTAACTCTAATTTGGAGATTCCATATTAGGTTTTAATCTAAAAATTTAAGTGTTAAATCCTTATAATGGAGTTTTAAAGGTTGAATCGATGAAGTTAAATTCTTAATTTTGGCAAAGGCCAATGTTGATTTCAATTTTGGAAATAAGGAGCTTTACCATTTTCAAGTAGTTTGAAACAAATAAAAAGGAAAAAAGATTAATTATAAGTTTCATTTTCATCTTGGAGACTAATTGGTAAAAAATCGAAGTTTTATGATAGATATGAGGTAAAATAGGATTGGATGCCCTTAATTGAATTCCCTACCTTTGGAATAAATTTTAGGGTATCTCACATAAGGTAGTTGATCATCCCTTTAGCGGTTGAGCAATGCTAAACTTTTAGGTCCATGGTTAATAACTCATGTTTGTTAGTTGACTAGAGACCTTAAAAAGGTCATTTTCAAGAACGGTTAAGGTTTAAATCTTTACTTTTATGTACTATCATTGCTTTGTTAGATATTACAAAAAGGACTTTGAACTTAATCAAGTAAGTGATGTACTACATGATTGGTTGTGTGTGTAGGCTCAGTAATCCAAATAGCTTAATTATGTTAGGCTTAAATTCATGTAGAGTATGTAGTTGGCATCAAAGTTCAACAACTAATTCGAATAGATGAGTAATGGATTTGGGGGCCGTTGATTAATTATGGGGTAGGTTATTAGAGTGATGTAGTTTTTAGTTAGGTGTTGATGTCATCTTAGTTGTGAATTAGTAGGTCATCAATATAATAGAGTTGTAGTTTGATAATAGTAGAGAAACCAGAGAAAAGATGTTAACATATTGCCATTATGCTACGGGACTCATTTGCAGGTGAAGGTAGTGGATTGAACTATTATTAGTTGAAATGAGGTAAACTCAGTATAAGATGATAAATATGTGGATTCTCGAGCACTTAGTATAGCAGTTGATAAATACTATATACTACCCCCAATTTTGGATATATTTGTTAATTTACATTTATTAGCCTATCTAAATAAGATAACTAATTAGACCTATGATTACATATGTAATGTTTATCTACATAGTGTTTAGGTATGCTTGTAGCTTACAATTCTACATTTATGTGATAGTATTTCCTTTATTTGGCATTATATCTTATCCATTTAAAAGTTTAACTTTCTAATTATGATGATGATGATTACAATGATAACTTCGAATATGACATGTGGATTAATGGTAGTAGTGGTAATAATGATCTTATTAACAACTTAAGCTTTTAGACTTAAGTATGATGATGGATTTACTGGATAGTATATGTCACATCTATGTACACATGCCATGTAACTATGAATCATATTTGAACACTTGGTATTGGTTGTAGGTAATTTCTAAAAAAATACCATTTGTACTATTACGTATTTAAATATAATTAGTTATTATTTATCTTGTATATGGGTAATATCTAATAAAACTTTTTAGGGTATTTGCAATTAAGGGAGATAATTTATCGAAATGTTTAATTTTATAATTGATCAAATGGATTTTACACTACATGTGTAAAAATAGTTGTTTTTCAATTATAATTGATACAAAACTTTTATTACTTTCTTCACACAATTATTTATTGTCAACATTTACATTTATAAGTACTTGGAAATATGATTAGAAAGGAAAGAAATATCTATAAGTTTCTAAGATTTGATATGGATAATAAGATAATAATCAAATTTGATATAAACGCGATTTTCTTATCTACAAAGGATTTATCCTTATCGAAGATTTGATAGGGAGAATAAGGTTAAGATTACATCTAATACGATGTCAGAGAATAAGATCATGATCAAATCTGATATAATGTTGATCTTGTTAGATCATTGCTAATTTTGTGTATGTTTCAAATAATATCAAATTTGCAAACCCCCTACTTTGCCCAATGCCATTGTCAGTGGAAGATTGATGTGGAGTTGATGAACTTCAATCTTGTTAATGAGATAATGAAATTGATTATTACATAATCCTTTAGTAAAAATGTTAGCTAATTATTGGTGAGTTGGAATATGATGGAGTGAGACCAAGCCTTATTAAACATGTTTAGGAATAAAGTGACAATTGATTTTAATGTGTTTCGTCCTTTTATGAAATATAGGATTAGTAGAAATACGAATAGTCAAATTAGTTGTAATAATAAAGATGAATATGAATTGATAATGGAAAAAGGAAATCTTGAAATGATGATCTTGTAAAAATTATTTTTGACGTGATGATTGTAATGGCTCTATATTCTACTTCCGTTGAAGATCGAGAAACGATAGGCTTCTTAGACTTACAACTAATAGGGGAGTTACTTAAAAAGATAGTGTAGCTAGATACAAATTGATGAGAGGTAAGATATGAAGCCCAATCTGAGTTACAATAGGCTTGAAGAATATATGAGCTAGAGGCTGAAAAGAAAATGCTATGACTCATGGTACCTTTAATGTAGCGAAGAAGAAGAAGAGCACTATGCCAATGGAGGATTCTTGGATGTTGCATAAATTGGCTTAGGATCTACATAGAATAAATAATATCAGGTCTATTATGAGTTAAATAATTCAATCTTCCAATTAGTCTTTGATATTGACTTGGATTTTCTATAAGTTCTCCTTTATCTAAAGAAGATGTTGTTGTTGTGAAATTGGTGCATGTACAGTATTGGCATCTATTACACTAGTATCCCAAAGTGGATTACTAGCATACTTATGTTGTACCATAGAAATGCCTGCATCAATTCTATAGATTTCAAGACCCAAGAAATATTTGAGAGGTTCTAGATCCTTGAGATGAAAACATTTATGTAAATATTCCTTAAACGTGTTACATTAAGTAATATCATTAGTGGCAACTATTATATCATCAACATAACTTACAACAAACATCTCAAATTTCTTATGTTGATAAACAAATAAGGAATGATCTACCTTACTTTGCTTAAATATATATTGAACTAATGCATTTGATAACTTTTGAAACCATTATCATAGAGCCTGCTTGAGTCCATGTAAAGACTTTTTCAACCAATACATTAATTTAGGTGATGGAGGATTAACAGCTTTTGGTAGTATCATATATACTTTGTGATAGGAATCAGACCATTAAACCCTTGAGCCATGCCCGATCCTAAGGGCTAGAAAGCATAGCAAGATGAGTCTTAACTTCATACCCCACCACTGAGAAGTTTGAGTTGTTGTAGTTTGCCGACTTTATACCTTGGTCGAGCTGAACCCTCTTATAGTCATTGATTGTCTCCAGTTACTGACTTAAGCTATACTTAGACAACAACTTGGCCCATCTAACCACCTACTTAGCTAACTTGAACCCAAGTTGTACTAAATATTATTGAATTGAATTCAACTCAGAAGAATTATTTGCTTTGCTTAGTACAGCTAATCTACCACTTCTGCTTGGCACCTTGGCTTGACAATGACCAACTTGATTGTACAGTTTGCCCTTTTTTTTTCCTTACCAGAAATTCACCCATCCATAGAGAACTATGTATCTGAACAATCATATGAAAGAATCCTCCATATAAGATAATGTTTTGCATTATTTTCTTTATGCCTTTTCCCTAAATTCTTTGTACATTACTTCTTTAGGTCTTTATCCTTTTTAGTCATTTCTATTTATAGTTGTTACCCTATTATTTCAGGTATAAATACCCATTGTAAGATATCTACAACATCTTACATTTGATGTTGAATATACTCTTTTCCCTTTTGTAAATATTACTTCATGTTTGCTTGTTTACTTCACTCTTATCCTAACAATTTAGTAAGGCTAGGTGTCGAGTAACCCCAATGGACCATCTTATGCATCATGTTAAGTTTGCCATGATTCTTCAATAGTTGCATCGGTGTATCATATCCTTTGGAGTTGATTATCGGTTTTTCTTATTTAATTTTTTTAATTATTGTTTGCGCGCATTTTCACCCTTCTTTTCGGGCTTTCCATAAGCTCGGACCCACCCTTACAACTAGCCTTGTTAGTTCTTAGACTGGTTCATATCATCTTAGTATCAGAAAACGTTTGGGTAAGTTGTATCTAAGTCTTTGTGAAGTAGTGTTTGTAGTAATAGCGTATTGAAGTTGCAAGGGAGCTAACTATGAGTATTTGGGTAAGTAGAAGATGCAGTAGTTTGCTTTGGATATATGCCTTGTTTTACCCTGGAACATGAGAAAAAAGAGGAAGTTTTCATTTAGGTTTGTCATTCTTTTGAATGATTATGTGTGTAGTTATTCGGTTTGGAGGAGTAGTGTCTGTTGTTTCTTAGATTCTAAGTTTTGTTACTGAGTTTTAACAAAGAAAATGAGGGATCCTACTGTCAACACTATTATTGGAGATGACAATAGTGGTGTTGTCTACTATGGACGAAAATTATAGAACACTCCTAGAAGTACAGATGAATAAATTGATGAGGTGGCTAATCTCATAGCCAGTTTGACCAAAGTTGTTCGTGTATTGGCTTATTGACCTGCTGAGGCTGTGTAGAACATTCTACAAGTTGCCTAACTTGTAGGAGGATAGAGCCCAACTCGACAAGCTTGAGGTTAAAGGGTAGGAAGACGAGTGTGAAGGAAGATTGACTTAGATGATATAGATGATGAAGAAGAAGAAAAGTATAACAAGGAAGAAGGGCACCTTAGAGCACCTCGAGTTACCGACCATGTACAACTTTAGATTTTGAGCTTTAATGTTTCTAGAAATGTAGACCACTATTTGGATTGGGAGGAAAAGGTTGAGCATTTCTTTGACTATTATCAATATGAAGACTGTGAAAAGGTGAAAATTGTTGTTGTAGAGTTTTTTGGGTATGCTGCATTATGGTGAAAGGACTTTTAGGTGATGAAGAGGTGAGAAGGATATAGAAAGGTTAGTACCTGGCTATAAATGAAAAGAATTCTCAGAAATAGGTTTGCATCATATACTTACCTAGAGGATACTTTTGCTATACTTTAAGATATGACAAGGGAGCCGAACTATTGATGAATACATTCGAGAGTTCTAAATGCTTATGATTCGGTATCAGGTAGATGAACCATCAACATGAATAGTATCCAGGTTTCTTACTGGATTAAGAAATGACATTTGAGATATTGTGGAACTTTAGTAGTTTACTATGTTGGATGAGGCCATAAGAATAGCCTAGCAAGTAGAGCGGCAAAGGAGGAAGAGGTCTAGCCAACCTCCGATAAGTTGACTTGGTTAGTCAAGCTGACTTGCTTATGGAAGTTATTGAGCCAAGTAGGGAATGAAGCCGACCAAAAGGGAAAATGTTCTAGTAGAATATAAGGGCTGACCTACTGCCACCTAGAACATATGAGAAAGGACAAGGATTTGGAAGGAAGATGAGCTAAATCAAGTGTTTTAAATGCTAAGGGTTTGGGTACATGGTTGCTTAGTGTCCGAATTGAAGGACCATGATTATCAAGGGAGATGTCTTGAAGATTAAAGTAGATAACACAAATAAGGAAAAAGAAGTGAGAGAACAGGTTAAGGTTAATGTCGAATTAGTAGAGGAAGATGTGTTTGCAGAAGATCTGGATAAGTTAACTCTTGTTATTTGATGTGCGATGAGTTTGGAACCCTTTACTAAGGAGAAGTAAAGAGAGAACTTATTTCACATCACTTACAAAGTAAACGAATAGGTCTATGCACTCTTAGTGGATAATGGGAGCTGCATAAATGTAGCATCTTCTGACTTGATTAGGAAACTTAAGTTGCTGACTATCTTGCATTTAAAGCTATATAAATTACATTAGCTGAATGAAAGAGAGCACTACATGTTACACAACAAGTGTTGTTGCTAATCTTAGTTGGGAGTTATTTTGTTGAAATTCTTTGTAATGTATTGCCTATGTACACATTTTATGTGTTGTTAGGTAAACCATAGCTTTTTAACCGAAGGATGGTAGGAAAATCACCTTAAACCTCGTGACCCCGAGTCAAGTGAGCAAATTACAAGCTAAGTTGGCTTGAGGATCGAAGAAGACTTTAGTGTTGAGTAGAGTCAAGCTCCAAGAAGCTATTAAGGCCAACATACCAACTTTTCTATTGATCAGGTGACTTTTGAAGTTGAACAACCGGGGTGAACCACTCTTAGAGGTTAAACAGCTAGTGGATGAGTATGCTGAATTGTTTCTAGAATAATTGCCCAAGGGATTATTCCCTTTTAGAAGCATTGAGTATTACATTGACTTGATACCCGGTGCTGCCTTATCGAACAAGTCAGCTTATCAAATGAACCTCGAATAGGTTGTTGAACTTTAGAGACAAGTCAATGAGCTATTAGCAAAAAGGTTATGTAAGGGAGAGCTTTAGCCCTTATAATATGCCTATGTTAGTTGTGTTAAAGAAGGATGGAACTTGGCGCATGTATGTAGATAGTAGAGTTGTTAACAAGATTACGATCAAGTACCGATACTCCATCTTGAGGCTAGATGATATGTTGGATGAACCGAGTGGTGTGAGAGTATTCGGTATGATTGATCTAAAGTTTGGATATTACTAAATTAGAATGAGGTAAGGGAATAAATGGAAGACTGCTTTTAAGACTTGACATGGCTTGTACGAATGGATGGTCATGCCTTTCGAACTATCAAGCGGCCTAAGTAATTTTATGAGACTACTGAATCATATTTTGAGAGATCTGATCGGAAAATTTATCATTGTCTACTTTAATGACATCTTTGTTTATAATGTTGACCTGGCAATACATATTGACTATCTTTGAGCGGTTTTTGATGTCCTCTAAGCAGAGAGATTGTTTGGAAACCTGAATAAATGTTGTTTCTATCAAGAAGAAGTGATCTTCTTGGGTTACGTGGTTGGTAGAAAGGGATTAACAGTCGATGAGGAAAAGGTACGAGCTATTGTTGAGTGGCCGACCCCGACCTCTTGCATCGAGAAGAGGAGTTTTCATGGATTGACATCATTCTATCGATGCTTCATCGAATGATTCAATATTGTAATAGCATGATAAGTTCTAAATTGTTTATATTTTATTTAGTGATTTTTCACGATTTTTCCTTAAAATTTGGGTTTATTTTTAGATAATGATACATAATTGAGTAAAATCTTGTTTTCTAGGTTTTGAAATGGTCTACACGAGAAAAAAAGAAAATAGAAACAAGTTTCACTCAAATTGAAGCTAAAAGGAGTAAGTTATAAATGTTTGAAGATTGACATAACTGAACAACATGACAGTGTCGTTTCTAGGCGAATTAGGAGCTCATTTTCATGTATCATAGTCTAGTACACAACTAAGCAATGTGATCATGTCCTAGATCGTGTCATTCCCAATTTAGGAAAAAGAAGGAAGAAAATGTGTATCATAGTGAAGTACATGATCGGAGGATATGGTCATGTCTTTCCAACTGACCTATTCTTTTTTTTTATTACTTCTTATATAAAGCCTTATTAAGGTTTATTTTTGGAGAGAGAACTTTTTGGGAACAACTTTTTTAGAGTTTTTCAAGTTAAGAACATTCAAGAGAGTAAGCAGAAGAGAAGACTTCAAGATTCAACTTTTTTGTGGATTTTATGATTTCTACTTCTAATTCTTTCTATACTTTGATTTTAGATTCTTATTTTGTGATGTCTAGATAGTAGATCTTTAGTATCTAGATTTTATAAAACCTAGATTTACTCATGTGATATGATTATTATTTGATTAATTTAATTCTTTAGTCTTTTTCTTGATTTAACTATGTATGCTTCATGATTTAGATTATTATTTATGTAAATAGTAATCTAGAATTTGATATCTTATAAGAGAATCGAGAGATTTCTTATAAGATAGATCTGGGTATAGTTGATGAGGATTGTTGCAAGATTAGAGATAATTTACAAGATCTTTTGAGAATTTTGAATTATCATGTAGAAAATTGATTCTACAATAAAGCGATATTAGGTCATGTTATTGAAAAGAGATTCTAATAGGTGAGTTTAAGATTAGTGTTAATTGGCTTGAGAAAGTAATTAATTTTAGTAGAGAATTCTCTTAGTGAAGAAAGAGTAAAGGATAAATTAGATTATCTTTAAGGGAAATCACATGTTAAATCTAAGGGAAGCAAATAGTTAAATACGGTTTATGAATTTTGAAGTAGTTTATAATTTTATTGCTTTCTTGTTTTAGTTCTTCAATAATTTTTAATTAGTTGTTAATTTAGTAATTATTGTGATTAATGTAGATTCTTTGAATTCTCAAACTCGAATTTGTAGGTTAGATAATATAGATCCAATCAGTATTAGTAGTCAGAGTCCTTAAGGAATCAACATTCGAACTTAATCTACTTATTACAATTTGATAGGTATGTTTGCCTAACATCATAACACCTTTAATTGAGCTTACAAAGAAGAATGTGGAGTTTAAGTAGGGAAAGAAAGGAAAAAGAAGCTTTGTCGAGGTGAAAACGAAGTTAACCCTTGCCCTAGTCTTAGTCGTACTAGACTTTGATAAGGTGTTTGAGCTTGAATGTGATGCAACAAGTGTTGGCATTAGTGCTGTGCTAATGGAAGAAGGTCGACTTATCGCCTATCATAGTGAGAAGCTTAGATGAGTGCACTTCAATTATTCTGTGTATGACAAAGAACTCTTAGCATTAATCAGAGCTCTTCGAGTAAGGCAACATTTCCTTTTGCTAAAGGAATTTGTCCTATACATAGATCATGAATCCTTAAGACATTTATGTAGTCAATTGAAACTTTCCAAATGCTAGGCTTGATGATTGAATTTTTAGAGGGGTTTAATTTTGTCATCAAATACAAGCAAAACAAGAATAATGTAGTTATCAATGCTCTGTCTAGATGACATATTCTACTCATAAGAATAAGCCATGGGTTGCCTTGAGTATGGATTTTATCCTAGGATTACCTTGAACTGCTTGAGGTAAAGATTCTGTAATGATTGTTGTGGATATGTTCAGTAAAATGGCACATTTCATCCCTTGTACAAAAATTAATCATGCTTCGGCTATTACTTCTTTGTTTTTGCAAGAAATAGTTCACTTGCATGGAGTATTAAGGAGTTTAGTGCCAGATAGGGACCTAAATTTTTAAGCCATTTTTAGAGAACCTTTTGGCGTCGGATGGGAATTAAACTACTGTTTAGTACCTCTTGCCACCCCTAAACTGACCGCTAGATAAAGGTGGTCAACCACACCATAGGATTACTGCTCTGAGTTGTAGGGAGAAGAACCTAATAAACTGGGATGTCTACTAACCTGTGGTTGAATTTGCCTACAACAGGATAGTACACGCGTCCACTAAACACGCCCCATTTGAGGTCGTCTATGGTTTTAATCCAAAACTATCTTTTGATCATACCCTATTGTTGTATACTGACCAAGAGGATCCAGAAGTGAGGATTAGAGCTCAGTTTATCCAACAAATCAACCAATGAGTTTCTTAGCAAATTGATTAAGCTACTAGAAAACTAAAGGAGAAAGGAAAAGAAAGGAAGATTAAGCCGTTTTAGCTCGGTGACCAAGTATGACTACATTTGAGTAAGGAAAGATTTCTAAGCAAGAGGAAGAGTAAGCTATCTAAAAGAGCCAATGGACCCTTTAAGATCCTCATGAAGATTAATGATAATGCTTATCAATTAGAGTTACTAAAGGACTTCAAAGTGTCTAACGTGTTAAATGTTATTGATCTTATCCCTTATCGATTTGAGGAGAACTTGGACAAAGACCAACTAGATTTGATCCCAAATCCTAATCAACCTAGCAGGGATTATAGGAATCAGACTACTGGACCTCTAACTTGAGCACAATCTTAAGGGCTAGAAATCATGGTAAGGTGAGGTCCAACTTTACACCCCACTATTAAGGAATCTAAGTTGCTATAGTTTGCTGACCTGATACCTTGGTTGAGCCGAACCTTCTCGTATTCATTGATTGTCTCCAATTGCCAACTCAAGTTAGACTCGAATAACAGCTCGGCTTATCTAACCACCCACCCAGTCAACCTAAATCTGAACTGTACTGAATATGATCGAGTTGAATTCACCTTAGAAGAATTATTTCCTTTGCTTAGCACAGTTGATCTACCACCTCTATTTGACACCTTAGCAAGGTAGTCACTAACTTGATTGTACAATTTGTCTTTTTTTTCTTTTTTTTTTTTTCTACTAGAAGTTACCTATCTATAGAGAGCTATGTTTCTTAGCAATCATATGAAAGAATCCTTCGTATAAGACGATGTTTTGCTTGATTTTCTTTTGTGCCCTTTTCCTAAATTCTTTGTAGATTACTTTTGTAAGTCCTTACCTTTTTTAGTCATTTCCATTTATAATTGTTGCCCTAATATTTCATGTATAAATACCTATTGTAAAGATAGTTGCAACATCTTACATTTGGTATTGAATATTATAGCGACCCTAGGAGGGGCCTAGTAGTATTGCCTAAAATTTCCATATCACGTGTGCACCCATGATAAGAAAATCACCTTGCAAGTCGGAGATTGCGAGACTCTAAATAATTATTTGCTAGAGTCTTCAATTTTAGTTCATTGACTCATTATATAATATAAATAATTATGGATATCCATTTTTCCACAATTCTTCAGAACTGCAGAGAATCGGTATCCCCTACCAAAATAGTGAAATAAGATAGACAATTCCAGAAAATTCTAAAGTTACTAAAGATACTAAACTTAATTGAGACATTAGTCGTTTTACGGATCATTTCGAATTAATTACACAAGCTTTTCATTACATTGATTCAATGGTAGCACTCTGCACTCGATTCCTATCCCATTCCCAACTATCGATCAACCTGCAAAGAAAATAACTGTTGGGGTGTAAGCTTACCTTAGTGAGATAATTACCCTCATCAATACCGCATGACAGAAATTTATTAAATGCACAATCATATGAATGCATGAACAATCAGTATGCCAAACAACGCATGCAGTGACCTAGGAACTGCATATGACTCAGAATTACGCCCCCTGAAGTTGGGGTTTGGAGATAATTAACCGACCCAAACCAAAATCCGGGTTCTAGACCTTGGGTTTTATTTCATTTGCACTATCGTGCTCATGCCAAAATAAAAAATCTATATATATATATGTATACATCCTTTACTAAAATCAAATCACATCCTTTAAAATCCCAAGTCTAGCGGTGTAGTAGCCTCCGCAATCCACAAACACACGCCCTAAGCAGAAGCCACAAGATTCGGCCCCTCGCTGACGGTTGGCGTCTCCCAGCGCCTAGTAAGCCCATCAGCTTAGGTTAGAGACTCAATATATATGATAGCATAGCTAGTGCCCAATCCTGCAGGAAACTCGTATTCCTGTGAGTCCCCTCCCATCTTCTACGTGAAGCGGCAGTCGGTGTTATCCGTATGCAATATGGGGAATGCATGATTCATTTTGAGTTCTTAATCGTACAAGTGATTAACTTGATTTTTAGAGTGACCAAACAATCTCATTCCATATAATTCACATATATATATGCATTACAAACAATTCCGTTATTATATATAATTAAAAAAAAGTCATCGCATTCATCCATAACTTCATACACATTCATCTCCCATATCTCACAAGCATCCAAATTTATAAATATAAGATTAGGTGCATCTACTTTACAAGCACAATCAAGTAAAGAGTTATCGGGAATTTACTCATTCTGCCATGTGGTTCAATCAAAGTAGTCCGGAGGCAAGTCGTCTCCGAAAACAGTGTCCCCTGGTCATTGAATTAATTTTTATAAGGAATTGAAGCAAACTTAAGAAACTATGTAAACTTTTCTTAAGTTATATTCTTAGCTAGTTTTCGAAATTTTTCTGGTTTTTACCTAAAGTTCAATCGCGTATAACTTTTTCATTTTAAGTCCGTTTTTTATGATCTTATAGTCAATCTCCATCTTTTTCGAGTGTACTTTAATGTGGTAAGGTTAGATTTTCTAAATGAGGTATGCAATTCTGTCTATGGGTCAGAATAGTAGCGTTCCTCATGTGTTGGAGTGTTTTTGGGCCTTGTTTGGTAAATGGGCTTTTGATAACTTAAGAAATTCTTTGGGTTTGGTCTTAAGATTTTATCCTAAGCTTAAAATACTCCTTGAGATCAGATTTACAACTTTGATTTATATTCCTAAGGCTAACAACCACTTCATGGGCCCTTTAGTAGGCTTAAGTTGTCAAATGGGCTTATTTTTGGTTCAAACTAAAGTTAGTGACTTTGGTGGGCTTATGGCGCCTTAGGTGGATTTCTTATGGGCTCAAAAACAACCTCTCTTGATACTTTATGGTGCTGGTCATAATTTCATTGAAGGCCCATCTTAGAGTTCTAGGCTTGTTTTGAGAGTTTTAGGCTTCGTATGCCTACCATACTTGCTTTGGTTAATCTTTTCACTCTGTTCTTTCACTTTTATCATATTTTTAGGCTTCTTTCTCTCACGTTCCAGATCTGTTCATGTTGGTCCTAAGGGGTCCTAACTTGGTTTTTCAACTTATTTCATCATTTCCTTAAGTTTAGGGGGTAGATTATGCACTTAACTACTTGTGTACAAATCTTAACTTAAGTTTCCTTCCATCAAATGATCCTTTAACTCATGTTCCACATAAAGAAATAAATATCTTATACTTAATACAACTCCCATATCATGGCTCATGTCATACAAAATTGGTTTCTTCATAAAACTTCATGTGATGGATTTTTCCTTAACTTAAATCTAGATTTGAGCATGTTTAACTAAATGGAAACAAAATCAACACTCAAATGGCCATGGAACCCTCACGTCCAGCATGCATATCCTCCATTAAAGTTCTCATTTCAAGATTTCCTTAGCTTAAAATCTTCCATTCAAAGCATTAAACAAATGTCTTCATAAAACACCAACTTTACATGCTCATATTTCAACTTCATGTAAAGGTTTCATGGTTTGTTTCTTAAAACGATTTTTGGTGTTATAACAACTTAAACCTTACTTATATCTTCAAGAAATCAAAGTCTCCTAATCATAAACACTAACCCACAATGACAAGAAGTACTTACTCGTCCTTAAAGCAAATTATGGTGGTTGTGCACAAAGATTCCACTTAAGCTCTTAACTTTCCTTCCTTTTTTGCAACCCTTTTTGGAACCCGAATCTTTTGTTCTTTTGGAATGGAGTTTGTGAAAGGTTCTAATGGTTCTAAAAGATATTAGATGGTGAAAGAAAATGACACAAGAATAAGAAGAGAAATTGCCGTGAGTATGGAAGCAAAATGGTGGCGGCAATGTTAAGAATTTGTGGAGTTTGATTTCTTCTTTTGATTTGTGTTTAAAGTGAGAGAAAAGGAAGTGAAAATGGGAGTGAAAGAGGGAAAGAGTGGCAGATTTTGAATGAGGAAAGAAGTGTGTGAAAGAAGCTTTAATTGATTATCTTGTAGCTTACACAAAAGTCAACAATTGCAACTATTGATGATGTAAGCATTAAGGGGTGAATAGTGATGTGTAAGAAAAAGTGATTGATGGTTGAAAGACAAGAGCATGGCCCCCCTTTCTCCCTTATCCAAATCTGCCATTTGAAGTCTTTTTATGCCATGGAGTGGTCTTGTCTCATTTATTAAAGTTAAGTTCATGAAATCTTGTGAAAAATTGTCCATATGTAGCATAAGTGAAGAGGTGATAAGGAAATTGTCTTATCACTAGATTTTGATAAGTTATCAATTGATAAATGATTCCAACTCTCAATTGATAAGTTAT
Organism: Lumnitzera racemosa; assembly: GCA_024138005.1. Lineage (NCBI taxonomy): Eukaryota > Viridiplantae > Streptophyta > Magnoliopsida > Myrtales > Combretaceae > Lumnitzera > Lumnitzera racemosa. Next base: position 32,913,396 of record JAMXBC010000008.1, read on the forward strand.
CTAAAGTGTTTGGTTGGTCTACTTATTGTGTATAAGGCTTATACATGAAGATAAAGGCATAACTTTATAGGAAATTGTTTTTGGGTTTCCATCTCGCATTGTTTTGTAATTTATGATTTGATTTTTATAAAATTGTGAAATTTTCTAAAGTTGAATGATATTATTCAAATTAAATTATTGATTAATTACTTAGGGTTAAAATTACTTAATGGTTTTAAGTAACTTTAGAGCTTGTAATTCTTCAAGGTCAGGTTTTATCGATAATTAGTTTCTGAATTGGAAAAATTTGATTTGTTTCTAAATGTAAGCTTAAATTCTTATTTTTGTTGATTCTTAGGAACGTTCGGACGGTACTTTTAATTGAATCATGAGCCCACTAAAAGTAAGGTTTATATTTATCAATTGATAAGTTATTTAGGATGATTGGTTGGTTTATTTATTCGTGTGCACAAATCTTATGCATGAAGATAAAGAGATTGTTTTATATGAAATTATTTTGGAGTTTATCTCTTAAATTGATTTGTAAGTTATGGTTTAATTCTTATAAGATTATGGAAATTTCTAAAGTTGAATAAAATTGTTCAAATTAAATTCTTAATTAGCCGCTTAGGGTTATAAGTCCTTAATTGTTTTAGGGATTTTCACCAGCTTGGGAATAATTGACTTATACTTAGGAGCTTAAGGTTCAATTGGCTGAATTATTTAGGAATATTGCTTGGTTATGCAACACACATATATATATATATCATATATATATCACACGATAGATTAGGAAAAGGGAAGGAAATTACTTATTAATATATTTATATGTATATATATATATATTATGGGGCTACTTATGTACATAAGTAAAATAATTTTTTCTAAATTTATTAATTTATTCCTTTAACTAACTTAGTTTTGTTGTTTATTATCGCTTGAAATAATCCCTGATTCGTTCATTATCGGTTTCATATGATTTCACAAAACTATTGATAATTTTATTGATTTATGGCTTTTTAAGTATTAAGATAATTTTATTGTTTTAATTTAATATTTTTTTTATATTTAGTATTTATAGTTCCTGTTAAGTTTAGGTTTATATATATATATATATATTTTAAAAATACGCATATGTAAGGATTAGGGTTTTCTTGCATGATTAGGGTTTCCAAATCGTATAATAGTATCTTTTAAGCTTGTTTTAAATTCCGAGTTTAAAATTTTAGTTGGTTTTCATTTTACATGGTCTTATCGACTTAGGGAAATATTTAAAATACTCGAGTCAGATACTATGTTTAGAAGGTTAAATTTACAGAGTCTACAAATATGTTATTTTCCTTTTTGTGAACATTGCTTCTTGTTAACTTATTTGCTTCATTTTTATCCTAACTTTTAAGTAAGGCTAAGTGATGAGTAACCTTATTGGATCATCTTGTGCATCATATCAAGTTATGTTATGAGTTTTTGGTAGTTTTATTAGTGTGTCATATCCTTTCGAGTTAATAGTGGGTTATGCTTATTTAATTTTTTTTTAATTACCAAGCGCATGCATTTTCACTCTTCTTTTTGAGCTTTCCACAAGCTCGAACCTACCCTTGAGACTGGCCTTATTAGTTCTTGGATTGGTTTATATCACTTCTTTTATTAGATTTCCATGGAGAAATGCATTGTTGAAATCCAATTGATGTAAATCCTAGCCTTTTAGAGTTGCTACAATTAAGGGACACTTTACAATAGTTAAATTAGCAATAGGAGCAAAAGTTTTAGTGCAGTCCTTGCTTTCTATCTAAGTAAATCCTTTAGCAACTAGGTATGCTTCGTATCGTTCTATTGTACCATTTACTTTGTATTTGACCTTGTAAACTCATTTGCAACCTATAGCTTTCTTACCAATGGGAATCTTAGCAAACTCCATGTTTGATTTTTATTCAAGGCTTGAAGTTCATGATTCCTGATAACAATCCAATTTTGATTAGTGATTACTTCTTCACGAGTCTGTCTTTTAATTATATCGGTCTCAACAATAGATATACACATATTAGACTTTGAAGTATTATTTAGACCCATATATGTGGAAGAAGATGGAACATTATTTGTTGAAGTTGTTTGCTTCTTAGAAACAAGACTGGACACATAATCTTCCAAATAATCTGGCATTTATCGAGTTCTTTGAGATTATTTGGTTTTTAGTGCCTCTTTATGTATTGGAGAAGACATGGAAGACTCATTATCATATAAATGAGTTTTTGTTTCATCACAGGAAAGGGTGGACTTATCAGAGTGATCAATCTCTAGACTATTCGAATGATTGGTATTAGGACTTTCATCAAGGTGAAGATTAGTACTTGGGAGAGAGGAATTTGTTTGGCAATTTTCAATCAAATCTTTATTAGGTAAAATGAGATCACCTTCATAGGTTGGTTGTGTTTCTTGAGAAAAGAACTTGTTTGTTGTTTGGTTACCAATGAAGGGAAAGGTATTTTCATAGAAGTGGACATCGTATGAATCAAGAATTCTATTAGTTGATAATTCAAGGAATCGATAACTCTTTTTCCCAATTGAGTAACCAAGAACATGGTTTAGATCTTACTTTAAACTTGTCTCTTGGTTTAGGATTTTGTAAGCATGACTCTCATATGTTCATATGATTGTTGTTTACCAAATAGAAGTTCAAAAGGTAGACTTTCTTTGCAAAATTGCACTTGGTATCCTACTTATGATGTAAACAGTAGTTGATACATACCTTCCCTAGTACCTAATTGGAACATTTGATTGGAATTTTAATGCTCTTGCTATTCTAAGAATATGATGATGTTTTCTCTCAACGAGATCATTTTGTTGTGGTATATATGGACAAGATGTTTGATGAATAATCCCTTTTTTAAGAATTATACCTTTGAAAGATTTAGAACAAAATTCAAGAGCATTGTTTGATCGAATAGATTTCATAACCATTTTTAGAAAATGTGAGAAATGACTATAGACTTCATTTTTGTGTTCATGAAATCAACCCATGTAGCATGTGAATAATCATCAGCAATTGATAAAAAAATAATGTGTATCGATAGTGGTGCTCATAAGATAAGGGCTCCAAACATCTAAATGAATCAAATCAAAGCAGGCATTAGTTTTATTATTGCTAATTAGACAAGAGCAATGTGTATGATGAGCCCTATAACATTCATCACAAGGAAAAGACTACAAATTATTCGCATCAGATATGGAAAACATAGGTAAAAGATGCAGACGATTATTAGGTAGATGATCTAATTGGTGATGCCACATTAGAGCATTGTTATTAGACTTTCTTTGTAAGCACCTGTATTGGTCTTGTTTTCCTGAAGTAGTAGTCCTTAGATTAGATCATCCACTTTAATCTCCTTCTTTGTGGATACGTCTTGCATAACACAATTGTTTTTTGTAAATAACACTTCACAATTCCAATCTTTGGTAAGTTTAAAGACATAAATCAAATTGCATGCAAATTCTAGAATATGTAATACATGCTTCAAATGCAATTTGTCACTTGAATGGATATTTCCTTTCAATTTGACTTGAAATTTTGCTCTAGTAGGTAGAGTCACAAACATATTATCAAGAATAGTTGTACTTGATAGAAAAGAAACATAAGAAACTATATAATCAAATACATTGCTATCAATAATCTACCCTATATTATTCTTATCAACAGCATTTACATTAAATGAGGATAGTTTAATAGCATTGAGCAATTGTTCAAATTGGCTTACGCTAAGCTCAGCGAGGGAATAACTTGATCGTTTGTTCTCTTCTTGACATTTAGCATTAAGGCTTGTTGGATTGGTAGTTGCTACCTTAGCTATTGATACATCAACAACAGATTGAATAGCTTAATGGTTTGTTCTCTTCTTGATATTTAGCTTTAAGGCTTGTTAGATTGGTAGTTGCTACCTTAGCTAATGATATATCAATAACAGATTCTTAACATATTTTGTCTTGGATTGGCGCTAATGATGTAAAAAGCCTATTAAATGATAGCAAATCTCCTTGTTGTGTCTAGATTTTTTATAGTGATCACATTTCATCTTTTAGTCAAATCTCCACTCTTGTCGTTGTAGTTTCCACCTTTCACATGAAAGGCCATAATGTCTGTGTTGCTGTGGCGACTTAATCCTTGCATGTGACTCTTTACCTCTATCAACATAAAGTACACCTTTGTGAGTATAGGAAGAGGATCCATAGCTACAATTTGGCTTTTGATAGTATTATATTCTTTTGATAAACCAACTAACAATTCATGGATCATTCCTCGTCCACAAGCACATGCTAGAGCTACAACTGCACTATAAGTACAAGTTGGTAAATCTAAATCTAAATTTTGTTTTTCCTATAAGGATTTTAATTTTGTAGAATAAGCTTGAACGGTCATTCCACTAAACTGAGTGTTCATAATTTGTCTCTTTATCTCTTGTATTTTTAACTCATTGCCTTATGAGAACCTTTCCTCTAGATCCTTCCAAATATCTCTTGTTGTTCGCAAGTGGATTATACTTTCATGGAGTTCTTCACTCAATGAATTTATTATCCAAGACTTAACCATGGAATCACATTTTCGCTAAGCATCAACATGCTTACTTAAGTTCTCTAGGTAGGCGATAGTACCATTGACAAAGCTAGCTTTGTTTTTCCTTTCCAAAGCAATTAGCATGGGGATCTTTCAAGTAAGATAATTAAGACCTTTCAATGGGTGTATCATAAGAATTTCTCCAAGTCTATTGAAGCTATTAAGAAAGTATGGCAATGAAATATTGGGTTGAATTGATTTTGGTGGTACTGTTTTAGTTTCTTGGTTGACGTTTTGGGGAGATTTGGTTTTATATCAATTGTTTGCTCAGATATCATGTAAAAATAATTGTCTTCCAATCACAATTTATACAAAACTTTTATTACTTTTTTCACATAATTATTTATGGTCAACACTTACTTTTATAAGTATATAGAAATATGATTACGAAGGAAAGAAATATTTACAAATTTCTAAGATATGATATGGATAATAAGATAAGAATCAAATTTGATATGATCTCATTTTTCTAATCGATAAATGATTTATCCTTATTTATGATTCGATAAGGAGAGTAAGGTCAAGATCAAGGCTCCATTTGATTTGTCTTTTTTTATTTTATTGATGTTTACTTGAATATTGTGTTTGGCAATAATAAAATATCAAAATAGGGAAATATGATTCTATATATACTGCTCTTTTAAAATTAATTATTTAATTAAAATAATTATCTTCAATACATAAAATGTATTTTTTTTCAAATCTTTTCTATGTGAAATCTTGTTTCCCTAATTTTGGCACTTTAATCATAAGCTTCATCATAATCATAAGATAGAAATTGATAAAATATAAGACAATTTTGTAAACACCAGATTTCAAATAGATACGTATGGAATAGATAAAAATGGATATAAATGAAAAAAAGATAATCCCAACAAGAGGTAAATTTAATATGATGATAATATTAGAATATCACATCAGGATCAAATTCGATATAATATCAATATTGTTATGTTGTTACCAATGCTCTACATGTTTTAGATAATATCAAATCTGCTAAGTGCCAATGTGAAGCAAAATGATGGCATTTAGATGGAGTGGAACCTTCACAATATGCAAGGTAGAAGATAATTTTGATAGTGGAGTCAATCTAGCGTTTGAATTTGACCAAACTTAGCATAGGATCCGTGCCCATGGCTGCCTTAGCCTAAACAACATAGCACACACTTTATTTATGCCCACCATCGTTCTCCTCCCCCACGCACGCTTTCTTCAGAAACAAACAAACCCCATCGCCTCGAGAACTCAGAGCTCTCCACATATAGCATCAAAAAACACATCTGAGCAGCTAAACCAAACGGAAACAAGCACTAAAACATGACCAAGTGTTTCAGTTTCACTGCCACAAGGAACCACTGCTTTCGTTATTCATTCTCGCACGCAGGCCTTAAGTCCACGACGACAGACCTTGGCGATGGCACCATCATGCATTGTTGGGTCCCCAAGTCACCCAAACCCAATAAACCAAACCTCCTACTCTTACATGGCATTGGTGCCAATGCAATGTGGCAGTGGAACGACTTCATTTCACCGCTCGGTTCCAAGTTTAACGTCTACGTCCCTGACTTGGTCTTTTTCGGGGATTCCTATACGTCCAGACCCGACAGGTAATTGTGAGAAACTACAATACGAGGTTGAGGATTAGATCCATTATACTTTAAATTTAGGGTGCGGCTTTTAACTGTTTCGCGAAAAATGTTTAACATGTTTCTCCGAAATTTTTTGTGATCTAGTGCTGTATATTCTACACTGATTAGTGGCTAGTGCTAACATGTAATGGCAAGGATAGCGCATTTCAGCAGTGGTGGCGGTGGTGGTAGCCGATGGCCACCGTATAGACAGTGATGAAGAATTGAGGAAATATGATTGGTATTTTTTTTTTTAAACAAATAAACCATTTTCCCTTATTTTAATCGGAACTTTTGGTTTGAGTGCAAACATTTTCATTCATCACTCTTGAAATCCGGAAAATGTTTTTCATGCAACAAACGCATCATTAGATGAGATATCACGGTTTTTTTTTTTTTTTTATCATTTTGTCAGCTGAATTTCCTTATTTCATGGGAATTCGTAGATATTATTTGTTTTAGGTGCTTGTTTTATCAATTAATCACCTGAGGAACGATAGAAATTAAGAAATTTAGGTTTTGCTCAGCAAAATTTAGTTTTATATTCATTTGGTTTTCAGTTGATAGATGTTTCCCTTTGCTGAGCAGTTTGGTATGAACAGGTCAGAACAGTACCAGGCTCGATGTGTTTTCGGGGTTATGGAGGCCAATGGGGTGAAGAAAATGAGTGTTGTGGGGATAAGTTATGGTGGGTTTGTTGCCTACAGTCTGGCGCTTTTGATCCCTGAGGGTGTGGAGAAGTTGGTATTGTGTTGTGCTGGTGTTTGCATGGAAGAGAAAGACATGGATGAAGGGATGTTTCAGGTCTCAAGTGTTGATGAGGCTGTGAAGACTTTGTTGCCTCAGACACCAGAGAAAGTTCATGATCTGATACGTATGTCATTTTACAAGCCTGTCCAGAAAATGCCCTCTTGTTTTCTCCAAGATTTTATTGATGTAAGTTATTGTGAATTAATTGATCACATTCTTATTTTAATTTTTTCATCTTTAGTTTCTTACTGTGAAGGAAAATTATGTTATCGTTTCAAAACATGAAATAGAGTTTTAGGTATATTAGACCATTCAAATCGACTTCTTGTATGATGTTTTCAACATTTTTGTTGACTTGCTTGATTTGGGAACTAACTTAAGGATCCTAGTTTCCGAATATCCATCTGTTGCACAATATTGAATTGAACAGCAGAGTAGTATGATAGATTGATGCAGAGAAAAGAGTAATAGGAATGATTAGCTTTGGAGGTGAATCTTATCTACAGAAAATGGGTCATCTCATTGGCAGTATAGTGCTGCCATGAACAAGTTATTGGTGGGAATCCTTTCATGGAGTTGGTGATTTCCTCATATTGGGTAATTTTTTGCAAAGAGTCTGACTTAATTGTCCGAGACAGAGAGGATAAATGTACTCAAATCCACAATTTATGTGCTACTAAGGCCTCTGCTGTGAGCATTTCCGGGCAAATATATTTTCCTCCTGTGAATCAAGCGTGTATTGAGATCTTGGATAGTAAGATTATATTTTCTCATTTAGGTACTTGCCCATACATAAATTCACACTAGGTAACTTGAAAATTTCTACTTTCTGCAATGAAATGTTCCTCAAAACTTTCCTGGAAAGTGGACCTGAACTTTCTTTGAGTTTTTCTGAATGCTGTGTAAAAGTAAGTCCGACATTCATCTCTTAAGAGGACAAGTTACCAATCCAATATCGTCAAATCAGCAATGTCAGTCTTTGCAAGGTCTAGGATTAGCATTGGGATTTAAAAATCACGACCTTTTCTCTGTTTCTTCGATCATTTACAAGTGAATAAAATTTGTCATCTGTGAACAAATGCAGCAGTTGGACTCTTTTTGTCCACAGTGTAACTAATGCTGATTAGGATCATGATCTTTGATGCTTGATAGTGAACGTTACTAGGACCCATTGACTTCATTGGACACTTTTGTTGTTGCCTCTGCAGGAAATGTGCACTGAGCATCTTCAAGAAAAGATTGAGTTGATCCAAGCACTACACAAGGACCGGAAACTGTCTAATCTACCTAAGATTACTCTGGTTTGTCTCTTTTCTTGTATTCCAACAATTGATATGGATGGAAATTTTGTTTTCAGCTGGCTTCATGTTTGTGATGTTACTTACCTTGATTGATGCAGTCACCACTCATCATATGGGGTGAGCATGACCTAGTTTTTCCAATGGAATTGGCCTACAGATTGCAAAGGTATTTCGAGAACTATGAGATGAACATCTGGAATTGCTATGCTGACATAGATATCATACACACCAAAGCTCTATTGACAAGTTTAAATTTTTTGGCATTGATTAGGCATGTAGGTGAGAGTGCACAACTAGTAGTCCTAAAAGATGCGGGGCACGCAATCAATGCAGAGAAGCCCAAAGAGATGCTCAAGCACATGAAATCTTTCCTTATTGATCAGGTTTCTCATTCCAAAGAATTTAATCACAGCAATGGCCGGAAGGTAGATTAGTATACTTTCTAGATGATGGAGATATGGTTTCTCTATTTTCCAACTATAACATCCTGGAGAAATTCGTGGAGGCACCAAATAAGTTATAAGTATGAGCCATGAGTAGGTGATTGTAAATTGAAAGCAAACACATCTCCATAAGATATATGCAAGCTTTCAAGTAATCTAGAGAATTAAGCAATACCATACGAAAACATCGGGTTGGTGACACAAATCTCAAAGTTAAAAATTATAGTTACCTTCATGTGGGATCTCGCAACATAGTATTTGTGTATAGTCCATATTCTGAGATGATGATGATAATACCATGTGAAACATCATCTCAGTGACATGAACCTCCAGTCCAAAATTGTACTTTTCTTCTTCCTTTATCCTACAACAATTTTGGGTAGGTAACCTTACAGCTTCAGTCTGCAATTCTTTAGGCAGTGTTAAAGGACTTTTTGTTCTTCCTTTATCCCACAACTTTCTGTTAACTGTTTAGAACATGGAAGAGTGATCATTAGTAGATCACCTATTTTTCCTTTTATGATTTTGGATGCAAGAAAACTGGCTTTCCAGCATTGCTCAAAGGTTCATGATTGGGAAGCAAATATTACATGAACACAGTATTTAGATCTGCTTTATATATATATATATGTTTGCACGTGTGTCATGTTCCAAGCTTCCCCCTAGCACAATGAGACCGTGCCACACTTACTATCTTGACTATGCAATAGTAAGCAAGTTTGATCGCTACACAAGTTTGGCCAACTAGGGCCTAGATATCTATAATACAATACACGAGCAAATCGTAAATGGAATATCACACACTTCTATTAATAATTTGATGTACAAGGCTGCAATAGTGTGTGCACAACATTGGTGTATAAGAAGGATTCCTTGGTCGTGATCAATCAAGTGGTGAACAAAAGCTTGAAAGTAAAAGACATAAGGGCATGAATCGTAAATGGAAGATCACACACTTCTATTAATAGTTTGATATACAGGGGTACAACAGTGTAAGCACAAGGTTGGCATATAAGTAGGATTCCTTGGCCATGATCAACCAAGTGCTAAACAAGAGCTTGTATTCACAAGAATACTCCCACCTAAAGAGCTTTATGGACATTTCTAGCTTTAATAGGAAAAGACATTCAAATTCTCAAAATGGCAACACCTTAAAAAAAAACATAAAAATAAAAAAGAAGGAAAAATATGAAAAATATTTATATTAGAAAATCTACAAAAAGTCTCCCCTACCACACAGATGGCCCTGCTACAAAGAAAAGTGTGTAGTTTGTATACGTAATAGGTTGGAGGAAACAAAAGCAATTCAACACTGATGGCCTGCCTCGAAGTTCCAAAGAGTACAGAACCTTCATATTTCTTGTTAAGGGATGGATTGCTGAAGTACTTCATGCTCTCTTGCTATACAAATACTTGAAGAGCGGTCGATTCTCAGTAGTGTATATGCTCAACAAAAAAATTTAAATTCACAATGCAGCAGAGGTTAACAGATTCTTCCTGGCACGGATCCTTCGCTTTATTGGCTCTATCATTGTATTATAATGAAGCAATTCTGCTATAACAAACTCGACATTGTCGATTTTTTGCAAGATCTATCCCTTTAGAGGATAAAGCACTCACAATCATCATCAAATGCTTCATGAGCATTGAGGAGATTCGAAATTATGACTTGGTATGCTGATTCCTTTTTCTCCATTAAACTGGGTTATACCTAAGTTTGGAGTTTGCCGTGAACAGGGGAAATAATGAGGAACATTGACTTGCAAATTTCCACCATTACATTAAGAATTTACAAAAAAAATCTTTTTTTTTTTTTTTTCAAAGTGGTCACTAATGAAAGAATTTACAAACAGTCTCTTTTCACTCTAGATTCTCTACATTAAGATTAAACTGATATTCCAAGTTCAACAAACAGCTCCAAAGAAATGCTGTTATAGGATGTGAATTCATCAATAATTCCTACTGCTTAAAAGCCTCATGGAGTGCTTGTTCCTTTTCATGCACATGGACACGTTCGCCTGATTATTATTAACTATATGTTTGATGCAAGAACCTCAATGTAGCAATAAATGGATGAACCATGCAAGACACTCATGAGGACTCAAAAACGAATGCAATTCAGAAACAGCAATTTCATTATCTCTCTCTGTCTTCAGTCTTGGCGAGGCACTGCGAGCGGGCAGTGTACAAAGGGTGAATTCTGACAATAAGATTGAGTCTATTCCTTAAGTCGATCAGTTGAATGCGAGTTCTGTCCTTCCACGGACTAAATGCCTAACCACAACGTATATAAAATTTACAATTGCAAATCAATGAATATTTGGTACTGCATAACATATTTTCACCCTCTATTTTCCTAAAACACGATTTGCTAATATTTTGAGTTGAACCATATGTTGTTGCGCTGAGGATATATGTTCTTTTCGCTCCCAGTTGAAATTTGTGTGTATTAACTGGCGGCAACCACTTTTTCAAGCAATTGCTCTAAGTCTTCCAATCTGCACAAGTAATGAAAAACAATGGGTTTCAGTTGAATTTGGTAATCATAATAATTATTCAAACCATGGATGAAATATGAAGTAATCCTACCTTACGTTACCCAGGTCAGAATACTTGGCTATGGCGTCTTTGAAATCCTGGATCAAATATCATCACGTCAAAATAGAAAAAAAATAATAATCTATAATTTCCACAGCCTGGATCATTTATTACATGAGCAAGATTACCTGATTAGCGGTTGAAGATGTGTAAGAAATCACACAGGACATCCCGGCACTTGTTGCAGCCTATAGAAGTTAATTACTTTAGATGGGTTTTCAAGTTATATTATGAGATTCATATAAACACAACATATTGCCATGAAGATTTGGATACCCAAACAGAACTAATTATGATGCATCCTAATAAACCATGTATTTTCAGAAAATCTGGTGATTTTATAATTAAAACACATATGATCTTGACAGAAGTTACTTACCTGTAACCCGATAACACTGTCCTCTACCACCAGACAATCACTCCCAGAAACACCAAGCTTCTGCAACAGATGAACAAAAAACCCAAAATTATAATTCCTTACAGTTGCAATGGTGTCTACCAGTCAAGGCCCCATATGTTTATTCCATAGAATAGGATTCTATCCAATCCTATTGATTATTGTTTTTTACGAGTCTGGTCATATTGTAAATATAATGATCAGAAAAGATGAGATCCTGACTTTCAGTTCCTCGGGAACCTAATCATTAGCAGAAGAGAGAATAAATTCTAAGGAATTGGAAGTTATGGGCTTGCATTTGCTTATTACCATAATTGCATCATAATAGAACACTAGCTGAAACCAATGGCGAATAGGATACATAGAATCCTATTCCATGGAGAAAACCAAGTGAAGCCAAAGAATTGTGGCAAAATAAAAAAACCTTGTGCAATGTTTTTAGCTACCTTGGAAGCTGTCAAGTATATTGAAGGATTTGGCTTCTTTTCCTTCACATCATCACCTACAAGAACAAAGGATCTGGATATTTCATACACAAGCTTGCATAAAAGAGAATCATGAATGCATATCTCAAACTTTGAGCCAACACAAGAAGAACCATATGATCAGAATGTAGGCTGATGAAGGAGTTTAGCAAATTAGTCTAACAGATAAATGCATTTATGACTGCATGCTACTTAGAGGGCAGAGCTATCCCTAGTGTGTACCCTATTAACAACTAGAACCACAGAGTCCAGTGCACATGGCATTATTGAAGAGCTTAGTTTCTATCAGCACAGCCCTGGTAAGGAGAAGTTCTATAAACCTTACAATTAGTACCATATCAAAAGGGAGATATAAGTTCTAAAATCTACCTGCCAGAAAGCAATCTAAACCTTGAAACCGATCCTAAACATAGAAAACAGAATACATTAGAAAAGTTACAGTCAATCATTTGAATTGAAAACAAGTGCATTAAATAACTTCGCAGAGGAAGCACACCATTCCAATAAGATTTTCCAGACATAGTATGACAGAGCTCTTGGTTGCTGCAGAGCAAACAGCAAGTTTCTTCCCCTACAACATGGATCAAAATAATATATTATCAATGACATTCAACCATGAACTAAAGATTGGATACAAAATAAAGAATCAAAAGAAAACGACAGATAACATACAATATCTTCAACGAATTGTAGAATTGCAGTTAGCTCAAGATTAATATATGCAATATGTGAATACATAGATTCAATGTACGATGGAAGCTAAATGAATAGCAGGATCATTGAACTTTACAGCAGCCTTTGCCTCATCCATAAGTCTCAAAACTCCAGGTCTGGGTTTCACCTGCAGATGAAAATACACATCATCTGTCAAAGTAGAAAGCGAACCATTTATTCAAAAAACAGCAACAAAGGAAAAAGAATCATAGCATCTTACAGTTCCAGATTTGATAATTTCTTTGTACCTTTCTGTTTTCCAATCCTGAAAATACAATAAAAATTAAATGAATATGACATGAAAGAGAAAATGCATTCCACAATGAGTGTAGAGCAGCCGAAATCAAAATGAAAATATAATGGACTAATTTTCCAGAAACAATAAATTCTTCTTTCAGCGAGTTATATTTCATTATCATTGATACTTATGTTTTCCAAGTCAAGACTGATTCTTTATTTTGTGTTTCGCCCAATTGAATAATAATAATAATGAAATTCTAAAGGTATAATTTCTTTACCCAATAAATTCAGATTGCTTATACCGGATTCTCTAAAACTCGAAAATGAATATATAATTCAATATTTCTTTTCTCCTCTCAATATTTTCTGCATAAAATAGCAACTTAAAGGATCAAAGCTGGATAGATAACCATAAAAGAAGCAAATGCAGCACCTGTAGAGTATCAATCAACTTTGCCCGATCCTCATCAGTTTCTGGAGGTGTCTCAAATATTGATGATGTAGGCCATCCATGCTCTTTGAAATACCTTCAAAATTCCAACACCAAATGCTAATGCATGATCAATTCTGTGAGATACAACAACACGCATTTATATGGAATATGGAGAATGGGCTTTAGGAGGAGCTTGTTAAAAAAGTAATAGATTTGTTATTTTAAACATTGAATTAGAGCCCTTGAACTTGGAGATGGATTCCAAATTCACATCCATTTTTGGATATCGTTACGATCACATCATGGAATCTATTAATGAAAAGGGGGAAGAAATGCGACTTACAATTTCAATTTGACTTCATGGAGTTTACTAAAGGGAAACTTAGAACCTTAAAATGAATTCCTGGTAAAGCTAGATATATAGGTACAATACCATAACTCAAAGTCAATTGTTATAGCAAAATGCAAACATATAGTAGCATTTCTTTTTTCTGTTCACTCGATGAACCTGGGGGGAGTGCAGGTACTCAAGATCCTGCGCTCCTTACCAGGACACACTGCCAGGGCACTAAGCTGACCCTGCTCCCTAGACCAAACTCTGTGTTCAGTAGCGTGGTCGGCCTAGTAGAGAAGTTAACTTAAATCTTCAACGAACTCAGCACCAGTCCACTCAACTCTGCCACCCTGCCTAGGCCAACATATAGTAGCATGATTCTCCATTACCATGCATTTTCTTACCAAGTAAAATTTCGGACAAATTATAATTAACAAAAAAAAATGGACAATATAATTCTAGTTTTTAGGGGTGTAGTGATCCGGGCCTACTCGCAAAATTTTCCAAGTCTGACTAAACATTTGCTCAAATTAAATATAAATGTAGTTAGAGTCCAGCTCCGACCGAGCTTGGCTCAATGAGCTTGATAACCTAATCGACCTCGAGGCAGCTTAAAAGCATATTAATCTGAGTCGAGCTAGATCTTTAATAAACCTATAATTACAAAGAATACAATTTTTTAATGTAATCAAGCTACACAACCTCGTATTGAGCCAAGTTCGAGTTTATCAGCAAGCACTTTGGATCAAGTCAACCAAATTTATTTTTTAATTATAAATTGCATTAAAATATAAAATTTACGAAAGCAATGACTCTGATCAAATGCTGGAATGAGGGGTGGCGGGGGTGGGTGGGTGGGTGGGATGGGGGGCGCGGAAGGGAATGGACAAACCATCTCATCTTGGGTTTCCCACCACCAATCTGGTTCTGCAACTCATCATAGAATTCCTCATCCCAGTTAAGAGTCTCCTGAGAGCAATGAACATTGAAGTGAGCAAAAGCATCATTGTAAGCCTGTCTATGCAAGTGCTCAGATTCGAGAATGACGCCATCGCAGTCAAATATGAGAGCTTTAAGGGCACACGAAACCGAAAACGTAGTAGTACAAGAGGTCTTAGAGGAAAAAGAAGACTTGCTGGGTTGGAAGCGGAGGAAGGTAGGAGAGATGGGTCGGAGAGAAGAAAGAGAATGGTAGTGGAGAGTGAGTATTCTGGGAGGGGAGAGAGAGAGGTTTTGGAAGAGGGACATGGAAGCCATTTTAGTGGAAGCGCAGTGGTATTGTTGGGATACAGTTGATGTTAGTTAATGTATGGCGGGTTGTATGTTTTGGTTTTGTGTGGCTGTGATGCTAAAGCCTAGAGGGGTGTTAATTGGCTAAGAGGCAAGAGCCTAAGACCAGGAAATCTGTGTTTTGATTCAAATTTGGAGCTTTGATTTCGTTCTGCACCGCTGGTTTTTAGATCCTACCACAAGCTTCATATATTTCGTTCGACATTTCCCGTAGGATGGACTTTTCAAGCTTGATATAGCTTGATGGGATAGAGTCTTTGGATTAGCAAAAATCAGGGAAAGAAGTCTGAGGAAACAATGTTTCACAATTTAAATAGAAAGTGAAAATGGGTAAAAAGATAGAAAGGAAATAAGCCAAAATACTTTTGCTTTTAGGTACACAATTTTTCTCTCTAAGAAATCGGTGGAAATGAATAGAAAATGAGAAGAAATTATAAATACGACCTTTTTAAAACTGAGTTTTTGACAATAGAAACGGGGATAATTTTGTTTTACATTAACTACATTTCCATTCATTTCCACTTGTAAGACAATTCAAATAAAAGAAATGGAAACTTTTATTTCATTTCCTTAGTAGGTTACAAAACATAAAATTACAATCGCATATTATTCAATTTCTACTTATTTCTTTTCTCTTATACTTGTTTCTGTCCATTTCTCTTCCATGAAAAAATAGCCAAACAAAGCGTAAGACTAAGAAATATGAGTTTTGATTTAAATTTGGAGCCTGGATTTGTTTCGGCTCGCTGGTTTTGATATCACCACAACCTTGATATTGTTGGTTCAACATTTCTCGTAGAATGGACTTTTCAATCAAGCATAGGTTTAACACCACAAAGACCTAAATAACGGGTTTTTGACCTAAGCTATCAAACTAGGATTTAAAGAGAGGAATTATTTCAAGTAAGGATGTTATGATCTTAGACTTGAAAGTGATTCAAAGATATAGGAATAAATAATATTGTTGGACGCAACTTAGGTAGTTGATTCGAACATATGATAGGATTAAAGGTTAAAGAGATAGAGTCAGATTCAACTGAGATTGGAGAAGCTTGAATTGTTGATTGAATTCAAAAAAATTGAATCGACTTATACATTTTAGATTTTATGAGTGAATTTTGAAAAACTAAATCTAAAGAGCACCTAAATATTATGTCGATATTTATCCTAATAACAAGTAGCAAGATCAAACTTAAGGCCTAATGAACTTATTAAAGCCTGAAGTAGATTAGTAACTTAAATGTTTCTTTAGTATATACATCTCTTTGTAAGTAAATTTGCAATTGCTTTGATTCACATCAAACTAAACTAATCATTATCGTATGTTGGAGTATGTCTTGAATGTACAAAAGACTTGAGTTATTGAGTGATAGTCCAAAAAATGACTAAGGCTTTGATTGAAACGTGGGCAGAGAAAAGGCTGGTTGACTAACTAAGCATGACATTTGACTACTTAGAGGTCGTATTCTACTAAACTAGTTTGTAGTTGACTAATTTGGCTTCCAAGCTTATAGTAATTTCCTATTTTTCCTTTCCTTAATGCTGTAATAATTTCCATTGTCAAGATTTGGCTTATGTAAACTAAATATGCTATTTAAGTGTATTATGAAGTGAAAGAGAGAGTTATTAGAAACTTAAGGGACCTAATTGAGCAAATGTGCTTTGTGAGATTATGTGAGAACTATTGTAATATTTTGTTGTTTTGGGGTTTTCTATATTAAATCTTTTATTAAATTTTCTCTAGCTAACAAAACTACTAGAGTTCTAAAAGTACCCTTATATAAAAGCTACTAAAGTTTCAAAATTTTTGTCACTTTTATTAAATCATATAATTATTAAAAACCCCATTCATATATTTAAAATTTCCTTTATAGTCTAACCTAACCCATAAGATAAGTTACGTATCTACTAGGATAGTTTAATCCTTAGAGTGTCTTCGAGGCTCTCTTGAAAAACAAACTGCAAGTGTGTATGCAAATCAACAAGATTGTTGAGACTTTGGGAACTTAATAATTACACTTATAAGTAATAACAACCAAATAATCAAACAATTATTAGATGTTATTAGTAAAACTCATAAGATTTAGTTATTATTTGATTACTTGCTTAATAGCACGACCATATCTACTTGTACAACAAGTGTATAATTGGCTTGTTCTCAACAACATCATGACCCCCTCAAATCACTTATGTATATGATAATCCATATGCTCTATTCAACTACTTTATGTAATGCATAGTCCAATTTTTAATATTTTTAGTCACAGGTGACCATCTAAATAACAAAAGCACTTCAAAAACTTAATGTACATTATAGTTCACTAGGTTGCATCAATCACAATTCCAACTTACAAGCATGTCATTGCATTTTATATGATAACAACCAAATTAACCACATTGATACACACATACAGAATATGCACTTCAACTCCATGTAAAGAAAACGTTGATCCTTTTGCCACTTCTCTCTCCCTTATATATATGATAATCCATATTCTCTATTAAACTAGTCTATGTAATGTATGGTCCAATTTTTAGTATTTTTAGTCATAAGGGACCATCCAAATAATAGAAGCACTTCAAAAATTTAATATATGGTATAGTTCACTGAATCATATCAATCACAATTCCAATTGACAAGGCATGCAATTGCATTTTATATGATAACAACCAAATCAACCACATTGAAACATACGTTTAGAATATGTAAATTTTACATTGACAATCATAAATAGTGTAGCAAAAGATAAAATCCACTCATTTAGTGTAGTTAGATAGTTTTAATAATCCTCATAGAAAGTGCTAGTGTTATTGAAGATTGAAGTTGTAATGACTCACCTTCTAGGTGTTAGTTGAACCTGTTTATTGACCTATACAACTTAACCATGGTGCTTGAAGTATGAGTACTTATGCCATGAAGTAAAGATGTAGCTAACTTATAACTTTTCAACTCAAATCTTCTTTCCATAATCATAATTTTCACATATCAATAGTAAATCTACATGCTAAACACACAAAAGGTGCATATTGAGTCCTCACATAGTATTATAGATTCATATATTACTTGCTTTCATGGGTCATTATCACTAACGTATTAGAACATCTCATATACCACATGCGTATATATTAGGCCTAATTGGCCCAAAACCTTGCTTACTCCCTTTTGTTTTGAACTTCAAACCGCTAAATGTACTTGTTTTGGATTATAATACATATAAAAGAAATTTGCATCTGAACTTTACATCAAATATATGGATATAACTTTGATTATAATGCATCATGTGAATCTATCTAAAGAAATTATAACTAAGTCTACAAATGCTAGACATAGTGTTCTTAAACCATTTCTGTTCTTGAGTATAAGCCTTCAACTATCCACATCTACATTAGATTATTAACCTCTAAGCTCTTTATAGAGTAAAAATAGCATAAAGGATAAAGTAATTAGAAAACCCACAAACAACACCTACCCATACAATTCCTACTCACTTGGCATGTAATGTAACACATATGAGATATAGATCTAGCTAATGCATTGAAACTTCTTACCAGGGTGTGTTTAGTCTTGAAACTTAAGTTAAAGCTAGGAAACACCTTCCTTAAACTTAGTTATAACTTTAGCAAGATTTTTGTCATCTTACCATTTGTGCTTACAATATTAGGGTGTGATCATTTGATATGCCTTTCACTTGCTACAAACAAACTTTGAAGACCAATCCTAATAGGTCATTGATCTAAGCCAATTCAGAGATAATGCTACAAACTTATTGGGTTGAATTAAAGATCATACTACAAATTCATGGAGTAATGAATATGACTTAGTTCATTTAGGAAGCTTTTGATTAGCTCTTAAAACCTACTTCCTATACTTTATGAACTAATGACAAATTTTGATAATGTAAATTGTATACGCATGCTTTGCAAAGCATAGGTGAAAACACTTATCAAAATGAACACATATATTCAAACTCCCACATTACTTTACATACTAAAAATATTATAATGATTCGCTAAATCAATACTCAAAAACTAATTCGACAATAATACCATACAAACAGCATAATCCACAAGCTCAACATCAAATCCTACATTCCATTCTAAACCTCTATAATAGTTCTAATCAGTGAGTATATAGGGTTTAACAGTTAAGAAGAGTGTGTGGTCTGTTGTTTTGGCACAATGCATTGCAATAAGTCATATAAGGAAAGCATTCACCTAGCCACAATGATCTTTTTCATCAATAAGCTCAAAATACCTATTTTAATTTTCTAATGCTTTACATATTTGCAAAGAAGCTCATGTCTCTCCTTCAAGCTTCAATGAATAATACCACCTCCTCCAAAATAAGAATATCAAAAGTAACATAGCATATCTATCTTTCCAAATTTATTGTAAATTCTCTTTCCTTGTCCAATTTGCATCATTCCATTTAGTGTCCAATATTTATAATTTTGTCATGAGCTTACTTCCACAATATGTCTTCACGTCCTTTTGTGATTAGCAACCAACAACAAGTAATAGTTTTTTGGACCAAGAATCATTATTTACTTTGGTCCTTCAATTTTCATGTTCAATGTATCTCTTCCTCTTCTTTGATTTTCCATTTTTCTTTTAATTATTTTGTTGATTCTAGCTAGTCATAAGCTTAGTAGAAGTTCCTTTTATAACCATATAGTTCCATTAAAGTAACACATATTAAGGTGTCTTATGTCTATGCTATTCTAAAGGTGACTCATCCATAGTTGAAATATCAACAAACAATTTTTTGCAAGGTAATGTATTATGCTTTAGGTAATTTAAAGTAATATTTAACTTATCTTTAATCATGTATGATAATATTTTATATATATACTACATAGTAAATGACTTTATACTCTTTAGATACCATACTGTACTCATTGACAAATTTAAAGGGGGGCTCAAAGGCCCCTACCCCTAAACCTTGAGAAAAATTAATTAATTAAATTTGTCATAAAAGAAAAAAAAAAGTAGTACATATATTTTTTAAAGAGTGAAAATTATCATAATGATAAACATAGGTGATTGATTAAGTATTTTATTTTGCAAATTTGAGAGCATTGGTTTAATTCTTATTTTACTTTTTCAAGTTACATTTATTGTATGTCTTTTAATAAATGCTTTTCATTTTTTTTTCATAATAAATAATAAATTTAAATTTCTCTCATAAAAAATTATGATTAATTAAATAAATTTTCATCGTATGTTATTTATCTTTTTTATATCTATACCAATAATAATAATTATACAATTGATACTACAAGTTCTTCAATCTTACTACACAAAATATTCGTAAATAATAACAATGATATTATTTGATGCATTAATTTCACTCTATAATAATATTATCAAAATTAACAGGTATAATTAATAGCCGATTCTCCTATTACTTACATTGAAGATGAAATTTTTTTCTCATAAAATTACAGACTAAACAATCTTGTAAAGTAATCATTTAAAAATTATATGATACTAATTTTTATGTTGTCTTTATTCCACTTGTAAGTTTTGTTATATATTCTTATGGATACTAAAATTTACACAAGGTTATATATTTCATTTTCCAAATGATTGATAGTTAAATATCAATCAACATATAAACCTCATGAAAATGTATAAGATTTATTGTCTTAATCTATTTCGAATTGCACTAACATTAGAAAAATTTTCAAGTTTAAGTTTAAAATTTCCTCCTATTGCATGTTAGAAAATGTTGCAGGTACATTTGTTAACGAAATTGTTATATATGCACTATAATTATAATAATAAGAAAATTTTTTTAATAAAAATTCTAATATTGTTTGAAATAAGATAGATCCCTCCACCAATGATGTGGGTCTACGTCCGTCCTTGATCATATCATACTTGAAATACATATTACTTACTAAATGAACATTCTCTTGTGTCTCTCTATATATCAATATTTGAATTTGAGTTTTCAATAAATAATAAGCTACGCTCATTAATCCATGGTTTAAATTATATTAAAGTGCCAATATTTATTATATTTACAAAATAAAATTTTATCGAGTCATTTTATCTAGATGTTGTAGCTTATCATAAAGTTTGAAAGAAAAAAAAAACCTTGAATTAAGTAGTTTAAAACAAGATATTGCTAAAAAGGTGTTTAGGCTTTCCTAGAGAAAATTTCCTTTCTTATACTTCCATTATTAAGTTTTATTCAATTTCCAGTTATGCCGTTATACGTGTAGGTTGATCTCATGAAGGATATAACAAGTGAAGTCCAGGATTTGGGCAATTAAGTTACTCTGGGGTAAGGGTATGTGAATTGATTGCTAATTAAAATTAAATCTTTTTTTTATTAAAAAGCCTCTTGGTTACTTAGTATAATAATTGAAAATTTTTTGATAAATGTTTCTTAAATAAATATAACCATACATAAATAAAAAAGAGAAACAATAAAAGTAGTAAGGGTTAGAGAAAGCTTAAACACAAGGATTTATAATGGTTCCACCTTATGCTTGCATCCACTCTTTTAGCTTCACTGCTAAGGATCCATTCATCCATACTAGATGTTTCACTAATTCCAAATTAAAGAGAGTGTAAATCTGCTTTACAAGCTTCAGTTACATTACTTTACCTTCAAGCTTACTCCAAGCTATACAGATTTATAGTGCTATAATGTCCTAGAGAATATAAGAATTGTATTAACTCAATGATAGCATCCTTTAAGTTTTGTTCACAAATACTCAAGAGAAAACAAAAGATTATTTCAATTTTGAGCAAAGTAAACTTTGAAATATTTTTTTCATGATCTACTTGGTTGATCTCTTGTGTGTGTTCCTTCGAAGACTTCTTGGAATTTTTAAATGTCTCTACTACAATGGCTAATAAGAGGCATTGCAATGATACTTGACTGATTCAAATCTTCTTGATATTTATCCAACTTGTTAATATGCAAAATATGATAATTATCTCTCTACAAAATATGGTCTCTTTGAATTTTAAACCTCCTGATACTTTTAGATAGACTATGACTGATAAAATTGGTCATTAGTGAGATAAATATGAATCTTAGCTGGTTTCGCAAAATCCAGTCTTACTTTTGAAATATCTTTTAACCTCTAAACTTGATGAAACTTGGAAATTTTATCCACCTTAATTAGTTGAACAAGACAGTATATTACATAGATATACGTGTTTAGTGGTGCTGGGCTTTGACTTGCAAGAAAAACAAACATAAATTCCATAATTTGACAAGTCTTTATGTCAATTTACAACTCCTTTAAGATAGCTTTTAAGTTAGCTTCTAACTATTTCGCTTCTTCTTTTTTGTACTGCAAAATACCTTCTAAGTCTACTTTTATTTCTGCTTCCAAGTATTCTTAACTTGCTTAGTTCTCGAACTTTCTTTTGTCCAAGCTTCTAAATAACCTTCTAAATCATTAGAACATGCTTTTCAGCTTTAATCAATTCCTTCTTCTATCATCAACTTATGATTAGCTTCTAAGTTTCCTTTTACGTTGTCAACAACCTATAATTGCTTCTAAGTTTCCTTCTAACTTTTATCAACAAAGGAACGCTGAAATCATTTAACTTAGAAACTTGATAAGTTAACTTTAATGTTTCTTATCATCAAAACATATTGATTGAGAGGAATTAACACTATTTATTGATATTTGGCTATGCCTCTCCTTATCAAACTTAATTCAATATGATTCTCTCCATTACTATACTGTAAATCCTAATTACATTCATGTAATTGCATAAAATTTTAATAGTTTGTGTTATTTATAGTAGGTGTAATATTATTCTAAGCTATCTCTTACCTACAATTCAAAAAAATATATAACATAAGTGTACTTATGTTACTTAACATGTAAATTTAGCAAGTCTATTTATAATTCACACGCATACACTCGTGCGCCTACGTACATACATATATATTCCTTGCATATTATTAACTTAATAATAGAAATAAATTATTTTTAAGATCTCATTATATCTTAGAACTTGTTATTTAAGTTAATTGTAAGTAGTGAACTATAATGCTATTCTTATATATAATAAAATTAACACATTTATGTTCTTTATTTTGCCATAATAATCTTTATGGGGTCACTTCAACAAGTTTTCATGACTGCATCGTAAAATTTAGCTTAAATCAGAAAACATTGACCCAAGTTCGCAAATCTACTAGCTTGAAACTTTGCGTGTTATACAAGTTATATGTTATACGAAAAACATCGAAAACTTTAAATGAAATATATATATATATATATGTATAATCTCTTATTTTTATGTGAATTGTTTTCCTTTTAGCTTGAATGTCATGTTTGGTTTGCATAATAGATAAAAGGTAGGAATAGAATTGTAATTCTTTAGGAATAAAATAGATAAGTAACGACATTCCTTATTGTTATTTTGAAGTATCATGAATAAATATGAAAATATATTATAAAAAATCAAATAATGGTCATTTTCTTGGTCCCATAATAGAATTGCAATATTTTCTTTTTCAACAATAGTAGTTTCATGGAAGAGCCATTTCATCGACCAAATGTAGCTATAGGTAAGTAGGTAAGGAATAGTTATTTTATTCCACCTCATGAAGTAAACCAAACATGGTATAAATGCTAATCAATATTGCTTGAATTTACAAAATTATATCATTGTTTTTGTTATCTTACATACGATGCAATTATGTGTATTGGTTAAAGTTTGACTAAGCAAAAGATCTTTAGAGCTTAGCTTATAGATGCATACTTATCATTTAATATGTCCATTTCTGCTAGCACTATTCTATAATAAAACCTGATGAAATTAATATATGATGTTGACATTCTACTATAGCTGGTCATATAAAAAATTTCATTGATATTACCTTGATCTCAGAAAGTTCTGTGATTGAGAGAGTGTTTAGAGAGGAAATAGGCATAAGATTAAAATATGTATGGGTTATGTACATTGAATATAGTGAGTTAAGGAAGATATACATAGGGAAGTCTAAGTCAATTAGCTATCGAAATAGGTTATAGTTTAGGGAATATTGCATTTAAGCATCATCGGTTCCTTTTCTAGTGAACCTTCATGATTAATCCTCATACTTGAGATCTTCGTACACTTAGTATGTGAACCGTCATACTCTGATGTTGGTAAAATACAACTTACTAATAAGTTATATCGAACTGATATAAGGTATGACCTAAAGTACTTGTTAGAGGTTGTGAAGAGTCAAGATAGGATCCTTTCATCTCCTAATTACATATTACATATCTTAAGCTACTTGATTACACATAAGTGACTTGAAAACCATAGCTATGGCAGGATCCAAATGAGTCTTACATTATTCTAGTGAACTATAATTAGGATTCAATTTATAATGGTACTCATAGATCAATTTAGGATATCATAATGGGAAGATACGATGATATGCAATGGTTCGTAATTAGTCTAGATCATGCAGATCTTTCTTGTAGTCTTAGGTTGCTTAAGGAAAATAGGTAGGTTTCCAAGAGTATATGCTTAGACATGGAATGACCTTATAAGAGTACTTAGAGAATCATACACAAAACGAGAACTGTTTAGATTAGATGTTAGTTAGAGATACTAAAGAAACTAGGTTGAATGATTTAAAAAGTCAATTGAAATTAGAAATAGTTGAAAGATCAAGGTTGAGAAACTTGACAATAATGCATATAAGTTGGAGCTTCTTGGTGATATGGAGTTTTGATTACATCTAATGTTTTAGATATTTCCTTTTATTTTTTGAAGATGAAGACATAACAAATTTTAGGATAATCTTTATGAACCATGGGTTAATGATCTGAATCATATTCCAATTTGTTCTAATACTAGAACCAAAACAATAGCATATGTAATTTAGTTTCTATATCGATTGAATTGATTTGAATCGAATAAATCTTGCTAAGTGATTTAGGTGATTTACATTAGAGTTATAGTTTGCACTTAGTTTGTACATCAATAGAATCTCAGAGAATAACAAAAAATGCTTAAGACCCATCCATTTAGTAGAAGATAATTATAGAAAGATAGGAAATAGGGGAGGTGTTGGTCCCTTTTAAGCAATTAAGAGGGAGGTGAATTGATTACTTAATAAGATTAAAAATTTTAAGAAATAAAACAACCCTTTTTGATTACTTATATAATAGCTTAAAGTTTATATGAGATAAGTGCAAATCAATAGATAAACAAGTAAATAAAAGTGAGAAAGAGTTTGAGCAAATTAGGTAGAGAATTTATAGAGGTTCCTCATGCAAGTCAGTCCTCTTTTCCAACTCTACTCACTAGGGATCAGGTCTTCCACATCAATTGTTCCAGTTTTTTTCAATAATCAAAGAAAGAGTACAAGAACAACCACATGACTATAATCAACATAACTCTACCTTTAAGCTTATCGTCAGCTAAATAGAACTACTATAGTCTATTATCTCTTGATTATAACATAAAGCAATTTAAATAAGTTTTGTTTTTTTTTTTTATGGAAAAAAACTATAACTTCCTAAGTTTTTTCACAAGGAATTCATAAAAATTCAAAGTATTAAGTTAGCTCAAGAAAGATCTTCTTGAATGCTTGCTGTAGACAACAGTTGTGTTCTAGTGTATTTGATTTGCACAAATCCTTCTCCTTTTTAAAATTTCAAATGGAATAGTAAAAATCTTTAATTTGTTAGACAATCTTATCTCTTCTCAATCTTGAATCATTCGAACATTGGAAAATCTATTCTCTTCAAAATATCAGTTTATTAGTTAAGATACTTTCGAAAAATCCATAATTCAAATTACTTAACTATAATAAACTTTCAATCTTTGGCTTGGATAAGATTAGGAAAATAAAATCTTCGTGCCTCCGGATAAATAGGATTCCATGTCTATTGAATTGTTTAAGCTTTATTTGCATCTCCACAGCTTGCATTCCCTTGACTTAGTAGGGTTGGGCCTTGACCTACAAGGATATATTCTAGATTACTTTTAAGTCTTTTGAATGCTTTTGAACAACTTTTGTGGTAGTTGAAATTACTTTTAAGTTTGCTTTTAAGTCTCTTATTCACTTTTGAACAACTTGTGAACTTCTTAAAATTAACTTCTAAGTATGCTTCTAAGTGTTCAATTTCTTAGGATTACTTTTAAGTTTGTCCAATTATATTTTTGTTTAGATTTTAGAAATGCCTAGTAATGCTTCTAACTTTTTGTCTTAACCGAAATTAGTTAACTTTTTGCTTATAACTTCTAACTGTGCTTCTAAGTTCTCTATCTTCAAACTTTATTCTTGAGTCAAATTATTTGATCTTGTTTCTATCTTTCCTTTTATGTTTCTGTTTTTTACTAAGAGCACTTAACACTTGCATTAGTGACTTTTGGTATATATTATCATCAAAAAATGTCATTAAGAGATCCATCAGGAGGCATTTGAATGGTTAGAATAAGCCATTCAAAGGCTATGTGAGAAGTTACTGAGCTTAGTAGTATCAAAGCCCTCCATTAGAATGGTGCTTAAGAGGTAGTAGAACGAAGTAACCAGTGCTATTGATCACATAATATTCCTATGTCTTGTTCAAATAGCTACAGGGAAGTGTAAGTTTGGCATGCCTATTTCTAGCAATTTTAGTACTATGTTTCATTTTATTTTAATAACATTTTTTCCATTGTTTCGATCCAAATAGTATTGTTAAGGTATATCATGTACTATTATTACATTCAATTAGGCCATCTTTCTTGATTATTGAGTTTTTGATTCTCAATTTACGATAGATCTATGTGGTTATGGTAAAATTTTAGTATATCTAATTTGTATGTCATATCCAATTAAATATTGCTAGGCAATTTGATATAGTGAGTCATATCCATGCTAAGATTAGTCATATTCCTTTAAGTTATAGAAAAATACAATAGTGATTTGGTGATAATGATTTTTGGTTGAAAAAGGTTGTAGGTGATTAAGATTAGAGGCAACTTGCAAACCCTAGAAAATGTAAATTAAGAAGGCTACTGGAAGTGGTTCCAATATGGCCATTTTAGTACTTAAGTTGGAGGGATATTTGAAGGAATATAAAAGAGTATCGTGTGTAAAAAGTGAAAGCTCTAATCCCTTTACCTGTAGGATCACTTGGTATTTCTAGGAGTATTGGCTAGATATTTTTAGAAGGCACATCATGTCTTTGATGTTCACTTACCATATCTTAAAGATACACTTTGTCTATGCTAAAGAGGATCTCTCTCATATTGTGTGCCAGCTATGGACTTTCCTTATCTGGCTAAACCATCCTTGTTGACTAGGCTTGCATACTTTGAACTTAAAGGCTTTAAGTCTAAGGGTTAAAAGGTGATAGGAGATTAATAAAAGTCTTATAATAAGATCTGTTAAGTTGTTGAAAACTCAATCTATGGCTTCAGAAAGTTATCCTTTATACTAGTAGCTTGATCTTAGTTGAGTAACATCTAAAGAACACGTATTGGGTTTTTAATAGGTTGATCATGGACTTTTAGGTTTGGCTCATGCTTTAAGGAGGTTGGCTTGAGCTTGGATGTTTATGTTTGAAAGATCCTATCAACAAGATCTAATTTTAGATTACTTCCTTGATTATAGATCTAGAAATTCTTCTATGAGTTTGTATCATTTTGGCTTGATAACTGGTATATAAAGAAGTAAATTTTGAATAGTTTCTATAACTATGCAAAAAACATACTTAATTTAGTTTTTGATTTATATAGTAATGATGAATGTATTTATCAAGCCCCAACACACACACACACACAAAAGGGATCATCATTCTTGTATGACATAGAAAATAAATCCTTAGCAATTTTTTGGTAGCAGATGATGGGATTTGAAAACAATCATTGAATGGGATTTTTTTTTTTTTTTTTTGCTTAAAATTGAGTGGAACCATATAAGACATTAGGTTTATCAATATGTATGTATGTATGCATGTACTTATGTATGTGTGGATATATATATAAGACATTAAGTTGAGGATTAGATTTATTTCTTTCATTTTTGAATACTTGAATTCAACAAAAAATTTCATTTCCTATTTGAAAATTGAAGCAAATAATTGTTCCCACATATGAATATGACGAACTAAAACATTAAACCACTCCTAGCTTAAGATGTGATTTTTTTTTTTTTATCTCATTACATGATTAGCAGGCATTACACTCGTGATGTGTATAAATTTAACAACATCAAATACATGAAATACTGTTTGTAAAACATTTATGCATGCAATTACTTGTAAGAGCAAACATCATGAATACAAAGAAAATTTCAATATAAAAATTATTAGAAAACATTGAAAACATAAAATTGTATAGATATTTTTGTTTCTTAAATTAATGTAGGAAATTAATGCTAAAATAGTTTATTTGTTTCATTATGGAACTTGTGATGTGAGCTTATCTTTGCTATGCGCTCATAGAATTTGCAAGATTTATATTGATGTCTTTAATACATTTTATAAGCTTGAAGTTGTGTAAAGCTTAGAGGCGAAGATAATTCTTTCCATTTAATAATTCATATCAAGAAAATAATATGTAAGTGAGTATGAAAATTACAAAATGAATACAAATTTCACTAGAATTGACCATGCAAAAAATAATAATGTAATCATACTTTCAAAAAAATAAAATTTATTCTTATTTTGATATGAAAAATGATATACCTTCTTAAAAGTGAATCCCTGATTTCCTTCTAAATTACATTTTTCAATTAGTAGTCTCTATTTGATGATAATAATAATTAACACCATTATCTTGGTAAGTGCTAATTGATAAATATAAAAAATCCGTTAAGTAAGAGTAAAAAGTTTATGAATTTTAAAGTGAGAAAACATATAAGAAAAGAAACTATATCAAACTAAGTTTCTATCATGACCCTTAAGAGTTTTTTTATTTGTCGTTGTCTTAATTTTATCGATAGAGATTCTTCTTTGGACTTGAGAGATGGGATTGAATTCTACAAAATAGAACATGATTATTGGGAGTTGGGGGATTGGTTAATCCAATCATTCTGATGCTTAAGTTAGCAAATTTATGGGATTAATAAGGAGATAAGAGTAAGGAGGTTTGTGCATGTGTGTGTAAAATATTTTACCTCATGGATTCCTCCATATTTATAAGTTTAGGGAAAGAATCTTATGTAGATACATATCTTTCCTAAATAGGTAAGCATATTTTAAGAAAGATATGTTCTTAATTGGGAAAGTGATGGGGTCATTGTGTTCTTTGGTGCTCGAGGTTCGAGTCTGTTAAGTAGATTGCTGAGGTCTAAGGTCACTCATAGCATAGACATTACAAGTTTAGTTGTGGTATGAGGATAGAGGTCTCGCTTGACTAAGTTGAGGGCCTATGGTTACCTAAGGTTGGGACCTAGGTTTATCCCAATTAGTTATGGGTTAAGTTCAGTTAGCCCATAGTTTGTAGAGGTTAGAATGGGTGTTGCGAGTCTATGGTCAAAAATTGCCCATTAACACTTGCCCCCTACTCCTCTTGTTGTCGAGGATTCAATAAGGAAACTAAATATGCAGATAGGTTACTAAGGGGCTTTTTAAGCTTTACCATGTCACCGCGCTTTGAGCTTTAAAAAAATTTTAGATTTTTTTTTTGGAGTACCTTGGTCACCGGGAATTTTCTAGATGATTATCAATCTCATTCAAGTATCTTATAAGGTGGACTTTTAGCCTCCACATCATTTTGCGCATCCTTATGTTTGGTGAAGTCGAGGCTTATTTTGGGATTGGGGTTTGTCTCTAGGCCAAGGGTTTTACCAAGGGTATCCATGCTTTCTCATGGTAGGAATCTCGAGAATTTGTACAATACCAAATCTAGGGTATTGTAACTTATCAAGGATTATTCATTCAAATTCAAATTTTGTGGTGCATTGTTTTGGTACAATCATTACATGGGATAGGTAACAATTTGTGATTAGTCAGGCTCTACACCTGTCTTTTCACGTCTAGAGATCTTGTTCATTTATTTCGAATGTACATTACATGGTGCCATTTGAGAGACAAATACATCATGTCTCCTAAATTTCTGGTAACCGTCGAAGCTTGAACTTCAATGTCTCACCCATTAAAGGGGTTCAAGGTATAAAATTCGTACTCTTTTTGTAATCTCTCTCTCTCTCTCTCTCTCTTTACAATCAATTGATTCTCTTAAACTTAAATTCTCAATTTTAAAAGCTTTGTTTTGTTGACCATCAACAATTATCAAGAAATGGTAGATTTAAAGACCTAGGATCAAAATCTTATGGCTTCTTTACCGTTAGATGTCCATGATAAGGTAGTGAAGAGAATATGATATGGACTCGTAGATGAACATACGAACCCAATATCACGTGTAACCAAAGGATTGAGTCCAAGTCCTATGATGGCCTAAAGAGTAAATGATAGTTAAGGGTGAGCAGGGGTTCTTGTACATTGACGATGGATATGATGCACCAACGCCTCACACGAGCTCAAGTCACACTTAATATAATGCATAAGTATGGCTGAAGGTTACTCACCACTATTCTACACTCGAATGGGCTAGATGAGAGTAGTTCAGGAGTAAATAAGAGGATACTTAGCTCAAGAGAGGGTAAAAGTTTAGTGTATTCTTCTGTATATTCTGTTGTGGCTATTACATTATGTGATTATTTATAGTACCTTATTAGGGTAAGCTCTACATTTTAGAAAATTACAAAAATGGATCCCTATTTGCTAAAAAGAAGGAAAATAATTTATAGAGAAAATACGAAATCGTACGCAGTGAACGTCCTTTGTCAAATTGGACAGTATGATTATCAGAAAGGATAATAACACGCGTTTTACTTTGCGATTTTGATAGTATAGTGAGCTGAGAAGGGGGGCTTTGTTTAGGTATGTTTGGCGTCATAAGTTTAACACCCTAATTGCTAGGGTAAGACTATGGTTAGCTTAGGAATGGCTCACATTTAGGTCGGCTTCAGATTGTTGGCTCTTGATTATTGTTAGCTCAGCCTTAGAGGTGGAGATTATGGTATTTAGATTTTGCGCTTGGACTAGTGCATAGTGGAGGGTTCTGTTCAGTATGTCGGTTGATTACCTCGGAAATACCTTGGATAGCATGGAGAGCAAAGTAGTTCGGTAGATCGGCCTAAGGCAAGCATTGCTCCTCGGTACTTAACTTATCTTAGACAACGTAGTGAACCAACTGAGAGAGCCCTTGGGCTCGTGAATGTGTAATCGGTCTTTGATATTTGGGATCAAATCTGGTTCCATTCTAGGTTCCTCATCTTTAGGAGTGTAAAGTTGGAGGTCAGCAACATTGATGGAGTTTGAGACCCCATACCCTTCGAGCAATTCAATCCTATAGGTATTAGGGTTGATCTTTTCAATCACTTTGAAAGGTCCATTAGCCTTAGGAGACAACTTACTCTTTTTCAAGTTTGGGAATCACTCCTTGCTGAGGTGTATCTAGACCAAATCACTTAGTTGAAATTCTCTTTTCTTCCATCCTCAGCTTCGCTTCTCAAGCTTAATATTAGTTCGACCCAGTTGCTCTATAACCTTTTGGATCATGGCTTTGATGGACTCAACTCTCTCAACGGTTGGTCGATCATCATTAAGCATCGACTAGGGTGCTTGGTCCAATGAAAGCTCGGGGTTAAACCCATAGGCGGCCTCGAATGGGGACATGCTTGTTACAATATGGGCGGTCCTATTGTATGCGAACTCAATGATTGGTAGGCATAGATCCTAATTAGCCATATTTCATCCGATAGTAACCCGCAGCAAAGTTCCTACAGTTGTGTTGACAACTTCGATATATAGGTGGTAGGATGTGTTGTATAGCAACTTGGTTCCCATTCGCCTCTATAACGTCCTCCAAAAGTGGCTCATGAACTTAGGGTTTTGGTTTGAAACAATAGTCCTATGAATTCCATACAACTTGATTAATTCTTGCAAGAAAAGAAAAGAGACAGTCAAAGCATCATTAGTTTTAGGACAGGGCACAAAATGTGCCATCTTGCTAAATCGATCCACAACCACCATGATAGAGTCCTTCCCTTGGGACGTTCTTGATAATCTTAACATAAAGTCCATACTTAGCTTGGACCATGGTTGGTCAGGATTGGTAAGGGTTGCTAGTATCCTTGCTCGGCTTAAATCTTTGCTTTTCAATAGGTTGTACGCTTTTCCAGCATGGATTGGATATCTCTCTTCATCCTTGGCCAAAAGAATCTGGAGGATAATACCTCATAAGTTCGACGCTGGCTAAAGTGTTCTATCAATCCCCCTCTATGCGCCTCGCGCATTAGCACTTCTTATGTAGAACATGTTGGGATACATAGCTTTCTCTTCTTGAATAAGTATTCGTCCTCCTTATGATAGTCATCTAGTATCCATCCTTCTTCACAACGAGTGTAGATGGGACCAAAGCGTGGGTCCTTAGCATACAAGTTCTTGATGGTTGAAAAACCAAGTGGCTTCGTTTGCAGTTCGGTTAGGAGGGTATGTCGTCTCAATAAGGCATCACCCACTACATTGTTCTTTCCATTCTTATATTTATTCGATATAAGAAAAACCCTCCATGAACTCAACATACTTAGCTTATCTTTGGGATAACTTCTGTTAACTCTTGAGATATCTCAAGGATTCATGATTGGTGTAGATCACAAATTCCTTAAGCAAAAAATAGTGTTACCATACCGTTAGGGCTTGGATTAAAGAGTAGAATTCCTTATCATGGACATAATAGTTGAGTGTGGCTCCTCTAAGTTTCTTGTCTAAGTAAGCAATAGGTCGGCCTTCTTGTATCATTATAGCACCTATGCCTAGTCTGGATACATCATACTCTACTTTAAATACCCTGTCGAAGCTTGGTAGAGCTAAGACAGGGGCTATAGTTAGCTTTTTCTTCATATCCTCAAAACTCCTCCTCTCTCTCTCTCTTACCCCATTTGAATTTAACATTCTTCTTTGAGAGTTCGGTAAATGGAGCCACAATTGTATTGAAATTTTTAATGAATCAGCGATAGAACAATGCTAGGCCGTGGAAACTTCTCACATCAGTAGAATAGTTTGGCTCAGGCCATTTTATAATCGCTCTTATCTTCTCTTCGTCAACTTGGATACCACCTCCGCTCATAACAAAACCCAAGAAGATTACTTCGGAATGGCAAAAGTCACACTTCTTTATATTGGTGTAGAGCTGTTCAGCTTGGAGTTTTGCAAGAACTTGTTGGAGATGCTCTCGGTGAGTCTCTAAGTTGGGATTATGCACCAAAATGTCATCAAAATAAACTATGATACACCTTCTTAGTAATTCTCAGAGCACATTATTCATAAGTCGCATGAATGTGCTTGGTGCATTGGACAGTCTAAATAGAATTACAAGCCATTCATATAAACCATGTCATATCTTGAAGGTGGTCTTCCACTCATTGCCTTTACACATTCAAATTTGATGGTACCCAGCTTTAAGGTCGATCTTGGAGAATACTCTTGCTTCGCTTAATTTGTCTAGCATACCATCAAGCCTAGGTATGGGATACCTGTACTTGATGGTGATTCGATTGATCGTTTCGCTATCCATACACATTCTCTAAGGCCTATCTTTCTTCAATACTAAAAAGGCCAGTACAGCGTAGAGGCTCAGGGATTTGTGCATATACCCCTTCTTCATCAACTCATCCACTTGCCTTTACAGTTCGGTAGCCTGTTCAGGATTTAACTTATAGGCAAGCTTGTTTGGCAGTATAACTCTTGGCTGTAGGTCGATTGCATGCTTAATGCTACGGTTTAGGGGCAGACCGTTCGGCAACTCTTTTAGAAATAGGTTGGCAAATTCCTCCAATAAGGTTTTTACCTCTATCGGTAGATTTTCCTCTTCAAGTCTCATCTCCAGAAGTCTCCTAACTAGCAAATAGGCCAATCCCTTTAGCTTTATTTCTCTTTTTAGTTCAGCTCCAGTTAATACCAAAGCCTCCTTCTTCAGGGTTCGACTAAGTTAGGATTGCATGACTTTTACTTGCTTGGTAATCATGGGACTCAATTTCAACCTTCTCCCTTCATGCTCCACAAAACATGTATTCCTCTTACCATCATATATAACTACTCGGTTAAACATCCATGGTTGTCCAAGTAGAAAGTGGGACGTACTCATAGGCAGCACATTACAAAGCACTTCATCTCAATACTTGCCAATACAGATCGGTAGACACCTATTTGTTTACTTGTAGGGCTCTCTTATCACTGAGTTAATGAAGTTTGTAAGGTTTTAGGTGGGGCATGGTCAGCAATTTTAGTTGCTAGACCATAAATGTAGAGAATGCATTGGTGTATCTCCCACTGTCAATAATAAGCATGTATAATGATTCGTTCACCTTATACCCAATATGGAAGAGATTTTCTTTCTACTCGTCTTCTAGTACAGGATTGACACTCATTGTCTTCCTCAACACTATAACATGTATTCCTCTTTAGATAGCTCGGTTTGTTTGTCCTCTTTCAGGTCCTCTACTTCTTCATCAGTACTATTGACCTCAACAGTCGACACCTCGCCTCGGATCACCATTGTTCTCTTGTTCAGGTACTGAGCGGCCATGTGTCTAAATCCTTGGCATTTGAAACACTTGATCTCACTTGTCTTCCTCCCTGAACTCTAGCCCTTCTCAAGCTTCCTTGGAGGTTCCTTTTCCTTAGTTCAGATGGTCGGAATGGATTGAGTCTCAACAATCTTACTCTATTGCGTTTACATTGGTTTGATAGGAACAATTCGATTACTTCCTAGTCGGCCAATAGGGGGTTGGAATATTCCTATTTGGCACCTTTCTATCCTCTAGGGAGCTTGGATCGCATCATCAAGTGTTCTACGGTCTAAGGTTTCTAGGACATCCTTACTCTCATACTTCAATCCACCAATGAATTAAGACATAGTTCGATCTTTAAGCTTTATGACTTCGCATCGGATCATTAGCGTTTGGAGTTCCTTAAGGTAAGCGTCTAAACTCGATGCTCCTTGTCTCAGTTCTTGCAGTCTCTTGAAGGCATCCTATAGATAATAGCTTAGTACAAACCTTCTCCGCATGACTCTCTTCATATCATCCTAACTCCTAATCTCTTGTTCTCCTTCCTTTCTTCTGGTGGCTTGTAAGTTCTTCTACCACAAGGTGGCATAATTAGCAAACTCCAATACAGTAACTCTAACTTTTACATTATCAGGCACTTTATGGCATTCAAACTACTTTTCAATCTTATCTACCTAATCTAGGTAGTTCTCGACATCACCACTTTAAGAGAAACTTGGAATACGCATCCTTAATTCTTCAACTCTAGGGGCTTGTGCATTTCTTTCCTCGGGCTTGTAGGACTCCTTTGCTTGGTCATCCCCTTCTGCTTCCTCCTCGATTTCTTTAAGCATTAGCCTTTGTCTCGTATCTCTACCAATACCTTCAGCTCGGGGTGGGCGAGCTAAAGCATTAACTTAGCCAAACTAACCATTGCCTCTCTACTACTGCTTATGTTCTTTAGTGGGGCTATTTCTAACTTATTGTTTTTCTTCTTATATAACAGTCACCAAACTAGCTACCAAATTTGTAAGCTTATCCAATCGATCATCTACTGATTGAGGCGTAAAGCTTCCTTCTTGCCCTTGGCCATGTCCAGTAGCATTTTCTTGATTTCCTAAAGTTCCTTGAACACTTGAGTCTGACATTGATGGTTACTTTACAACAACAATCAAACGAATAGTCAACTACATTATGTTTTGTGTATTGAAAACAGGGGAAAAATAGAGTACAAAACACTAATCAACTACTAAACATTAACCTTGGGCCTATTCAGGCAACTTACCCAAACACAAGCCATTTGGCCAAGTATTTAATCTAAACACAAACTACGACCCATTAAGACAGTTGACCTAAACATAATCCTCAGCCTATCAAGGTAGTTAAGCCAAAACCCCTAGTTTATTTAAAAATTCGGACTCAATCATAAATTAAGCCAAAACACAAAGTCAAAATACTAGGGCATGATTTGAGAAACTGGAGGGTAAAGCTAATCTTTACCCTAGGCGAATAAATTTAGATTCCTCCTTAAGAAATCGGTAACTCACTTTTAAAAAGTTTAGAATGAGAAGAGGCAAACTATATCTTATACAATAACTTAAAATACTTTAAGTGTTGAGTGACACAATGGTAAGGATACTTTAGACTCATTCCTTAAAGGAGGTCCACTTTGAATGTGATATGTAGATTAAAATGAAGTTAGGTATTCTTTTTCAAATCCTAAACACGATTACCCTTTATTAACCCCTATTGGACCAATTTAGAGAATTCAAATTTAAACCCTATCAAGAACCTCCTTATAATGAGGCAATTCGGAGGTTAGGGTCATTGATTAGAAGATAAGAGTAAGATTGGTTTATGCTTGCTTAAGTAATGTTAATTCAAAAATGACTTTTATTTCTGATAATTTTTTTTTTTTTTGAAATGAAGAAGAGACAATTTCCCTTTCAAGTATCTTAAGCCCATGCACTAGAAATCCATGGATTTAAAGCCTTGAATTGTTTAAAAAGCAAAAACTTAGCAATGGAGATAATCACTCTTGGGGGCAAAAGAAGAGAGAGAATAGTAAGAGATAATGGGGTAAAGCAATTAAAAAAGAAAAAGAAGAAAAAAAAAATAGAAAGGAAGAAAAGAAGCCGAAAAATTAGGCCTAAGTTTAAGACGAAAAGCCCCAATAGATATATCACATCCTAGTAGGGGTAGCAAAATTGAATCAAAAGGTAAGGAATCCAAGCCCAAAAAGCCCCTAGAAACATAAAACCCTGAATCATACTCTAAATCCCGAAAACACAAAATCTTTATACCTACTTTGAAGTCTTTTCTACCTATGCTAAATTATACAAGGCCTTCCCACTCATACCACCCTTATGCAATAAAAGCTCTTTCGATCTTAAAAGATAATTTATCTTTAATAAAAGTTGTTTTTGAAACCAGGGTAAGCTTGCTTCTAATTTTTCCTTAAGGTTCTTAACTTGTACACCCAGGATAAACAAAAGTATTTCTTTCAAAATATGCCTTCTTATTAGTCCTTTTTGAAACCCTTTGACCAAAAGCTTGAATTCATAATGTTAAAAGGAAAAAGACCTAACGGATTGATCAGGGTGTATCACCTGTAAAATAGACTCTAATTTTGGGTTTGTAGTCAAGAGCGAAATCTAGTCTAAGAGTTAGTAAGGAAGCCTTCTTCTACTAAACTAATTATGGGTTACCTTTTCCATGGGAAGGGAGTGTTCAAAATCATAAAAACCTACAAGGGAACCTAACATCAAAGTTAGGGGCATTAAGAAACCTTACATGATTATTGATTACTAAAGAAAGGGGTGGTTATAAACTTGTTCCTTAAATAAGAATTTATAAATGGTTGCAAACTTTCAAAAAAAAAAAAATAGAGGGAGATAAGAACAAAATAAAAGGAAAAAGAAAGAGACATAAATTAAAGGTTTTTGGTCTAATCCATATTGGCTCAAGTAGTTAAGCTTTCATTTCATGTCATCCGTTTCCTTTTCAAGGTGGTCACTTTTTTCTAAATTAACCATAATAGTCTAGATCATTCTTCCCTAATTGTAGTTTTTGATACCTTTTTACTCTTTTTCAAATCAAGGAGCCTATCTCTAATGCATTTCTCATAAATGGTTTTTCAATAATTTACTTATAAATACTTTTCCAAGTCAAGAAGTCTTTTAAAATCGGTCGCTTTCCTTACTTTACTTCTTTAATCTTTCATCAACTTCTTGTTGGGTTTAAGTTATCTCTTAGAGTGCTATCCCCTCTTTTGATTCGTTTTTAGGGATCTAGCTAGCCTTTAGGGTACTGTCCCATATTTCAATTTTAGGGATCTAGCTGGCTCTTAGAGCATTGACCCACTCCTTTATTCTTTTTAATGTTCTAGTTAGCCTTTAGGGCATTGTCCCATCTTTCATTCTTGGGGTTCTAGTCAACTCTTAGAGTACTGACCCATTCCTTTATTCTTTTTAGGGTTATAGTAAGCCTTTATGGTACTGCCCCATCTTATTTTTAGGGTTCTAGCCAGCTCTTAAAGCGTTGGCCCACTCTTTTGTTATAGTTCGCTTTTAGGATGCTGTCCCATCTTTCTTTTCAGGGTACTGTCCTGTCTTTCTTTTCAGGGTACTAGCCAACTTCAAAGCTCTACCCTCACTTTCATCAATTCTCCTCAGGGTTTAAGCCAGCTCTTACAGCGCTAATCGACTCTTTTAATTCGTCTTTTAAGGATTCAGCCAGCCTTTAGGGCATTGTACTGCCTTTCATTAGGGTTTTAGTACGCTCTTAGAATGCTATCCCTTCTTTCCTTTAATCTTTTTTTTAAGGTATTAGTTTTCCTTTAGAGCATTGTCCCCTCTTCTTTTCTTTTTAGGGTTTAAGCTAGCTCTTGGAGCACTATCTCCTCTTTTATTCCTTTTAGGGTTTTATCTTACCTTTAAGGCATCACATCATCTTGCTAAGGTTCTACCCAATTTTCAAAACATTACCCCCTCGTTCATTGATTTCTCTAAGAAAGCCCATGGTCACTTCTCTTTAGCCTTAGTAAGCTCATAGGACACTTCTCTTTAGCCTTAGTAAGCTCATAGGACACTTCTCTTCATTGAATTCTCTTAACCGAGCCTAAAGGGCGCTTCCTTTCATTCTTCAACTCCTCTTATTAAGCTCGTTGGGTGTTTTCTTTCACCAATTTCTCTTAAATGGGCCTATAGGGTGCTCTCTTTCATCATCAATTCCTTTTAGCGAGCCTATTGGGTGCTTTCTTTTACCAATTCCTCTTAGGCAAGCCTCAAGGGAACTTTCTCTCATCATTGAATTTATTTAAGGTTGTTAGTCCTCGAGAGACGCTCCTACTTAGGATAGTTAGCTCAAAGGAATATTACCAGGTTTCAATTTAAGGTCTTTGCCAGCTTTAGGAGCGCTTTATCCGTTTTACCTAGGATAGTCAGTTTAAAGGAGCATTACTAGGTTTATCTTGAATCGATTTCAAAAGTTAAGGTTACTAGTCCTTGAGAGACGCTCTTGCTTAAGATAGTTAGCTGAAAGGAGCATTACCGGGTTTTAATTTAGGGTCTTAGCTAGCTTTAGGAGTGCTTTACTTGTTTTACCTAAGATAGTCAACTTAAAGGAGCATTACCAAGTTTATCTTGAATTGATTCCAAAAGTTAGGGTTGTTAGTTCCTGAGAGATACTTCCGCTTATAATAGTTAGCTCAAAAGAGCACTACTAGGTTTCAATTTAGGGTTTCAGCTAGCTTTGGGAGTGCTTTACCTATTTTACCTAAGATAGTTTGCTCAAAGGAGCACTACCAGGTTTATCTTGAATTGATTCCAAAAGTTAGGATTACTAGTCCTCGAGAGACGCTCTTTCTTAGATTAGTTAGCTCAGAGGAACATTACCAGGTTTCAATTTAGGGGTTTTAGCTAGCTTTAGGAGCGCTTTAGCAAGCTTTAAGAGCACCCATTTCACTTTGGTTAGTCAGCTCATAGGGGAACGACTAAGTTTTCAAAATATCTTTTCAAGCTCTTAGCCAGCTTTAGGAGTGCTTTTCTTATCTTGGTTAATCAGCTCATAGGAACACTACTAAGCTTTCAACATATCTTTTTAGTGTCTTAACTAGCTCAAGGAGTGCTTTACCCACCTTGGTTAGTTAATTCATTAGGGCATGATCAAGTTTTCTCATTTTTTTAGGGCTTTAGCTAGCTTAAGGAGCACTTCACCCATCTTAGTTAGTCATCTCATAGAGTCATAACCAGGTTTTCGGCATATCTTTTTAGCGTCTTAGCTAGCTTAAGGAGTATTTTGCCCGCCTTGGTTAGTCAGCTCATTTGGGTATGACTAAGTTTTTTAATTTTTTTAGGGTTTTAGCCAACTTAAGGAATGCTTACCTATTTCATCGAGTTTAGGCTTTAGCTAATGCAAGGAGCACTTATCCATTTCATTTAGTTTAGGGCTTTAGCCAGCTCAAGGAGCACTTACTTATTTTATTCTTTTTACGGTCTTAGATAGCTCAAGGGGTGCTTTACCTACCTTGGTTAGTCAGCTTATAGGAGCATAACCAAGTTTTCAACATATCTTTTTATGATCTTCGCTAGCTCAAGGAGTGTTCCGCCCATCTTGGTTAGTTAGCTCATTGGGGTACAACCAAGTTTTCTTATTTTTTTAGGGTCTTAGCCAGCTCAAGGAACATTTCGCCCGCCTTGGTTAGTTAGCTCATTGAGGTACGATTAAGTTTTTAACATCCTTTAGGGTCTTAGCCAGCTCAAGGAGTGCTTTGCTCGTTTTCCTTGAGTTAGTCGGCTCATAAGGGTACAATCAAGTTTTTTAATATCTTTTTAGGGTCTTAGCCAGCTTCATGAGCGCTTGGCCCACCTTGGTTAGTTAACTCATTGGGGTACGACTAAGTTTTCAACATATCTTTTAGGGTTTTAGCCAGTTCAAGGATCTTTTTGCCCGTTTCACCTAGGTTCGTCAACTCATAAGGGTACGATTAGGCTTCAACTCTTCTTTCAATCTCTCTTTTAGAGCACCACCTCTCTCTTCATCAAAGTCCCTAGCGGATTAGGCCTATGATAGATAGCTAGCTAGCTATAGTGCTTCTTAGGATAATTTTCACCGTTAGGATAAAAATAGTGTCTCTTTTGTTTTTGTGGAAAAGCTTTACTTAAATTTCATCATAAAGAGGAGCAGCTGTAAACACCTCAATTTTGCCTCCCTTATCTATTTTTAATTTTTTTAGAATAGGTTAAAGGGTCATAAATTAAGAAAACTAAAAAAAATAGAAAATTAAAGAAAACCTAAAAAAAAAAAAGAAATTCAGGAAAATACAAAAATAAGAAAAAGCATAAAAACTAAAAAATGTAGAAAAAATACGAAAAAATGGAAAAAGATATAGAAAATCGAACAGTCACATAAAAATAGAAAAATTGAAAAAAAAAATAGAGGATTTAGGGAATTTAGAAAATAATAAAATTTTCAAATAGTTTAACAGAATATAATTTTTAATTTAGATAAAAAATATAGAGAGGGCTGTTGGGCTTGGATTTTAATTTAAATTTAGCCATATAAATAAAATATAGACCAACAACTTAACAGATAAACACCTGACTTGCATTTGGGTTTGGCTTAGAGGCTAAGGGTTCAAATTTGACCAAAGGCATAAAATGCCTTTTATTTTTCTTCACAAAGCACATTTGCCATGTTACCATGGGCATGTGTCATATACATACGTGTCGCGCCACATATTTGACGTATGGCACATAACACGTCAGCCTTGGCTACGTATTTAACTCATGGCACGATGTGATTCGGCCCGAAGCCACATTTCTATTTTGAAAGAAAACCAACCTAGGCCATTTTTGTGGTTATATGTAATTAATTTGGATGATGTTTTGAGAACATAAATAGCATAACTGATTAGTGCACTAGACGTAACAAGCTTTTTCTTTTTTCTAATCTTTGCCAATGAGGCACCACGTAGCGTAAATGCAAAGGAATTGATAGAGGACATTAAATTAATAATCAATCAAAGATTTCCTAAAAAACAAGCATTAATTAAGCAAGAATAGCTTTGATTTGATAGACCTTTAATGGCATTTCCCAATCGAAAAGGGGGGTCTTTTTTTTTCCTTTACGTTAACACCAGAATAGACATTACAGGACTCTCACACATACAACTAAAAACACAAGTACACTTGGCTAGACTCTCTCTCTCTCTCTTTCGCACCACATACGCATGGCCACCCCCGATCTTCCTCTCATCTAAGTCGTACCCTAACAACACACACTCTTAGTCTTTTCTCTCTCTTGCAACCTGAACCAAACTACCCTCGACCTTTATCTCGCCTAAAACCAAACGCGACACTCCATCCCTAAACCTGATGCTACAGTAATCAAACACCCATAACTCCGCACACACCACCATCGAGCATACATTGAACCAATCCTCTCATACGACCTCTTTCTCAACTACCATATCCGTTGCTGCCATCTCCATCAGCCACCCCAAACCACCTCCGTTGGTCATAGCACTTCTCTAAACCCCATTAAGCCTAGTCTAATTCACATAAAAGTGTCGTTTACTACTCGATTTGGTGGCTGAATCGAATCGAAACACCCCCTCCAAGTTGCTGCGCATGACTTGACTCGATCTGCCATCCGACCTGCTTTGACATGAATGACCCGATCCACAACTTTAGTTCGACCCGCGTATTCCCTTTGGTTCGAGGCCTTCCTATTCGAGCATTGGATTTGTTGTTGTTTTATTATTTATGTTGTATTTCTTTTCTTTTTTTTCTTTTTAGTTCAATATGTAATTGTAACTAAAACAAATGAAAAGAAAAATCCTAAAAAGAAAAAAAAAAGAAGAAAAAAATTATCTAGTTTTATTTTTATTTATTTTCATATTTTAACCAAAAAATAAAAATTAAATAAATAAATAATAAAAAATAAAGAAAAGCATTTTATTACTTAAAAAAACTTATATTTCAAATAAATAAAATAGAATTTGTTGTTCTTCCTTTGTATTAGTTGTACAAGGCTAGGCAGTATAAGGCTTTATTCGGTATGATGTAGTTAGTAGTTATGCACCAAACATTTTGTTCCTCCTTTGTATTAGTTGGTATGTTGCTGTGTTGTACCTTAGGAATTGGTTGATTGGGTCCATCCAGAACGATTCAAGTGGTTCTGCATTTACTACTAGAGTTTGATGAAGTGGTTGGTTTATGCTCTTCTTTGGTAAGTCTCTACAAAAACCTTCTTGTGATTGTTTACAGGCTTTAGGATGCCTATGGATGTGTATTTGGATCGGTAGTCCACTTCGAAGATCTTTAATAGGGGATTCTCATTGTGGTCCTTGAGATAAAGGTCGAGGCTAGGGACCTGACCAATGATCATTTCTTCCCCTTTTGCTTTGTATTTTCCCCTAACTTGTTGCACCACAAGCAAAGAGTTAGAAAAAAATTTGTAATACCTTGGTTCCTAGCTCTTTGGCAAGCTCAAATCTAGTAATCAAGGATTTGTATTCAGCTTCGTCATTGTTGGCATCAAACCTAAACTCGAGGGCATAGCAAATTGCTATGCCATAGGGGCCTGGTAGAACCAACCTTACTTTGCATACTCTTCAAGGTGGAAGACCTACATACATGTAGTGTCTACATGAGCCTTTAACCTTTAGTTTCTAATGGATCTTCTCTAATGTATTTAGCCATAAAGTCAAAGAGGACTTAAGCCTTTTAAGCTTCTCAAGGTTGGTATTAGATACTATACTCACTAAGTTCATAGGCATATTTCATCATTCTCCTTGAGGTGCCTGTTTTCTGGAATATGGTACGTAAGGGGTTGGTTGGTTAGGACAATGGTCACGTCAAAATATGGTCAAAGCCACCTAGCTAATATGACAACTGTTAGGGAAAACTTCTCAATCTTCTAATACCAGAGTTTTACCCTTGTAGTATATGACTAATATGGTAGACTAGCTTGTTTTCTCTTTAACATGAACTAACACCAAGGAAAGAGCTTGGTCGCTTATGGCTAGGTGTAAGAGTAAATGTTAACTGGGCACTAGCTTAGAAAGGACCAATGGAAAAGCAAGGAACTCCTTCAACTATTTGAAAGCTCCATCAAATGCTGGAGTCTATTTGAACCAATGGGGGTTCTTTAGAATTTTGAAGAACTAAACACGCCGATCCACGCTTCGTAACATAAAACGGCTAAGTGTAGCCATATGTCTTGTCAACTTCTATACTTTGTTGATACTAATTGAAGCTTTCATATTCGCTATGGCTTAGAGTTTGTTGGGGTTGGCCTCAATGCCCTTTTGAGTTACTAGGTATCCAAGGAACTTTTTAAGAGTCGTCCTAAAAACACATTTGCAAGGGTTCAATTTCATTCCATGCTTCTTCATTTGGTTTACAAATCTTAAAGGTGGTCTTTGAGATCTTTACTTTTGATGATCATGTCATCTATGTACCCTCTTAAATTCCACCTGAGTTGAAGCTTAAAGAGCTTGGTGACCATCCTTTGATAGGTAGGCTTAGCATTCTTGAGACCAAAAAGCATTACTCTATAGCAATATATGCCAAAGTCTAAGACGAAGGAGGTATGGACATCATCCTTCGATACCATCACAATTTGTTTATACCTTGATAATGTGTCTATGAAGCTTAGCAAAGTATGCCTTAAGGTTGACTCGATTAGTTGGTCGATCTTCGGGAGTAGGAAATAGTCTTTTGGTAGGCTTTGTTGAGGATTTCTAAAAACCTTTAGAACTTCATAAAATACTTTAGAAGTCCCTTATGAATGAAATTTGAAAAGATTAAACTCAAAATGACACAAAATTTACTTGATTAAAGTATAAAATAACACAAAATAACCTTAGAAAGTGTATTCTAAATTAGAGTTATCATAAAGGCTAGGGGTTAGTAAATGAGATGAGACATGCGCTTAGTGCTCTTTCAATAAGAGCATTCCTTTGATAACGATTGCAAGTCTATACTAATATGAGAGAGTCTTTCATTGTGGGCCTCTAATATTTGAGCCTTAAAGCTCTCACATAT
Source organism: Lumnitzera racemosa (assembly GCA_024138005.1). Classification (NCBI taxonomy): domain Eukaryota; kingdom Viridiplantae; phylum Streptophyta; class Magnoliopsida; order Myrtales; family Combretaceae; genus Lumnitzera; species Lumnitzera racemosa. The sequence goes on from JAMXBC010000008.1 coordinate 32,958,177, forward strand.
AAAGCTCTAACCTTTATATGGTTACTACAGACCCCAGTATGTAGGTCTTAAAGGACCTATTCAGCTTTAGAAGGTCGTAGACAGTTTAAGTAAGGCATGCTTAATCCTCTCTTGTTGAGTTTTCCATCTACTACTATAAGATTTGTAGCCTTATAGATAATCCTTTAAGTTTCCTTTCTCTAAATAACCAAGGATGTGATCTATGCAACAAGGTCATAATTCTCTCTCCTTTACTTCCAAACATTCTACAGGTTGCTTATTTGTGCTCTTCTTTGATAGATACTCAATGTCGAGCCTGGTTTTTTACCTCTTAGTTCTTTAAAAATTAAGTTTTCTTTAAACCGATTTATACTGAACCCTACCTATTTAATACCAATCCTCAACTAGGGTTTAAAGAAAAATTATTGTTTCAATTTGAAAACAACTTTGGAGTTGCCACTCGACTAGAGTTAGGAAAAACAGTTAAGTTATAACCAATTGGGTGGATTGATTATAACTTAGTCACTAGTTTGCAAAAATACCAATTTTTGAAACAGCTTTTTGAAAACCAAATTTAGGTTCGGGGGTTAAAGATTTAAACCCTTACGAGTACTATTGACTTTCCAAAATTAGAATTAAATTTGAAAATCACCTTTAATTTTGAAAGATAGAACTTGGTTATTGGTTATTATAATTGGATAAAAAATAATCTAAACTAAAGAAAAAGGGAAATTAGGTTTTTTAAATTTTTATCGTCGCCTAGTAGTTCCCTACCTACTCGCTATTCGGGATCTATTTGGGATCAAACCTACATAGTTTTTTTAATAAAAACTTTAGTGGGTTGTTTGGTTTTAATTTTAAAAATACATCAGATTTATGTTTTTAATTCAATTTGGTTTATTTAAGAAAAGTTCTAAAAAAGGAAGGTCCTAAATAAAAAACTTTATTTTTGAAAAAAATCTAAAAGTAGTCCTAATTTGTAAAGAGTTAGATTATTTTTTATTTTTTGAAAACTTGATTTTTCTAAGCATTAAAAACAATTTTTGTTATTATATATATTTTTATTTTTTCTATTAAACTAAATAAATAATTTTTTTTTTCTTCTTTTTCTTCTTTTATTTTTTCTTTATTATTATTACTTTTACATTCACAAAAGAAAAAACAACAACTAATAATAAACAAAAAAATGAATAAGTAAATAAAAGAAATTAGCCTTTAGATGTAATGGGCGCGTGGGTCAGACCTAGAGCGGACTTCGAGTTGGTTACGGATTGAATTGAGTTATCTAAGGCAGTTGCCTAGAAGGGTTACGGGTATGATCAAAGGGCTTTAGCTGATCACGAGCATGATGCGAAGGAGGATGTCTGTTGTTTCAATTGATTACAAGCATGATGCGGGGTACGGTAGTTAGGGTTTGGATGTGGAGGAGCTTTGAGTCATGGCTGTGGACGGGGGGAGCTAAGTTGAGGAGCTTACATTATAGGGGAGTTGTGGCAATAGTTGGAATTGCTTGAATTCCTTCGAGTGTGGCTGTAGGTTAGAGAGAGAAAGAGAGAGCATGACCACGGGTAGAGAGAGAAAGAGATCTTGAGAGAGAGAGAGAGGGCTTAAGAGTGTTCTTGTGAGGTTATAGATGGGTGTGTGTGTTATGAAACAAGCCTAAGACTTTTATTTATACACCAATTTGAACCTAGAAAACAAGGAAAGCTCATATTGGATTAAATGAGAATTTTAGATTTTCAGTTTTTTTCCACTTTTTTAGAGCTTGATTTGAATTTGTTTTTGACTGCATTTGGATGCGTTAATGGGTTTGATTCAAAGTAGGCCATGCAGAGGATGATTTCGTACAATTAATTAGTGTGTTTCAGTAAGGAAAAAGTATGAAATTAGAGGCCAAAGTGAGGGGGTCGGGCTGTTCTTGAAAAGGAAAAATGAGGAAAATCGAGAGAAAATGGAGGAAAACTGAGGGAAAGAGAGGGATAGTCGGTTGACGTGGTGCTATGTTAGCTGACTCAACCAACCTCGACTTACCCTATGTCATCACATGGTATGTAGTAGCTGACGTAGCACGCTACGTGAATACTAGGTGGCACTATGTTAGCAAGGTCATCCAATCCTACGATGCCACGTGTTGACACATGGCGCAGTAAGATCCTGACACATCGTAGTATGCTAGTTAACAAAAAATAAAAAAGGTCTCCCTACCTTTGCCAATATTTGAACTCAAGACCTTATACTTAATGCCAAAACCAAATCCATGTATTTAACCATTAGGTCGTTAGCTTATGCCTTGTTTACATGTGTAACTAAATTACAGATATGGACTTAGTTAGCCTGAGCTAGATTTAATTTAAGCCCAGGTTTAACTGCTCAATTTCTAAATCTAATTTAAAAATAAAAAATCTACCTTAATGAAATGTTATTTTGAAAAATATTTTATTTTTTCAGCTTTTCTATTTTTTTTTGTAATTTTACAAATTTTTAAACAAATTTTCTTATTTTCCAAATTTCTCAATTGTTTCTTATCCAATTTTCTTATTTTTTATGCCTTTTCTTATTTTTTGAAATTTTTTTGTATTTTCCTAAAATTTTTAATTTTTCTAGATTTCTTAATTTTTTTGGGTTTTCTTTAGTTTCCTATTTTTTTTTTTTTTGTGTTTTTCCTAATTTAAAGCCTTTTGAGAAAACAAAAATAATAAAAATAAAAATAAAGATGGTAAAAATTGGGTGTTTACACTAACTGAAAATCCTTTCATCCCATTTTGGCAGACTTATGGATACCAACTTTGATAATTTATCAACTGCATAGTTTTGCATTTGTAGGATCTTGATTACTTGCTAATAATCAATACTTGCTTTGAGCTCTTTGACCAATTGTAAATACTTGGCCATACTTTCATCCTTTGCTATGCTATTGCCTTTAACTTAATCGATAACTAGTTGGGAATCTGAATAGATATCTAATCGTTTGGCTCTAACCTCCTTTGCTAACCTCATCATAGCCAAAAGTGCCTTATATTCAAATTTGTTGCGGTTGGCCAAAAATCTAAATTTCAAAGCATATAAGATCCGCTAGAGCTTTAAGGCTATGATATTAGTGGCTAAAGATGAAGAAGGACTTCTTGCAATTGGTTGGGACTGATGATCATTATCAAAGGAATGCTCTAATATAAAGAGCATTGAGTGCATATCTCATTCTGCTTACTAGCCCTTAGCCTCCAATGAGGGTTAGATATTGGTATAATGGATGCACATTGGCTACTTTTTGTTGGCCTCTTTCACTTGAACTACATTGGCTAGCCAGGTCGAGTGTTTCTCTTCTTAAATAACTCGACTTTCAATAACTTATATACTTCTTCCTCAATTGCTACTTACCTTTTAAGGGTAAAATATCTCTTCAATTACTTGATTGGTTTATCGTTTGACTTGATCTTGGGCCTACGCTTAGCAACGGTTAGATCAATTCTCGTTGTATTTGATGGCAACCATGCAAATTAGCCTAGATTTGCTTGGAGGAGATTAATAAGGTTCAACCTCAAGTTCTTTGGCAAGTTCTTGTTAATATGGGTGGTATGTTCGGCTTTGATATAGAGTTGAATCTCTTTGGTATCTTCTCCTAAGCATAGCCACTTCTTGGTTAGCTTCTGTTGTGGCTTAATCTCTAAAGACAAGACATTGTCCCTTTTGAAGGCTTTAGTGTAGAGCTTCTGTAATAGGGCTTGTTGCCTTAACGTACATTAACTCCTGTAGGGGTAAGAAACTTCATCTTCGTGTGTAAGGATAAGGTAATCATCTCGAAGCCATTTATGCTTGATCGCTTAAGGATCCCATTGAAGGGGGGTTTACAATCAACTATTAAGTACTCAACCCAGGTGCACAACCAGATTTTCATCATCATAGAGCTCCATATCGAGGGTGATTATGCATTTAGAGTTCACAGCTTAGTTGTTGAAGTCGGTCATGTCATGGTGATATAGCTTCATTTGAGTTGGGTATTCATTTGATCATATGCTTGCTTGAAGATGATGTCAACTGAGCTTCTTGTATCTACCATCATATTTTGTACGTTAAACCCAGCAATGTGGGTATCAATCACTAAGGACATCCTGCTATAGGGTTTCAATTGTGTGAAGATCACTATCGGTGCAAGAGATGGAGGTGTTGACCCTCTAACTTTTTCCCCCTCACATTGCAAACATTTCTACCATTTAGGGTGGACATAGAATTGGGGGTATCACATTAGTTCCACAGATATGTAGTCTTCCATTATTGTATTGATGATGCCTTTTAGAGCTATGTTTTAATGTTGGTCATCTTGGTCTTCGCCACCTTGGCATTCTTCCTCCATTTTTCTCTTCTATAAGGGTCATTTAACTTTGTTTATCAGATTGGCAATGTATTCATTCAACAATCTATGTTAGATAGCATGTTCCAATGCATTCTTTAGTTGATAGCATTCATACGTATTGTACCCATTAGCCTTATGGTACTTATAATACTTACCATCCTTACGGTTGATGGACTTGGTCTTTAACCTCTCAAGGTTTGGTAGCAACTTGAGGTTTTGAATCTCCATGAAGATATCCCTTATTGGCTTATTCGAGGAGGGATTCTAGTGATACTTTGGCATGGGATTCGATCTTTTTCGGTCCTTCAAGCCTTAGTCGTCAACTTTGGGGCCTAGGCGATCTTTTACCAAGACCTTTTCCCTTTCTCTTTCTTTTCCTTAGTTTGATCTTTTGAGGTCAACTTTACATAGAGTACAGATGTTGTCTTCCTAGTTAATGTACCTATAGGCCTTCTTTTAGAATTCAATTAAGGTAGTCGACTTGCTATTTGTAATTGACTTGAAGAAATCCCCATCAAGATCAACTTGTAAGGTAGCCGTATAGATAGCAACCCTTTCATTTGACCATGGTATTTCCACTATTTCCTTGTTGAATTGGTTGATGAATGACTAGAAGGACTTTCCCCTTTATTGTCAGACAAGACAAAGGGATGAATTGTCCTTTAGAGAAGGTTTACTTGCTTGGAAGTGGAGGAAGAACTTTTTGGTAAGGTCTTTAAGGTTAGAGACGAAATTTTCTAACAATTGGTTGAATAGCGTTCTCCTAGCCTAGTGAAGAGTACCTAGAAAGGCCTTGCATCTCACCTCATCACTAAGGCCGTGCAAGTCCATCAAAGCCTGGGAAGCCATCAAATGGTCCTTCGGATCAATAGTCCCATCATATGGCTTAGATGTAGGGAGCTTCTTACTGTTTGGGAGCACATACACCTAGACATCTTAAGAGAATGAAGTTTTGCTGTTAACACTTGAAATTGCAGCCTCCGTATTTATACTCCTAAAGTTATCTAATGTCTTTTTATTGACCAAATCTACTAAATGATCGTAATTAACACCCTTAATGGGCTAATTTACTTAAGAGTTTTCTCTTTCTCTTTGTGTTAGATCTTGTAGGTAGGGCTACGTTGGCTTTGAGCTTTCCCCTAATCATCAGCTTGGTCACACTTATCCATGCTTGCTAAGGGCTCTTCTCCTGTTTAGTATGCTTCTTTTGTGGTAGGGGAACTAGTGGTTGGATACAGAGCCTCGGAAGTAGGAACTATTGGACTCCTTACTATCTTTGCAAGAGGCATGGGACCCTTAGTGTTAAAGTCCTCATTTTTTGTGTAGCTACACCCTAAATGCCTCGTTTTCCTCTTAGAGTAATTCATTATGTTTGGCTACTTGAGCATTTAGATTCCAAAGTTCAACATTCTAAGTAATTAGTTTCTTCACCAAATTGGTTAGGCAAGCAATCTAGGGGTTTTAGGTTGGATTCCCCTTATCTCTTCCATTACCTTAATCGCTTCCTCTAGTTGCTATGATGACATTCTTGTTGCCTCTTTGGCCTTCTTTATCTACATCCTCTTTTTCTTTCCTGGTTTTGATGATATGGCTTTTGACAAGCTTAATCACCTAGGTGATTGTCGAGTTAGCCTATTCTTGTTAATTGGACCTGATTGTTCTTGCCATCTCTTTACCCTCAATTTCTTAATTTAAGGTGTTATACCCCAAACTAAGGAATCGTAATAGCTTTATTGTGTAAACTAATTTAAGCTAGAAGCTAGTTATTAACATAATTATAGCCTATACAAGGTGTTCACCACTTCACTACTTGGAAGCGTCCAATTTAGTATTTGGTATAAATCAACCTATGGTGTAACTTTTCAAAATAACTACTGAAAATAATTTTTATAACTTAAGTGTTTGAGTGAAAATCAAGTTTTGTAAATTGTATGAAGGATGAAACCTTAAATGTAATAAAAATTTCAAGAACTACGTTGTTACAAAAAGATAAAGTGCCTATTAAAATTAAAATCCATAGGGTTGCAGAGGATGAAATAAGTCTCATCAGCTAAAAACTAGGGGTCACTGGAGGAGACCCTATTAGTTTTCCTAGAGGTTAGTATAGTCGAAAAATAAAGTAGAAATCTAGTCAGGTGGTCTTGAATCTCAGTCCCTCACCTCGTTCTCTAATCTTCTAAAACTTGAAGTAGTACTGGTGAATCTATTGGGGAACCGACAAAACAGTTATAAGGGAATGAGCAACAACTTACTTAGTAAGTGGGACGGAGATAATAGCACATATCTAACACAAAGCAACAAGGGTTTTTAAGCAAGTTTAGTTATTTGTTATGCATATATAAGCAAGTGCCATCGAATGATGTTATCTGGTCCATTATGAGACTAGAGAAATTACACTTGCTTTAGTCTAGGTTGAAGAGTTTGATGCCGTGCACTTCGTAGATTGGAACCAAACTGCGGCTTGTTCAATAGAGAATATGATCTGCTCAAGACTTTACTTTGAACCATAATCCCCAATCTTGTTGTGATCTCATCTCCTTTCACTTAGTTGGACTAAGAGTAAGGAGATGACCATTTCATTTATCCTTATTAAAAGGGTCCGTATTTGGCCTTAGAATCTTAGTTGTTTCCCTTAGTGGGTTGTGATATAGGTCCAGTTATTAGTTAAGCCGAGTTTGTGTTAGATTACTTTTGGGGTGATTATACAATTTTAGACAGTCAAAAGCAAGTAATATCAAGAAACAATCAATACATAAGTTTAAGACTCAAAATAGCACAACTGTATTTAAGTACACATGTAGTATATATATAGAAAACTAACTTATAACTACAAATAAGACGTATACTAAAATCTCTAAGTATTCTTAAGCAATATTTCAAAGTGTTGTGAAACACTAATCCCACTTAACTGGATACTGATGCTCATTCTCCTCGTGCATTACTCTTATTTTCCTTTATTACCCCTAAAATTTAATGTGACATCTTTATTTTCCATCCAATATATAACCTATGTGTTCATTATGAACATTTAAGTATGTTTTTAATTGTGTTAGGTGAGTTTTCTAAGGTATTTATTAGGTATTAGTCAAGTAGGTTACATTTTGACCAAAGTTCTAACCTAACACAGGTTGTTGCTCAGTAGTTTTTAACCTAAGTTCTAACTCGGTCAATTCTTAAAAGGCATAATTAGGTGACTTTCTGATCTACTCTTTGACTCCCAAAGATCCAATATTCAGTACTAACCATCTTCAAATTTCCAGTTGCTTCCACATTTTGCATCTTTCATCGAATAACTTTCTAATTGAGTGTTTGACTTAGGTTTTGACCTAGCCTTGTAGAATAGGCTATTGTTTGAGTAGCTTCTAACTCATTTTCTAACTTTGATAAAAATATAGAATTCATATATAAATCACCTATTGACCTCCTGTTGGATTCTTAGTATGTTCAAGGATATTAAATTCCAGACTACATTATGACTTAGTTTCTAATGGAGTTTCTAACTTTCTGTCCAAAATTGGATTCTTATTTAGGAAGTTCTCAACTTACAATTTGTTTCTAGAAATAAGGTATAGTCCAAATATAAGCCACTTTTTGGTATAGATCCAATTTTCTTAGTGTACTCAACATATTTACACTAGATTACATTTTGACTTATTTTTTGACATAGTTTTTTACCTTACTTCTACTAGTACATCTAGCTACTTCACATATACTCCACTTACCCTGAGTTTCTAGATCTTCGAATCTTGCATATACAGCAAGTACCAACTAAGTAATTCTACCATTTATAATACTTCTCACTATATTATCAACTAAATCATAATTGCATTAAAAATTCACAAATTTTACCTTAACAGCAGAATACCCAATTTTATTTAAAGATCATTGTTCCTACACTTATAATGAACCACTTCTAGCTACTACATGTAGGTGAACATAGATTGTACTTTAATTTTATCAAGTGTAAATTAAGCTCCTTAACAAAATAAATTGTTTAGCGCATTAATTATGCAAAACTGACGTTTTCACTAAAATCCAACGATCCAATATTAATAGATCAACCATATAACATCAAAATTCAACGTCTTAGGAGTATATCCATAAAATTTCATGTCTAATCTACATGAAGGGGTTTTTAAAAAACTTGATTGAAATTTAGTACACAGGACATTTTTCTTAAAGACCTCATATACACATTCAAAATTTTGAATATCTGGTTGAAAATTTGAATTCCTTACGCAAAAATACTTAAGAAAACCAAATATTAAAATTTTTAGTACACATTTACTATTTTCCCCATAATTTTGATAAAATTGAAGAGAATTAATGACGCACCTAAACTCAATTCTTCGACCATCATAAGGAGGAGGATGCTTGTTAGTAGTAACAGGTGGTGGCTCCTCCTTCAAATGGTGCCCTGGCTACACTTCCAAGTGATTGTCTTCCTTGGAAACTCATAAAGCCCTATTTTTCCACTATAATTTCCTAATTTTTGTTCTCTTATTTTATCTCTTTATTTCTCCACTCCTAAATCTAACTTTGCAACTGCCTAAGCTTTGTCTAGAATGATGGTCTCATTTTTCTTATAAGCCACTTTGATTTGTTTTTAATTTTTCCTACCTTAAGAACATGTGGAAAGGTGTAGTTTAGGTGTCTATAAATTAATTTCTCTCTTCATCATGCACTATTAGATTCTTGCCATGGCTCAAACTTGTTTTCTAAGTTGTTTAAGAATTTTTTATAATTTTTTCCACTTTTTATTGGTATATATAGTAATTTTACCCAACTTTGGCTACTTTCGTTAATTGTGGGTACATACATTGACATGATAATTATACCTAGTATATATACATATCTTTTATGTATTATTTATGTACAATGTTAATTATATTACCCCTATAATTCATCTCTAAGTATTTATTAATTTTCAAAACTTAATTTATACGTTACCAATAATATAATTGATAATATAGTAAATTTCTACTATTTTAGCTATATTTTTAATGTTTTATTATATTTTCAAATTCCAAGCTTATGAAAATTCTTCGACTAATATTTCGAAAAGCTCCGTAAATTTCTAACCTAATTAGGTTACTTTTCTGAGCATTCTAAATCGACTAATGAACCTCATCATACAGGTATAAGACTCACATTTCAACCCCCCTTAGAAAAGTTTCATCCTTAACATTGTGACGTATTAAGCTACTATCACGGTATCTAGACCAGTTAAAAATATCACAACATCATCGTTTGTGATGCTAAAACTTATTCCCTTTGTTACCTTCTAAGCTAGCTTTTGCTTAAGCTTTTGAGTTAACACTTTATTGATTACTCCTATGTTACTCTTTTTTAGACTCATATTTTCTCTATTCCACTAATTCTCTTATTTACTACTAACATTGTATCCAAGTCATTACTATATCTTACAATTATTTTTGGCATTCCTATTTACCCCTTTTTTTTTCTTCTATTCCTTACTTTTCAAATTGATTATACTAATAAGTTATTTATTTTTATGGTTTTTCCCCCCTAATTTTATGAATCTAAAGGTCGTCAAGTCATTTGACCAAATTTATTAAATTAATGGAGTTAGCTTCATTCAACATTTAGGGTTCATAAATTAATTGATTACATTATATGGAAGGTTACTTTTGGAATAAGTTTCTAAGTTAGATTTTGAGTTTAGGAAATCCTAAGTTTCCAATCTAGAGAAATTTTCTGATTAAGTTTTAGATAGTCCTTGGTATAGGGATTATCATATACTTGAAATACCCAAATTTAGTTGGTTGTTTAGGTCATATCAAATCTTGGTATTTAAGATTGGTCTCAGGTTTGTTATCTTGGTATTATGGTTTATTATCAACCTAATTGTTTCTTTTCACCAATTTTACTTATGTTACTAAGGTATAGTTTTGTTAGATAAGTATCCATTTATTGTTTTGAGATCCATTGCTATTCTTTTCTTTCTATCGTCTAACTTTTTACATTGGCATATTATTTAATTAGTAGTTATCCCTTCTTAACTATATCCTTATCCTATAAGTTTCTTATTTATTAAGCTTTTATGAGGAATAATTTATTCATTCTATTACACTTATTATACTTTATCATGTTACGTTAAATGTACTTAAATTCTTTTACTCTTTTCATGGTGTCTCATACATTTTGAATAATTTGATAAAAGAATTCTTCTTATACTACCCCTTTTATCTAATGTACTTAACTTTATGGGTAATAAGGTTTCTTGTACTAACTACCATATTATCACATTAACAGTTACCTAACCATCCATTATCCATCTTGTTTCCCATTTTATATCTTATCATATGAGTTTTAGGAATTTAATATTTTACCTTTTGTTATAATTTCCATCATAACTTCTACCTTAACCAAATTCTAAGTTCTTTGTAAGGTCATTCATTTTCAGATTTACTCTTTTACAGTTAATACAAATTTGTTGCAATTTTGTCTCAATTATATTTCTTATTTCATGATTTATATCGCTATTCTAGGGACCAACTTTGTATTTCATGTCACTAGTACAAGTGTTCATAGTATTGGGTTTGGTAAATCTTAACTGTTCTCTATGTCAAATTCAAATGAGATAGTGGAGGACTTGTAGGAGCTAGACCTTAACACAACTTATGAAACACCTTTGACGGATGTGACTTGGATTTGTTTGAACATGACACAACTTGAATAGAACCAAAAACAAAAAACTCAATCAAAGAGACTTGAGGACCACCGATTTGCCAATCCTTTTGTATTTACATAGATGTGCCAATGTGCATAGGAGAAATATTATCTTGTAATGTTTTGACAATGCTTTGCGTCACAATTATTTTATTATTATATATATTTTTCTCCATAATATAGTTGATTAGAGATTATGAATTTTCTTGGAGTTTCTTTACTTTTCTCATTAGGTTATCTCTAAAAAGAGTGAAGTGAACCAAATGGTTACTTAGTAAAACTTTCGTTGCTATAATTTAATATAATTATTGCATACATTTATTCTTCACCTTCTCTTGTTAGCAACTATAAAATTTTAGTTAGTCTAGCTATATGTTTAATACCTTGGGATAGGATTCATATCTTAATCAAGGGTCTTTACCTTCTAACATCCTAGTCATAATATATTATGATCACTCAAAGATCACCACTATCTAATTTGATTTTTTCTCCTTCGACTCAATTTTTTTTTTTGAAAATAGTTACTACTGGTATTCTTCTCGATTAAGGTGGCTATGTGCTAACATTTTGAGGGACTACTTTTGATGTATATCTTAGTATATTTTATTGGACTGATGGTGTAATTGAGTTATTAGGTAAGTTAAGATAAGTTCTTCCCCTAGTTTAATCTTTTAAAGTAGAGGGTGGTTGTTTGTAATTTTGTTTTAAGTTGTTCTCTATGTATACTTGTACATTCTTCCTAAATTAGCACTAAGTTAATATTATGCCATTTACTTATCACAAGTTATCATTATACACCTATATATCTAAGTCAAAAAATGTATCCATTATTATATATCTATACAATACTCTACTATTTATTATAGTATGTTAGTATTAGTTACACTTATTATATAGGTTAAAAGGAACAAATTTAACGTTTGTATAATTATAGATTTGGTCTCATACTATCGAATAACTATACCACAAAAGAATACTGATTTGATCCTCCTTATGTTTAGGGTCATTGCTAATCTTAGGTAAGCTAGACTTTGTTCTATTAAAAATCTTATTCGAGTTGCTATTCTATGTTTAGAGTCAGAATATACTACAGATCATTAAAATATCTCAGTAAATCTAAAATATCATCAAGAGTCAAATTAGCTTCTTACTATTTTAAATATATCTATACTACTAAGCTTATCATGTTGAATAACAATTATATATTGTTAGGTTTTCTAACACAAAGTCACCTTCTTCATAACACTGACTATACAATTACCATATTCAACATAAATGGTTATTTTCTTAGTTAAATCCAATTCAATTGCCCTTTTCAACTTTCAACTTTAATTTTAATCTTGAATCTACCTCTAATAATATACTTTTGAAAGCTTTTGGGAATATTTATAACTCCATACACCACCTTCTTAACACCTACAACATTCTTATGCTTGGTAAGCTTATCTTTCAAATTCACCTCTTGACTTTCTGAATCAGGTTTTTCCTTACTTTCTTTCAACTTTACACTTTATAATCTTATTGAATTTTCATACTTTGAGCCTATACTCCAATGTTTTCTACCATAGTAGTTTAATGTCTACCTCCAAATACTTGTTCCTGACTCAAGCTAAGATAATCATGTTTCAATCTTCTCCCACTAAATTACATAAATTTTGACCATTCCTATTTGCTCATTGTTCTTAACAATTTCCATTTTAACTTTATATGTTTAGCAATTATCCATACTCTACATTACTTATATATCGATAGTATTAATCAATTTACTTCATATGTGGTAACACTGTTTTATAGGTGTAAGCATCTTAGCATATACTCACACATATATATACGATCAATATAAGAATTTAGTGTGTTAACATACTTTTCATGTGAAAGATTGACACATGCGTATAAGTATCTTGATTATATAGTATGTAATTATTTACAATCATGTATTTTTAACTTAACATTGTTTATTCATATATATATATATATATATATATCTTTAACTATGAGCAAGACCTAGACAAGATGTTATTCGTAGAAAAACATATTATCATCTTGGTATTTTTTTTATTAATAACTGTCGACACACCATGTACTTTATTGTCATCACATATCATTACTAGGAATTCATCATTTAGAGCTTTTTATGATTTTTCCTTAATTATTTAATTTTACCTATTCACCTTACAATAATTTACTTTTCTTTCTAGATCAAACTCCACTATACTTCTAAGTTAGATCATACCTCTGGGATTATCTCAAGCTCACTCCTTACATCAATTTATTTCTTATGTTTTGTATCTCTAGTTATCAATACTTTTCATTTGCTCAACCTTCTAAGTCACATTCTGGCTCTCATTCTAACCTACCTAAGTTACTTTTTAAGTCATCAAATCACTCAATTCTATTATTAACTCCCCTGTTCCCACACTTCACCAAAATAGTTTAGCATATTAGTACTCATTCACAACCATGATATCATACATGCAAATCCTACACATTATCTCTATGTTAAACAAGATTTACCAAAAAATCCAACTTCACAAACAAGAAGTAGATCTTTAGGCAATTAATTTAGGAAACATTTACAATAATACATATGATATATCCATGTATACATAATTTACACTTATCAGTTCAATATATCTAAATCCTTCCTTCCTTCTCAATATTACTTAACCAATCAACTTCTTACAATAATCTTAGAAATTATATTTCATATTCCATAAAGGATAAGTTCTCATTTTAATCAGATTCCACTTAAGTTGTTATACATTCTTTGTTACTATTTTATAAGTTTACAAGTTATTGTTTTTTATAATTCAAACATGATATTAGCGTATTTTATCCTTTCTTTGGTATATATATAAATAGTAAATATAGCCTATAATCTAAATCTTTTACGACCCACTTAGGTCCCACTCTCATTGTTTATTTACGATGTCTAGCTGGTTTTATTTACGATGCTTCAAAGTGAATTCTTAAGAATCATGCTTTAAGTGAATTCTTAACAATCTTATGTTATGATACTACCCATAATTGTCATGCCCTAAATTAGGGAGTTGTAATAACGCCGTCATATAAACTACCAACGTTTGAAGCTAACTACTTTAGCCGTTAATGTAGGTATAGCTTGCACAATGCATTCATTACTCCACTTTACTTGAAAGTGTCCAATTCAGTATCTAGTAAAAATCAACCTATGGTATAACTTTTCAAAATAACTACTAAAAATAATTTTTATAGCTTAAATGTCCAAGTAAAAATCAATTTTTGTAAATCATATGGAGGATGAAACCTTAACTATAATAAAAATTTCAAGAATTACATTGTTATAAAAAGATAAAGTGTCTATTAAAGTATTAAATCTACAGGTTTGTAGAGTATGAAATAAATCTCACTAACTGACAAATGGGGGGTCACTCAAGGAGACCTTATTAGTTTTCCCAGAGGTTAGTATAGTTGAAAAACCAAGTAGAAATCTAGTTGAGTAGTCTTAAATCTCAATCCTTGACCCCATTCTCTAATCTTTTGAAACTTGAAGTAGTATTAGTGAATTTACTAGAGAACTTACAAAACAACTATAGGGGAATGAGTGATAACTTGCTTGTTAAGTGAGATAGAAACAATAGCACAAATTGAACACAAAGAAACTAGGGTTTTCAAGTAAGTTTAGTTAGATGTTATATATGTACAAGCGAGTTCCATTACACAACATTATTTGGTCTATTATGAGAGCAGAGAAATTGCACATATTTTAAGTTGGGTTGAGGAGTTTGACACCTTGTACTTTGTATATCAGAACCAAACCGGAGCTTGTGTAATGGAAAACATGCTTCGTCCAAGACTTCACTTCCAACCACGGTCCTTAACTTTGTTGTAACCTCCTCTCCTATCACTTAATTCGGCTAAGGGTAGGGAGAAGACCAGTTCAGTCATTTTCATCAAAGGGTCTATGTTTAACCCAAGAATCTTAGTTGTTTCCTTTAGTGGGTTGCAATGTAACTTTGGTTAGTAGTTAAGTTGAGTTTGTGTTAGATTAATTTTAGGAACGTTGAGCAATTTCAAACAATCCAAAGCAAGTACTATCATGAAATATTGATACATAAGTCTTGCAATTAAAATAGCATAAACAAATCCAAGCACAAACGTTCATACACATAGACAATTAACTTACAACCACAAATAAGATATATATTAAGGTCTCCAAGTATTCTTAAACAATAATTCAAAGTATGGTGAATTATTGATCCCACTTACCTGGATACTAATGCTCATTCTCCTCGTGCATCACTCTTGTCTTCCTTTATTATCTCTAAAATTTAACATGACAATTTGATTTTCCATCTAATACATAACATATGTGTTCATTGTAAACATTTAAGTATGTTTTAAATTGTGTTAGGTGAGTTTTCTAAGGTGTTTATTAGGTGTTATTCAAGTAAGGTACATTCTGACCAATGTTTTAACCTAACACAGGTTGCTATCTAATAGTTGTCGAGTTTGATTTTTCGATTTCCTTTATTTAAAAATTAATTTCCCCATTTCCCGATTAATACTAAACTCTAACCTATTTAATATTAATCCTCGACTAAAGAAATTGAGAAATTCCAGTTTTTTATTGAAAATAATTTTTAGAGTTGCCATCCGACTGAAGTTGGGAAAAGAAAAGAAACCGTAACCAATTGGGTAGATTGATTACGATTTAGCTACCAGTCTTTGATTTCAATTTGAATGAAAAAGCAGAGTGTTTCGAGTTCGGGGGCTAACTTATTAAACCTTAACGGGTATCACTATCTATTTACCGAAATTAGGATTATTCTTCTAATTATAATATTTAAAAAATAAATAAATAAAAAAATTAAAAGAAAAAAGAACTTAAGTTTTTATATATTTTATTGTCGCCCTGAAGGTGCCTACGTATCCGCTAGCTAGGATCAGATGATCGTAGTTCTTTTCGAAAACGTCAATGTGTTGGTTCTTTTTATAAAAAAATGATTGGTTGAATTTGTGTTTTTATTAACTATTTTATTTTTATTAAGAAAAATCCCTAGAAGCCTAATTTTTATTCCTAATTATAAAAAAAAACCCTAAAAACCTAATTTTTGAAAAGTCCCAAATTAAAATTTTTATTTAAAAACAACTAAGTGATAATTTTTTTTATTTTTAAGAAAAACCCTAAAGATTTTATGAAATATGCAATTTTTATGAAATATGCAATGTTCTACATGATGAATATTTTATATAGAAAAGATGCTTAAAACATAAAAAAAAAAAGAAGAGAAATATTTCCTAACTATAGAAAAGATATCTAAACCATAGAAAAGATGCCTAAACTATGAAAAAGATGTTTAAGCCATAGAATAAAAAAATCTAAATTATAGAAAAGATGTCTGAATCATGGAAAAAAAAACCTAAAAAATGAAAAAGATACGTAAACTATAGAAAAAAAGCCTAAATTATGGAAACGATATCTAACCATAGATAAGATGTCCAAACATAGAAAAAATGCCTAATTATAAAAAAGATGCCTAAACCATAGAAAAGAAATTTAAATTATGAAAAAGATGTTTAAACCATAGAAAAAAATCTAAATTATAGAAAAAATGTCTAGATCATAAAAAAGATGTCTAAATCATAGAAAAGATGTCTGAATTAGAGAAAAGAAACCTAAACAATGGAAAAGATATATAAATTATAGAAAAGACATCTAAACTATGAAAAACAAGTCTAAACTATGGAAATGATGTCTCGTCGTAAAAAAGAAGTCAATTAAAGATTTTTTTTTTATGAACATTAAAATGATTCTTTTATCTACAAAACCCTAACATGCCTAATGCAATTTTTCTAAATTAATATAATATGCAAAGAACAAGATTTTATAAAATATGAGATTTTATAAAAATATCATTTTGAAAATATGAAATCTAAAAAAAATAATAAAAAATAAATAAACTAAAACTTAGCTTAACATATGTTCACTAGACACTAATGATATAACTAATTACTAACAATTAAGGACGTGATAAAAATAAAAAAAAGTCTTAAAAATAATTGCATATATACTAAGTGAGATAAAAATAAATAAATAATACAAGTTATAGACAATGATTAAAAACCACTATTATATACCAGCAAGGCAAAGCACGCAAATCTGATAAAAGGGAACAGATTGGATCCCAAGTCCTATCGTACGTACAACTATAGAATTGGTCTGAGGAGTGGGTTCGAGCATGTTTTTAACAAATGTGTAATTGTTCTTTTTTTGCTCGCACTATAGAACCCCTATTTATAAAACTCGAAAACAAATATTTTAAATCGAATCAAATCAAATAGAATCTAAATCGATAAAGATCTAAAATAAATTTGAATCTTACAAATCTTGATTTTATTGAATTTAACGTCATCGTATCAGATTTGCTTTTTTTCAACAACTATTTAGTCAAGATTCCATCAAATTAATTTTTTCAAATTTTTTCTTTTTTAGTTTTTTTTTTTCCAGCAATTTTCTATTTTATTTTATTTTTTCTCTTTTTTATTATTTTCTAAATTATGACTCTTTGTAAAATAAAAATAATTAGGACTACAGAGGGATAAAAATTAGGTGTCTACAATAGTTTTTAATCTAAGTTTTAACTTGAATAAATTCTTAAAAGGCATAATCTATCGACTTTCTAATCTACTCTCCAGCTCCCAAAGATCTGATATTCAGTACCAGTCATCTTTAAACTTCCAGTTACTCCTACATTTTGCATCTTTCGTTGAATGAATTTCTAACTGAGTTTCTGACCTAGCCTTGTAATATAGGCTATTATTCAAGTGGCTTCTGACTTATGTTTTGACTTTGATAAAGGTATAGAATTCATATATCAATCACTTGTTAACCTCCTGTTGGACTCTTGGTATGATCAAGAATATTAAATACCAGACTATATTCTAACCCAATTTTTGATGGAGTTTCTAACCTTCAGTCCAAAATTAGATTCTTATTTAGGAAGTTTTGTTTTTAGAAATAGGGTAAAATCTAAATATAAGCCACTTTTTGGTACAGATCCAGTTTTCTTAGTATACTTAACATATTTACACCGAATTACATTTTGATTTACTTTCTAACATAATTTATGACCTTACTGCTACTAGTATATCTAACTACTTCACATATACTCTACTTACCATGAGTTTCCAAATCTCCAAATCTTGCATATACAATAAGTGCCAACTAAGTACTTTTATCATTTATATCCGTTCTCACTATATCATTAACTAAATCACAATTGTATTAAAACTTGACAAATTTTACCTTAACCACCAGATACTCGATTTTATTCAAAAATCATTGTTCTGACACTTTTGATGAACCACTTTTAGTTACTATATGTAGGTGAATATAGATTTTATCTTAATTTTATCAAGTGTTAATCAATCCCATTAACAAAATACTTTATTTAGTGCATTAACTATGCAACATTGACATTTTCACTAAAATCCAATGATTCAATATTAACATACCAACTACATAACATCAAAACTCAATATCTTAGGAGTATACCCATAAAGTTTCATGTTGAAACTACATGAATTTGGTTTTTAAAAACTAGATTAAAATTTAGTGTGTAGGACTTTTTTTTAAAGACCTCATATCTATATTCAAAATTTTAAAAATTTGGTTAAAGATTTGAATTCCTCATACAAAAATACTTAAGGAAACTAAATTTTAAAATTTTTAGTATGCATTTACTATTTTACCTATAATTTTGATAAAATTAAAGAAAATTATTGATGCACCTGAACCCAATGCTTTGGCCATAGTAGGGAGAAGGATGCTTGTTAGCAGCAATAGATGGTGGCTCCTCCTTCAAATTGTGGTCTAGCCATACTTTCAGGTAATCACCTTCTTGAGAACTCGTAAAACCCTTATTTTTTCATTATAATTTCCTAATTTTTGTTGTCTTATTTTCTCTCTCTATTTCATCACTTCTAAATTTAACCTTGCAACTACCTAAGCTTTGTCTAGAATGATGGTCTCATATTTTTTACCTTACTTTGGTTTGTTTTTAATTTTTCCTACCTTAAGAACATGTGGAAAGGTGTAGTTTGGGTGTCCATAGATTAATTTCTCTCATCCTCATACACTATCAGATTCTTGCCATGCCTTAAACTTGTTTTCTAAGTTTTGTAGGAATTTTTTTTATAATTTTTTCCTAATTTTTATTAGTTTATTTAGTAATTTTATCCAATTTTGGGTATTTTTCGGTAATTATGGGTGCAATTATTGATATAATAATTATATCCAGTGTATATATATGTCTTTTATATATTATTTTATGTACAATATTAATTGTATTACCCCTATAATTCATCTTTAAATATTTGTTATTTTTCAAAATCTAATTCATGTGTTACCGTAATATAATTAATAGTATAGTAAATTTCTATTATTTTAGCTATATTTTTAATAATTTATTATGTTTTTAAATTTTGAGCCTATAGAAACTTCTTAACTAATATTTCAAAACCTTTTGTAAATTTCTAACCCGATCAAGTTATTTTCCCAAATGCCATAGATTGGCTACCAAATCTTATCGTACAAGTACGGGTCTTACACAAGGCATAGAAAATTGTCAACCTTGAATGGAATAATTTCTACAAATGGTGTCGAATGTTGTCATCTTAATGTTGCTAATAGAGATTCTACTTTGGGCTTGAGAGATGGGCCTGAATTCTGTAAAACAGAACATAGTTAGTGAGCATTGGGAAGTTATCCAGTGCTGCCACTTAGATGCTTGTGGTAGTAGATCTATGGGATTAATGAGGAGACATGAGTATGGAGGATTGTGTGTACATGTGTAAAGTGTCTTATTTGATGGATTCTCTCCCAATTTCTGAGTTTGGTTGAGAGAATCTTGTGTAGATACATATATATCTTGCCCAAATAAGCAAGTATATCTTCTAGAAAATTATATTCCTAAATAAGAAAGTGATAAGGTGACAATATTCTTTTCGTACTTGCAATTTGAGTCCATTAGTTGGATTGCCAAGGATCGGGGTCACTTGTGGCATGGACATCACGAGTATAGTTGCAGCATAATGACTAAGGTCTTGACTTGACCAAGTCGATGTCTTGTAGTTGGCCAAGGTCTATCTAATCATAATCAATCTTTCTGGGTTAGGATTTGGGTTGTCTTAGACCAATCATAGATTGGTATTAGTTGACCTATGATCTGTAGAGGTCGGAATGGGCTTTGGAAGTCCATGATCCAAATTGCTTATCAATATTGTTTAATGTCGTTTACATTTTTTTTTTTACCATTTTCTATAAATTCTCATTATGAATTTTTCATGGGAAGCATGGTTAAAGTCTAGTAAGCATGTTGAATCTTAAAATTAGATCAATTGGTACATTTTTCTTCACATGCCAAAAATAAAAAAACCTAAACAAATCAAACGTCGATTTCATATTTTAAGCATAACTTATCTAAACAGTTGACAACTTTTGTATTATGCAATTTGAAAATCACTTTAATCATATGTCAAAATGAGGTTAATTGCGTGAGCAATTTGAAAAGCAATGCAAGAGGACAAAAATACTATGCACTTACATGTATAGGTTTTCTAAGTCAAGATCTTCATATGCTATATCTATGGGCTAAATTCTACTTGTATATTATCTTTCCGTCAGTCTTTTCTAATGAAATGTCACATGGTACTAAAAATTTGTCACTTTTAATGCCATTTATATGTAACAATTACTTCTCGTATATAAAGAGAAATAAATTTTATGAAAATCATCCAACGACCAAAGCCATGTTTACATAATCGTTTAAAATAAAGGCCAAACCCCACAAAATGATGAAATTGTCATCTTGAAAATAGATTAATTAATAGAAAAAGGTAAAAAGAAAGATATATACATACTTCTCCAGCTTTCTATTGTATGGATGAGTGAGTATAAAATAGATAAAGTAAGGTCCTACTCATATGCTATCTTTTAAGATATTGATTTCCAAATTTTAGAACTGAAATCAACTCATAATACTTAAATACTAACTTAGACCTTGTATCGCGTAAAACTTATAAAATATTGGGTACTATATAGAGCTTATAAATTTTGCCTTTTTTTTCTCATAAATATCAAGTTTGTGTAATATAAAAACTAATTTATATGTGATATTACAAGCTTTATATATATAGAATTTATGGAACCTACAGAAAAATCTAGAAAGTTAAAAAAAAAGGGTAAATTTTTCTGTTTTTGGTTATATAATCTTACTACTTACCAAATAAATAAATTAAAAAAAACAATGAGAAAGAACAGAAAACATAATGTGAGAGATATAGCATTAGCTTTAGCAAATAAATAGCTCTGTTTTCCTCTAAATGAAAAAAGATTTTAAGTAATCAAAAATAAAAGAAAGGAAGAAAAATTAGAAATTGAAGCATACCTACTCGATGAATTAGGCAAAATTGAGATTTTTGGTTAGGGGACTTTCTTCTTTGATCGATCACTTTTACAACTTCAATAAACATGACGAGTAATGCTTTTACAGACCAATTTTCTTTCTAATCAAAATGATGAATAAATAAAATAAGGTGAATTATGCAAAATTGATTCCAATCAGTGAGGATGTGATCTTGGATGGATGGAAAAATTGGATATTGGAGTTATTTTAGCAAACACGAATGGTGGGAAGAAATTTCCATTTTCAGAGATGTGGCGTAAAGATAGTTTGTGAAGGTATTCTCTTTGCCATAGATATTGAGGACCACAATTAACTTAGAAGGTTAACTTAAAAGGTAATTCTTAGTAGCAAGACGTTGTTTATTAACATTGTTATTGGTAATTCAATCAACGGGATCGACATGTAAAAGAAAAACAAAGGACGTCAAAGATAGACTAGATGGAGTAAAAAATTAGTATTTGTAAAGAAAAATACGATTATAAATGTAGTATTTATTTGTGTATATATTTAGATTCGATATATATGTACACGAATAGCATATTATTTAAGCCAAAAATAAGGAATTTACCCATAAAATAGGGAATGAGCAAAATTGACTATTTATGAGTAACGCAAATGATAAAAGAATGTTAGATTGGAAGTATATAATATGTATAGTAGGTATGAATAAGTATGATAAATTAACTATTAGCAAGATATATAAATATACCCATAGACTACAGCTAATTATTAAAAAAATAAATAAAAAGACAAATAAATGAAACAAGGTAAGGAGGATTACGACTCACGTGGGCGGCAATGGCAACATTCTTAACTTTTTTTTTTTTTTTTTTTTTTTTTTTTGGGCCAAGCATTCGTAAGCTGAAGTTCATTAAGAACAGAATAAGAAGAAAGAGAAAATAAAACCTGCACATTCATTTTCTATATAAGTCTATAATACTAATAGCAAAGTAAGGGATCTTGCTCCCAAGTACATATCAAGTTTATCAGAGTATTTAGGATGTTATTTTCTTATATGGTTTGAGTAATTAGGTTTATTTACAAAAATATAGGAAAAGTTAGGGGAAATTCTGATTATGCATAATTCCTATATCAAACCACCAGCTGGGAGCATGACGTTTAAGAGCTCAAAGAGGGGGCTGCGATATGTCCGACCGACAAGGGAGGAGCCGCTTCAGGTGGCTGGAACAGTACATGCCGATGAGACTCTTTCTCAATCCAATTTTGCCAATTTGTTAAAAATAGTAAACCACCTTCAAATGTCATGAAAATTGTCTTTTTGGCTAATATTTATTATACTTTCACATCGAAAATTTGCATGCATGAGAATTAAAGCGGGGATAGTGGGTTCTTAAGAAACAATGACATACACCTTGAATTCCAAAGTCTTAATAATATAGTTTTGAGCTAATTTTTAGTTTATAAACTTCTTATTGGGGATATTAAATTTTCAAGTTCATAGAATTGTTCTTGCAAATTGTTTAATATTTATTATGATTTTATTTTGCTTAAATATGACCATTTCCCAAAAAATTCCAGCTTAGTTCAATTATTAAGTTTTTTTTTGGAATCAATTGAATTTAATGGATCGTTCGCGTTTCTAGACTTTATTCAAATGTTGGCAAAGATTTTTGTATACTTTTAAATGAGAATAGCTTTGGTCTATACTATGATAATTATGAAAACAAATGTGTAATTTTAAGTAAAATAACTTAATAACTTAAGAGAAGTGTTTTCAAGGACAATCTCGGAGTTTTCCTTGCTGGTCAAGTTTCATGTAATCGTATGCTTGGTTTGTATTTTTGATGCAAATGACATTGGGGTATAATATCATGCAAGTTTGGGTAGAAGCAAATCACTTATTGATTGTTAAAAGCTAATGTAGTAAGGTTTGGAAGTAAACTCAAGGTTAGATTGCGAGTATTAATATACTATGATTTGTTGTAGTGTGGTTAGATAATCCCAGTGGAACAAATTGACTTTGGATCCGCCTTAGGTGAGGTTTAAGTTGTACTATCCCGGTGAATACTTTTCTATGCTTGTTTCAATTGTTCGCGTTGTGGTTGAACACGTGGACCACACACTTGTTGGTAATTAAGTTATGCTATTTTATGAGTGAAAGTTATATGCAATGACCAACCTCGTCTTGCTCGTATGTATTGATGTTGCTTAAGAACTTAAGTCAGAAAAAAAAAAAAAAGGAAATAGATGAATGATTACTTTCCATGTGAAATGAATTCTAAAGCAACTATTCTTAAAATGAATTGATTGACTATCTTTCATGTTACAAAGAATTATATGATTTCATGATATGCTTATCCTTATCCTTATTTGCCTTTATTCTTGATAATCTAACAATAATCTTCTGCACTAACTAAAGCTATCTAAGTAGATTGAATCCTGGTCATACCTAGTAAGTTTATTGTATGATCTTCAAATCAACTTGGTTAGATTGTAGCAAAGTTGACAAACCAACCTAGTGATGAGTGACTTATTGGGTTTAGTCCCTTAAATATTGTTTGTGGTGTATACATATAAGTATCTCTTACAATGATGAATATTTGAGAAGGACAAGATATGTCAAGTTTGTGTTAGTGAGTTGTCTTGAAGATGCAAAAACTAGGTTTTGCTAAGTCTAAGTTCATAAGTGGTTTTATATTGCTCCTACAATTGGAGTAATGAAATAGAGGATTGGGACTTGATATTTTGAAACACTTAAGAAATGTTAATGATGAGAAACTGAAAATAGTATATCCCAACATTTAGTAGCTGGCAATATATGAAGTATATATGTGAAGTTTTATTTCTATCTTTCATTATGTATTTTATATATAGTCACTTTGCTCTATAAGGAGCTAAGGAATTGGTGTTTTACTGACCTCAAGTATAGGCCAAGACTCTTGAAGTATTTGGCTTGGGATGGAGGAAGAGATTTTGGGAGCATTATGTACCTACTACCCATTTTGAAGCCTTAAGTTTTTGGTTTTTGTCATGTAAATATGCGTAATTATGTTTGCACCATGTTGTGGCTTATGATATAACTATGTAAGTATATGTAATTTAGTGTCATATGAACCTTTCTAGATAAATATCAATCATCCTCAAAGTTAATTTAGCAGGTTTAATATGATGAAATTAAACTATAGGCAATAGTGTTGCTATAATACAACACTACCTAAAGTTAGAAGCAAATGTAAAAGGTATGGAGATAAGGGTAGAAAGCTAATTTCATAATTTCTTATAAGTTAGAAGAAAAAATAGAAGGTTAAAAAAGAAGGCAAAATGTTAAAATTACAATTCTAGCTAAGTAAAAAGCAAAATTATAAGCTTAAGGAAGTAAGTGAGAATGTGCAACTAGATAAACTTAAAAACTTAGGTAGTTATCTAGGGAAGTTAGAAGTAAGGTTAGAAGTTTAAAGAAAGAGGGTAGAATGTTAAACTTTGCAAGTGAAGAAAGTTAGAAGATTGCCAATCGAACTTAGAAGGCTATTATTGGAGGGTAGAAGGTAAAGATATAGACTTAGATGAAGGTTGAACTTAGAAAGTAAATGTAGAGAGTTAAAGTCTTAAGTAAGACGATTCCACTTATGAAATTAAGCATAAAGTACCATGATTATTTTTGGAATATATGATTGAAATACTTGTTTTTAGTCCGTTAAGCCTTATTCTTAATTAGAAGATGCATAATGTCCCCACTTTCACGTACCAAGACTCAATGTTATTTATGGAGAAGCTTTAAATTTGTTTTTAGTCTGTTAAGCCTTATTCTTAATTAGAAGATGCATAATGTCCCCACTTTCAGGTACTAAGGCTCAATGTTATTTATGGAGAAGCTTTAAATTGTACATGTAAGAAGTCTAGTAGGTGTAGGGCATTACAAATATAGTCATAATTTTTACAATATATATAATGACTATGTCGTAAAACTACAAATACAAAAACTATAAAATATCAATAGTATATGATTTTCAAAACTAGCTAGCTATTCTTATTTAATAGAGGAAAGTAATAATGTTAAGAAAATATATGCTATGGTATCTCAAATAGTTTAGAGTCAAAGAGCCCCTTTCAATAAAGTAAACATTATTCTCAAATGGTTGGGTGTCGATTATAATGTTATAAAAAAAAGAGGAAAAAGTAAAATGGTTTTCTCTATTGTAAGGTCAAATTATTTTCTCATTTTTCAATGGATACTTTTGTTATAGGTGTTAAATTTTATCATTAATGCAAGCTATTGTTATTGCTGACTACCATTTACTATTAGTAGCATGAATAAATTAAAAAAAATACATTGTAAATCCTAAAACTAAAGTAATGGCAAGAAATTACTTCTAAAAAACATAAATAATTGAAGCATAATATTAAGATATGTAGTTTTATGTGGGAATAAAGTGAACTATAATGAACATTGAAGTAAAAGAAATGATTTTGAGGTGGAAAGATGATAAATTCTATAACATCACCTAAAATGACTGTAATATTATGGTAAATCACCCTTGGGAGTAAAGTGAAGTATAACGAACATTGAAGTAAAAGAAATGATTTTGAGGTGGAAAGATGATAAATTCTATGATAACATCACCTAAAAATCACCCCACTTTCAGTAAATCATAGGCTCATGAACGTCATAAAGGAAGTCGTGGACAACTTCTATGAAAAACTATCAATTGCCAATAACCTCCATAGAAAATGTAGAAAACCTCATTTATTTTCTATCAACAGTTTTGTTTTTACTATTATAAGCACGATTTACTAAAACCATTAATGATTTATCATAAATTACAAATGTCACTAAGTAAGGTAAAATGACGTTATGGTACTGTCATTTTGAGTGACATTACCATAGAATGCCTTTAAAAAGACATTGCATTAATCCTCAAAGGTGTATATATATATATATATGCAAATTTTACTAAAAGACCTTCCAAAAATATCGATTTGAGCAAAGCTAATTTGCAAAGTAAACTACAATAACATATGTGTTTACCAAAAATATAAGATACACTAGTTACACCAATTTATGTATTTACAAAAAATATAAGACCTACCTACCCTAACCCCCACTCCCCTACCCACCCACACACATACATACACATAAACAAAAAGAACAAGATTCTTTAACATGAAATATTAGATGGTTGAGCATTAGTAGGCACATTTCCCATAGCAATGTTTCCCTTCAAAATCTTGTCATACTTCATGCGTTCATGAAAAATGGGGTTACCTATAGTATGCAAGGCAACCTAACTATCATAATAAAGCTTCATAGATTGAGAATGTGTAACGCCAAGACATAGTGAGAGAATTACACTAGAGGGTATCTGGTATAGGGCTTGCGCATCTATCGATTTTTAAAACGTATATCATTTCCACGAGGACTATGAGTACTTATACTAATAATTTCTTTATTATCTAATCGGTAAATTCGATTTCAAGAAACTAAAAGAAATTGATCTAATTTGCAACTAGTAACTAATCTAATAAATAATCAAGACTTAGTTATTGAAATTAATCAAGAAAGCAATTAACTTAGAAAATTATCTTCAAGATTTAGCTAAGTGTTTAGGTCTTACTTCCCTTAGAATTACACATGTGACTTTTACTCAAGATAATCTAATTTCATCTCTAATTTCATCTCTAATTGGGAGAATTCTCTAATAAAGCTAATAGCTTTCTTAAGTGTATTAACCCTAATTTTTAAATTACCTATTATAGTATTTTCTTAATAGCATAATTAAAGATAGCATTAAAGAACAATTAATTCTCATAGAAATATCAATTAAGTATTGGAAAGATTTTGCAACTTATCTTTAAGGTTGCAATAACCTTTACCAATTATGCCTATATTTAATTATAAAAGAAATCTCTCAATTTTCTTTCACAATATTGAATGTTAGATCAATACCCTAGAAATATCAATCTAAATCAAATAAATAACACATAATTGAATCAAAGAAATCAAAGATTATCATTAGATCTAATAAAACTCAGCATCATATGGTAATCCTAAGTTTCAGAAAACTTAGATATAATGAAATATGTAAATAATAGCCATGAAAACTAAGAAAACCTCTTCAATCTTGAAGCGTGAAGTTTGAAGTGTGTTGTTCTCTTGTACATTTATACCCTTAAAGTCTCTCTAAAATGAAAAAGTTCGACAAAAATCCCCTTAAAACCCTCTTATATGAGTGCGAATTTCTCTTAATTATTACAAGTGACACGGTTGAGTGATAAGGTCGTATCTCCTAGGTTGTGTCACTTTTTGTGTTGTTTAAGTCAGAAGTCTTCCCTACAACTAACATAGTCGTGTGGCTACTCATCGCACTTTAAGATTTCATAAATTCTTCATTTTAACTCCTAAATTGAGTAAAACTTGTCTCTATTTTCTTGCTTTCTTTCAAAGAACAATCAAAACCTAGAAATCAAAATTGAACTTAATTGAGTATTAATTTCATAAAGTAAGCCAAAATTTTAAGGAAATATGCTAAAAATCATTATAATAAATATAGTCAATTAAGAGCTTACGAGTATAAATATTTCAAGATAAGTTTAAACAGGCAATCGACTTTTCAACGTTTGAATAAGTGTAAAGAAGGGATTGACGTTTTAGCGAGTGGTTAAAACAAAAGGATTGCTGTTATGATATTGTTAATATTAGTTGACGTATTCGTTATCTATCACATAGTGTTGAGGCACAATATGCATGATAGACACATAACGTTGGCATATATACATATTAATCATAAATAATAGAAAAAAATTAGATAAAACATAAAAAAAATTACCAAAAAAATTAATGAAATTTAAAAAATAACAAAAAAGCAAATGAACAATAAAAAATTAAAAAATTTAAAAGTAAATAGTTTAATGTGTATAATATATATAATTAATCAAAAATAGAAAATTGAAAGACTAAAAAAGAAAAAAGGAAAGAAAATAAAAAAAAATAAAAGGGGCTACCCTAAGGTTGAGGGGTGGCTGGTTTGACCTAAAAAAAACCCGATAGATCATGACCCACGTAAAAAAATAGGTTCTTAACCAACTAACTGGCCTTGAGGTGGTTGTACACTAACAAGTGGTAGTCACATAACTCCCTAGTAGAGAGTAGTTACCCCATGGCTAGATATAAAAAAAAAAGAGAGAGAAAAATTGCATAAAACTCAATTGGGTTTTGCACCAATTTCTTTTTTTTTTTAAAAAAAAAAAATTTGATTACAGGTGGGCCACCCAATACCACAAGGAGTCAAGTAACTACCTTAACATTGTTGGTAGGTTGACGACCTACTTTTTTAAGTGGGTTGCAACCTAACAATTTTTTGGTAGTCAAATCGACTACTCCTTTGGCCTTAGGGTGGTTAGTTTTATTTTTTTAATATTTTTATTTTTCATTTTTTCTATGGTATTTTTTCGATTTTCTACTTGTAGTTAATTATATACATTGTCTATATTATATATATTATATACATTATACATATTAACCTATTTACTTTTAAATTTTTTATTGTTTATTTTCTTTTTTCTTGTTATATTTCAAATTTCCTTAATTTTGTTTTTTTTTTTTTACTTTTTTTCTATTTTTTTCATTTATTTATTATTAATATATACATGTTAGCACCATGTGTTTGCCACATGTGTGCCACATTAGTATCATGTGGCAAATAATGGACACATCAACTGATGTCAACGATGCTATAATAGTAATCATTTATTTTAACCACTCATTGAAATCTTGATCCATTATTTGTACTTGTTGAAAAGTTGATCCTTTGTTTGTGCTTGTTGAAATATTGATCTTTTATTTGATCTCTTAAGACACAATAATAGTGCCTTTAACCATTTTAACTTACCAAATAGTAATGGTCATGGGTTAATACTCCTTCTCAATAGAAGAGCGAGACACTGTATGTTGTTTATTAGTTTTCCAAGAGATAGGAAAATTACTAAGCATAATAAACTAGCCTATAAGAGATCGTCTAGTTAAAGTACAATTTGATTAATGTGAATCACACCAAGCATACAATTGCAAATCATAGTCTGCATATAACAAAATTCGTTGACTAAGATTACCTTTCAAGTAACGCATAACATGAAGTCTTGCATTTCAATGCTCTTGCTTCGACATTTGCATATACCGTACAAGCATATGTATACAATAAGAAAGTTTAAATCTCGTATTAGAAAGGTAAGTCAATCATCTAACTAACTTGTGATAATACTTTGAATCTATAAGGGGCATTCCCTTAGCCAAAAGGAGACAATCGCTTCGATCTAAATAAAAAACAATAAGCTTGGCTCTTAATAAACCAACTTCTAAAATAATGCCTAAAGCATATTTTCATTGACATAGAAAAATACCAGCGAGACTTCGAGCAACCCTAATCCCCAAAAAATGTTTCAAAACTCTAAGGTCTTTCATGTGAAAGCATGTACTTAAATAGGTTTTGAAAGTCTGAACTTAGCACCATCATTCCCTGAAAATAATGAGGTTATCAACATAAACCAACATAGTGAGTTGGAGGTTGTTATGATGTAATGTAAAGAGAGAATGGTTAGAGTATGATCGGTGAAAACGATATCATTTCAAAGCATCAACCAACTCAGCAAACTAGCATTTAGGAGCTTTTTTCATCTCATATAATGATTTTCGAAGTCAAAAACTTTATCTAGGGCTTGAGAACAGAAGCTAAAAGGTAATGTCACATAAACTTCATCTTTAAGGTTACCATATAAGAACACATTATGAATATCCATCTAATGCAATTCCTAGTTTTTAGTTGCTGCAACTACAGGAAGAATATACATAGTCATTAGCTTTACTAGAGAAGCAAAATTGTCATTATAATGCAACTCTTCAACTTTATTACTCACCTAAAATTTCGATCATTTTTTTAAACCTCTCATTTGATCCATCAAATTGTACTTGACTTATAAATTGAATTATGCCCACTAGCCTTCTTCCCTAGAGGAAGTGTTTCCACAGTCTAAGTGCCATTATTTTCTAATACTTGTGTTTCTTGTAGCATGAAATTCCTCTACCTTTTATCTTCTATAGCCTTAGCAAAGGTTTAAGGTTCAATTCCTATAATAATAGCCATAAAAAAAAAAGAAAAAGAAAAAGAAATTCCAATGTCATATTGAAAAATTATTACAGTCCATATAATGTCCTATAAGATAAGGTATATTTAAGGAGTGCGATTAAGCATATAGGCTCTTGGGGGGCCTCACTATACAAATAACATTCATCACATAGTCTTGTGAATGAGAGGATAATATTTTGTTACCACGACCCAAAAGCTCCAAATTCATGGCATCAACTAAAGCCCACTTGACATTATTATTTTCACAGCTCCTGATATCTATAACTTTTATAGTAGTTTCTCGAGCAACCACATCTTTAGTCCCTTTATCTTTTGAGAAAACTATACCCTTATTATTGGTTAGCTCTCCAGTAAGTGCAATATCTCCTTTAACATGTGTAGACTACTCGTTTTCTTGAGACACTTGATTATGCCTTATAACGGTTACATCACCTTTCTTATTTACTCCACACTAATCCTCCATATTTTTAGGTCTAGTGTCATCTTTTGCATAAAGCATGAATCCTAAATCATTTGTTAAAAAAGAAAACTCATGCTCACAAAATATTACATACCTTGACATTAAGAATACACCAAACTTTAGGTCATATACGCTCTAACCCTTTCCACCATATAGGTAACCTAGAAAAATACATCTTTGATTACGATTAGCGAATTTGTCCCCTTTTCGGTCTTGATTACGCACATAGCATAAGCATCTAAATACTCATAAATGTTCAACTAAGGGATGGTTTACCATACAAAATTTCATATGGTGTTTTCCTATGTAAGACAATTACTAGTGATTAGTTGATAAAATATCCAATTTTCAGAATGTATTCCTCCCAAAATTCTATAGAATGATTAGCTTGGAATTGCAATGCCCCGGCTACATTAAGTTTATGCCTATGCTTGCACTCTAATGGTCCATTTTATTGCAGTATCCCTTTATAAGATGTTTTGTGCACAATGCCTTGCTCACGAGAAGAACTATTTATGCATATAAATTCTATACCATTATCACTATATCCAACTTTCACTCATTTGTTAAATTGATGCTCCATCATAGTCATGAACTTACACAAATTCATTGAAACCACTTTCTTATCAATTAATAAATAAATTCATGTTGCCTATGAATAATCATAAAAAATGGTAAAGCTGGAATTTGATAAGGTCCCCATAAGTCACAATGAATCAATTGAAACATTTCCAGAGTTTTATTACCATGAATAGGAAAACTATCTCTTGATTGTTTTTCTTTAAAGAAAACATCACATGCTTTATTCCATAAACTATTATTCCTACTAGAACCAACATTAGGAGTTAGCTCTACGACTTTAGATGATGGATGTTAAATACCTACCTAATGATGAGGTTATGAGCTATTCGTTTGTGCTTTCTCCTAAGAAGCACTTCACTCTCCGATTGCATGTGCTATAGAATGAAGGAGCTCTCACCATTAGTCTTCACAGCTGCTTAATTGTGCATATATCGTATTATAAGCAAGTACACTCGATCGAGTTATATTATAGATTTAAACAAATTTTTAAGTCCAAGTATCGATCCCATAAAAAGCTAAGTTATATGAGTATATTTGATTGTTCCTACCAAGTGTACCTTTTTAATTTATTAAATTACCTAACTTTTCTTAATGGAAGATTTTATGGAATAACCTAAGATTCAATTAAATAAGCTAAATATAGAAAGTAGGAGTTGCAATGAAATTAAACATCAACTAATAATAAAAATAGAGAAATTAAAACATCTAACTACTAATGAAATAATTAAATGACTAATTAACGAAATAAAAATAACAATTAACAATGAAATAATAAAAGTAACATAAAAATAATAACAAGCGTGGAGATGTAAAAATAACATAAGAGCAATAAAGATATATAAATATGAAAATAACATAAGATTACAAATTAATTAATTAAAAGCTAACATTTCCCTTAATAAATCTTAATTTGTTATTTATTATCTAGTTTTAAGGGATTATTTAATCTTAATTGCCTTATTGGACCATGGAGATACTTAATCTTATTCTAATGAAAATTGGATTCTAAATTAGCTAGATTTATGTCTCTAGCTAATTCCTAATCTCGAGACCCTCTCTACTAGCATTGTTGCTAAATAGAGTATCTCAAGATTACATGAAGTTCATGGATCTCACTATTAGGTCACCGTAATCCAACAAGATTTAATACTTAGTCTCTTAGTGTACCCAATCTCTTCTCATTATGCTTGTTTGTTTTTTGCAAGTCTTATAACTCTATAGTAAACTCAGATGTTGAACTAATACCCCAAGTAATATTAATGTAATACAATAAAAGAAGTATAACTAGTCATAATAAGAAAAATCATTAAAAGAATTTCATAAATAAAACCACCCTTATAAATATAGGGTTCAATAACAATTTACTAAGTTTACTGAAAAGAAAACATAAAAATAAGAAATAAAGAGAAAAACATAATGGAGGAGCCCCTTTGTGATATTATCAACCTAATAACTATTTAAGGGGCTATCTCTATAATCTTAGGCTCAAGAGAGTATTTATAGGCAATGTTCATAAGATTACAAAAAAAATTGAACAAAAATAGATTATTAGAATTCGTAATGTCTTCACACTCCCAATACATAGTCGTGGTGGTAGGCCATGCTCATACCTTTCATGCAAAACTTCAAAACTCAAATTAAATTCTTTTACGAGAAGACTATGGGTAGGGACCACGAGCGTAATTCGTAACTGTAGTTGCTGCTAGACTTCCATTCTCACTAAAATTTCTTCAGTTCACTTCATTAGTCATGATTTTACTCCAAAATTGCACAAAATCATCTCGAAATCCTTAAATTCTTCATAAAGTACTGTTGGAGTTCTTAAAAGCGATAAATAAACAAATTAAGGCAAAAAATAACACCAAGTTATAAGAAATAAAGTCAGAATTAATGCAAAATTACCATAGAAAATATATACTATCTTTGCATTATCACTTTTGCAGTTGCCATCTCATGAAAGAAATAGAGCCCCCTCTTGTTGTTCGTTCATACTAATTAGCATCCTCAAAGTGTAGTCTGTGTAGCACAAAATTTGGTAGTGAACTAAACAACATAATTAGATTCATTAAGTAACTGTAACATAGGAATCAAATTTTACTTCAAACTTAGTACATAAAGAACATTGTTTAACTTTATTTTATCGCTAAGCACCACTATTCCCTCCTTAAGATCTCGAACATAACTCAAACATTCTAGCCATCCTATTACATGACGAGAAGCACCTGTGTCAATTATCCATTGTAAACAGTCAATTTTTCATTAGCTCCCATCTTCAGAGCATTTAAGAGGTTCTCAAGGTCTTGCGTTGTTCACAATTAAGCCCATTAATAGTAGCCTTTTTGGTATCTAAAATCATAGCATTACCCATTTCTCTTAAGGTCGAGACTTGTGCTGCATTTGCCTTGATCCTTCTTCCATATCCTTTAGCTTTAGAATTTATACTTTATTGTCCTCCCTTGCTATGTTTGGCTCCTCATCTTGTTCCTTAAGGGTTATTTCCCTACCATTCAAGATAGCCAATTAATTGGAAACAATCATTGGGTTCATGTCCAATAATTGCAATTGCTACAAACCACATTCTTATCTTTTCCTTCACTTCGCATATGAGATCTACACCTGACCTATACAATGAAACTCATCACTTTACTAAGTTTCTCTTGCCCACGAGCAATAGTCCTTGTATACCTTCCTTGGACTAGAGTCGAGTAAACTTTATTCATATTTGGCAAAGGATCCTGGACAAGTGGATTGGATCTCACTTTTCCTTAAGGTATTTCATCAAGTCACATGATAAATTGATGTTTCCTCTTTACACTTTTTATCTAATGTAGATTTGAGATTGCACTTGCACAACCAATACTTGCATTTCATGTTGGTATATGTTCATAATAGGCCAATTATTCTCATAATTTTGTTAATTTTCCATAGTACATTACAATACTCAATCCCTTTTGTTTTCGACTGACAAGATTAGCTTTCAATTGTTGTATGTGTGTTCTATTGGTTATCAATAACCAATCTTTTGTCTTCCCAAATATCTCGTGTCACCTCCATGTGTGAAATAGTTAAATGCAACGAAGGTTCAATGATATTCCAAGATATCGATAATGAATAATTAGGTTACCAATCTTCAAGACCTAGTGATTCCTTATCCGGTTGCTTGATTGTTTAGTCTATGAAATCAAATTTCTTCCTTGCTCTCAACGTAGTCTAAAGAGAATAAGCCCATTTGTCATAGTTTTTATCATTTAATTGAACCTATGTTATCAAACTTCTAGGATTATTATTCACAATAATGTCATAAGGGAAACTATTATCCTTTGTGCCATTCCATCTCCCCTCTTTTTGCCCTTGCCTTTATCTCTAATCATAGCATTTATAGAACTATAATTTGGATTAATTAAGTTAATTCTAGTATGGCTTCAATACCATGATAAGAAACGATTTTGAGGTGAAAAGACATATTACATTTATCTTCAAAAATGTCTCTATATAGATTTTACTAAAAGACATCGTTAAAATATCTATCTAAATAAAGCTAATATACAAAGTTAATTGCAATGATTTATGTATTCACCAAAAATACAAATACACTAATTACGCTAATTTATATGTTTACAATTTCATTTCGCCTATTTTTGGTACTCATGTTGAGGTATATATGTCCTTTATAAGGTTTAAATTGTATGGATCTCAATAGCAATGTAGACATATAGTTTGATAGTTTGGTGATAGTTTTGAGAGTTCTTGTACCTCTTTTTAAAGTAGTGTATATTGTGTCACCATTCAGAATTATTTTAGATTATCTAGGATTTATCCTGTAAGAATTTCGTGCTTTTTAATATAATCCTTGTAAGTTGATGGAAAGTAGGTCTTTTTATTGCAGGACTCTATCATCTCGTATGGTTCCTAAGTGATAAAATAAATGGTAAATGTTACATTTGATATTTATACTTTATTCATTTCTTTCAATTAAATATTTGGAATTTTAAAGTGTTGATTTGATACCTAAATTTTACTTATTTTTGCAATCAATTACTTATTTTTAACTAACTACTTATTTTAGATATTATAAATAACTCAAAAAGTTTGTAGGTAGCAAATTCATATTTTTAAATTTCAAACTTGATTTGGGTGATTGACTTGTACATCTAAGAGTGTTTAAAGTTAAAGGGGTAGAATCGAGTTCAACAGTGTTAATCAAGGATAAATTATTATTAAATCGGATTGATTTTATGATTAGATTTGGTTGAACTGAGTTAAAATATAGGGTTAATTCGGGTTTGATAATAAAGCACTTTATTGCAATAATAGATAAAGTTCAATTATCAAATATGTCATTTACCCTAAAGAAGGCAAACATAATTTCTTCTTTTTGTTTTTCTTTACTTATTTCATTTTTTTCTTTACTTATTTCATTTTTATTATCCGAATATTGAAGAACTACCTTTTGGATTATAGTTGACGGTCGTTTCTTAATTCCTTTATTTTTCTTTTTTAAAAAATTTTAATTATAACATTTGCCTCGGATCACAGGACACATGGAAGAGCCCTAGTGGCAGTATCATGATTCCTTTGGTAAGGTATCTTCCCTATCTTACAAAAGGGTTAACAAAACATATATACCATTTCCATGGACGTTTTCGAGTGCCCTAGCTAGAATCATTCTCTTATCCAAAGGTTCACAAACTACGTATAGCACCAGCAAATGACTTTATACCCTAAATTCCTGGTTATAGTCCCAAATGCATTTACTTCACACTAGTGGACATTTCAATACATTTGGAAATATACTCCATACTCCAGTGAAGTCCAGCTTAATAAATATAGGTCAAATCCTCAAAGCCCATGGATATGCATAGGTAAATCTGGATCCTGCCAACAACAATAAAAAGAAAAAAAAAAAGCAACCTAATAAAATTTTTGGAATAAATGTGAGTGTTGATTCCTAATTTTAACCACAAGGATAGGTCCATTTCAATTTGTACATGCCATGACAGTTACCCATATACAATCTGGGGTATACTATCAATTTCAATTACCACTCAGCCCCTACCCATGTAGGCTGTCTTAATAAACTAAGTAGATGAAGACACCAAGGAGTCCTTCCCCACTTTTCTGATTGTGGATTACCCATATTTGTTTTCCTTTATCCGTCTTGTTCCTTTCAACCTCCCTGCACCATTTTTGTCCTAGCGCTCTCTCTCTCTCTGTCTCTCTCTCTCTCTCATTACTACTATTTAATTACAAAGAAAAAACTGCTTAGACTCAATTGTATGTAAAAATAGATGTAACTTTCTCTAAATTTTCTAATAATAGTAAAGAAAAAAAAAAAGGTCATATGTGGTTCAGTCTTTTATATTTGGAATTAAATATTTTAAACTTTAGAAATGGTTCCATTTTTTTTATTATGAATCAAAGTATCTTATGTCCTGAAAGATTTAAAAAAAATTACGTCTGATAAAAATATGTACAACAAAACAAAATGGGACCCGTGTATGATTCAATTTTCTATATATAATCCCAAATATCCTATATGTTAGAAATATTTAATAGAAGTAGGAATTGCAGCTATCTAGTTGTCATCTATCAGACCACCCACCACAGCCCCTCATTTATGGACAGTCACTTCATTTACTCACACACTCAACACGCCTAACTTGCTTATTCCCCACCCTCTCTCTCTCTCTCTCTCTCTCTCTCTCTCTCTTTCTTAATCAGTTTTTTTGACTCTTTTTTAATGGGTTGAAGTTCAATTACCTTGGGGAATTTTCAGGGTGCCAGCATTTTGGGGGGTGTTATTTTTGCTAGACCCTATTAAGTTTGTGAAGTTTCTAGTTTTGTTGGCTCATGAGAGAAAGTTAAATAAATTCATGGTGACATGAACATTCTCACATGAATCATGATCATGAACAGTTCAGTTAACTATTGTCTCCTATCCACAGTTGCAGTTGCAGTGTTCATTATACTTGTCCATCTTCTCTCTCCTTCTCCCACCATCAATCAGCATCTCTCTCCTCGTCGGGTAAGTAAGGCTTCATAAAACCCCTCTTTCCCTTTCCCATAAGCACACGCATCCGCACGCACACAACACTAAAGCATTTTTGTTGGACGATAAATGTTTGTTTGGGTTAAATATTTTAGAATTATCAAATGTTATCGTGTTAGTAAAAGACGGGTTCTACTAGATATAAATGTCTACCATTAGGAAGTCAAGTGAGCTAAGGGGTCGTAACCAACGGCCTACGATGGTGGTTGCAAATAGCCATATTGTTGAAAATAATCAAAAAGTACGAGGAACGTACTTTATATGTCCTCAAAGATGGAAAAATTGAAAAGAAACATTTCCCGCAAAACAAAAGGGCAGCCTTAGCTACTATTAACTATGATTTTGAATTGTGTTGTTGTGTGTGTTTTAAATTTAGGTTTTGCAAATGGAAGAGAAGACAAGGCTAGGTTCATCTCCACCGAGTTGTTGGAACAAATGCAACGGTTGCCACCCATGCATGGCTGTGCAAGTACCCTCGCTACACAACCTCGATAGCCAGAAGAAGAAGAAGAAGAAGAAATCTAAGAGCATCACCATTCCTATGGAGTTTCTTGACCCACCCTCCAATGGGTACACCAACTACAAGCCTTTGGGCTGGAAATGCAGATGTAGGAACCATCTTTTCAACCCATGAAATCAATGCAATAATGATCATCAAGATCACTCTTCAATTCTCTCAAAATAATCGATTTCTAGTATTACCAATTGAGTTCATCTTCTTAAGTGTAGTTTATAACTCGGATCTTCTTCCTTACAATCTCAGTCAGTGATCACACGTGGTGGCATCCAAAAGTAGCCAGGAAAACAATCCGTGTTATATATAATTTGTAGAGTATTAAGGCAGGGATCATTATTTTTGTTTTCTCTTTCTTTTTATTTATTTATTTAATTGTTTAGGCCTAGCTAGCAGGAGAGAGCTTTTTTTATGTTTCTTTTGTGGGGGTTGATTTTTGTAGGTAAAAAAACCAAAAAAAAAAAAAAAAAAAGAAAAGAAAAGAAAAGGTGAGTATTGAGTAACTAAATGGGTGGTACCAACATTTAATTGTTGTACACAGTGAAATTCATACAATGTACAGGAAATATTAACAGCAGCCAGTTCTGACGTCTTATTATTGCTACTCGTGACTGGGAAAATTTTTTCGAATGTGGTCCACACTGCGACTGCGATTCTCTTATATCGCTTTGATTTGTAATTTGTTCGCATTTCCTTGTCTTCTTGGGATTATTTTCAGTGCTCATTACCCGTCATGTACCTTCTGCCATCCATCGAGTCAACTATCATTGGCTGGCTGAGTTGGATTTTGATTGGCGCGAGAAGCCTTCATCACTAAACCCGCCTTGTGAATGAAGCCGCCACATTTATTCTCTCGTCGTTCCAACCGAACCATTGGCCCGCGTACCTCTTGTTGGGTATACAACGAGCCTTTATCATTGGAAATAAAAATTATGCATGTAGACCACCCAAATAAATAAGGTATTAAGTCAATAGAATTTCTTCACTTGTACCTGTGTATATGTTAAAGAATCAAGATTAAGCTTCAATGAATTCCCTGCATTGTGGTAATTTGGTCATTAGAGAGCCTGCATGGTGTTATGTGAGATTATGATGAGGAATAAAGTTGATAATACAAATGATAAAATGGGTTCTGAATTTAAATAAATAAATGAAATTCATGATGGTGATTTGATTATTCCATGTGAAACAAATAATGGTATTGGTGTGAAAAAGGTTGATGGTTCAAGGAGTGCTTTCAGTAATATAATGTTTGAGCCGGATTCCTTTTGAAAAAGTTTCCATGCTTGTTGATAATTTTGATGCAACTGCTGACAAATTTTGACGATGATTTGAAGGATGACTTAGAAGTCGAAGCCGGCTAAGGGGTTTCACAAGTAGAAGTTGAAGATGATTCGATATTAGTACTTTACTATCCTTGATGTCTAAGTATTCTATCAAGAAAATATGTTTTGTGATTATCTTAATGATTTGTTTCTTCCATAGATGTTCAATTAAAATGGGGGAGTTATTAAAAGAAAATACGAAACTCTACGTTGAAAAAAAAAAAAAAAATTCTATTGGGTATTATATATCATATGTATGTATACATGACACGAAAATACCTTTGAACATATTATACATATTGTAGCATAATTGGTAGTTTTTATATTGATTGTCATCCGTATTTTACACATATCATATATATGCATATATATAATGCATGGCATATAAGGATGAATATTAGACTTCTCACCTTCTTTTTACAAGTGCTGGTGCTATAAATATTAAGAAAATGAAAATTTAAAGGACAATATCATGAAGACAATTCCCATGCCGAAATTATTTTTGCTTTCTTCTGTTTAGGCCTTTTTTTTGGATTGACATTTTGGCTATATCTTTTGATACTTTGTGGAGAGGGCACCTCTCTAAGATGGTGAAAATGTTTTCAAATCCAAACATTAGGTGTTGTTGTTTCAAAAAATTGTGCGAATATTTTAAGAAGATTTTGGAAGTTTTCATACTCGCTTTTCATTTTCTCTATTCTTTTTATAAAGAATTTATGAAAACGCAGAATATATATATATATATATATATAATTTTTTTTTCATCAACTTCTTTTCAATGATTGGAGAAAAAAAACGAAGAAGAAATATGTCTTCCCTTAAATGTTTAACCCTAACTCAAATCCTAGCTTTAATCCTTCTTACTGAATTGGAAAAAGAAAAGATTTTACTTCTTCTCATGTTTCGTAGGATCCCAAAATCAAGGAAGCACAAAAGGAATCTTCAAAGCCTTCTTTCAAAGATTCTGTAATTGATTGAATGGACAATGCATATGCGGAGGTTTTCTCTCTCAATGAGATGGAGGATATGAATGCAACGATGAGTCACAAATTCCAATTTTGAAGGAAGAACCGTCCCTTGTCCAGGTATCAAATGACCATTTATCTCCCATGAATAAAAAATAAAAGAGAATTAACGTAAAATGGAGGAATGCCATTATAATTAAATTACATGTCTTTCTTTCGGATACAAATTTTTATACGAGAAGTTAAAGATTCGGTAGGGCTTCACCCAAAATTTCTCTATAAAGTGGAGGATCAAGCTTTATTGTTATTAGATCTGCTACTAACCAAGATTTAGGCATAGTGATTAAAGATGGATCATGGTTAATGAATGACCATTTTTTGACCATTAGAAGGTAGGAGCCAAATTTTAGGGCTGCTTCTTTTTCTTTTTCTTTTAGTTTAGTGGCTATTTGAGGTGAGGATTTGTGAATTGGCTCTTGAATATTATGATATTAAGCTTCTAAAATCTTTAGGATCCCTTATAGGCCTTGTTCTTTGGATAGATACTTACAACACATGTTGAAAGAGGAAGGTTTGCATGTATACATGTGCAAGTAAACTTCCATCAACCTTTGGTTCACTTTATTTGGGTGGATGATTGTATCTACAAACTCCAATACGAGGTGATAAAATTGCTTTACTACAAATGTAGGTGTATAGGGCATACTAAAAAACTAAGCTCATTAATGCAACTACAAAGGATAATTCACCTAATAGGGAATTTGAGTCGTAACCACAAACACCCATAAATTCCAACAATCAATAGAAATTTGATCCTAATGAGGTCGAAGGGTCAACTAATAATGGAACAAAATTATCACCTATGGAGCAAGAAAATAATTCTACTAGTAAGGAACAAGGAGATAAAAATAAGGAAATTCTTAAGTAGAGCAATTATCAAGCTTGGGTTCTTTTGTCCTAGAAGATGTCTTCCAAGAAAAGGGTTGATTTTAGATTAAACAAACCATCAACAAAGCCCTCTAAAAAGTAACCAAGTTAAATGAGTCAATTTTGCATACTATAAATGAGGGAAGTCTCAAAGTTAACTTGAACTTGTTAAAGGTAAATAACACTAAGGAACTAAAAAAGGCAATGATTGAGAAAGTAGAAGGAACGGAGGTAACTGTTAAATTAGACAGTGACCCTCAGTACATTGGTGAAGGAAGTGGTAGCAAACAATAATAATGTAGCTATGGTAGTAACTAACAAGAATGATGGCCTTAAACCTAGCCTTAGTGCAGAGGATAATTGCTTTTCATTTAAGGCTCAAGAAATTAAAATCAGCCCTTCCTCATCTCAAACTAAAACAAAAAAGAAATCCTCGCCTTTCATAATAAACCCTATAAACAAACCTTCACCAAAATAAAATGGATGCTAAGGCTTTACTTGGACCACCCATGGTTGAAGGATAACAGCAAAATCTTAGTTCAAGAATAAGACAACAATGTGCAACTAGTAGAAGTAACGAACGTACCAAGACACATGGTAATCCCATACATGGTACAAAGGATCACAGCCATAGTGCTTTTACTACAAGGGAAAATATAACTAATTAGATTGGGATTGACAATAGGTTTAAGGAGAGACTGCTCAATCTAAATACACATTGTAGTGTAAGGAAGCAATCTAATATTAGTAAAGTTAGTGAACAAATGGGAAAAGAAAATAAAGTAAATCATGGAATAAG
Source organism: Lumnitzera racemosa (assembly GCA_024138005.1). NCBI lineage: Eukaryota > Viridiplantae > Streptophyta > Magnoliopsida > Myrtales > Combretaceae > Lumnitzera > Lumnitzera racemosa. The sequence goes on from JAMXBC010000008.1 coordinate 33,000,364, forward strand.
TATTTCGAATGCCAAACTTAGAGCTTCCCAAATGGATATTGGCAATGTCAGTTCTAATAAGGAAAAAAAAAAAAGAAAAGAAAAGAAAAAGGAAGTTATCCTTCTCACATTCATAAATAAAGAGGAGACAATGGTCATATTGGACTTAGAGGAAAATCTAAGTAAGTTCTCCTTTAAAGTTAAAGAAGTGGGTAAAATATGGCTTGAAATTGTTTGGTATAGAGCAATGACTCAAAGAATGGATGAAGAAAGGCTACCTTCATCTATTAGAACTATGAAAATTCTAGCCTGAAATATGAGAGGCATGAACTCTATAGTTAAGTAGGATACCATCATGGAAGTCATAAATGAGTATATGCTAGATCTTATGGTTCCAATGGAAACAAAGGTTAACTCCCTAAGTGCCTATACCTTTTCTCACCAATTACAATTAGGTGGCTTTGTAGTGGAGGAAGTAGAAGGTCATAGTGAAGGTATCTTATTGATGTGGAGTATAGATGTTCTTGATTTGTACATTACTAAGCAAACTATCCAAGAATTTCATCTCATTTCCAATGTCATATCAAATACCTTAACTTTAGTTATTTCTACTAGTTATGGTTCCCTCACCTTACTTTTAAACCTTGGCTTTAGGAAAAATTTTAAAAAAATATCCTCTTCTTTTCAATCTCTGTAGTGGGTTGCATTAGGAAACTTTAATAATATTGTTTACCCTCATGAACAATGGGGCTCAATGAACTTTAATAAGACTAGAGCTTTTAATTACCTAGATTGCATAAATGACTATGGGCTAAGTGACATGGAGTTTGTAGGACCAACATTTACTTGATCTAATAAACAAAAATTACCTTCCCTCATACAATGAAGATTAGATAAGGCATGGTGCTATACTGAGTAGAGGGAGTTTTTCTTTGAATCTAAGGTCTTTCATATTTAAAAATGGCCTTTGGATTATTATGCTATATTGCTAAATATTCACCCCCTTGAAAATTCCTCTTTCAAAAGTAGGCTTTTCAGGTTTTAACCTATGTGATTTTCACATTTAGGTTGCTTAGAGCTTATAAAACGCACTTGGTAGGAGTGTAATTTCAATCGCCTGAGAACCATAAAGTGATAGGAATCAAGCTATAAGATCTCTAACCTGAGCTTGTGTACGAGGATTTAAGAGCTTAGTAAGGTGGATTCTCCTCTCTTAACTTACACCCGAAGAATCCGAGCTGTTTCTATCCATCGACCTACTACTACCTCATAACTGGAGGAAGGAATGAGATAAGGGCTGAACTCTCCCATGCCTATCAATGATCTTTGAATGTTAACCTGAGGAGTGCTTAGTTGACAATTTAGCTTGCTCACTCACTCATTAGCTCGGCTATTCCTGTTCCGAGGTCCCAAGATCACGCTTGAGCTAACATAATCCAAATAACTTGTAGCCTAGCTTGGCATCTACCTATACTCCTTTGTCTATTTCTCTAGGAGCCTCTCTAGTAAATGACTACTACGTGCCCTAACCATCTACATGAAATAGTTTGTCAAAGAAGCTTCTATTCTTATAATTTCTATTATACCTTTTGTCTATTTCTTATACTATACTTATTTTGTAACATACACTTTAGTTTTTTCCATATTTAGGAGGTTGTCCTAATATTTTGGGTATAAATACCCTTTTGTAAGCAACTACAATCATCATCACTATAGAACATACTGAACTTTCTTTAGGTGTTAAGGTTCTTGCTTATTACCTCTTTAACTTTTATTCTACCCCTTAAGCAAGGTTAGGCGGCCAATAACTTCATCGAGCTATTGGTATGACATATTAAGCTAGTTTGTGAGTCTACAAAGGTTCCTTGGTACGTCATATCCTTGGAATTGTTTGCAAGTTTGCTTGTTTCTCTTTTGTTTCTCATGTTCTCTATCTAACATTTCGAGCTTTATGCAAGTTTGGACCCATTCTCGATATTGCTACCCTTATTTGTCCTTGGTGCAATATATCAATAAAGTGTATACTAAGGAAGTTCAAAAAATGGAATAGGCTATGTTTTAGATTAGGGCATGTACAAAAAAGAGAACTCCAAAATCAATTGCACAAAATGGATGCTCATGTGTTTGAGAATCCTTCTCATCAACTCATCAATATGAGGTGTCAATTAAAACAAAATCTAGAAGAAATTCTAAATAGAGAAGAATGTTTGTAGAAAATGAAAGCTAAGATTGAATGGATCTTAAAGGAGAATGGAACACTAGGTTCTATTAAGCCTTAGTCTTAGTTACGAGAGCAAAAAATCAAATCCTAGTAATAAAGGATAGTATAGGAAACTAGATTTTGAATCTTGTGCAAATGGGTCAGCTTATAAGCTTCCATTTTGAAAATATATTATCTTATGAACAATTGATAGCTTAAAGGAGAACTTTCTATCTCATCTTGAGACATTGCCTCTCTCTCCTAAGTATAAGTAGAAATTGACATGTCCTATGGCCCCTAAAGAGGTTAAGAAAGTAATTTTTCAGTTGGGTCTTCAAAAGCTCTTGAAAAAGATGGGTGATACTCTTTTTTCTTTAAAGAAAGTTGGAATATTGTAGGAGCTTCAGTAACTTCATTTTTGAGCAATATCTTTGTATCTTGCTCCATTCTTGAAAATCTAAATCAAACCCTCATTTGTCTTATTTCTAAAAGTGGTCAAGCTTCATGTATTTCTAACTTTAGGTTAATTAGTCTTCGTTCCACTCTGTATAAGGCTGTAACAAATGTTCTTGTTCACAAATTGAAACCTTGCCTAGATAATATCTACCTAGCCTAAGCCAATTTCGTTCTTATAAGGAAAGAAGCTAATAATGTCCCTTTGTTAAATGAAATCCTTCACTCTTGTAATGAAGGAAAGGGAAAAAGGGCTAAATGATTATTAAGTTAGATTTAGCTAAAGCTTTTGATACCCTTGAATGAGATTTCATTTTTTGGGCTCTATTAAGCTATGAGTTCCTAAGTTAGTGGATAAAATTGATAATAAACTATATTACTTTAATCAAGTTAAATGTAATACTCAATGGTAAGCCACTCCCTTAAATTGCTCCTTTAAGAGGGATTAGATAGTGCGATCCTTTATCACCCAATCTCTTCATTTTGTGCATGAATTTTCTTAGCTAAGCTATTAAAAAGGAAATCTCACAAAGAAATTAGGTTCCTTTCAAAGTTAAAGGCTCTTAATTGGAAATCTCACATATTGCCTTTGCTGATGGTATAACCTTGTGTGCATAAGTTGACATCCAAAATGCCAAAACAATTACTAAAGTGTTTCAATGGTTTGCTAAAACTTTTGGTTTGAAGGTTAATAAATTAAAGTTTAGCATTATATTCTCTAAAAATGTTCCATCACTAGTTAAACAACAAATCACTTACTTTATAGGAATGAAAGAGTTTTTATCTTTTGAAAAATACCTTAGCTTTCCTTTAAATAAGGGCCTTAAACTAAAATTTTCCATCTTAACTTCATTATTGAAAAGGCACAGAGCAAACTAAGTGCATGGAAAGCCAAATGTCTTAGTACGACCGGGAGAGTAGTATTAGCAAGATTAGTACTACAAAGCTTACCAACTTACTACATACAAATGGCTAAGTTGCCATCTTCTATAGTAGAGAAGCTCACTTAGATTACAAGAAAATTCTTGTGGTTATGTACTGATGATAAACTTAAAGTTCATTGGTTGAGTGGGGAGAAAATTGCTAAGCCCATTGAAGAGGAAAGGTTGGGGCTTCTAAATCTCTAAATAAGGAGTAAGGCATTTGTGATAAAGAGACACTTTTAAAGTGAAATCAAGAAAAGTGCTTTAGGCCCAATTATTAAAATGAAAGCATAAGAACATCATAGAAGCATCATACATTATATATAGACAAAACCTATCTAATATAGCTAAAGACATTGAACAATTAGCGGCATTAGTATAGGCATCACAAGTTGTAGTAATTGAGAATGGAAGTAGAGCAAATTTTTGGTTTGATTCTTGGAGTCAAATAGGGAAAGTTAGAGCAATCATTCATGGTACGCTTACTTAAGGATGTACTCAACTCATTGTTTGGGATTGCTAGACTTCTCTAACAACTTGGAATGATGAAAAAAATGGGCTTTTGCTTATCAAGCACTCTTTTCAAGCTCATAAGGCCTTTAAGTCTACATCTTGAGGGAAAAGATGAAAGAATTTTGGACTCCAATTTCATGAAACTACCATGTATCTAGGATATTCATAAAGACTTAGTCAACCACAACTAAGCGGATACTAATTGGACTTAGATTTCAAAACCTATCTTCCTCCTAAGGTTAAAGTTTTTCATTATGGAGACTAACCCACTTTTCCTTACCAATTGCTTTAAACCTTCCTCTAAATGCATAACACAATTAGCATCCTGCCCAAGATGTAGAGAGCAAAACAAATTGCATATTCATGCTTTCTTGCTTGTCCTAGAATTATTCGATATTATAAGTTGTTGGCAATCATCTCCGTCCCAACAATCAATCATAGAGACCTCTTTTTTAGATTGGATTAGATCAAACACTCATCTAAAAAAGAAGGAATTAGTTATTCAACATCCTCAACCTTCCTTTTTTTTTGCTATTATGTTATGGAAAGTATGACATCAAAGAAATTATCTTTTGTTCAATCAAAATGAAGCTCAACAGGAGATTTAACAATTTATCAGAAATAACAGCCTATGAGCAGTGGGCACCATTGAAGGCTACTAGGAAATTATATAGAATTGAGACCATTAATCTTAATTGGAATCTATATTGAATCAATCTAAATACAAATGGCTTCTTCCTAGCTTCCAAAAATCAAGTAACCGTTGGAGGAGTACTAAGAGATTCAATAGCTAAATGGATTTATGGATTTGCAAAGAAAGTTGGCTCTCTTGATATCCTTACAATTAAGCATTGGGGTCTTTATTGGGGGCTACATTATTGTGTTCAATTAAATTTGCTTAATGTTCAATTTCAACTTAACTCAACTATAGTAGTTTCTTTAACTAATGATAATGTAAACTATCAACTTTGTTATTACAATGTCATTTGTGCATATAGGGAAAAGCTTTGTTGCCCCCAATAGTGGAAGATTAAAGGCATCCCTAAGGAAGTAAATTCGATTGCAAATGACTTTATTGGTTGGGCTTAGGAAGAAGATCATGATGATGGTGGTTTCTCTTATCTTCCCTTATTTTGTTTATCTCTTCTAAAAAAGGACTTATTACCTTTTGGTTTGTATAAGAAGATAAAGGCTCCTTTACATTGCTCTTTGGTTGGATGGTGGATACATAACTTAGGTGAGATTTTAGGAGCTTCAAGTTCTAACTTTTGTGGCTAGCTTGTTTGTCTTTATATATGTTTCTTCTTAGCTAATGCATTATTCTTGAAAAAAAAAAAGGATAGAGGATTAAGATATAGAAGAGAGGGAGCAAGGACAAAAGAAGAAAGTATATAAGTTAATTGAGACAATTTTAGCAAAAAAAAAATCAATTTATTTATAGCAATATCATTGATGGGGTCTAACTACTTTACAAATGTGCAAAAATGCTTGTATTTTCATTTGAAAATTTAAAAACAAAAACTTTGTTTTATTTCCATTTGAAAATGGTTTTTCTTTTTGTAAATATGAAAATAATTTTCATGTTTTCATTCTCATTTAATAACATGTTAATGGCATCTCAACAACTAAAGCATTTTCTAACTATTTTTACTTTCAAATGAGAAATCAAAATTTTCTACTAACCAAATAAGGCCTTAGTTGTCACTAGTTAAAATAAAATGGCCTAAAAAATATATTAAAGAATAAGCTAGAAAATATATATTTTTAGTCTTCTATGTTTCATGCTTTTAATTTAAGTCTTAAAACCTTTATTTTTTGCAAATAAATCCTTAGCGTTTGTAAAGATTTCTGGGTAAGTCCATTTTTCAATATCATTAGATTTTCCATTAGTTTTTGATACATAACATATTTGATTCGTTAACGTAATTAACTTAGATATATAATATAATATTAATAAACTAAATTATTTTTAAAAAATTTCAAGAAAGAAAATTAAAAATAAAGAAAAATGTAAAAAAAGAAGAAGCCATTTTGACTATCCTAACAGCAAGGTGATGGACAATAACCATCTTTGGGGGGTCAAGTGACCCCTCTATAATTTATTTTCCCACAATGTTAAGATAATTTTTTCTTTTCCAAGAAATGTGTAATCATAATCGCTTCAATCTATTTTAGATATTAATCTCTATTAGCATAATAGTTTCCAATCTAAGGTTTTTCATTCATAAAAGACATATAAAGATTGGATCTTTCTATATGAAAATTACGGTTGAAATTGGAGATATAAACCACAAACACAACAATTAGATAGAAACGAAATTGGGAGATGAATGTAATATGAATATAGAATTTTACAAATACAAACCTTCAAGAAAAATTGGATAACGGGTTTTTAGATGTAATATGGTCAACTTAGGATCGTTCTAAGGTCAATTGAGCTACTATAAGCACATAAGGGCTAATTGGGTGATTGAGCCAATTGAATACCAACCATACCCCTCTCCCCCCCTACCTTAATCCTAGTTGATCTCCCTTTATCGATGCAATCGACTACTTAGTTGACTAGATAACCTAGTTGACCTCTTTTACCTTTGGTTAACTAGAAAACTTGCATGCAATCTGAAATAAATGTAGTTAGAATTTAAACAAGTAATAGGTAAGGAATCAACCAATAAACCTAGAAATTATGAATATTTAATATGTAAGATATTGATTTATAACATGTTACAAGATTTAAGATTTGGCTTGGATGATTATCAAGAGCTTAAGTGAATTCTAAGTACGTAGGGTACTATTAGTGTATCATTTGTATATGTAGGTTTAAAAAATAGATGTTAATAATTATTATGGTTTTAAGCTTGTTGTGAGTGAGGTTTTATTGTTTTATGATGAATATGAAATATGAGTTTGAGTTAAGTGATTGGATATGAGAGATGATTTTTGGTTACGGTAATGGATATGGGATCTTAGGTGATAAGGATCTACATTCTAGAAATTTTAGAATTCTCATTATTGGAATTTATTATTTCCTATTCTTTGACATATACTTGAATCCTTATACTCATGTTCATGGGATTAGTGTATTTAAAATGGAATGTCCATGGGAGGAATGGGTTTTAATGGAAAATGGTTTTCGATGAAAAGTTGATAATGGAAATTGTTTCAATTAAAAATTAAGTACTTTTTGATCTTATCTAATTTTATGATTGTTGATTATTGTAATGTTGCATTAGAATTTTTTCTAAGCTTATATGTGTGTATGGCATAAGTATGTACGTAATGTATTCTTATACTAGGTTTCGGAGTTCACTCAGGACTTTTTATTTTAGATTGATGACATTACAAATGAAGATCTTATTATTTTACAAACTAAGTGGTAGGACGTACAATAACTATTATGAAGACTGGGAGAATCATTAGATCTAGTGATTTATAATTATCAATTAGTTATTTCTTCAATTTTGAAAATTATAGTCCGTTATAGTCATCTATACCCTATAAATATTATGGTGTGGAGTTATTCATAAAGTTTACTAATTAAGTGTTTGGATGATTTGTGCGAGTTAAATTTGAAGAGCTTAGATAATGGTTTTGAGCCTTACGTACTTTTATTATGATAAGAGTTTGTGTAAAGTAGTCATACTCTTAGGTTTCATGGTGCGATATAAAGTTCATTAGGTTCACTCATATTTTACAAGAAAAATATAAACTAGCATTTTAATTGTAGTTAGGGTCATTCAACTAATTCAAATAAAAATTAATTAAGTCTCTTACCCCTTTCTATTAATTATAGCTCCTAAAAATTTTGTTTCCTTCATATCAAATTAGCAAAATACAATAGTTTTAATTATAACCAACTTTTAGCTTTTATATCTATTAGTAGTAGAAATTCAATCAATAATGTAATATGTGAAGTATAAAGTGTAGATCACAAAAATTAAATGGTGATGGGTATGAATGACATAACTATTCTTTGTATATAGCTATTATTGTATCCCTTTATTTTATTAACCAAATATTATAGTCAATTCCTTTTCTATTTTATTCCTAAGGGATTGAGATACTATTCTATCCGTACTGCTTGAGGTGAACCAAATAAGGACAAGTGGGTAGAGAGTGAGTAAGGTATGATACCTTATTTGTACCTTATCCTATAGGTATAAGTTTTAAGATTTTTGTACTTGAAACCTAGCCTGTAGCAGTATGAAATCATCTTCCATTCTGTATCCTATAAATTCTATAAGTATAAGGTACCTTATAGAACCTATATATATATATATATATATTACTTTAACTTCTTTTGGAATATTTTATAGATATAAAACCAATATCAAACTTATAACTACACTAATGAACCAAATAGTAATAATATGAAAATTTCTTATATTTGCAATACATTTAATTGTAATAGTATGAAACTTTAGTAGGTAAAATAGAAAATATTTCGGTAGTTGGAAACATTCAATCTTGGTTATGTCATGCTAAATCATTTTCTTTTATCTCTTCTTTCAAATCATCAAAATAAATTTTTTGTCAAATCATAAAATTATTATATATAAAATACAAAAACCATATGTTGAGTAACTCCATTAAAATATATTGGATAATGGGTCTTCTTCTTCTTTTTGGAACTTCGTCCATTCCATTGAGAGATCATTGTTTATGTCGCTAGGCTACGATAGCCTTAATGGATGATAAGTTAAGAATTGAAATATTTTTAATATCTTATTAGGTAAACAGGATATGGTTAAAAAAGAGAGATGGTTTTAACAAAAAAAAAAAGAAAATAAAAAGAAAAAAGGAAAAGTAAAGAGATAAATAAGATAGTAGATACAAAAAGCATATAGTCTTAAGGTTTTATTATAGGTTAGACTTTCTTTAAGGTTAAAAAAATACAATAGTATTAATTTTTTATATATTGGTATTATTCAACTATTATCACAATGTCAGCAAAGGGTATTTTGAAATTTGTATCATGTATACTTTAGAGTGTAGATTTTGGGAAGGGTACATGGTACCCTAATGTTACACCTATACTTTATCTTATAAGAGCACGTTTTAGGAAATTACTATTCGAAACCTACCTTGTGACCCTCTACCCACCCAAAACTTGTTAGAGTAGGGTCCAAGAAGGTACCCTTTACTGCTCACCCTTAGAACCAAATATACTATAATGCTCAATTAATTCTATAAATCATGGAGACTTGATTAAAAGGAAACTTCTTTATTATTTTTTAATTGCTTATCTAAATGATCACTGAATGATATGAAACTCTCAAATAAAGCACCTTAGCTCAAGAGGGAACTAATATATGAAGAGAACTTTGTTTCTACGGTGAATTTTAGACTTCAATTTGGCAACTTTTTATTTTCCATAAATCATCACATCCTATTTATAATCTAAGTCTAAATACTTTTTGAATACTTAATTAATGGTCCATATAGATGGTTAAATTGGTTTCATAAGAATTTGACTCTTGAAAGAGGGCTTTAGGAATCGAGTTAATGTCTTGTAATAAGTTAAGAAGATTTGATACAATGGGATTAAGGCATGGATTGTTAGAAATAGTTTGTCTAATCTTAACTATTTTTAGGCATGCTTATCACTCAATAAAAATGACAACAGGACTTAGGCTTATGATAAGCCTATAATGTCATGTTTAATATACAAGAATGGTTTGGAATAAAATGAAATGAAATTAGGATTGTATTTGGAAATGTTCATAGAATGAAATGTGTATATGAAATTATTTATCAAAAATGTACTTAATTATTAGATGTAATAATTAAAATGAAGGAAATTTCAGCTGGTGATAATTATTAGAGGTAGAATGGAAATGTGATTCTATTCCTTCAAAAGCGTAATTAAATCCCTCTTAAAGGCAAAATTGCCAATTTTAAGGAATTGTGATTCCTCCTCTTAAGTACTTCTAGATATGGAAAAGGGAATAGAATATGGAATCATGGTTCAATTCTAAATCCATTCCTGTATATGAAACATGATATAAGAGAAACCATAAATGAGTAGGTTTATCTCATCTGTTGATTATCAATGCATTCAAGAGCCTAATGCTTGATTGATATATAGCATATCTCTTCATTTATTCATAGTTTAGAGATTAGAGAAATAGTATTTAAGTCGTCAAACATTTTCTCTCAAAAATGAAATAAAACTCATTTAAAGGATAAGTCACTTTTTCTCAAGAAAAACAAAGTTAATGTTTTAAACTTTTTTACTTACCATTTGAGTCTTCGATCTCCTGAGACTATCTATTTCTCATTCTTACCTCGCCCCTTAAGCCATCTTGCTACAAATCATCTTTACTTCACTTTTCTAAGTTCATTTGAAACTAGAGACTCATGCCATACTAAAAGTCAACTAGATCTGCATATCTTGAGCTTATAACTAATTTTTTAACTAAAAACTACGTGTAATTAGACGTTTAACTACTATGGGTTATTTTATCAAGGAAAAAACTACTAAGAGTAATAAAAAAGTTCAAATTTAAATTAAGTAAAAACATCATGATAAAAAAATAGAGTTGTTGTCCCTTGAATCTTGCCTATAGAGATTGTTTACTTTAGGCCTTGAAGAAAAGCCTGGATTTGTAAACCAAGACAAAGTTAGTGGACACTAAAGGGTTCTCTAGCACAACCATTCCAATGCTTAAGTTAGTTTTTGTGGGTTTAGAAAAAGAAAGAAAGTAAGAAGGCTAGTGCGAGTGCATGTAAACTATCTTATTAGTAGCATTTGACCCTTATTTATATGCTTCATAGTGGAAATTTTAGATATATATGTATCTTGCCTATTTAGGCAAGTTTATCTTTTAAATAAATATGGTCCGAGATTGTTGGAGGTGATATGGCATCTTGGTTGTTCCCATAGAGTGATAATTACATGGTGTTCCTTGTTATCTATGGTCTAACATCGTAGTTAGACTATTGAAGTCTAATTCCATAGGCTTAACTTAAGTATAAGGACCGAGACATCGTCTTAACTTACTAGAGGTCCTAAGATAATAGAGGTCAGCTGGGTAGTGAATAGCTTTTCGAGTTTAGGTAATGGATAACTATGGACCTATCATGGGCTTAGAAATTTTGAAGTAGTAAAGCTTGGGATGATCTTTAAGAAATTCTAAGGAAACTCCAAGGTAATGAAGCTTAGAATAATTCTCAAGAGCTAGGTCTCCAAGCTCAACTTAAGAACGCCTACAAATGAAATTGAAACACTTAGGCATTGTAAAAATTGCATGTACAGATGTTATGTGTGGAGTATTTGGCCTTACTCACACATGCGGTACTTAGAATCTTCGAAGATCTTGAAGAGAACTAAGTCAGCCTTTCCCATAAGAACTTACAACACTCTCAAGAGTGGGAAAAAGTGTTTAGAGAGAGAAGCTTTGAAACACAAGTGAAGTTTTACTCAATTGATTGATGAATTCAATTGAAGGGAAGTCCGCTATATATGTAAGCAGCCTCTTGAAATGAATGGTCAAAATTAATCAAATCTATTGGTCTAGATTACATTTACAATTCCAATGTTACCTACATTTTACCTACTAATATATAAAGCTCTACGACATTTCAAGAACTTTAAAAAACTTCCTCCTTCTAAAAGTTTTAATGGGCTTAGACCTTAGGCTTCCTCTCATATGGGCCTTGAGGAACCTCATGGTTTTCAGCCTTTATTTAGGGTCTGTGATATTCTCCCCTATCGAATTCGACAATGCCCTCATCACTGTCTCCTTGTATTTCTCGATAAATTATTCGAATTGCCATAGTAATTTAGCTGGTTCCCAACTATTCTTGCTTTCAAGTAGTCCCTTCCTCTTAAGTAAGTACTTGATACAGTTGGGGTAGCCTTGCTCGATCACTATCCAGTCCCTTACTACTATTTCGACCTCTTTATCATAAAACTCTAATATGGCTTTAACATATTGACATGAAACACTGGGTGGGTCTTCAATTTTCGTGGTAACTCTAACTTATAAGGCACCTTCCCAACTTTCTTCACTACCTTATAGGGTCCTTCATATCTTCTCATCAAGACTTTATAAAGCGCTCCATGGTCTTTTGTATTAAGTGTAGTCAAACCATGATAAGGTCTCTAACTTGATACCCAATGTCCCTCTTTTTTTGGTTAGCAAATTTCCTCATCCTTTTGTTAACTTTATGTAAATAAGCCTAAATTATGCCTTCTTCTTCCTACTATTTATTGGAAAAATCATGTATTGCTATGTTGCCACCTCTATACTCCATAGCAACTACATTTGGGGTAGTTAATGAAACCTCAGCACAATTCGAAGGGGCTCTTTCCTATAGCCTCATTGTATCGCAAATTAAAGGAGAACTACACTATATCCAATCATTTGGCCCAATTCCTCTAATTAACACTCACATAGTGCCTTAGATATAACTCTAACAATGAATTCATCCTCTTTGTTTGTTCATTAGTTTACACATGTAGGTTAGTGGAGAAGTTTAAGTATAAACCCATCAACTTAGATAGTTTTCTCCAAAATATCCCCATGAATCGCCCATCCTTATGCTAATGGATAAAGGAGCATTTCTCCACTTTCACATATAACTAGTTCTCTCTTAGCTGAGAAAACTTGTCTCAAGTGTTGCATAAGATCCTCCAGGGTTTGGCTATATACCATAATGTTGTCTAAGTATACTACTATAAAGTGGTTTAAGAATGGTGCCTAAACCCAATTCATTAAGGTACAAAATGTAGTTGGGCTAAAATTCTAGCTTGCTAGAAGAACACATTCTCAAGCCTTATCCATGACAAAGATACAATTAGAAGATGACACAATACATGCCCTAATCTTATCAAGAAAGTTCATACCGATCACTAACTCATAGTAGTCCAAGGGGATTGTATCTAATGTTTCTTTCCCGTTCTATAGTCTCACTTAGAAGTCTACATCTTAAGCTACCCCAGCAATAGGTATTTCTTCAAAGTTTACTATTTTAAGTCTCTTCCGACCCTTCTTTACCTTCAACCTAATTTTGACGACTACTTCTTTATAGATGAATATGTTGGAAGTACTTATGTCATTCATCTTATGATCTATGACTTAGGCCTTCATATACATCAACCCCTTTGGTTCACAATTAAGCTTTCTTTATATGGTGTTCAATAGTTTTAAGACACCTAGTTTAGTGTCATTCTAGGTCACTTCCTTTTCTATAGCACACAACATTGCTAACTTAGCTTGGTTTAGGCACTCTTTAGTTTTGTGAGGGCCTGCACGTAGGAAGTAAGAAAACCTACACTAAGAAGACTCCCCAAGAGTCTCAAAAGCCTTACCTTTCTATGCTTATATTTGGCCCTCTCTTCTTTGATTGACATTTTTCTTTTCAGCATCTCCCTCGTCTTTTCAGGGACCACCCTTTCTACCTTTATCCCTAAGTTTATCACTTTGTTTGAATTCAATCAAGGCTTCTACAATTGCTATAGCTTGGGTAAGCATTTAGACTCCCTAACTCTCTAATTCTATTTAAGCTTACCCTTATAAACCATCTTAGAAGGCAAACATAGCATCTTTGTTACTCATATCAAGGATCTTTACTAGTATCTTAAAGAATCCCATAATATATTCCTAAATAGAGCCCTTATGCTGCAACCTTCTCAATTGGGCCCTAGTATCCTTCTCTGCATTGTTGAGATAAAATTAGACCTTCAACTCCATCTTAAAGTCCTCCCAAGTGGTAATATTATCAGTACCCCACTTGACACTTTCCAACCTTCTTTGCTACCATAATGTGGTGACATCTTCCAAGATTATAAGGGCGGAGTGAATCTTAGAAGTATTGTCTACCATCCCTATAGCATAGAAATACCTTTCTAAACTCCATAAGAAATTATTGCTTTCCTTAGCATTCCCGTTTCCTAAATAGGGCTTTGGTTTGGGAACTTCAATCCTTCTCACGAGTCCCATTCAGGTTAACCCTTAGCCAACAATATGGCCTTGTTGCATCATAGTTCGTAAGCCTTCAACCTCCCTTCTTAGGATAGCTACCATCGATTCCAAATTGTCGTCTCTTTTCTGAAGGTCGCCTATCGCCTAGTTTAGGGTCAATAGCATCTTCCTTGAAGCTCTTCTTCAAGCTTCCTTACATTATCGTCTATTCGACCCCCCTGATTCTTTAAGTCCATTGAGATTAGCTGCAACCTTGCCAATTTGGCCTCCGTTGGACCATTAGTACCCTAAGACAACCTTAGATTGGTTAACTCACCTATTACAAAAGGAGTCAATGAAATACCATTATATACAACTACATCAATCATGTTTCTCAAGCCTTGCTTTGATACCACTTATTACATGTAGAGTGTTTAACCTTGCTCATGCGTACGATATTGAGATTTATCAAGGATCTTAAAGAGAACTAAGTCAACCCTTCTCACAAGAACTCACAATGCTCTCGAGAGAGGGAGAAAGTATTTAGAGAGAGAAACTTTAGAAGATAAATGAATTCTTACTCAATTGACTAATGAATACAATTGATGGGAAGTCCCCTACATATACAAGTTGATAAGAATCGGACTACTAGACCTTTAACCCGTGGTCGAGCCCGAGACCTAGAATGACTAACAAGGGGAATTTTCTAGTTCCAACCAACTCCTGTTGATGGTGAGCTAATCTTTGTTGTTGACCAACTCCAGCTGATGTTGAGCTAATCCTCGCTATTGACCAACTCCTTATGCTAAGCTGAGTAACTACACATCTTTTGGTAAACGAATGCTGACTAAATGAATGCTCTACTGATAGTCCAATTCCTTATATGCTTGCGTGGTAATAACCAAGCTTACCTCCAGCTCGACAACATTAGTGCTAAGAATTCGAGAGATCCTGTATACATGAAGCTATTTCTCCTTCGATAGAACCACCTATGCTCAGTACCCTTACTTGGTAACCTCTACTTTGACCATACCCTTTTATCTATTTAAGCTAAAAGCATCTCTAGTAAGATGTTGCTATGTGTACAGACTCACATGAAAGGATTCTGCTGCACTAATCCTTGCTTTCCTTGAATTTGCATTTGTACCATTTATTATTCCTAGTACATTACTTTTTAAACATTACCCTTTTGTTTTTTCCATTTTAGGCAAGTTGCCTTAGTTTTTTGGGTAATAAATACCCACTATGCATGTAGCTGCAAGACATGTTATCTTAGATTATTGAAAACATTTTTGTGAACATGGCTCTCATTAGCTTGTTTACTTACCTCACTCTCATCTTAACCCTTAAGTAAGGTAAGGTGGTGAGTACTCTCACCGAACTACCTCATATGTGATATCGAGTTGTGTTATGAGTCTTTAGAAGTTCCCTAATGCATCATATTCTTGGAGTTATTCGTGGGTTTGCTTGTTTTACTTTCTACTATCTTTATGTGACTCCCATCACTTTCTACAAGCTTAGACCCACCTCGATATGTTCACCTTTGTTAGCTCTTAGCATAGTATATCATCTTTGGTATTAGAGTAGAGGTTTTGTTTGAATAAGCTGTGTTTGAACTTTCTTGTGAGTAGTAATTACTTTGGTAATATGTTGTCGTTTCTTGGAAGTTAACTGTAAGTGTCAGAGTAAGTAACAAGAGTAGTAGTTTGTTTTGGTTGCATACTCTATTTTGCCTTGTTTTGAAAGTACAAAAATAGAGCAAGTTTTGATTGAGTTTATTGTTCATTGGTATAGTATTAGGGTCATGGATTAATTGGAAATTTGTGTGGAAGAGTATGTGTATTGTTTAGTTTAAAGGAATATTGTCTGTTGTTTCCTAGATTCGAAGATTGAAACTATGATTTTATGAAAGAAAATGACAGATTTGAGTATCAATGTTGGAATTAGGGATGAAAATAGCGATGTTGTCCACCATAGACGATAACTTGAAGGTACCCCTAGAAGTACAGACGAATGACTTGATGAGGTGGCTAACTCGTTGGCTGATCTGACCATATTTGATCATGCAATGGCTTATCGACCTATTGGGGCCATACAGAACACTTTACAAGCTGCTCTATCTGCTAGTGTATAGATCTTAGCTTGACTAATTCAAGGTGGAGGAGTGGGGGGACGAGTTCGAAGAAGGATTGACTTAGGTGATATGGATGATGAAGGAGAAGAAGAGGAGTGAGCTCAAGCTCCCTAGTTGTTGACCATGTAAAGCTTTAGATTTCGAGCTTCAGTAGTTAAGGGAATATGGATGATTATTTAGATTGGGAGGAAATGGTTAAACAAGTCTTTGATTATTACCAATTTGAGGACTGTGAGAAGGTGAGAACTACCGCTATTGAATTCTTAGGTTATGCTATGATGTGGTTGAAGAACTTCCAAATCATGAGAAGATAAGAAGGATACGGAGGGGTAAATACTTGGCTTGAAATGAAGAAGATACTCTAAAACAAATTCATGCCAGATACTTATTTATAGGACAGTTTTGCTTCGCTTCTAAAGCTGAGGTAAGGAGGTCGAATTGTTGATGAATACATACAATAATTCCAAATACTCATGATTCGTTGTGAAATAGATGAGCTACCATCCTAAATAGTATCTAAATTTCTTATTAGGTTAAAGGCCGACATTTGAGATATCTTAGAACTCCAGCAATTCACCATAATGGATGAGGCTATAAGAATAGGCCAACGGGTATAAAGGCAAAGGAGGAATAGGTTGAGTCGATCTTTGATGAGTTGACTAGTATAACTAGGTTGACCCACTCAAGGAACCATCTAGGCTTAGTACATTGTCAAGTCGAATAGATGAACAGATGTTAGATGTGAATAAAAGAACTAAGTAACTGATGGCGAAGTGCCGTAAAGAAATTATGAGAATGGATAAGGATCTTAGAAGAAGACGAGCTAGATTAAGTGATTTAAATGCCAAGGGTTTGAGTACATAGTTGCTTAGTGTCCAAACTGATGAACTATAACTATCAAAGGAGATGTTCCTAAGCTCAAAGTGGATGGTACTGATGAGGAACCTGAGGAGGAGGTTACTTTCGAAGAAGTAAACCACTTTAAAAGATGAACTAGTCAAGGAAGACGTGTTTGCCGAGGACTTAGATAAACTAACCTTAGTTGTCTAATGTGTGATGAGTATATAACCATTTGCCATGGAGGAGTAAAGAGATAATTTGTTCCATATTACTTTCAGGATGAATGAGCAAGTTTATGTGCTCATAGTAGATAATGCGAGCTGCACTAATGTAGCCTTTACTGACCTAACTAGTACACACTTAAAGTCATATAAGTTACAATGGTCGAACAAGAATGGAGCACTACATGTTACTCAATAAGTGTTGTTGACCTCAATTGAAAACTATTCCAACAAAATTCCTTATGATGTGCTACCAATGTGTGCATCTCACGTATTGTTAGGTCAACCTTGGTTTTTTTTTTTTTAAAGAGCTATGCTTAACAGGTTCAGGAACACCTATGTGTTCGAGAAAGATGGGAGGAAGATTACATTGAACCATATGACACCAAGTCAAGTTAGTAAGCTACAAGCTAAACTTACTCAAGGATCTTAGAAGACCTTAATTCTAAGTAAAGTCGAGCTCTAAGTAGCTAGAAAGGATGACGTGTTGGCTTTCATATTGATTAGCAAATGTTAGAATTGAAGGAGTAAACTAAGATACCTCGAAAGGTTTAGATGAATATGCCAACTTGTTTCCTGAATAGTTGCCCAAGGGAGTACCCCCTTTTTGAGGCATTAAATATTGCATTAACTTAATACCTAGTGCTTCCTTATTAAACAAGCCAGCTTATTAGATGGATCTTGAATAAGCTGTTGAGCTTTAGAGACAAGTCAATGACATACTAGAAAAAGGATACACGAGAAAGAGCCTTAGCCCTTGTGCTATACTGGTGCTCCTTATGTTGAAAAAGGATGGAAAATGATACATGTGTATAGATAGCAGAGCGATAAACAAAATCACAATTAAGTATAGATATCCTATTCCTAGATTAGATGACATGTTGGATCAATGAGTGGAGCTAAGGTCTTTAGAAAGATCGATCTAAAGTCTAGCTACTATCAAATTTGGACGAGGTTGGGAGATGAGTGGAAAATTGCATTCAAAACTTAGCTTAACCTTTACAAGTGGATGGTTATACCTTTTGGCTTGTCAAATGCCCTGAGCATTTTCATGAGACTAATGAACCATATGTTAAGGAGTTTGATTGGGAGATGTGTCGTGGTGCACTCTGATGACATCTTTGTATATAGTGCCGACCTATTGAGTTACTCGAAACATCTTTGAGGCATACTAGATGTACTTCGAGTTGAGAGGTTATTCAATGATTTAAGGAAGTGTTATTTTTGCTAGGAGAACTTGGTATTTTTGGGTTATGTAGTTATAGGAGGAGGCTTGTGAGTCAATGATGAGAAGATTCAAGCTATTGTCGAGTAGCTGACTCTAACCACCTAAGCCAAGGTAAGAAGTTCCTACAAACTAGTATCCTTTTACTGAAGATTCATTAGAAATTTCGATACCATTGTTGCACTCCTTACTAAGCTGATGAAGAAGAACATTGAGTTCAAGTGGGGAGAAAGAGAGGAGAGAAGTTTTGTTAAAGTGAAGGCAAGATTAACTTCAACATTCATATTAGCCTTGTTTAACTTTGAGAAGATTTTTGAGTAAGAATGTGATGCATCAGGCATTAGTATAGGTGCTATCTTAATGTAAGAAAGCTGACCACTTGCTTACCATAGCGAGAAGCTTAGAGAACCTTAATTGAACTACTCCATTTATGACAAAGAATTCTTAGCTCTTCTCCGAAAGCTCCAAGTCTGGCAGCATTATCTATTATCTATTATCTATAGAATTTGTCATCTATACAGATCATGAATCCTTGATATACCTTAAAAGTCAGACCAAGCTGTTAAAGCGACAAGCATGGTGGGTTGAATTCCTTGAATGATTCAACTTTATGATAAAGTATAAACAAGGTAAGAACAATATAGTTGTTGATGCTCTATTAAGGAGACATGTTCTCTTAACCGAATTATAGACTAAGCTATTAGGGTTTGCATGCATCAAAGGGAAGTATCCTAATGACCTCATTTTGGTCATATATATGGGTAATATATTGATGGAAGAATAGTAGATGAGTACCATGTGGAGGATGGTTATTTATTTCGAAGTGGCAAATTATGTGTACCGACTAGTTTGATCAGAGAGTTGTTGGTAAGAGAAGCTTACAGTAGAGGGCTCTCTAGCCATTTTAGAGAGAAAAGGATATATGAGTTGTTGAATGAATGATTCTTTTGGCTGAAAATGAGATGAGATGTGTATCGAGTTTATTGAGAGTTGTGTTACTTGCAAGAGGGTTAAATGTCGAGCCGAACAAGGGAAAGTTATGCCTTTACCTATCCTAACCCAACCTTGGGCTGAATTGAGTATGGACTTTGTTCTCAGATTACAAGGAACTACTCAAGGCAAAGATTTTATGATGGTTGTTGTGGATAAATTTAGTAAGATGGCACACTTTGTACTTTGCTCTAAAACTAATGATCCTTTGGTTATTGCTTTCTTTCTTCTTATAGTAAATTGGTCAGTTACACAACGTGTCGAGAAGTGTAGTCTTAGACAAATATCCAAAGGTTTTAAGTCATTTCTAGAGGACTTTATGGTGTTGTATGGGGACTATACTACTATTCAATACTTCTTATTATCCCCAAACCAATGGCCAAATAGAGGTTGTCAATCGTACTTTAAGATCACTACTCTGAGTTGTAGTGGGGAAGAACTTAGCGGATTAGGATGTTTGTTTACTTGTGGTGGAATTTCCTTATAACCATATGGTACATAACACCACCAAGTAGATACCCTTTCAAGTTGTTTATGGCTTCAACCGAGAGTTACCCCTTAACCATACCCCTGTGCCCATATCCGAATAAGATCCTAATATAAGAGCCTAAGTATAGTCTCTACAGTAGATCTATGAGAAAGTTACTCAGTAGATTGACTAAACTGCTAAGAAAATGTGAGAGAGGAGTAAAGAAAGAAAGTCATCACAGTTTCAGCCTGAAGAATTGGTGTAGTTGCACTTAAGTAAGGAGAGATTCTTGAGTAAGAGAATTAATAAGTTGTCTACTTGAGCCAAAGGTCCTTTCAGAATACTCCAAAGGATTAACTACAATGCCTATAAATTGGAACTGCTTGAAGATTATAGAGTCTCTGATGCCTTTAACATTGCTGACCTCAGCTCCTATTACTTTGAAGGAGAATTGAGTGAAGACTAGTTGGATTTGATCTAAATCTAAATCAACCAGGAGGGGATGGCAGGAATCAGACTATTGGACCTTTAACTTATAGTCGAGCTTGAGGCCTAGAAGGACTAAGAAGGTGAATTCTCTTGTTCTAGCTAACTCCTTTTGAGGTTGAGCTGATCCTTGCTTCTGACCAACTCCTTATGCCAAGCTGGGTAACTATACATCTCTTGATAATCGAGTACCAACTAAACGAATGCTCTATTGATAATTTGACCCCTCACATGCCTACTCTGTAATGACTGAGATAGCCTCCAACTTGATAACACCAGTGTCGAGAATTTGAGAGATCTAGCATACATCGAAAGCCATTTCTCCTTAGACGAACCCACCTTTACTCAACACCCCTACTTTGCAGCCTTTACCCTAACCATACCCTTTTATCTATTTCTATTAAAAGCATCTCCAATAAGCTGTGGTTATGTATCCAAACCTACGTGAAAGGATTCTACTGTACTAATTCTTGCTTTCCTTAAATTTTTATTTGTACCCTTTATAATTCCTTATACGTTACTTATTTTGGATGTTACCGTTTTTGTCTTTTCCATTTTAAACAGGTTGCTCTACTTTTTTAGGATATAAATACCCACTGTACATGTAGCTAAAAGACATCTTATCTCAAAATATTGAAAATGCTCTTTGTGAACATTACTTTCATTAGCTTGTTTACTTATTTCACTCTTATCCTAACTCTTAAGCAAGACTAGGTGGCAAGTAGCCTCATCAGATCATCTTATGCGTCATATTTAGTTATGTCGTGAGGCCTTAGAAGTTCCTTGGTGTGTCATATCCTTAAAGCCATTCGTGAGTTTGCTTGTTTTACTTTTTACTATCTTTGTGCAATTCCCATCACTTTCTATAAGCTTGGACACATCTCGATACGTTTGCCCTTGTTAGCTCTTAGTGCAACGTATCATAAGTAGCCTCCTGAAATGAATGGCCAAGATTAATCGAATCTAATGATCTAGATTACATTTATAATTCCAGTATTATCCTTTACCTACTAGTATATAAAGATTCAAGACATTTAGGGACCTTCTAGAAACTTTCTCCTTCTAGAAGCTTTAATAGGATTAGACTTTAGGTTTCCTCTTATGTGGGCCTTAAGAATCCTCATGGTTATGGGCTTTTGTTGGGGGTTTGTGACACAAGGAACCTAAAGGCGAATCATGAGCCCATTGCCCTTAAGCCTGATTATTGAACACTATAGTGTAGCTTGGTAATCTATACGTTTATGTCTAAATTGAATATTCAAAGCTAGTAAGCTTGGATGTAGCTAAGCAACTTGAGGCAATAAATACCCTAATTCGAGGGGGTCTAAGGTAAGGAATATTTCGATGCATCAAAAGCTTAGAAAGCCTTAGTGAAAGCATTGAAAGACCACATTAGCTAAGCTTAGCAGATCTACTTCCTTGGATAATCTTGTTACACTCATGCTTAGGAAAAATCTACTAATCTTATTTAGATCACCTTCATTAACTTATAAGCTTGAGGAAAATTCGACTCTCCTCTTAAAGGCATTCGATTACCTTCATGACATGAAAGCCCAAAGAAAATCCGATAACCCATGCACTACATTACTTTGATTAAGTCAAGACTCCAACTCAACGAATTATTTGGAAACACCTTACAAGAAGCTCCCCTACAATTTGGGTTAGCAATTGCTGACGCAATATAATAACATGGGACATGATATGATACCATGATCTACACAATTATAAAAAGAAAACACGAGACATTACATGATATACGAGAAGATAACATGGATAAACACGATTATATTACAACTTATTTATGATCTCTACTCGATTTCACATGTTTTTGGCATTGATACAAATTCGACATGATTAGTGATACACGACATGACTTGTTAACACAAATTGTTAGCCCTACCCATAATGCAGCCACTTAGTTTAAGACCTTGAGAGCTTATTGTCGAGCCTTATTTCAATTTTTCTTAATTTAATCTATATTAAAGTCAGATCGCTTAATATAAAATTAAGGAAATAGTTTTCTTTAAAAAATGTTTTTTTTAATATTTAAAAAAATTGGAGTTATTAACTAGTTAAACTGGTCAAAAATGAAATTAGGGTTCTAGGGCCATTAATCCATGTATTTTCTAAAAAATAAAAAAAAATAACTAGAAAAAATGAGTATGGGGGCTAACCTATTAAGATTAAGTTACTATATAAAATTAAAAAAAAATTAATGTGCTTTATTTTTATAATTTTTCTAAAAAACTAAGATATATACAGATATGTAATAATAGAACTAAAATGAAAATTTTTATGATTTTTTATTACGAATTTTTCAAGAAAAAGAATTTTTTTTATTTTTTATACGGTTTCCCCAAAAGTTCTTACGTACCTGTTAGTCAAGATTAAACTAACGTAGTTCTTTTTTATAAAATATTTAGTGGGTAGATTTTTTTATTTTTGAAAATCAATCTAGATTTACGTTTATTTAACAATTTATTATTTGAAAAAAAAAATATAATTTCATGAATATAAGTAAAAAAACCTAATTAACTAAATCTTCTTTTTTTTAAAAAAACTCTAGTTAATTTTTTTTTTTGAAGAAAACTCACTGCGTGTCAAAATCGATCTTTTCAAAATTATATATACAAGATACGCTAAGATATGGTTTAGATACGTATCTTCTCCGAAGATCCGGATTTTAGAGAAAAGATATGCAATTTTTTTAAAGATGTAAGTTTAGCTAAAAAATGCAATTTAACTAAATTATAAAAAAAATTGAAATTATCTAAAAAATGTAGCAAATGATATGACAGTAATAAAAAAATAGAAAACTTGCACTAAAAAAAAATTCGTAAAAAATAATTAAATTTACTAAAAAAATAAATAAATAAAATAATTTTTATTACTTAAACAAGTTAAGTTGTGTGTAATCAACGTATTTATTTTGTTCACGTTGTGGCTGTCTTAACTACGTTTGCATGCCCAATACATATATCGGTCGTATGTGTGTACAGTAGTAAATCGTATACGGCAACAATGTATTGTGCTCGCATGTGAAATGGGCAATGGGCAATGTACAAACAGTGGTGATCTAATGAAGGTATGCGTGTGTGCAGTTAGTGGTTGCACGCACATGTGTGTGTCAAGTGTCATGAGTGCAGTGTGAATGTGCTTGTGTGTGTTGTAGTGATTAGGCAAGTGTCCAACAGTGTGTAAGCATGTCCTTGTGTGTTTGTGTAAGTGCAAGGTGTAGTGTGTCAGTGTAGGCATATGTGAGTTTGTTTCATGTCAGGTATGTAGGCGTATTGTGTCCAAGTGTGAGATAGTTGAGTGATCAGGGGCATGAAGTATGTATCAAGGGACGTACAGGCGCTGTGTATATTACGCGGTAGGGGATGTATAGTAGGTTAGGGGGGCTATCGTGTTTGAGAGTATGAGATAGTGTAAGTGATCAAGGATGTGAAGTGTGTGTAAGATCAGTAAGCTGTAATCGAATAGATGGCGTATAGTGAGTGACTGTGGTTGTGTAAGAGAGTGTGACTAATGCAGTGTTAGCCAGTTGACAGTAGTAAGAGAGTGTGATCCTTGGTGTAACATGCGGTAGTGTTAGGATAGTGAATGTGTAGTAATCCAACGATGGAGTGTTTAGGAAAGTATATTGGAGATTAGGTGTTGGGTTATGTAAAAAAAACATCCTCAAGTCCATCATCAAATTCCTATTTATAATACCTACAATTTAATCTTTTGTAAACTCAGATATGATAATAAACTCAGATACGAAAGATTCGAGTTCGATTCTTTGAAGATTCGACCTAGTTTCTAGAAACTTTATTTTAATTGGGCTTTCTATTTTTTAGGCTCGACTCTATCCAATTTGATTTAGCTTAATAACCTACTTAATAAATCCTAAGTCTATTGTAACCCAATATAAATTAGATAAAAAACCTACTTTATATCAGACTTAAACTAAAATATTTTAATAAAGCCCCATCCTTCAACGACTTAAAATTTATTAAATTAAGCACTCACTATTATTCGATTTTACCTTAAACGACTTGACTTGAATTGGCTCGATACAACTTGACATTTTATTTTTATTTATTAGTTTTTTTATTCAATTTTTGCTTTAATCGAACTTGGCTACAAAAACAAAAAAGGTACTCATTTTTGCTAAACCTTACTTTGAACTGATAGAATGAGGATTACTGAATGGTTAGCTAAATTGTGTTTCATCTTAATGAAGGATATCAACTTGAAAGGTCGATGTAAAGAATAAGCTGCTTGTCTCAAAAGGACTAGGCAAAGGAATGGGAAACCCATTTTGAAAGGATAAGGTAAAGAAATAGGAAGTCTATCTTAAAAGGACGGTACAAAGGAATAGGAAATTTGTCTTGAAAGGACGGGGTAAAGAGACTAGGGTACCTATCTTAATGGGATAGGGCTAAATATTTAGGGTGATTAGGAGGCCCATCATAAAAGGGCAGGGCAAAAAAGAGCCTGTCTTGAAAGGATAGGGCAAAAGGTTAGGGGGGCTTATCTTAGAAGGATAGGGCTTAAGGGTACCTATCTTGGAAGGAAAAGATTTGAAGATTTAGGGTGTTTATCTTGAAAAGATAGAGCAAAGTTTAAAGGGTGCTTATCTTGAAAGGATATGACAAAAGTTTTAAGGGTAGCTATCTTAGAAGGATAGGGCAAAAGTTTTAAGGGTGCCTTGGAAGGATAGGGCAAAAGTTTTAAGGGTGCCTTAGAAGGATAGGACAAAAGTTTTAAGGTGCCTATCTTGGAAGGATAGGGAAAAAATCATTAGAGGTCAAATTAACTTATTTTGGTTTAGTGGACAATCCGAAGAGGATAGATTTCTTCGAGATTTCAAAAAAACTTTTTAGTTCTCCTAAATATCTCTTTCAAGGACTTTAGGATCATTTTACCTAGGAATGGAGAATTTCACAAATAGCAACTAGTGGGCATACCTTACATTGACTCTCAATATTCACTCATTCAGATCGTAGAATATCATTAAAGGATTGTGCTTGCCTCTTTTTCTTTTTCTTTTTTTTTTTGGAATAAAATCTTCTTTATGATTGAAAACTTTTGCTAATGATTCTTGTATATGTACTATGCTCATGTCTTGATTTTGCTTTTGTCATCATAGGGTCTCAATTACCACCTCTCTTTAATTCCTAAAAAATAAATCTCTTGTAAAAAAAACTAGATTAAATCATTAAGAACATTCGATTTCAATTTATTTGGCGACTCAAATTTATTGGTAAGTGTTTGGTATTTAAGTGTATGAGGCTGAGAAACAAGGCATATAAGGATTTATTAGTGAAGTGTTTGTCGGTCGATGACCATTCGAATTCGAGAACATTTGTGGATATCTACTTTACTTATAAATGATAAAAGATTAACCACAAACAATACTAAAAAAAATTGGAATCTTTATTAAACCCAGTTTTTATAGATAATACAATTTGTTTGCATCTGAATTCATAAGTCCCCTTAATTTTGGGCCACCCATTTTTGTCAACACTAATGTAGCTCCTGATAATACCCCTTTTAACATATAAGGGCCTTCATAATTTGGAGTAAACTTGCCCCTCTAGTCTTTCACATTTGGCAGCACTTTCTTCAACACTGAGTCTCCTTCCTTGAAGTACCTTAGGTGCACTTTCTTGTTAAAGGCTCAGATCATCCTCTCTTGGTAATACTAATCATGACTTATTATAGCAAGCTTCCTTTCATCTAGGAGGTTCAAATGCTCCATTTGTTTCTCCACCCACTCCACTTTATTGAGTTGAATTTCTATCAACACTCCGAATGAAGGTATTTTTACTTCCATTAGTAGTATTACTTCAGTTCCATATACTAATGAATAAGGTGTTGTACTTATAAATGTTTTAACTAAGGTTTTATAAGCCATGAAAGCAAAGGGGAGCATCTCATGCTAGTCTCTATAAGTGATCGCCATCTTCTCAGTGATTCTCTTGATATTCTTATTAGTGGCTTCAACTACCTCGTTCATTTAAGGTCGATATAGAGTCAAGTTTTAGTGATTGATCTTGAATTTATTGCATACTTTAGCCATCAGCTTGTTGCTTAAATTTGACTTGTTGTCTGTAATAATTGACTTGGGTACACCATATCTTGCAATGATATCTTTTTTCAGGAACTTGACTACCATCCTTTTGGTTACTGTAGCATACGATACTGCTTCTACCTACTTGGTAAAATAATTGATTGCAATTATAATAAATTTGTGCCCATTTGAAGCCATTGCCGAAATTGGACTGATCATATCCATCCCCCATATTTAGAAAGGCTAAGAGGTCAATAACACATGTAATTCTTGGGGAAGAGTATTGATTTTATTAACATATGCTTGACATAGGTGACAGTGCCTTACGTGTATGATACAGTATAATTCTATTTTCATCTAAAAATATCCCATCCTTATGATTTTCTTGGCTAACATGTATCCATTCATATGACGACCACAAACTCTTTCATGCACTTCTTTCATTAATTTCTCGACTTCTTCTTCATCTAGACATCTTACCAATGTTGCATTTGGTGATCTTTTGTACAATGATGCTCCACTTAATAGGAAATGACCAACCAATCTCCTTAAGGCTTTTCAATTTTTTTTATCAACTTTATTAAGGAACTTACCCATTTAAGTCATAATACTAGGGCTTCTCCAGTCTCTTCTCTTCAACTATCCAGTAATAAGTCAATCTTTCCTCTACCTCAATTTTTAGGAGCTAAATTTCTATCCTATCTGTGACTTTCACCATTGATGCTAATGTGGTAAGTGCATTGGCAAATTGATTCTAGGTTCTTGAAATGTAAGTGAATGAAATTTCTTGGAATCTTTCAATCAACTTGCTTAAATGCTCATGATAAGGTATCAATTTCTCATCTTTTATCTTATATTCTCTCAAGATCTAGAGAATTATAAGAGAGGAATCTCCATACACTTTAAGCCTTTGTATTCCCATGTCTAGTGTCATTTTGAGCCCTAAAATGCAACCTCATATTTTGCTATGTTGTTTGTATATGGAAATGCTAACTTCATTGCTACAGGGAAATGATTACCTTTAGGTAATACCAATATTGCTCTTATCTTACATCTGAACACATTGGCCGCTCTATTAAAATACATTCTCCATTTCGATTTCTCACTACTTAGTTCATTCATCACCATCATATTTTCATTAGGAAATTGAGCTTCTAAACTATCATCTTCATCTTCTCGTGGGTATTTTGCCAATTGATCGGCTACTGCTTGCCTTTTGACTGAACTCTAACTTATGTATTTGATGTTAAACTTAGAGAGTAACATTTGCCACTTCGATATTCTCTTGATCAATGCCAACTTTTCTACTAAATACCTTAACGGGTCATGTTTCGTCAACAACTCTACTAAATAATAAAAAGTATACTGCCTGAGCCTATGCATCACCCGTATTAAGGCATAACACGTTCTTTTCACTTCTGAGTATTTCTGTTTACCTTCAATGAACTTCTTGGTTAAGTAATATAAGGATGCTCTTTTTTTACCTATTTCATCTTTCTACCCCAACATACATCCTATTGATTTAGGGAAGATTGTCAAGTAAAGAATCAATGGCCTTCTTAGTGTAGGAGTGACTAGTACAAGAGGATTCATAAGATACTTCTTGATTTCAATGAATTCTTGCTCATACTCTTTGTCCTATTCTATCACTGCATTCTTCTTCAAAAGTTTGAATAATAGCTTGCATTTATTAGTCAATTGTTATACAAATCGAGCAATGTAATTTAACATGCCTAATAATCTTCTTAATTCCTTTACAGTCTTCAGTGAAAGTATATTTACGATTGCCTTCACTTTGTCTAGGTTGACCTCAATTCCTCTTATATTGACTACAAAACCCAAAAATTTGCCCAAGGTTACTCCAAAGGTGCACTTTTCTAGGTTTAGTTTCAATTAAAACTTTCTCAACTGCTCGAACATTTTTCGCAATGCACCAACATGATTCTTACCTTTCTTGGATTTGGCAATCATATCATCTACATAAACTTCGATTTCCTGATGCATCATGTCATGAAACAAGGTAACCATAGTACGCTAATAAGTTGCCCTAGTGTTCTTCAACTTGAAAGGCATCATGTGATAACAAAACATTCCCTAAATGGTAATGAAGGTGGTTTTGATTTTATCTTCTTCTACCATCTTGATCTAATAATATCCTGAGAAACCATCCATAAACAAGAAAAGATGATTTCTAACCGTATTGTCTACTAATATGTCAATATGTGGCAAAGGAAAGTTATCCTTAAGTGTCGCTTGGTTTAAATTATGAAAGTTCACACATACCTTAACCTTCCCATTTTTCTTCAACACTAACACCACATTGGCTACCCATTCAGGGTAATCCGACACTTTTATGAACCCGACTTCTAGTAATTTCTTCACTTCTTCTTTTATTTTAAGGAGCATATTTGGCTTAAACTACCTAAGCTTTTGCCTTTTTGGTTTAATATCTTCTCTTGTCGGCAACTTGTGAACCACAATTGATGAATCCAAATTAGGCATGTCCTCATAGGACTGAGTGAATATGTTAAGGTATTCTGATAATAATTGTGACAATTCTTGTTTTTGATCATCTGCTAGATTACCCCCAATTTTCAAGTTTTGCAGATTGTCTTTTGTCCCCAAATTAATCATAACCATCAGTTCATCAATAATCACTCTCCTCTATTCAAATTGACGTTAACTCTCTTATATTTCGATTGGAGTCTCAATATCATCTCCGATGTCTAACTTTGTAAGGCTAAAGGTAAAATTGGTACTTTCATCATTTGCATGCATGAGATATCTATTATGTTCATCATTTTTATTGAATCTGAAGAGTAAAGGAAAAAGAGAAAAGGATAACAAATAAATAACAAGAAAGAACTGATAGAAAGAAAGGAACTAATTTTATTGAATGAATTCAAATTGTTAGAAAGTAAAAGGCCTAACTAATTGGATCAATTATGCAATCGAATGTTCCTAATTGATTTAATATTTCTTTTCTAAAGAGACTTATTAACAGGAATGGAAAACCAATTGCATAACGAAACTGGGATGCCAATATCTTCCTTCCTATCTGGACTGATGCTACATTGCTAAGCCAAAGCCTTAGATAAATTGGCTACTTTGAGTTCTTGAATATAAGTTAGTACTACGAATGTCAAATGAATGCCTAGAAAGTCTATGTGAGCATAGTATAAGTGATCTCCTCTCTTACCTTGGTTTTTTAATGGGCTCATATCTAAGCCCGAACATTCCAATCTACTGCTTAGGTTGTTCCGAGCAACCCCGTGTCTCCTGGCTTGATACTTCAATAATGCTGACCTCATTCAAAATCTGCAATTTTAGTTCCTCCAATTTTTCATTCCCAATATATGGAATAGCAGTCTCTTTGTAAATCTCGTAGTCTTGCTTTTCGAAAATAGTAACCAACCGCCTATTGGCTATGAATTTCATCTTCTGATGTAGATTAGATGGAATTGCCCCTGTTGAGTAAATCTATGGCCTTCCCAATAGAAGGTTAAAAGTTCACAATACATTTAGGACTTGAAATGGAATAGTAAACATCTGTGGAGCAATCTTGACCTGTAACCCAATTTCTTTAAGTATCTCCCTCTTTAACCGATCAATAGCCCTTACTAAAATTAAATTGGGCTTTATCTCAGCCGAATCTGCTTTAAGCAAATTTAGTGTCACCAATGGACATACATTCAGTGAAGACCCATTATCTATCAGTACCTAAGTAACCACTTTCCCTGTATACTTTACCACTATGAAAAGGGGTTTTGTGTGCTAGTCTCCTTCTTCACCTAGCTCATTTGGTGAGAATGGAATTTAATCCATTGTAAATATTGAATTAACCACCAAAACCAACTTTTCAGGATAAATCCCTTCATGTACTTTGACATCCTTTAGAATTTTGATTAAAGCTTCCTGGTGAGTATCTGATGACAATAGTAAGCCTATTAGGGAGATCTGGGCAGGTATTTTAGCTAGCTGATCCATAATCTTGTACTCACTAGCTCTTACTATCTTCTTTGCAACATTTTGATCTTTCTCAACCATATCTTCAAAAATCTTTCAAGAAGCCTCTTCTAAAGTAGTCTTCCTTTTGGCCTCTTCGTTCTAGTCATAGACTCCTCTCGAGTGTGTAAGCCCACCAACCATAAGTAATGAGGACGTGGTTGTTTGATTCACCGTCTAGTAATCCAGAGGGGCTACTTTGTAATTTTATAAAGCTATCGAAACATTAAAAACTATTTTCTTGGGCTTGCCCAATTCTTCAACCTTCTCAGTCTTCTTATAGTACTAAAAAACCAACAGTTTAGGCCTACCTCTAATCATGCCAACCATCTCAGTTGTCTTCTTGGCTTTTGTAATAAGTTTGTCTTCTTCTTCAAATTCAGAACCTTATCCAGAGAGTGGTTCATCAGCATATATTGCAGGTGAACCGACGTAATTGACCAAATACTCAAATTTCCTTAATAACTCTCCTAGGGTATTGACCGTTAGATCTCCAACTTCATACCTCTCTCTAAGCTCCTTCTAAGTACTTCTTTTTTGTGGTTTTGGAACTGTCATAGCCATAATGTTGGCTTTTTTTATCTTTACATCCTTCAACAATTGATATATTACTAGTTTAGTCCAGGTTTTATCTCTGAGATTCATATTTTGCAAGTTTCTGACTTGCCTTAGATTCTAAGCTACCTCTTTAATAGTGATGTGGAGACTATTTAGATCAATCTTTGGTTTAGACACCTAATTGATGATCATATTGATTGAGCATCTATGATCCGGTAGAGGATTATTACCCAAGTTAGGAGTAGGAGTTGAATGAAATCCAATTACACCAACTTTGCATTAATAATATCTTAGATCTTATGTCTAAGTCTCCAACACTGGTGTGTAGAATGCCTCACTTGTCCCAAATGACAATCACAACGGAGCTCCGAGTTGTAGTCTCTTGGTCTTTGTCCCTCCTTGGGTATTTCAAACGTTAAGAGATTCTCCTTCCTTAATCGTACAAGAACTTAGCTTAAAGGAATGGGTATATAAGTAAACTGTCTCATTTGTGGGTAGTTATTCTAACTTAGATTCGACAAGGAATTAGATCCTCCTGTCATGGCTACCAAGGCTACAGGTCTGATAAGGTTGTCGGTATTGATGATGCTTACAGTAGCTTCTTTGGTTTTGTTGGAAAATCTCGCGGGAGGCGTCTTCTTCTCAATAGCTTTAGGATTGAGAAGCCTTCTAGTAGCAATAGCTTCCTCAATTCGATACCCTGAGACCACAATCTTTGCAAAGTTAGAGGTAGGGTGTCCTACCAAATTTTGTTAGTATAGGCTTGTAAGAGTGTTGATGAAGGCAAAGGTTAGATGCTTTTCTGTTAAGGGTAGAGTCACCCTAGTTGCCATGCCCCTCTATCTCTAGGAATACTTCTTAAGGCTTTCATTAGCCTTCTTTCGCAGATAATTCAAATCCTACATAGATGGGGCTACCTCAATATTTAACTTATACTAGTTGTAGAAAGTCTAAGCTAACTTATCCTAAGTATTGCTCTCATTCAAGTCCAATTGGGCATACCAAGTTAAAGCGGGCTTAGTCTAGCTATCTTGAAAGGTTTGGACCATTACCTTATCATACTTTATGTATTTTCCCATCTTTTTGATGTATAGCCTAATATAGAGCTTCGGGCAACCGGTCCCATCATATTTCTTAAATTTTGGAATTTTAAAATTTTCTAGGAAATCATCATCTTTATAAGTTAGCAAATTGATTATTCCCATTTACTCAAGCCCATTAACCATTTCTAGGGTTTTCATCTTTTCGGTCAAGTTCTACATAAACTTCCTTTTCATCTCTTGGTGTTTTTGCTCAATCTCTTTCCTCTACATCTCAGCATTAGGGATTGATTCTGCATCTTCCAATTCAGGGGTTAAGGTTTTTTGCTTTTCGATTTGGGTTGGCTTGAGATGCTTGCCTATCATCAAGAATTCCAATAGTTTAAGTGAGAACCTAAATTTGCTTGGCTATTTTGTTCATGTTTTCTTCTAGGGTTGCAACTCTTAGGTTAGGCATGGTTTGACTGACGTTTCCAATATCCTTAGTTGATATTCTTACCTCAGAATGAGTGAATATTGGGATTCTTGCCGTGTCTGCTCACTTGGGTACTATTTTCAAAATTCTAAATGAAAACTTAAATTTTAAACATCTTTGTGAACTAAAAAATTACTATTATTTTTTTGTTTGCTTCTTTTTTGTTTTTCTTTTCTTTTCTTTTTATTTTTCTCATTTCTTATTTTATTTTATTTTTATTTAAAAGGCAACTAAAAACATAGAAGCAAAAGATCGCTCAATAAAGGTTTTCATTTAATGAAGTTGCAAATTTATTAATAATCATAAAATCAAATCTATACAAAGAACTAAAAGAGAAAGAAATAAACTCCTAACTAATCTTTCTAAAAAAAAAAAATCAAACCTTATATCTATAAGAGTCGACGGATCTGGTTTGGACTATAACATCTCTTTCTCGAATCTTAATCCTTAAGAATTGATTTTTTTCCAACAATCTTCCATTCTCCATCTTTAATTCTTCAATGATTCTTTTGCATTTTTTGAACTAGGCTTCAACTTTAGCCTGTATGGTGTCTCATGAAGTGAAAGGTATTCTGGCTCTGGCTCATGTTTGAATACATCTGGAGCTTCATATTATATCTTTCCAGTCATCTTCAGCTAATCATAGATAAACTGCTTGGTAGCTTAATATTCTCCGACCTTGCCCCACAAAGTTCTCACATTGACTATCTTCTTGACTTCTCTCTATTCCTACAACTTCATAAGTTCTACCAATCATTGAATCAAAGTAGTAGTGAGCAAATAGGGATATTGATAACTCCATGTGACATCATTTAAGGAATCTCTGTATGTTATCTCTTAAAGGGTACCTAGCTTCTTGGTGGCACAAATAGGGAAATATCCTATACCACCTATAATACCAATAAGATGGACCCCTACATAATCGATGCACCTTAGGATGGCTTGGGCATAGTTGCTCCACCTAGCTAACCACATAAAATCCATTAGCTACATCATGCTTATGACTAATACCCATACTTTAAACTAAGCTTCTTTTGGTACTTTAAGGTGATGGGTAAAGTCGTCTATGATATTCATGTTTTCAGTTAGGGATGCTCTGAGAAAATTCCCTCTATACCCCTATGTATGACTAAGAAACCATACAATAAGGATTGTAGGGTTAGTTGTGAAGTGCTTGTGCCCCTGCTTCCTTAAGTAGGTGAGTGTCCTGAATTACTCTGCTAATAACATCGGTATATAGGATTTACTAGCTAAGAATTGGGTTATTAGCTCAACTACTCTATAATGGACCTGATTGTATCTGAAGTGAAACAACACTATCCTAAATACTGCTATGATAAAGATGCTTACCTTCTTCTTGGCCTACAATTCATAGCTACCACAAAAGATTTAACAATATTTCAAATTAGTGTTTGGGCTTGAAAACCATTCTACTAACCTTAAGATGCTGAGACATTTCTTACTCTTTGAAGATAAGAACGATGCTAGGGCTGCCTTTTTGACTCTTAACAAGGTTATGAAGGTATTTTTAGGCTGGACTTTGAGATTTGGAATGGTTATGCCTACTTTGAGAGGTAGAACACTAAGTAATTGCGAGTATTCTTCTAAAGTAAGCATTAACACATGTAGACAGAACTTGAAAGCTATAGATTCTGGATCCTAATAATGGATAAGGGCTTAAATTAGAGGCCAATGGAGCTGGACCCACATGAGGGATATGATTTGCCTAATCTTCTTATGAATGTAATCTTGCTTGGTGGGCAGAAACTAATTCAACCAATCTTTCAAGATAGCTTTGGGAAAATAATACTTATCCAACTGGACCTCATGAATAAGCTTTGGATTGATACTACCTTGACTTTCCATATCTATATTATATAAAACCTGAAATGATGTAATTATTTACAATGAAACCACTAAATTTACAATAAAGCTAGATATGATATTAATAATTTTATAGCTTCTTCAATTTTTTTTTTAAATTATGTAGCCTTTTTACTTCCTAAGGGACAATGTAAAAACAAAACACATATAATATAAGAAATAATAATGATTAAATAGAAACAAAAATTAGCAAAAATAAAGTCAAATAAAAAAATACAGTATGCTACACACGTATGTAATGCAATAAGGGCTAGTAATTAATAAATTATAGAAATTATTATGAACCCGCGGTTGAAGAGTACCATTATATATAAGTATATTCAAAATAATATTTAAAAAGAAATAAAGCTTGTGAATACTTATATATAAGGGTTACTAATTTCTTTTAATTTCCCCTCTTTTGAAAAAGAATGATGAATCAATCGTAGATTAATAAGGCTTTTCTTATAATTTAAAAATGACTACCCCTTTAAAAAAAAATTTATGCAAAAGGGTAGGGTCTTCAGGTCTCAGGTTCTATAACTTCAAGGATTTCTAGAGAAAAATTTAGTGGCTACATTGAAGCTTAAGTAGGCTTGCCTATCACCACTAGATGGGGGTAAAGACCCTAGTGAGCTAAGGTTTACATAATGAAGACTTATCTTAAGTTCCTAAGGTGACCCAAGTCCAACCACATCTAAGCATGCAAATAGTTTTCTTTCTTTCTTTCTTTCTTTTTTAAACCCTAAATCCCCGATAATGGGCCATTAGGCTAAGCTTTCTTAAAGGCCTACATCACTAAAACTCAGTTAGTACAACTATATTACAATATATAGATAACAAGAAATAAAAAATGAAAGCTCATTAATTAATTTTATTTCTATGTGGTTAGCCCACTATAGTTCCCAATGGAGCCACTAATTTTGTTAAGCCCTATTTTAATTTTCCTTAATTTAATCTATATTAAGTCCAGCTCGCTTAATATAAATTACTTGACATAAAATTAAGGAAATATTTTTCTTAAATTTTTTTAAATATTTAAAAAAAAATTGGAGTTGCCAACTAATTAAATTGCTAAAAAATAAAATTAAGATTTTCGGGTAAAAAAACCCTAATTTGGCCACTAATCCATGTATTTTCTAAATAACTAATTTTTTAGGAAAAAAATAGAAAAAACTGAGTTTGAGGGCTAACTTATTAAAACCAAGTCACCATGTAAAAATAAAAAAATTAATGGGCGTTATTTTTATAATTTCTCTAAAAATCTAAGGTATATATAGATATGTAATAATAGAAATAAAATGAAAAATTTTATGATTTTTTATTACGAATTTTTCAAGAAAAAGGAAAATTTAAAAATTTTTTTTAATGTAGTTGCCTTAAAGGTGCTTACGTACTTGTTAATTAGAATTAAACTAACGTAGTTTTTTTTTATAAAATATTTAGTAGGTGGATTTTTTATTTTTGAAAATCAAGCAAAATTTATGTTTATTTAACAATTTATTATTTAAAAAAAACTAAACAAATCTAATTTCATGAATCTATTTTAAAAAAACCTAATCAACTAAATCTTTTTTTTTTTTAAAAAGCTCCGATCAAGATTATTTTATTTTTTGAAAAAAACTTACTATGTGTTAAAATCGATCTTTTCTAAATTTCATATACAAGATATACTAAGATACAATTTAGATGCATATCTTCTCTAAAGATACGGATCTCTGAGAAAATATACGCAATTTTTCAAAAGATGAAAGTTTAGCTAAAAAATAAAACTTAACTAGATTATAAAAAAAATGAAATTATCTAAAAGATGTAGCAAATGATATGACAATATTAAAGAAATCACTAAAAAAAATTAGTAAAAACTAATTTAATTTAATAAAAAAATTAAATATTAAATAAAGAATTTTTTTTTACCTAAATGGGTCGAGTCACGCGTAATTAGCGTGTTTGTGTTGATTGCATTGCAATTGTTTGGATTCCGTTCGCATGCTCAGTGTATGTACTAGTCGTATAAGTATATAATAGTGAATCGTATGTGGCAATAGTGTGTGATGCTCATGTGTGGCAATGGGCAATAGGAAACATGCGAATGATGGTGATCCAGTAAAGGCGTACGTGTATACAATTAGTAGATGCATATGTGTACATGATTTGTGTTTGTGTCTAGTGTTGTAAGTATAGTGTGAACGTGCTCGTGTATGTTGTAGTGATCAAGCGAGTGTCTGACAACGTGCAGGCATGTCCTTGTGTGTTTGTGTAAGTGCAAGGTGTAGCATATCAATGTCGGCGTACATGAGTTTGTTTTGTATCAGGTGTGTAGGCATGCTATGTCCGAGTGTGAGATAGCGTAAGTGATTAGGGACATGAAGTGTGTATTAGGGGATGTGTAGGTGTTATGTGTGTTGCATGTTAGGGGACGTGCAATGGTTTAGGGGGGTTGTAGTGTTTGAAAGTGTGAGATAGCATGAGTGATCAAGGACATGAAGTATGTATGAGATCAATGAGCTATGATTGAGTGGATGGTGTGTAATGAGTGACCGTGGTTATGTAAGAGAGTACGAATAGTATAGTGTCAAGTGATCGGTGGCAATAAGAAAGTGTGATCCTTGGTGTAACGTGCGGTAGTGTTAGGATAATGAATGTGTAGTGATCGGCAATGGAGTGTTCGAGGAAGTATATTGGAGATTAGGTGTTGGCTTATGTAGAAAAAATGTCCTTAAGTCGACTGTTGAATTCCTATTTATAATACCCACAACTGAATCTTTCGTATCGAAAGATATGATAATAAACTTAGATATGGTAGATATGATTTCCATTCTTTGAAAATTCAACTTAGTTTTTAGAAACCTTATTTTAATTTGAGCTTTCTATTTTTTGGGCTCAATTTAGTCTAATTTGATTTTGCTCAATAACTCACTCAATAAATCTTAAATTTATTCTGGTCCAATTTAAATTAGATAAAAAATCTACTTTATATCGGACTTAGACTAAAACATTTTAATAAAGCCTGATTCTTTAATGACTTAAAATTTATTAAATTAAGAACTCGCTATTATTTAATTCGACCCTAAACGAATCGATTTGAATTGACTAGATACAATTGGACTTAATACAAGTTGACACTTTTTTTTATTTATTATTTTTTTAATTAAATTTTTGTTATTATTATTATTATTATTATTATTTATTTTATTTTTTTATATTTCTCTCTCAACAAAACTACTAAAATAAAATTGGCAAAAATGAGGTATTTATACTCATACAAGCGCTGGATCTCCTTGTTGAATACATCTCTAAAGAGATTTAGGGAGGAGGCTACAAGTGTTGATGAATATTTTGGTACATGAGCCCTTAGGCCCAAACCAATCGGCTTAAGATCATTAATAAACCTACTTAAAGTTTAAGCTAGCTTTATCTCTTAAAGCCCTCAGGTAAAGGACTTTTCGCTCATTCTCTTTATCACTAAGGGTTTTATATTCGTAGAAAACCATGCTAATTTAAGCAGTGGTCATATTAAAGCAAACTCTAATGCCTCACTAATGGTATTTGCTCTATCGAAAACCTACATCGAGGAATCTCTACTGACATAAAAAGTAAAAGCAACATGTTGACAAGAGCCTCTCTCTATGGAAAAATAAACAAATAACAACATATAAATATAGTGACAATTTGAAATGGAATAGCAAACAATGTTAAAGCCATGACAAATGTTAAGTAGGGTTCCACCCATTTTAACAGGCAATGCTTCATGGAAGGATTGATGTTGGTGGTGGTGGTAGATTATGGTAAAAGTAAAAGAGAGATTATGAGAGAAAACTAACTTTCATTTCATTATTTGTTCTTTGAATCCTTAAGTATGTACAATAAGGCTATTTATAGTTGTTATCCTTTTTCTCTTTTTTTTTGTAACTAATATTCCTAACTAATTTCTAACTTACTACCAACTTCCCTAACTAAATATTAACTAGTATTTAATTGTTGTAACAATATCTCCCTTCCACGAAAATGAACCTTATCCTCAAGGTTTAAAAAAATTTCAAAAGAAAAACATGATTATATAGTTTCATTCAACAAGAACAAAAATCATCAATCTTCATAACTCTAGGTCATCTCCTTAATCTTTTTTTACAACACCATATTTTCTAAACTTGTCGTATATGATAGGAAATTGGAAGTGTATTCAACTTAGCATCATATGCAAAGTAATATGCATTTGACTTGTGATTGGTTTCTCTAAGATGTTGCTTAGCCAAAACTTTCATAAGATGTTGTTTCATCTTTTTTTGTACTGAATCACTTATATCATCTTAGACAACTTCTTTAACTTCTATCTCCATTAAAATGATGAATGAACTATCTTTCATAGCTTTTCCTTGGAAAAATGGAAAAAAATTCAATTCCTTGCTCAATAAAACTTGAATTCGTGAATTCTTCTTGTTTTTCAATCGCATAATGATAATCCTTGTCTTTATGAACATTTGGTTGAATCATGCATATATTTAGATTTCTTAGAGAATTGTTATAGTCTGATGAAGTATGATGATTCTGATTTTATAAACCACATGTCATCATTTGATTAATCTTGAGGGAAAATGTTTACAATTTATTATTAATTACTATAAGAGTTGATTCAATATTCTGCTATCTTTGTAGTACTGAAGCAAATATATTCTTGATGACTTCCGTTTTGATATCATATGTTGAATTCCTACTACTAATGGAGTTTAAGAACGAGAGCAGCAATGTTAGGTAGGGTTTTGTTCGTTTCAGCCGACGGCACTCCAAGAAAGGATTGAGGTTGGTGATGGTGTTAGATTGTGGTGAAAGAAAAAAAAAACGGTTTGTAATGGTTTTTTAATTAAGTTAATGAATGAATCATAAGCAAAGTTATCAACTAAGATGAATTACTTTTTTCCAATCATTAACCGATATTACATTACTTAGAAGCAAATTACAAAACCGATATATAGTTATACAATATTTAGAGTACATTTTCATAAATAAAATGGTTTTGTGAAAAGAAAACAATTGTGACCTTTTCCAGAATTATAATTTTACAGTGAATTATGAGATTACAAAATAAGCATATGAGATAATAATAATGTTATTAAGTTATGGTTTTTTGAATTTGGTGGTTTAAGTTACAAAAATTGTCAATTGTTTAAAATGTATTTAGATTAATAAATTATAGCAGAATTTTCAATTCTTAGCCATTTTTAGGAGAAGAAATAAAGCTGAAATAATACAAGTTAAAATACCAATTTCTTGAGTTATTTTCCATTATTTAATGACACTTGTAGGTTTACTACAGTAGTATTACCAATCAAAGTAGATTTATAAACGTAATCTAGATTTACAAACTTTTAAGTGAAATTCATGAATTTTGATCAAATTTACAACCTTCTATAATATTATTACTTTTGAAAATGGCTATAGCTTTTGAAAATTATTCTACCAACTGAACCTTAAACTATCTTAACTGCGTTTAAAATTACTAGCCATTTGTCATACATCTTATAAACTTGTTAAGACTTAGGACATTATGTGTATGTTTCGATATTCTTGTTCATATTTATAAATATGTATAAGGTGCTTTGCAAATTTAAGTAAAGTTCCTTACGAAAAAAAAGAAAAAAGAAAAAAATCAAGTAAAGTTAGTTTATCCTTGTGGAAACTTGGAAATATTACATATTTTAGAATATAAAACAGATAAAACATAAAATAAAAAAATAAAATAAAACAAAAATGTAAGTTTGGTTGAATGGCCTTACCCTAAGGATGGCTATTGAATGGCAGGAAGATAAATGTGCTCCACGATGTACAGTGCGCTTTTATATATCCTTGACTTCCGGTCGTGAAGACCAACAAGATCGTACGATATTCACATCTTGATGTGTCCACGTCCAACCCATTCAGAAGGATTGGATTGGCCAGCATTTATTTCACAAGATATATTTAATATATTATAA
Source organism: Lumnitzera racemosa (assembly GCA_024138005.1). Lineage (NCBI taxonomy): Eukaryota > Viridiplantae > Streptophyta > Magnoliopsida > Myrtales > Combretaceae > Lumnitzera > Lumnitzera racemosa. The sequence goes on from JAMXBC010000008.1 coordinate 33,040,679, forward strand.
AATTTATTGGATTTAAATTTGAGGATATGTGAAAAAAAAAATCTACTGTAAAGAAAAATAAAAAACTTGTCACCTTAAAAGGCACATCTAAAATCGATCACGCTGAATATATATATATATATATATGAATTAAGTGAGCATAAGATAGATTGTACCAAAATTCTACCTTATACTCTATGATATAGTTATATATCTTAAAAATTTAGAATTATAACCTAACTTATGATCCCTTTCAATAAAATTTTTTAAATTTAGTAATATCTTAGAATTGGAAGTGGATGTTGCTTCTACAAGTAACTAGTAATAAATATAAATGCCAATGAATTTCAATAAAAACACAAAATGAGCGCATATATTGAACATAAAAGACCATATTGACTTAGATTGACAAATTGAAATAGGTCTAATTATTTGAAATGAGGAGTTATAAGTTGCACGATATTGATCAACCTAAGACTGCTTCTATTAGTAATATTGCAAATTTTAAGTTTATTGCAATCTCCCGTACTTTGAAAAATTGCGAAGTATATAAGAACATAAAATTCATAATATATAGAATACGGTTTTCGTATGGGTTTCAGAATAAATATGATGTGATACTTTGTAGCCTATTCAGAGCACCTTCGTTGCAATTAATGATCCATGTATCGAGTTCGTTTATGTAACTTAGATTCATTTTTATTACATCCATCGAGCTTTGCTGAGTGTTTATTGGTCATGTAAAGGGTTCTTTCGTAACTAAGTAAAAAGCCTTTTTATTGCATTCTTTACTATAAATGAAACTCATTTCATAACAATTTAGACCCCCTAACATGGAAAAATCTTAAAATGTTGTTGTGGTCCCATAGAATTTCATCTATCTAAAAGTAACCATACTTTCTATACCATATATATATATGTGTGTGTGTGTGTGAGAGTGTGTTCAGGCAATTTCACCTCTACGGGGAGCCTACATCGATTCCTTTGATCACGTATAATATATACATTTCCCCAAAGCAATTGAAACCAATCGTTTGATTCAAAATATGGGAAAACATAAGAATTTTTATAAATTTTGGATATCCTGATGGAGTTTTTGCAAGTTTTGAATCTACCGATTAAATTTTCGTCATACTTAAGCGACAGATCTAAGGGAGTCAAAGAGGGTCCTAGCCGTCCAAACACAGAGAAAAATTAATTATAAGAATTTAATAAAAGAAGAAATTATATATACCATATATATATTTGGAGAGTAAAACTTAATAAAATGATGCATATATGTAATGCTTCCTCTTTTAAGTGTTTGCTTAAATTTTTTTTTTTTTTTTAAATTTTTGGTACTTGAAGATGGTTTGCTACTACCTTCCATAAATTAAAAATAAGGCAGAATTTGTATTTCACTAGTCATTTAACTTTATAACTATTTAGTTTCAAAATCTCTTCTTATTTGATATAACATTTCATAGCGGAAATCTTTACAATAGTGAGTCATACATCCAATATCACGATTACATTATCTTATACAAAATATAAATTCATTAGAAAATTTGTATACATATTTACAACTCATGCTGAGGTCTTCACAACATAACATGTAAGGATCCTATAGGAGGCTTAACAGTATTATCTAAAATTTTCATATCACATATGCACTTATGATAAGAAAACCGTTTTATAAATCAGAGATCGTAAGATTTTAAATAGTTAATCGTTAAGGTTTTAGAGTTTAATTCATTAACTCATTGAATAATATACATAATTATGGATATACATAATTATGGATATCCAATATTCCATAGTTCTTAAGAACTGTAGAGAATTTGTATCCCTTACCAAAATAGTGAAATAAGATAAATAGTTTCCAGAAAATTCTAAATTTACTAAAGATAATAAACTTAATAGAGCTATTAGTTGTTTCCCGGAGCATTCCAAATTAACTACATAAGCTTTTCATCATAATGATTCAATTATAGCACTCCGCACTTGATTCCGATTCCGATTCCTATTCCTATCCCAACTAGTAATCAACTTGTAAGGAAAAGAAGTGTTGGGGTTAAGCTTATGCTTAGTGAGATAATCCTCTCATCAATACAGCGTAACAATTTTTATTTAATTCACAAATATATGAATGCATGAACAATTAGAATGCCGATATACAGTAGCCTAAGAACTACATGGAACTCAGAATTTCGGCTCCTATAATTAGGGTTAGAGATGATTAACTAAGATAAACCAAAATTCGGGTCCTAACACTTGGGTTTTATATCGATTGCACTATTGTGCTTAAGTCAAAACAATACCATATATATATAGAACGTATATGATATGCTTTCATTTTGAGCAATAAATTATATTTTCAAAATCCTAAGTCTAGTAGTATAGTAGCGTTTATAATCCACAAACACACGTTTTAAGCAAAAGCCATAAGATACGACCCCTCGCCAACAGTTGGTATCTTCCAGCCCGTCAGCTTAGGAAGCTCGTCAGCTTAGGATAAAAACTCAATAAAATGATGGCATAACTATTACCCAATCCTATAAGAGGCCCTCCACTTGTGAGTCCCTTCTCATCTTTTACGTGAAGTAGCAGTTAGTGTCGTACGATGTACTTATGAGAAATGTACAATTCATTGAATTTCTTAATCGTATAAATGTTTAATTCAGTTTTCATGGTGATCAGATAGTTTCTTTTCATACAACTGTACATATATGTTAATACAAATAATTCTCATTATCATCTGATTAACAAGCCATAGTATTCAATAATAAATTCACACACATGCATTTCTCATATCCTATAAGCATTTAAATTCCATATATGAATTTAAGTACGTCTACTTTACAATCAAAATCAAGTAAGGAGTTATCAGGAATTCACTTACTCAGCCTGTGGATCAATTAAAATAATCCGAGGGCTGGTTGTCTCCAAAAGCCGGGTCCACTGGGTATTGCAAATATAATATTATAACGATTCAAAATAAAATTTGGAAAACTAAGCTAAAAGCCTTTAAGTTATACTTTTGAATTAGTTTCGTATTTTTCTTGGTTTTTCTAAAAAGTTCAATCGCATACAACTTTTTTATTTTAAATCCGATTTTTATGATCTTATAGTCAATCTTCATCGTTTTCGAGTGTACTTTAATGTAGTATGCTCTTGGGCTTTGTTTAGTTATTAAGATTTTTGATAACTTAGGAAGTTCTTTGGGTTTGGGCTTAGGATCTCATTCTAGACTTAAAATACTCCTTAAGGTTAGATTTTTAACTTTGATTTATACTCCTAAGGCTAACAACAACTTCTTGGGCTTTTAAGTGGGTTTAAGTTGTCAAATGGACTTATTTTTTGTTCCAACTAAAGTTAGTAACTTTGTTGGGCTTATGGAGTCTTAGGTGGACTTCTTGTAGGCTTCAAAACAACCTTTCTTAATATTTTAAAGTGTTGGTCATAAAATTAATGAAGGCCCAACTTGGAGTTCTAGACTCGTTTTGAGAGTTTTAAGATTGGTTTTGAGTTTTAAGCTTTATACATTTATCGTACTTGCTTTGGTTGGTCTTTTCACTTTGTTTACTTGGTTTTATCATATTTTTAAGTGACTTTTCTTATTGTTCCAAATCTGGATGGTTTGGTATGGAGGCTTTTAACTTGGTTTTTCAACTTGTTTTATTATTTCCTTAAGTTTAGGTATTAGATCATGAACTTATACTACTCATATTCTAACTCCAACTTAACTTCTCTTCCGTAAGGTGATTATTTAGCTTATACTCTACATGAAAATAATAGATCTCATACTTATCATTACTTCTATGCCATAGCTCACATTTCACTAAGTTGGTTTATTCGTAAAAGCTTCAAGTAATAGATTTTTCCTTTATCTAATGTTAGTTTTGAGCATTTTCAACTTAATAGAAATGAAAATAACTCTTGAATAGCTTTCTTATACTTCATGTCCAGCATGCTTTCTATTTGTTCATGTGCATAATTCATGACTTCCTCAAGTTAATATCTTCCATTATAAGTGTTAAACATGTATCCTTACATAGCACCAACTTATTATGCTCATATTCTAACTTTCTTCTGAAAGATTCATAAATTTATTTCCTAAAGTGGCTAGTTAAGTTATAATCTTAAGTTCATGCCAACATCTTCATAAAAATATGGTCTTCTAACATGACATATTAGATTACTTAAACAAGGAAACAACTTACTCGTCCTCGAAAGCGTAATCAAGGTGGTTGTGCAGTAAGTATCCTCTTATGTTCCTTTGTTTTCCTTCTTCTTTTTGCAAGATCTTTAGGAAACTAAAGTCTTAATCTTTGAGGTAGGTTTTCGGAGACATCTTAAAGTTCCTAAAAGTGGTTTTTGAAGTTGACAAATGGAGGGCCCAAAATAAAGCTTGGTGCCGTGAGTATGGAAGCAAAATGGAGGCGGCAATATTGGGATTTTGTATGATTGGATTTCTTCTTTTGCTTTGTGTTTAAAGTGAGAGAAAAGAAAGTGAAAATGAAAGTGAAATGAGGGAGTGAGTGGCCGGTTTTGAATAGGAGGGAAGTGTGTTCAAGAAGCTTCAATTTAGTTGTCTTTTAGCATATACAAATACCAACTTTTGACAAGACTAGATGATGTAAGTATTAAGGAGTGAATAGTAGATGTGTAAGACAATTAAGTGATTGAAAGTTAACAAGGCATGACCTCCCTTAGGCTCTCTTCCCAACCAACCATAGGGTGTCCTTTTTGGGCATTGAGTTGTCTTGTTACTTAATTGAAAGTTGAATACATAAAATAATGTGATAACTTGTTCATAAGTAGTATAAGTCATGGTAACATAAGGAAAGTGTCTTATCACGGGATTTTGATAAGTTATCAATTGATAAATGATTCTAACTCTCAATTGATAAGTTATTTAAGATGATTGGTTAGTTCACTTATTCATGTGCACAAGTCTTATGCATTAAGGATAAGGGAATCGTCTTATACAAAATTCTTTTAGAGTTTGTTTCTTAAATTGATTTGTAGGTTATGATTTAATTATTATAAAATTATAAAATTTTATAGAGTTAAATAAAATTATTCAAATTAAATTCTCAATTCGTTGCTTAGGGTTATAAGTTTATTTAATTATTTTAGGGTTTTCGGTGACTTAAGGTCTACTATTCTTACATTTGAGTTTTATCAATAATAAACTTTCGAATTGGAAAACTAAATTCGTTTTTAGATATAAACTTAAATTCTTAATTTAGTTGATCTTTGTGAACGTTTGGAAAGTACTATTGGTTGATTCATAAGCCTGTTAAAAGATAGGGTTTACAAACATGGCTTATAAGTAATGATAAGGAAATTGTCTTGTATGTACTTCTTTTAGTGTTTTTGTTCTCAAATTAATTTGTAAATTATGATTTACTTCTTCAGAAATTTTAGAATTTTCTAGAGTTGAATAAAATTTGTTCAAATTATATTTTTAATTATTTATTTAGTGTCATAAGTCCTTGATTATTCCAAGGTTTAGGGTTTAAGTGAGTTTAAGTATGTTTTAGGATTTTTCACCAATTTGGGAGTAATTGACTTACATTTAGGAGCTTAAGGTTCAATCGACTTAATTATTTAAGATTATTGCTTTATTATGCAACATATATATATATATATATATATATATCAAACGATAGATTAAGAAAAGAAAAGGAAATTGCTTAGTAATATATATATATATATATATAGATATTGTGGGGCTACTTATGTGTACAAGTAAAATTAATTTTGTAAATTTATTAATTTGTTCTTTTAATTAACTTAGTTTTGTTATTTATTATTACTTAAAATCATCCTTGATTTGTTCATTATCAGTTTTATATGATTTAGTAGAATTAATAACAATTTTATTGATTTGTAGCTTTTCAAGTATTAGGATAATTTTATAGAGTTTTAACAATTTTTACGATTTGATATTTACAGTTTCTATTAAGTTTAAGTTTACATTTTTAAAAGTACACGTATGTAGGGATTAAGGTTTTCGTCCATGATTAGGGTTTTCAAATTGTATAATAGGGTCTTGTATGTTCATCTTAAGTTTCGAGTTTAAAATTTTAATTGGTTTTTATTTTATGTGGTTTTATCAACTTAGGGAAATATCTAAGATACTCGAGTTCGATACCATGTTTAGAAGGTTAAATTTGTAGAGTCTACATAACTTAACAGTCATTCTATAGAACTCCTTAGTACTTAAATCTAAGTTTCTAACTATTTAGCCCTTAAAAAAAGTCGTACCTCTTAAGCATATTAAAGTCTTCTTGCTCCCATGGTATGTGGTCTCATCTAACTCTTATTCTAACTTAAGGATAAGACAACTTTTGGCTTATTGTAAGCTGAGCGAGAGTAGATAACAACTAATAGTACAAGTAGAATAATAACATAAACATATAACTATACACCAATTCAGACTAGTCTAACCAAGCAATACAAATTTAACAAACACATGCCATATTAATGCATATGATATGTATCGGTGTTAATATCCTAACCTAACCTTAGCCTAAGCCTAAGCCTAAGTCTAAGCCCATCCTATTCGTCGATAGTCTTGGGTATCTAGATCCTATGTCTAGGAACTTAAAAGAGAACTTATCCCAAGTGAAACTCATATAAATTCTATATTCTCAAAAACTAATTTCTTTATAAACCAAGCTATTTGCTTCACAAAACTAAGCTATCAAAAACAAAACTATTTACTTAACAAAACCTAGGTTGCAAAATAGATTTAGCTAAGCAAAGTCCCAATTTCATAAAACTTAACCCATAGGTCTTTTCGTGCCATGCCATGAATGCAAAAACCACATTCTAAGGAAAGCCGAGAAATTATCAAGCAACTAGTAAGTAAACGTACTCATCTATTTGTTAACCAAGCTCTTATTTCATTTCAGTTGCTTTTTCATCTCTAAAGCCTTGTTATTGAGTTCACTTAAGTGAACACTTTAAGAGGCAAGGCTAGTAGTTACTACGTAACTTCTTGTCTAAGTTCATACATATCTTAATTAATGATCATAACCAAGCAACAACACAACTAAAATCATAGAAGTCACCACCAAGCATGATTTATTAGATATCATATATATAAAAAAAAGATCATGAATCACTTCATAAATCATTAATCACCATTTCACACATGTATACAACTCAACTACGGTAATCATAACCAAGTAAGTTAGTAAGTCACATCAGTAGATATAAATTTACTCAAAGCACACAAATTTCCACTTACTAAGGCCATTAGCAAATTTCTCAACTCTCGCTCTTGATCTCAAGGCTCTTCCTTACCTTTATCTCCTAAACAAAATGTGTATTATATCCAAGTCAGTTGTATGTCAAGTATTAGTAAGATTACTAACTTACTTACCCTTAGGGTTCTAGTCTCGGAGCCATTCATTTTTTTAGTCTAAGATACTGTTGACTTAGTTTCTAAATTACCCTTCTGCATATAAAGTTCTTCCAGTATACCTTCTAACATAGTTTCTGATCATCGTGATTGCTACCCATATAATATTATATTCTAGATCTTTATTACACAATTTTAATCCCAAAGTGAGATATTACAATAAAACACTTATGAAACATCCAATTGCCATAATATTATTAGTATATGACCCAAGTTAACTATATGGCTAAGCACAAATGGAAGTTACAAGGATATATTTCGAAAATACATATTTCTAGAATCAACTAACCTTCTTAGATCCTGTACATCAATTTCATATTTTCATCCATTTGATGTTTTGACCCATATTTTGACTCATATCCTAACTTGTACAAAACACCTCTTAAATCATCAAATCATTCGACTTTAACACCAACTCCCATGTTCCCACACCCTTCTAGACCAATCTATTGGTCTAAAACCCAATTTAAATGAGGATATAACACATGAAACTAAACTATTTAAAGAAATATCACTTTCCTACACTTCTAAATCATTATTCCATGTTAGATTAAAATTACTTAAAATTCAACTTCATAGTTTTTTAAAAGTCTTTATATAGCATTTTAGCATACCCTTTTAGGAACTTGTATATAAAAATTGGAGTAGAAACTACATCACGTACTATTTTTAAAAAATTAATGCAAAATTCATTTTCAAACGTGATTCATTGAGGAACCCATGAAATGGCTTTGAATTTAAATCTAGTTTTGTTTTTGGATTCTACGTGTGAAAATACTTAGGAATACAAAGTTTCATAATTTCTAGACAACATTTGTTAACTTTATAAATATAAGAACTTACAAGCAGAAAATCGAGGGTTTTTGTTTCTCTGAACATTGATGACCATCTTCCTATGGTCCCTTATTAGAAATGCATCTCTGGCCACTCCCTTTTAGACCTTAAACACCTACAACAACAACTCCTAGGATGAAACTTGAACGAGATGCAACAAATCCTCCTCTAGTTCCTAGTTAATCTTTTATATTTTCCTTATTTCTCTCTCTCTCTCTCTTTTTCTCTCCCTATTTTGATATTGTTATCGTTTTTTATTCTAATTTTGTTCTTGTTGACTCTGGTTGCTTCAAAACTATATGAGATAAATCCTTATTTGGTTTTAGAGGGCGATAGGTGTTACGCCCCAAACAGGAGAAGTCATAACAGTCCTGTCATGTAAACTATCTTAAGATAGAAGCTGACCTCACAACTGTTATTATAAATACAGTTCACACAAGGCATGTACAACTCAACCAACTTAAAACGTCTGTTTTAATACCTTTTAATAACCAAACCTATGGTAAAGCTTTACAAAATACCTATATTGTACAACCTATTGTCTCATGCCATAACTGTATTTATACAAACGTTTCGCATCCAAAGTTAAAGTTTGTAATCAGAGTTTATTAAAAACTACAGGTTTTATAGTATATATATAATAAGTTAAGAAACTAGTGGGCTTCCCAAGGAATTCTCAATCAGTTTCCTCAAAAACTCAAAAAAAAAAAAAGTTAAAAGCTAAGGTTCAGTTGATTTCTTATTCTTCACTTTCCCAAATAGCAATACATTAACCTAGGAACGGTAATATTAGAACATCTTGACCTTACTCAGCGCCTGCAAAAGAGTTTATAGGGATGTGAGCACAATTAGCTTAGTAAGTGGGACGGAGTCAGAAGAGTACCATATAATCATAAACAAGGTTATTAATTATGATGAAATGCAATGCAATCAATCAAATGAAACATCGTACAATGTTATCTGGTCTACTATGAGGTTAGAGAAATTACATCTGCTCCAACCCGGATTGAAGAGTTTTATCGCAACTCAAGTCAAACCAAACTCGAGCTTGTACAATGGAGAACACCCTCCTCCCATGGTCGCTTTCGAACCACGACCTCTACCCTTGCCATGACCTCTTCACCTACTACTTAGTTCAACTAAGGATAGGGAAAGGACAATTTCAGTTATCCTCATCGAAGGAAGTCAGTATTTAGCCTGATACCCTTAATCGCTTTCTCTAATGGGTATTATACATGTCCAGTTTCACCATAGTCAAATAGACATAAGTTTTAATCAGAGGTAGCTAAACAAATTCATACAATACAAAAACAATGCGAACATGCAAAACAGTACACCAAAGAGTTCAACTCTTGTCATAGCTGAGTATCATATACACACAGAGCATTCGTACAGTCAACTAATTATAAACACAACCAAAAGTACTCTTGGGTCTTCAGATACTTTAATACAGTATCCCAACAGGCGGTAAAGCCACAATCCCAATTTACTTGTTTAGACGCTGACTACTGCTGACTTAAGTTATCAATCGTCTTTGTACTTAGAGATCCTATTTACACAAAAGACCCAATTTCGGTCTTCGTAATAATTACGAAAACATTAGGGTTTAATTTAAAACAGTTATATATATATATATTATTTCTATAATATATAGTCGGATTATTATTATATATTAAATTAAGTTATTAATTTTTGATATTGTACGTTATCTATATTATTAAGTATTATATATCGTTTTGATTGCATCGAAACGTACTTTCAATTTATTAAATTATGTTTTAATTCCGATAAGATTATCGAAATACGTATATTCTAGAATATGCTAGAGTTTTAGGTTATGTTACCTAAGATTTTCCCATTTTAATAAAATTAGTATCGTTAGGTTTGTATAGACCTAACGACAAATTTTACGAGTCTTGTTCCTAGAAACGACTTTTAACGGGTAGTTCGATTTTTTAATACAGTTATATGTATCTATATAAATATTATCGTATTATACATGATTTATGTTACTAAATTATATTTTACCTAATTTGTCCACATAACGTTATAATATGAGTATTATTTAATCCTAATATACCTATAGTGTATCTCAATGAGAAAATACCAGTAAATATACTAAAAATACACTTTTAATCCAATCTTGTCAATGATCTCATACATAGTTCGTATTTAACTATTTAATCCATCTTAACTTATTATTACCAAAAATACATCCCGACTTGTAGATTAAGCTATTTTATTAAGTAAATTCTTAATAAATAGTTAGGGTCACCAAATAATTTCCCAAAAACTTATATAGACTCCTAAAAAATGGGGAATTCAGTTATCACTTGGTTTTAAGTTTTCGACTTATCACCACTTCCATCAACGTCCAAATTCCAAGGAGTAGAATGCTCCCAGATCTTTGCTATCTAAACACCACATAATGTAGCATCCAAACGCCAAGTTCCCTATTATGTGCAGCAATGTTTCCTTGGGTTTCTAGATGTTTTCCAAGCGTGTTTCTCCATTCTAAATCCTTTCCAAAACATTTCTAAACATGAATTATAACCCGAAATGTTTCATAAACCAATTTATCTGCTTAGTGATCTTAGGTTCTTTAAGTTACTCAAGTTGCAAAGAGAGTTGGTCAAATGGTTAAGATTAAGATCATGGTTAGATGAATTAAAAACTAAGTAAGGTGTTTATTTCTCTTATAAACAAGTAGTGAAGTGAACATTTCAGAATGCAAGCAAACTGTTCAGTCAAGTATAGGGTATTGTCTTGCTGCTTATGTGTATAGGACTAGTACTTATTAAATAGACTTAATAAATATTTAACCTAAATGAAGTGTGTTGTGTATACTTAGCTAGGCTTAAGGGACTGGGAGGACTAGACTTTAGGGTGTCACCCTAATGATCTTAGTATGATATTGTCCTAATTGGAATCTCACTTTGAAAGGTAGTTTAAGTGTTCCTTGGTTCCTAAGGTATTAGGAAGGACCCAATACAATACTCTCTCTCTCTCTCTCTCTCTATATATATATATATATATATATATATATATATGTGTGTGTGTGTGTGCACAAGAATCATTAGTTACTCTAAGTTCCAAGACGTCAAAACTATATTGTTTGTCAAACATAATAGAAGATAAGAAATTGTTGGGGTTGCATTATAGTATATGTGAGTCAATTAATGTGTGTGCTTATGCATTGATTTCTTGATCATGCACATGTGTTTGCTATCCTATACTAGGCTTTGCTCAACCTTTCTAGGATTTCTATTTTTAGGTACACGTACAGGTTATGGAGAGTACGAGGATTATTATGGTGGTCTCGATTATTATGAGGTTATAACTAATTATTATGATTATTATTTTGATAATGAACATAGTTCAGTGTAGTTTGGTTAGGATTAGGAACTTTATTGAATTATGTTGCCAGACTTATAGATGCTCTTTTCTATTTGTAATATTGGTTATGAGAAGTCACCTGAGACTTTTCCTATCTTGGTTGGTTTTATGGTTCATATGAGTTATGGTAGATCTAAGACTAAGGTTTTTGTATTTATGTTCCTTAAGATAGGAAATGTTGAACTGAGTTTTGAATTTTATTTTCATTAAGTAAAAAAGTTGAGAAGTTGATCAGTCAATATTACTTGTGGTTTAGAGATGTTAAAGACATCCATGATATTTTATGGAAGTATTACAGGTTTTGATGATTGATAGGTATGTAGAGAAGCTAAGAGGTTTAATCTAGATGCTTGACATGTCAATAGATCATAAGGATATGTGGTATACTATAATTTCTCAGGTTTTAAGGTGTTATAGCTTTTTTGATATCAGAGTATAGGTTTTAAATTATAGATAACTAAAGTATGAACCTCAATAAGAATAAGATGTAGATAAAAGTATTATAGCATGATTGTGAGGATACAACGAGTAACATGTAAAGTTATGCTAAGACTTTTGATTGAAGTGTTTCTTATACCTTATGTTCTTAGTAATTCCACCTTGTTAAGTTATTTATTGTTTACTCAAGATATCTAAACCCTCCCTATGAACTTAAAGTTATGCTTATATAACTTTGTTCATGTGTTTCTTGTATCGCACCTAGATGTTGTGCTACTTCCAGCACCCCCTCTCATCCTCAGGATGATAGAGACATAAACCTTAACCATATTCCTTTGGCAAACCAAATTAAGAAAAACCTGTAGAGAAAACCACCACCAACTTAAGGCTAACTTGTCCTTGGCTTGACTTAGGCTTAGCAAGACTAAGCTTAAGAACAAACTTATCCTCCCTGGGGCATGCCTATGCCTAATTAGACCCAACCTTAGAATAACTAGGGTTAAGGATTAGAAACAATTCTGTACAAGTTCTAAATTCTATGAATGTAATGATTAGGGTATTAATATAGCAGTTGTAGCAGCTTCAATGGGATATGCAGGTGATTCGACAAATGTAGAAATATGGAGATAGGAGAGGTAGGTTGCTATGGATGCTAGTATAGGTGCTCGTACTAGTAGGAACACATTTGATAGATTTATGAAGATAACCCATGACTTTTACCCTAAACCTATTAACCCAATAGGAGCTGAAGAGTAGATTACTAAGATAAAGAAATCATTTACCATGATAGAGCTATTAAGACTAATGAGAATCTAATTGATCCTATTACTTGGGAAACGTTCAAGCAGACATTCTTTGATAAGTTTTTCCCGAATAACACTAGAGAATAGATAAAGTTTGTCTATTAGACCCCATAGTAGGGTAACAAGTCAAGTGAAGCTGAACCATTTAGCCCAATTCCTACCAGAACCAATCAGAAGAGATGAGAGATCACGTGCTAGACAATTTACCTTTAAGTTAGAGCCCGAGTTGCAAGAGATAGTGGCAGGGTTCAGGGATATTACTTGTCACATCTTGGCTTAGCATAGAATGAACCATCATATAGGAAAACCTGTTGAAAACTTAACTCAACCTGCTCATTCACTAAAAGACAACTTTGTTTACATGATAAAGGGGTTGATACATTGGAGTTTAGTTAGATATTTAGTTATAACTTATGTGTACTGCATAATATTTACATAAAAATATGAACTGGCCTTTTCTTTTGTCATTTTCACAATAATAGGATTCCTAACTTAATATAGGTTCCATATAAAAGTCACTGACTCTGACTTATGCTCTCAGTATATATCCCTCCTTAGTGTTAGGCCTTTTACAATGCTATTAACTTCAAGATAAAACATTTTATCTCTTCAGCTACCAAAGTTGAGTAAGAGTAGATATCAAACAATACAATATAGACAATATTAAATATCACAACTGAAACATTTTAATCATAATCATAACTTTACATATGCATTCACCTAACCAGGCATTTATTGCTAGTAATGTAGTATACTATGCTCATGCACATAGCATGCATCGGTACTGATATCCTATGCCTTTCTAAATTTCATCGAATTAGTCAACATAATCAGGCATTTGGATACAACATCTAGAAACCTATGGGCAATAAGGAGATACTTGAGAGTATGACCCTTACTAAATTGGACTACACATTATAGTCTACTTGCGAACCTTACATAGTCAGTAGTATGATTCTTAATCTAGGTCTGAGTATTCTAGATGATATCATGGGTTGATAAAGCTAGGCAAAGTGATTTTTTTTTATTAAATTGTGAAATTGAATATAGTATCAGTAATAAAAACCCTAGAAACTTGATCGAAATCTAAATCACACACAAAAACCCTAAATCCAATGTACACGTAAATGCCTAAAATCAAAACTCGAACTTGACAAAAACCCTAAAACTATAACTTTAAGTTTATAAAATGAATAAATATAACTTAATAGTAATAAAATCGTAGTCGATTGTAATTATCAACTAATATGCGAAATTGTATATAAATCTTAGCAAACACATTGAAATAATTTATAAATATTATAAATATAACGAATAACAATTAAATTAATAAATTTTTATAAAATCTCAAAATTATTTTATAAATACTAATTATATAATTTTTTTGTTTGGAAAAGTTACATATTTGCATTTTTTTTTATTTTCCTCCTATTTTCTTTCTTTTTCTTTTCCCTTTTTCCTTTTCCTATTTTTACCCTACTTCCACCTTGGTTTCTTGATAATTTCTAGCTGCCCATGTGCTTAAATTGTTACTTCCAGGTGTTTAACAATAAGAAGCAAAATAAAAGGAATAATTGAAGTTGTCACACCCTAATTAATGCTATATCTCGTGTTGATTTCTTTTCTTTTTCCTTTGTTTTGTGCCTATAAGAGCTAAGCTACTCCTTGAAGAAAAGAAAAAGAAAAAGAAAATGTTTGGAAAGAAAAAAAGACAAGAACATACACACAAAGTTCACTTACTTCCTTCCTTTTGCAAACCGTGATCATCCCCCTATTCATTTTTTCTTTTTTTGGAAAATTGCATTAAAAAGAAGAAGAAGAAGGAGAAGCTACGAACCTCACCTACAAACATTATACAAGTATGTTTTAGTATATATAGTATATGTATTTTGTAATAATTATTTAATTATATTCTTATCCATACATGTATTTAAGTATTTGTTTTCATATATGTGTATAAATATTAGAGTATATTTACATGTGTAGTGTACATGTTATAGTAATTTTTCAAAATATTTTGTTAAGAACTTATGTATTGTACATGTACATATATGTATATAACATATCTATATGTACTATGTGTTTCTTTATTTATTTACATATGTAGGTATTATGTATTTTCTCTATTTATGTACTTATATATATGTATGTAGGCATGGGTATATATATATATATATATATTATAACTAATACTTTATTAGATGGTATATGTATGTATGTACAAATAATAATATACATATAGGATGCATTTTTCTTACACATGTATTTATGTACATATGTATGCGTGAGTATATATATATATATTTATATCTATATTTTATTATATAGTATATGTATGTATACACATATAGTATATGTATATGTACTACTTATTTCCTTTATTTATATACAAATGTATATACTAAGTATTTTTTTTTTATTTATTTACATGTACCCTTATGTATGCGTGAATATGTATATATATATGTATATACCTATTATTTTTATTATATGATGTCTACATATGTATGGGTGTATAGTAGGTATATGTATATATACTTGGATTTTCATTTTTATAAAATCCTGAATGTATATAAGTGTGCTAGATGTGATGGAAATATATATGTATTTATGTGTAATATTATTTGTATTACATATTTTAGTGTATATAAAAATATGTAATATAATCATATACGTACATATGTATATAGAGTACATTTATTTGTATATTTATACTCATACATATAGTATAAAATATATATTTAAGATTAGAATATTTTAGTACATAAGTATATTATATGTATAAATATACGTATATGAATAGTATCATATATGTAGAAATACAAGTATATTTAATTAGTACATATATAATATACTATAATATTAATTTAATAAATAAAGTAATTTAATAAATATGAAAGTATATATATATATATATGTGTGTGTGTGTGTGTGTGTATGTACCGTGACTTTAGGAAAAAATATAATAAGTAATTAATTTAGAAAATTTAGTAAAATATAATAATAAATATTAAGATATGTATACCCTATAAAATTAAAAAAAATTAAGAAAATGTAGGAAAAATATAAAGGTGATACGTGGTACTCTCATATGTTGCCACGTCACTACCTCGCATAAATTAATTAATTTTTGTAATTAATAATAATAAAATAATTAATTAATTAGAAAAGTAATAAAGTAGAAAATTTAAATCAATAAATCTTAAACCCCAAAAATAAGTAAAAATAGGTAATTATAGTAAAATAGACCTAAAATAAGAAAATTACAAAATCATATGACTCAAATAATTATTAAATTACAATTATACTAGGAAGAGCTTAAAATGATATTTTACAATTACTTAAATTAAGATGATGAATTTCGTGATATTTTTATATTACAGTCAAAATTGTAAGTTACAACGTCCAAAATGGATCCTACTACGAGAAAGTACGTTTGAAAATGATTAAAATGGACTATAAGTTCATAAAAATCCGAACTAAATTGAAAATGTTATATGCAATTAGTTAAAATCTCGAATCATCAATTTCATACAAACAAATAGCTAATTTAAGTAAACAGTATAAAATATAATATTAGTTTAGTTATTTAATTCTCATACTTACTACTTTCCGTATTCTCTTAATATCGGATGATCACAATATTAACACCGACTTTCCAGTTGATTATTACAACCTTTGAATCTGAGGATGGCTGAGTGAGTATTTTTAATGATTTCGTACTTGCTTATGTATGTGGATAGTAAATATTAATTGTTATTAATAATTGAATGTTGTGTGGGACTGGATTATGCTTATGTATGAAATTGCTTGATAATAGTGAATTTACTTTAAAGTATGATAATGCAATGTTTATTGTATAGTAAATTCAATAGGAATTGATCTGTCTATGATTTTGTTGATCACTTAATAAAGAAATTAATATTATCAGACTGGAATTAACTAAATGGAAACACGCATAATCATGCATTGTATAACTAATTCCGGCCATCACATCATACGAAGGTAGCAATAGGCTATACATGGGTTAATTATTTATGATTATATTGTTTTGAACAGTACACACGTACAATATGATTTTACCTGGGCTCACGGGAATACTAAGTGTTAAAGGCATCAACCACTTAGCTAAGGGTCAAGTCTAAAAGTCTTTTTATAGGGGTGAGTGAAGGTTGCGTGAACCTACTCATAATCATACGTAGAATTGAGTTTTGACTACAACTGAAAATGGATATACGATTATATTTTTTAATACGAAATGCAAAGCTTCATTGTTATGTAAGTTATAGTATGAGACCTGAATTTAATTAGTGCCGATGTATCTCCAACCCTGACTTCGGAGGGTGTTAAATCTAAGTTGCATGCAATATCTAGTCACCTGTATGTATTTGTATAGCATACTGATTGTTTATTCATTCATTTGATTGAATTAAATTGTTCTATAAAGGGAAATATTTTACTAAGTTAGTTAGCTTATACCTTCGTAGTTTGCTTTTGTAATGTAATTTATTTATAGAGTTGGGCCGTAAGATGTCCAAGGTTAGTGAACCATCTGTGGGTTTATGTAAGTGTGAGAGTAGTAATAAGAGTATACTTATGTTACTATAAATAGATCCTGAATCTTATTATGTAATATTAAGTATTATTAGTTTGTAATCTAATGTATTACCAACTTATTATCTATAAATATCTATATATGTGTTATTTATATTTCAATAGTTTGTTATTATAATTATGCAATGATATCACTTGCACCTGCCTAACTTTAGGTTGTTAATTGTAGTAGTAGCCTTATATATTGCATGAAGGGTTATCAATTGAAAGGGAAAATCAATCTAAGGCCTTTGTATGATATACAATGCTTGCTATAACTAACCCCCTTGTGTCGTGACACTACTAATATCAAAAAGGGTAATAAGAAGCTACCTAGGAGTAGGACCCCCGACTTTGTTTTACAAAATTAGACTATACACTGTAGTTCACCAAATCAAAGAGGTAACAATGCCAAATTAAACCATACACTGTATTTTACCAAATCTAACTATCAAAATAGTCACAATGTTTAGGCAATGCAAATCTTTATGCCTCCAAAAAATGGGTTCATAAAGCCATGTTTTTTCTATAATCACTTAAAAGCCTCATTTTAAAAGTTATAACTTATAGGTCCTTTTTATGCTATACCATGATATGCAATAACAACTTGAGTATATCACTCAGTACAACCAGTCTTTCGGTTTTATTCAACCTAGTGATTTGATTCTAGTTTTAGAATACTTCCTATTGGAAATCTAGTATCTCACTTTGGGTTCATTTAGGTGAACAATCAGAAGATTAAGTTAGCAATCACTCAACTTCCTTAGTTAGCACAATCATTCATAAGTACAAATCATTACTCAACATAACAACATAAAAGTTTAACCAAGATATAGTTACTATTATTCAAAGTCACTACATCAACATCCACTATAGTAGCATATCATTTCACCTTAGATATATCCATATTCAATCAATACAACATCAACAACACGTAGTTTTATAAATAGCAATATATTTACTCCAAATATGGGTTATATTCGCTTACCCAGGCTTAGTAATAGCGCAAAATCCTAAACTTCACCACATGGTCTTTCCTTACTTATCACACCTATGAAAATATAAACACAATCCAAGTTAAGTACCGGTTGAATCCTAATTCTCATAAACTTTTCCTATTGTGCCTTTAAACTTCATTTGATCGTATCTTGCTCATTTCCTATCCGATTTTAGTAAACTTTATATCTTCACGATCATTATTTCGAGTATTATTGATATATCTTAAGAATCCAAACTAATCAATATTGTAAAAAAACCAAAAATACCTTTTGGTATTATCGATTTGATTATGCATTATCGTAATTCCATAATTAACCCGAGTAAACTTTAGTTCTAAACTGAAAACCCTAAAAATTATACTTTCCAAACTTATTCAACAACCCTTAATATACCCCTAAAGTGTTCATTTGACATGGATTTAATAAATATTTTAATAGTAGTAATTACTATATTACATATTCAGCTAATATATAGGCTTATAATAGGGAAATACAAAATAAATTGTATACAAGCCCGATTAATTTCACGAAAAATCCTATAGACTAAAAAAATACTTAGTTTAATTATTGACCATGAATTATACTAAACTAACTTTTATCTATTTTTATGAAAAATAATGATTTTAGCTCAACTGAAAACCCTAAAAATTATACTTTCCAAACTTATTCAACAACCCTTAATATACCCCCAAAGTGTTCATTTGACATGGATTTAACAAATATTTTAATAGTAGTAATTACTATATTACATATTCAGCTAATATATAGGCTTATAATAGGGAAATACAAAATAAATTGTATACAAGCCCGATTAATTTCACAAAAAATCCTATAGACTAAAAAAATACTTAGTTTAATTATTGACCATGAATTATACTAAACTAGCTTTTATCTATTTTTATGAAAAATAATGATTTTAGCTCAAAATTAAAAAAAATTAGGGAAAATAAATAAATTTATGTGTGAGATAAAAAATAAGTATTCCAAATATTATTATAAACTTCTAGAAATCAAAACTCACATACTAATTTTATCAAAAACGAATTAATTTGATAAAATAGTAAAATTACTAGTTTTATCTAAAATAATTATAATAAATAGTAAACATGGAGATTTTAAAAAATTCTTGTTATTAGAATTTAATAAATTATATAAGTGTGTTATACAAAAATTTTCAAGTCGAAGTAATATTATTTAATATTTTGAAAATTTTATTTAAAATTCGTCTAAACAGAGCATGTTTTTTAAGAAAGTGCCATAAATCAATGTTATTTTAAGAAAATAAAATTACCACATGAAAGTGCATGTAAAATAACCAAGAGAAACAAAATTTCATAATTTTCTAAGCTAAGTTGATATTTTTAGTAAATTAATGAATATCAAGTATTAAAATTTAACTCACCGGTGTATGGTACTCTGGCCACTCTCTGACCACCACCCTATGTTGGTCCACTTTCTCTTTCCAACACAAGTTTAAGTCCCAAGTGGCTCTTTGCTAGGTTGCTAACCTTAGGAACTGTAATTCACCTTATTTTCTCATTATTTTTTTTATTTTTCTGATTTTTTTTAAATTTTTTTAAATTATGTTCTTTTATTTTTAAAGTGCTAAAATATTGTAAATAAGGGTTTAGGTCCTATTTATAGTTTTTCAAATTTTTTTATTTAATAAAAATTGGACATGTACATACCAAGTGTTAATTTTCCAATTTCCCGGGTGACATGTGTTATTTTTTAGTTAATTAGGTATTTACTCATCATTTCTAATTGATCCCATGTTGCTACATCATTTAATGACTCATCCATTCAATTTTTAATTAATTTCCATTATTTTATATTATTTTACCATATTTTAATAATTTAGTATTAGTATATGTATATATTTAATACATATAATGCATATCACATATAAATACATGTATTTATGTATAATTCAACTTCATTTATTATTTTTCTAATATCTCGCTATATCTAAAAACTTAAATTTCAGATTTTCGATATCTATTAGCTTTATTGATAAATTGACGTTTTTCTCAAATTAATATTTTTATATGGCTTATGTTGAGAAATTGGCTTTACTTAAATTACTTCATCTAATGTTTTTAATATTACTGTAAAGTTTGAAATAAAATGGATAACATAGCTTAGCATCCTAAATTTAGAGGTTTGAATCCTAGGGTTATCGTATGTAGTTGAAATCTTAGGGTATTATACTACTTATGTGAAGACAACAGAGATGGCCAAAAGCTTAGAGTAAGGTATGAAAAGAAATGAGGAGCTATTGGCCTAAAGAGAGAAGAAGGCCTTAGGTAAGTGACCTATGCTAAGTTATGGACCACTAAAAAGGTTCAAGAGACTAGCCCAAGGCATTATGATTAAAGTGGGCAGTAGACTACAATTTGTACCACCTATGCCAATTATGTGGTTAGCTCCAACATCAGTTTGTTTACCCGTGCCATTGTCGGTTAGATGCACCTACTACTTCGAACCACATGACATCTCAAAATGTAAATGAACTTCCAATGCATGCTTCTTGTATAGTAAAATTGGGCACGTTAGCAAAGATTGTAAGGAATCGACTCTGATGCACAAAGGCTTTTGTTTCAAATGTCATAAAAAAGGTCACTGGGCAATAGAATGTAGAGATACAGGGAAACAGCCAGTTCGAACTACTTAAGCTACTACCACTCAAAACGCTACTTGTGGTACTTGACCATAGCTTAGACCTTACTAGAGAGCTTTGGCATGGGTTTTTGCACTCCAGCATTAGAGTTAAAGTCAGAAGACTACCAATGTGGACACTTTGGAAGGTATGCTCACTGTTCTTAACCAAAGTGTTCATTTTTTTTTATACTAGAGCTTCATGTTCTTGCGTTGCTGAATCTTTTACAAATGCTTTGAATTATATGTTATATCCTTCGATACTCTTTTTATTGTTAATATACCTTTAAGGAGTGAAACCATCGTGAGTAGAATATGTTGAGATTGTTGTAGAAGGGAGATTTTTACTAGTGGACTCATTAATATTAGACATGTTAGATTTTAACATAATTCTAGGTATAAACTAGCTGATTAGGCACCATGCAACCATTGAATATTACAACATGGTGATTAACTATGAATTGTGGGGGAAGCCCACCCTAGCAGCTTTAAGTACAAAGACTAGTGAAGTGTTGAAGTTGGAACAAGCACCAGTAGTACAAGAATTCCTAGACATCTTCCAAGACAATCCACCTACGTTACCACCAAACAAAGAAGTAGAATTCAAAATAGATCTAGTACCAGACACTAAGCCTATTTCAAAACTAGCATATAAGATGACACCCACTGAGCTTATATAATTGAAGAAGCAACTAAAAGATTTGCAAGATAAGGGTTTCATAAGATCAAGTTTGTCTTCATGGGGAGTCCTGGTGCTTTTTATGAAGAAGAAAAATAGGAACATACGAATGTGTATAGATTATAGACTTGAATCAGGTGACAACTAAAAATAAGTATCCACTTCCCTTAATTGACGTACTATTTGACCAGCTACAAGGGGCACAAGTATTTTTGAAAATAAATTTGAGTTCGAGCTACTATCAATTGAAGGTGAAAGTAGAAGATATGGGGAAAATAGCTTTTTGAACTAGATACAAACTATACGAATTTTTGGTTATGCCATTCAACCTCCCTAATGCTCCTACAACATTTAGGGATCTCATGAATTAGGTGCTCTGTAAGTATTTGGATAGGTTTATAATGGTTTTTATTTACAACATACTCATTTACTATAAAGTAGAGAAGAGCATGAATAGCATTTGAGGATTGTGTTGAGTAAATTGACAGTCGAAAGATTGTATGCTAATTTAGCAAGTGTGAATTTTGATTGGATTAAGTACCTTTCTTAGGTTACATTGTGAAGAGTAAAGGTATATTAGTAGATCCGGAGAAAATAAAAGCTATGATGGAATGGCTGAAATTAAAACTGGTAAATAAAATCAGAAGCTTTCTAGAGTTGGCAAGTTGTTACAAAAAGTTTGTGTAAGGATTCTCCAAACTAGTAGCCCCTTTGACTCGGTTGACTCAAAAGGGGCGAAATTTGACTCAAATGACAGGTATGAATAGAGCTTTTAGTAGTTGAAGGAAAGACTAGCGAGTGCCTTAGTGTTATCCTTACCTCATAGTAGAGAGGAGTTCATGATTTATAGTGATTCCTCGATTTAGGGATTAAGGTATGTGCCAATGTAGAATAGCAAGGTAATAGCGTATGATTCGTGTCAACTCAAGCCTTACAAGAAGAACTACCTAATCCACAACCTAGAATTAGCAACAGTAGTCTATGCTTTGAAACTGTGGAGGCACTATTTAGTAGGGGAAATGTGTAAAGTGTATACTAACCACAAGAGCCTAAAATACATTTTTACTCAATGAAATCTAAATATGAGATAGAAAAGGTAGCTAAAGCTAATAAAGGATTACAATTTGGACATACAATACCACCTAGGGAAAGCTAATGTAATAGTTGATGCTTCAAGGTGACATAGGAATCTAGCCAGTCTAATGATAATATAGAAGCCATCACTTAAAGACATAAAAAGACTAGATTTGGAGATTTTGACTAATGAAGTAGGCGTTAATTTGGTGAATATTCAGGTTCAACCTATGATAGTAGATAGGATTAAGATGGCTTAATCTAAAGATGAAGGTATACAGGAGATAAAAAGGAAGATGAAAGTGGGAAAGGTAGTTGAATTTACAATAGATGCTAATGGTGTACTGAGGCATAAGGGTCATTTATGTGTACTAGTGGGGTTAGAGTTGAGGAGTGAACTATTAAAAGAAGCATACTAGTTAGGATATACAATACCCCCAAGTAACGTGAAGATGTACCGAAACCTAAAAGTATATAACTGGTGGAATAATATGAAGAGGGAGATCGTTGAATATGTATCGAGGTACTAAACTTATTAGCATATAAGAATTGAGCATTAGAGGTAGGTAGGTGAATTGTAGCTATTACCGATCCTAGAGTAGAACTACGAACAAGTCACCATGGATTTTGTAACAACTCTACTAAGGACTCTGAGTAAACATGATGTAGTTTAGGTGATCATGGACTAACTAACAAAGTTAGCTCATTTCATCCCCATTAACATTAGTTACTTGTTGGAAAAGTTGGCTAAGTTGTATATTAAAGTAGTGGTGAGATTACATGGTATACCGATAAAGATTACATCAGATAAGGAAACTTTTTTCATAGGCAAGTTTTAGAGGAGTTTATACAGGGCTTTAGGTATAAAGCTTCAGTTTAATACTGCCTTTCACCCTTAAACTGATAGGCAATTTGAAAGAACAACATAAATTCTTGAAGATTTATTATAAGTGTGTGTACTTGATTTTGGTGACTATTAGGATGAGCACTTGCTCTTAGTTGAGTTCACCTATAACAACAGTTATCAAGTGACTATTCAAATGGCCCCTTATAAAGCCCTATATAGTAGGAAGTGCAGATTGCCCACTCATTGGGACGATGTAGGAGAAAGGCAAGTTCAAGATCTAAAGTTAGTACATAAGGTGTACACACCCCATTTTTTCCCTTTTAATTTTTAGAGCTCTTTTTTTTTTTTTTTTAAGAATAGGAAAAAAGGTTTGTAATTTAGAAAAAGTACAAAAAATAGGAAATTTAGAAAAATAAAAAAGAAGAAGAAGAAGAAGAATAAGTAGATAATTTAAAATAGAATAGGAAATTTTAAAATAGCTTTAGCATTTTAAATACTATTTGGGTCTTAAATAAAAAATGAAATGTTAAGCCTAAGCTTAGATTTAAATTTAGCCTAGGCCGATTAGTTCATATATGCAATTTGATTATATATATGAATAAGGCACGGGCCAATAGCATAATAGAAAGACTACATATACATAAGTAGCAGGTCTTAAGTTCGATCCATATAGAGCGCAAATTGCACATTTATGTTTTATTCTAACACATTTGCTATGTGTCACGATATGGTTGGACCAGGTACACATGGCGGATAATAGTTGGACCACGTAGATGACGTCACACCATTTCATCATCTTTTCCATCACTTTCCTTTTGTTTCTCACCTTTTCTCGTGGTTTCTCTACCTACACAGCTCACTTTAAGGAAATTTTTATCCTATAAACTTCGCGATTTTTCCATATTCATGGTGAAATCACAAAATGCACTTGAAGTACTTTGAATGGATACTTGTATCATGTCTAGATTCAACCATTACATAGGTTAAAATGGAGTTTGAAAATCAAAGAAAACTTGAGTACACAGATTTTCTTTCAAGGAGACTAAGGACAATTTAAGCTCATTCATGAAAAATTAAAGCTTCTAACTTTGTTTATGCTAAGAACTATTATCTTTGACACAGTTTTGACTAGAAATCAACTCCAATTTGTATCCAAAATAGAATCAAATCACAGGTTTTCCTCTCTCATTCAATTTTAAATCAATGACTATTTGATCCCTTATATGTTTGTTTCAAGCTTGAAATGTATAAATATAGGATTGAGAAAGCTATTCCAACATTAGTAAAACTTGAATCATCCCCTTTTAGCTTATACCTAATCTATTTCTCTCATCAAGCATAAGCTATGGCCCCCTCCCCCCTCTCTAGTTTGAAGCTCTAATACGGTAACCTTCGATCTAAGCTAACACTATGACTAACTTCCTTAAATTCCAAGCTCTCAATAGCTCTCACTCTTCTAGTTTGTTATGTTCCTTAGATAGAGAACCACTACCTTAGGGTTTCCATCTCGTTGGCCACCATTTAAAAACCTTAGCTTTGCTACATTTCGATCTAATCCACCACTATGGCTACAATCGCATCACTCTAAAACCACAAACCCAACCTTTCTTCAAAGCCTAGTCACCACCACTTGTGACGATAACACCACCACCTACAGCCATGAACACCACCACCTAAACCATTACAAAACACCACTTCACCTTCATCAACCCCCTAATATCTAATCAATTCTACATGAAATTGAGGTTTCCCTTAAGTTTTGACCACTAAATCACCTTGAACAGACCCCCTGACATTACAGCTTCTCTTCCCTATCATGACTTGATTTACACCTAAGGACTGACATGACTCGTACTTAACCCGATGACCAGTGTTCGAACTTGCTTTGACCCACGATCTAGCTACTGTCCTTGGTCTAGTTCTTTTTCGTTTTGGAGTTGTATTTTTTTTTTATTTTTATTGTAATAGAAACTTGTGTAAAAGAAAATAAAAGAACAAAAAAAAAAAAATGGGGGAGAGAAGCTTTGCTATTTTATTTTTATTTTTAAGCATGTTTCGGTCAAAATAAAAAGAAAAAGATACAATAATAATAAAATAAATAAAGAATAAAAATAATGAAAAAATAAAAGTAAAAATAAATAAAATAGTAAATAAATGTGTTTTATAACTTAGAAAATTCATCTTTCAACAAATAAATAAATCCATTTTCAAAATTAGAACATTTTAGAATTTTCAAAAATGAAAAACCCCAATTTATGACCCCTTTTTTAGAAATTTTCAAACTAAAATAAAATGCCTAAAAAATATAAACTGAGTTACTTTTCAAAATTAAAATAAACCAATAGACTTTTGTTTTTGTTTTTTTTTGGGGAAATAAATTACAAGTGTCTGATCTTGAATAGCAAATATATAAGTACTTGTAGGAGACTACGAAGTAACTTAAAATATGTAAAAAGTTTATTTTCCAGAAGTAGATGTAATTTTAATTATTTATTTATAAAACAAGTATTATTGTTAGAAGGATATTTTTGAAAGGTAAAATTAAATTTGGAAGATTGAAATTGGCACCCATTAATAATTTAATTGGCTAGCTCCCCAGATTCAAATTTCTGATTTTTAGAAAAACCATTTAAAAAATTGGTTTTTCCAATAAACCAACAACTAAGTTAAAATCAATCCATCCAACCAATTTAACCTAACTCATTTTTCACCTAACTCATTTTTTTTTCCTAATTTTGATTAGGTGGTGACTTCGAATACTTTTCAAAATAAAAAAAAAAGTTTTTATTAACTATTAGTTAAGGATTAGTATTATAGGTTAGAGTCTAATACTAATGAAGCTAAGAAAAATAATAAAAAATCAAGAAAAATTCAAGCTCCATATTGGGTACTAAACAAAGTGAGACTGATCGGGCAGAGAATGCAAACTGCATAAAGTTGTCAAAAAAGCTATGTCGACAAGTAGAGATGCCCGTTTGTAAGCTTTATAACTAGAAGTTCAAATTCAACTCGTAAAATTTATGGCGATTGGATAAAGTTTCTGATTAAGCCTAAATCATACTACGAAACTAGGAATATTAATAAAAGTGACCCTATATGTTTAAATTTAGGAAAATAAGTAATAAAATACTTAAATATCATAATATTGAATTGTAATCATATTACTCGTTATTTATCGGAAATGTATAAAACGAGTTTCAATAATTAACGAGTTGATAGAAATAAATTATATGCATACTAAAAATAATAAAATAACAAAAATAATATTAGAAGTATTTACTTGTACTCCATGTATATTTACGTATATGTAAAAATACTCGAAATATACTAAATTAATGATAAATAATTAAAGAAAATTATAAAAAAATCAAAGAAAAATCATAAAAAGTAAGAAATTATCTGGATTCAGGTTGTGACATGTCAGGTCTAGGATGAAAAAATTTAACTAATTAAATTAAGGTAAATAGAAAGTGAAATGGAAGAAGACAAAGTTAATTGTCAATCAAAAATTGAAAGAAAAAAATGAAGGTAGCTCTATAAATACCACAAACTCCAATTGGTACTTATTTGGTTAGTTAGAAGTCAAAGAAAATTAGACAGAAAGTGGAAAGAGAGAGATAGGTTTTTTTTTTTTTTCAAAAAATAACAAATTTAACGTGCAATTAAGGCTTAGAGAGGAAACCTATTACCAACGACCACCATCACCACACCCTACCCCTACCATCCATTGTTGTCGACACACCTAAGGCCACGACTGGTGGTCGAAAGTCGATTGTACAAGTGAGTCCAATTTCAACTTGAATCTTGTTTAATTCATTTAAATTATTAAATTTATTTAGAAAATTATGAAATTTGGTATTTTGAAGTTTTTATGTATGTAGATTTAAGGAGAAGTATTGGTTTAATGAAATTATGTTTGAAAATACAAAATTCTTAAGAAATCCCACAAATGTGAGTTTATTTCAATTTAAAAATAAATAGACTTAACAGTGTAGTTTTGAGCTCGTTTTTTTTTTTTTTTTGTATAGGATATTTAGAAGATGTAGAATAGTGTTATGAAGAGATTTTTTAGAAATGAATTTTTAAAACTTTTAGATAATTTTTAGACCTTAAAATGATGTATAAAATGGGTCATTTTGCGCTAATTTAGTAATCAAATGAATAATTACTAATTTAGTGTATAATTAGGTGTTTTAAGATGTTAATATCTAATGTGACATGGTAATTGCAGTATTTATAGTGTCAGATATGATTATTATGTATAATATGTAGTGAATATGTGTAAATTGATAATATGTGAAATTGGATTTATAATAAATATAAAATATGAGGACAAAATAAATAATATAATAATAATAGTAATACACAATAAATTTGATATGAAACTTAGACTTCGGTAATTATATGAAAAACGTAAATTTTTCTAGCTTCTAGGTTAGTAAAAGTATGTGATTATCGTTTTTGGTTATTTAAGTGCAATTTAGATATATAGAAGTTTTGAGGATAAAACTTTTCTAAAGGGGGGTCAAAATATAAGAACTACAATTAGAAGTTCATATTCGATATATAAAATTTAAGGAAATCAAATAAAGTGTTCGATCGAGGCTAAATTATACGACAATGCTAGGAGTATTAGTAAAAGTGACCCCCATAAGTTTGAATTTAGGAAAATAAGTAATAAAATAATTAAATATCATAATATTAAATCATATGCGTATCACTCGTTATTTGTTAGAAATGCGTAAAACGAGTTTTGATAACTAACAAGTTGATAGAAATAAATTATTTGTAAATTAAAAATCGTAAATAATATAAATAATATTTAGGATTATTTACTTATACTCCATATATATTTACGTATAAGTAAAAATACTTGAAATTACTTAAAATACCTTAAATATGCTAAAATAATGCCAAATAATTTAAGAAAATTACAAAACACCAAATAAAAATTAAGAAAAATTAGAAAAAGCAAGAAATTATCTGGATTCAAGTCGTTACATGTTGGGATTAGGAAGAAAAAAATTAACCAATTAAATTAAGGCAAATAGAAAGTGAAATGGAAGAAGATAAGGCTAATTATTAATCAAAAATTAAAAGAAAAAAATATCAAGGCAGCTCTATAAATACCCCAAACTCCATTTGGTCAATTAGGAGTCAAATAAAATTAGAGAGAAATTAGAAAGAGAGAGTTAAGGTTTTTTTTTTCTTTAAAAAATAGCAAAATGAGTGTACAATTAGGACTTAAGAAAGAACCTACTACCAACGGCTACCTAAAAACAAACGGCCACCACTACCATACCTTATTGCCACCACCCATTCCTACCAACACACTTAAGGCCACTATTGGTGGTTAAAAGTTGATCGGACTGGTAAGTCAAATTTCAATCCAAATTTTGTTTAATTCATTTAAATTATTAAATTTATTTAGAAAATTATGAAATTTAGTATTCTTAGGTTTTTATGTATTTAGATTTATGGAAAAATATTATTTTAATGAAATTGCGTCTAAAAATATACAGTGCTTAAAAAATCTCATAAACACGAATTTATTTCGATTAAGAAATAAATAGCTTTAATAGTATAGTTTTGATCTCAATTTTTTTTTGTAGGCTATTTAGAGGATATAGAATAGTGTTATGGAGAGATTTTTTTAAAATGAATTTTTGAAATTTTTAGATAATTTCTACACCTTAAAATGATGTAAAAAATGGTGATTTGGGCTAATTTATGAATTAAATGGCTAATTACTGATTTCGTGTATAATTAGGTATTTTAACATGTTAATATTTGATGTTATATGATAATTGTAGTATTTAGAGTATTAGATGTGATTATTATATGCAATATGTAGTGAATATGTGTAAATTGATAATATGTGAAATTGGATTTATGATAAATATAAAATATTAAGAAAAAATCGATAATATAATAATAATAGTAATATAAAATAAATTTGATATGAAACTTAAATTTTGGTAATTTTATGAAAAATATAAATTTTTTTTCATATTGAGAGTAAATTCGATAATTAAATAAGGACTAAAATACTAATTAGGAGCTAAAAGTAATATTTACGATATCTAAGTATAATGCGATTAACTTCACATTGTAGTTCGAGATGCATTTTTAAGATTTTACATGTAACACCCGTAGTAAAAAATTGAATTCAAACTTAAATCGAAGCTAGATTCAGAAATCAATTATGAAACTAGCCTAAAATATGATCGGTAATAAGTAATATATATTTGAAAAATTAGGTCAAATCATAATTTGAAATGTATAAATCATAAGGATATAAATACTAAAAAAGTATTTATATTATAAGACATGCGGAGACAAGTTGACTTGTGGCAAGTTGAATGAGTGAATTG
Source organism: Lumnitzera racemosa (assembly GCA_024138005.1). NCBI lineage: Eukaryota > Viridiplantae > Streptophyta > Magnoliopsida > Myrtales > Combretaceae > Lumnitzera > Lumnitzera racemosa. Next base: position 33,070,769 of record JAMXBC010000008.1, read on the forward strand.
AGAATTTTAGGTAAGTTAGGTTTAATACATCGCTGTATTTTAGAGTACTATTTTAAAGCACTCAAATGCTTAGGATTGTACTTGTAGGAAATTATATGTGCATGGCTTATGTGCATCTAATTTCTTACTGAAAATTAATGTTGTGCTTTAATAATTGTAATGAATTAAGTAGTGTGAAATTGTTTGATCACCCTAAATCGAACATAATTATAACTAACTTGAATACCTCAATTAAACATGCATTGCAATCTTTTAAGGACAATTAGGATTCTCTAACTAAACATCGACACTTTTGAAATAGATAATGCTGGATACCATAATAGTCTTTTTTTTTTCATCCTTAGTTGAACTAAGTGACAGGAAATCATATAAGGGCAATGGTTCAAATGATAGTTATGGGAAGAGCGGTATCATTATTATACAAACTTCGGTTTGATTGTAAGTTGTTGCATAAACATGAAAACTCTTCAATCTAGATTAGAGTTGGTGAAATTACTCTGATTTCACAATAGACCAGACTACTTTTTTTATGGAATTTTCATGTTGTATTACATATAATTAATTGTTTAAAAACCCTGTTTGTGTTTGTTATGCATTTTTAATTCTCCATCTTGACTTACTAAGTTGTTGGTTGCTTATACTTTTATAGATTTTCTTACAGGTTTCAATTAAAAAGTTAAGATATAATTATCCTGAGGTCAGTTTCTTTTTAAAGTAACTTGGGGGGAGTGAGAATCAATTGGCTGAAGAATCGAGTCCTTTAATGTTTTATTATTAGTACTCTTAGGTTTATGTACTGGTCTTGTAATACTTTACTTATCAAACTAATATTGTATGTAAATATTTCTTGGGATTGTAAGATAATATAAGTATTTTTATGTAAATAAGATTTAAAGGTTTTAGATATACGTATAACTGTTGTCTATAATTATATATAAGCTGTTTACTTTAAAACGAGAAGTCGTGAATGTCTTGTGTAAATCATATCTACGATAGGGACTGTAGAGTCAGTTACTATCATAAGTTGGTTTATATAGCGAGACTGTTATGACTTTGCTACTTTGGGGTGTAACGGTTTTTGATTAGTAGCAAATCATAATTCTAGTGAACTCACTTTGAAGCGTCATAATTTAAAAGAAATATATATCATAGGAATATAGTGAGAGTGGGTAGCATTAAGTAGGTGATAAAAAACTGTATTAAGCATACTAAAGTAGAAGTAAGTATAACATTTTATATGTTGAATGATAATTGATCATAAGTTTAATTACAGGATAAAAGGGGAGAGTTGATACTCAGTTGGGTACATTTTGGTTGGGATAGTGAAGAGTCCCCCATTAACTATAGAGTTAAGACGTAACTATTGCTATTAGAGTCGGCTAATTAGAATATATTTAAGATTGTTGATGAGATTATTGATAAATTTTATCATGAAATGTGTTATAGTTGGTAGGATCAAAGGGCATGGATGGAGCTGAGTTAAGGCCCCAATATAATAGATATACTGCCATAGCAGCCTTCGAGCAAAGATGGTTAGAGAGAGAAGGAATTATATTTTTGATGATGCCTTTGAGATACTTTCCAATTAAGTTAGAAGGGGAGACCTTACTTAGCTAACATCACCTATATTCCCGCTGAAGTTCTATACATTCCTAGATGTTATCTACCGGGGATTATCGATCGATTCCCTTGTCATCTTAAACCAACTAAAGTGGGAATAGAGATACCTCTGGAATCAAATGAACTTAATCTAAAACCTGTGATGCAAGAACCACTATAAGAAAATATACCACCCGCAAAACTACAAGATGCAACCTATTCAAATATAAAGAGTAGTCATCAGGAGAATGGGACTAATATTAAGGAGGATCTAGAGGAAAAGGATCCTGAAAAGGATGAACCTAAGGAGGAAGAGCCTAAGGACGAAGAACTTGAAGAAGAGGAACAAGAGATGGAAAGTGATAACGTACCTAATGTGGATATCTATGCCTTAGTTATGCAAGTGATAGTTAACAATGGGATAGTTGTTATAGGAAATGGATTAGGAGAATAGGTAGAGGCAGGACTTATGCAAAACAAAGAAGTAGAACCTGAGGGAATAGGAAATGGTGATGTTGTTAAGTCTGAAGATGATGAGGCATAGGAAGTGATTGTGATTGCTAAGAGCCTATAGGTAATATCAATAAGTTATGAATCTGCAAGTGAGGTGGAAGGTAACATAGTAGGTAGACACATGGAGTTAGTTCCCTTTGATCAAGTGGCTACCAGAAATAGCTCTGGCGAGGATTAGATATAATTGGCTGACTTGTTATTTAGATCCTTAGATGTAATCTAATAGCAATTTTGGTTGAAATCGATGTATCTTTTGATCTTTTGATGTATATTTGACTTTTTGATGTATTTCCTGACTTTTAATGTATTTTATAGCTTTTGGATCAAGTTTAGATGTTGAAATTAAGTCTGATGTAACCAAGTTTGATGTAATCAAATCTAATGTAATGTTTTGCATTTTATAGTTGTAAATATCGAGTCTATACTAACTAATGTAAGTAATGATATAATCGAGTTATAAATCTTACGTATGTACTCAAAGGTCTATCAAGTTATACCTTTTTGTTCCTAAAGCTATAATCAACTATAAAGACATAAAGGCAGAATCAAATTAATAGTGAAAGTTATATCTATTATGTACATTAATTGAAATGATATTATTATTACTATTTTACATAAGTACAATTTACAGGAATTTGGTAATTCTGTAAAAAGTTTATAAAACTAAGGAATTGGATAACTTATAAATAGATATGTATGTAGGTTTATAAGTTATAAACACTAAGCGAATATAGCTAAAGCTGGAAATGGGAGTCGTAATGGAAGAACCGAGAGAAATCAGAACCCTCCATCGTAAGTACCATCACCCCCAAGGGAATAAAATAGACAGGATATACCTCCACCACCATCATAAGAGGGTATACCAATTGGGCAACTACTTGTCAATATGCATACAATGATGAGGTAGCAAGGAATGTTGATTCAGCATCTTATGATTAACAATAATACAGGAAATAGAGGGCCATAAGTAGCTGAACAAAGAATGGAACGTCCATAAGAGGTAAATAAGCTTCCCCAGTTTATAAAAGCAAATTGTTACTTTGAGGGAGAAATGGGAAAGCCAACTTCAGCTGATGATTACCTAGCCTAGACTGAACGAAGTTTTAAGACTTTTAAAATCCCTGAATCCTAAAAGTTAGCATATGTCACCTTTATGTTAAAGTTAGCTACTCGAGTTTGGTGAGACTCAAAAATGAAACAAATGGGAAATAATAGTACCAGTTAGAGGTTTAAGGAAGAATTCAAGAAATAATACTTTCCCCATAGTGTCTAAAACAAAAGAGTTAGAGACTTATTTGAACTAAAGAAGGGAAGTACGAGTGTGACTTAGTATGAAACTGAGTTTAATAGACTGTTATAATATATATATGATTCATATCAAGATAATGCTAAATTAAAGAAGGATTTGCTCCTTATTGGGTTCAACCCTACAATGTGTTTTAAGTTGGAAGATTATGGTTTCCTTACTTATAATGATGTGGTAAATAAGGCAAGACAATTGGAGAATAATTGCATAAGGATGTGGGCTATGTGGAGTCGAAAGATTAACAAGAGTTATCGACCTAGTTCATCGTTTAAGAGATCATATCCTAGAGCAACTGGTAGTTCTAGATAAAAGAGAAGGAAACTAGCAACTTTAGCTAGTAGCCTAGTGTAATCAATGTCCGATTTGATTTTTTATGACAAAGATGGTAATGTTAAGTGTTGGAAATGTGGCGTAAATAATTTTAATAAAAACTGCGCCCAGCTTAAAGGAAAATGCTTTATAGGTAGATACCAGAACCATATGCTATGAGCATGCCCTAAAATGAAACTTGTGAAGTGTAATAGATGTAGTAGAAATGGGTATTTCTCTAGGTATTGTCCATAGTTTGGATAAGGAACTGAGAGGATTGGAGGTTTTGATAACACAACTGCACCTGTTCATGTCTTTGCAATGGAGGATAGGGGAAATGAGGAGGATGAAGAATTTGCAGATTGGATGGAGGAGTATTATCATGACGATGTTGAGGAGATTATGGGAGTTGAAGAAAAAAAAGATGAAGGACTTATGATAGGCACGTATTCAAACTACTTATTTTGTTGACAATTTAAGTGTAAGTTAAATTGAAGTGTTTAAGTTTTGAGATTATGAATGCAAGTTTAGTTAATAATCATAGTATTATTATATTCTAGGGAATGTGCATATAAATAGACAACTTGCTTTTGCATTATTCAATACTGGTGCATCTCATTCCTTTGCAAGTCAGAAATTTGTAAAAGAGAAGGAGATTATTATGGTTAAGATTTACACAGCTTATAGAGTTAAAACTCCTACTAGGGAAAAGGTAATGACTCGAGAAGTAGTAAACTATGGTAGAATTAAGATGCAAGAGAGGGAGTGCCCTATAAGTCTTATAATATTACCTATATAAGGTTATGATATAATATTAGGAATAAATTAGTTGTCTAAGCATAAAGTGAATGTAGAAGTAAAGTTATTAATCCAAATGATGGAGAAATGGTATTTTAAGGAAAGGCTGGCGGAAGCAAATTGAACTTAGCTATGGTAGAGATATGTGAAGAATTATATGAAACAAAGGTAGAAGAGAATAATTGGAAATTTTGTTGGGTGTTTGCCACGGAAGTAAAGAAAGAGGTACCTAAAGTAGCGGACATACCAATAGTGTATGAATTTTTGGATGTATTTCGGTAGATTTACTAAGTTTAGCTCTATATTAAGATTCGGACTTCACTATCGAGTTAGTTCTTAAAATTGAACCTATTTCTAAAGCTTCATATTTGGATGTCACCCATGGAACTTCAAGAGCTAAAGAAGCAACTTCAAGAGTTATTAGACAAGGGATTTATTCGTTTAAGTGTTTCACCATAAAGAGCACCGGTATTATTTATGAAAAAGAAAGATGGTACTGTGAGATTATGCAAAAACTATCAAGAAATAAATAAGGTTAACATTAAGAATAGGTATCTGTTACCTGTATTGATGAATTGTTTGATTAATTACAAGGTACAACTATGTTTTTTAGAATTAATTTGAAATCAGGATATCATCAATTATGAGTAAGGCTGGAGGATATACCTAAAACTACATTTAGAACACGATACGATCATTATGAATTTTTAGTGATGTCATTTGGTTTGACAAATGTCCTGGCTATGTTCATAGACTTGGTGAATTGCATATATCAACCATATTCCACTCTCATCAATGTGCCCCCACTGCACAACTTTGATTCTTATATCACATCACAATCATCAACTTTTGTTAAGGTTATAACTTCAACATGCTTACTCCCAATTATATTCATATACCTTTTAAACATTCTTTAATACCTTTTTATTTGCTTTCTTGTTCAAATAGTTTATCTCTAAGAGCTTGTTAATTATTGAAACTCGAATTGTACGTTTCCAATAAAATAAATAATACCACTAAAACATACTTTTGCTAAATTAAATATTTTATTTACTTTATTTTGCTAAATAAACTTTACTAGGCTCTTTTTCTATCTTTTACAACCTCATAAAAAAATTATTCTCTTTTAAGAACAGTCTTCAAAAGTCCTCAATCTACCAATTTCAAGCAATTATGACTATTTTACACGATAATACTCATAATTCCCTCACTTCCTAACTCATATTTTCTAGGTGTGCTATTTATTATGAATGTGCTACCCTTCTAAGTCTTTGATAGTTAGTCAAAGACTAGAGTCTCAAGTATAGCTTAGTAGTTGAGTGCATTTTCTAAAAACAAGAGGTCATAGGTCTAATTCCCATGACAGTTACTTTTTCTAGCATGTATTTATTACTATATTGCTTAAATAACTTTTTAGTTTTATTTTTTTAAATAGTAAATAACGTAAGATTCATTCATTATAAAAATAACTAAATTCTCTTGAATTTCTATGTATTCAATATTTTAACAGCAAAATAATAATTACAATATTAATGCTATAAATATTTTTCCTTATTGCATTATTATGAGTAAATAATTACTATATATTACTTGATAGATTTTTCTTACAATTATTATTATAAAAGTGAATGTAGATTATTGACTTATTAGTCACTTGTCATCTAAATTGAAATTGATAATTTTTGTAACATTACTAACGATAGAATGTTACAATATCATCATTAAAAAAAACAAGAAGAAGAAATCAAAGAATGCTTATATTGAGACAAAGCTAATAGGATGATTTAAGAGAGATCCACATTGTGGAACTTTATACTATATATATATATCATGTATACATTCTAAAGAGTCATATAGGAAAGAATATGTCCCAAAAGTAACCAAGATGGGAGGTGTATTAGTTACTTAGAAAGTTTTAAAACTTTCACAAATCAAGACATAAACATGTCCCCTTTGATTACTTTAAAAAGAATGACACAAAACAATACATAGAAAACAAATAAGGGACAAAATAAAGGATAGTAAGGATGAGAAGATTAAGCTAAAAAATTATAGTATTTCGATCTTATGCCTATTGCACTCTTTTAGCTTCACTATTAAGGACTCAATATTTCATACCGGTGTCATTCTGTTATCCACTTTTCATTAATCTAATCAAGGGATAAATAAATATAAGTCTTTTGCTATGTCTCACTAAGCTAACATTAACTATACACAGATCTATAAAATTTTGAATCACTCTTCTAACACAAATCCTATCACTTGAAAAATAAGATTTAGAGTGATAATGAGGACTTAATACAATGATCCTCAACATGTAAGTGCAAGAGAGAAACAAAATATTAAAATAAAGTAGACGTTATTGTCTTAGATTTAGCTTCTAAACGTGTCTCTGAATTCTTTCAAGAATGAAGATTGTAGTAGAGAATTGAAGATTAGTGTGTATCAAAAATTTGAACAACTTTGTTTTTTATATCCTTTAGATGCAACGTCTTTTTGTTGAAATATTAGATAAATCTTTAACACAACTTGAGAGATCTTGAAGTATCTTGATTTAGTCGTTAGAACTTCTTATCCATTAATTTGTAGAAGTTAAATCACTCTTGTTGATCAGTTAAATTTGAATGTTGTACTACTACTTTTATGGGAAATAAGGTTTGCACATGTTCTTATGTAAAAACTTTGTTTCGACCACTTAAATCATATGAATTTCTGTCAAAAAGTTGAATTCCTTTGTTTAAAAAAAATATATCATAAAAATTAGAAATGAATCTTAATGTTGATAGTATTTCAAATTTAAACTAGAAGCTTATTATTGATTTAAAATTTTCTCGGATAACAAGTGACCAACCTTCTAACTGAAGGCCAATTTGTGTTTTAATAAGAAGGTTTTGGGTGATTTGAACTTTTTCTTTTGTTAATACACATGTTAAGGGGCTTATGAGGTGTTTTAACTTTAAGATTTTAGGCTACTAATCCACTCTAATGAGTTCCACACATTTTGCCATGCTTATAGTAGATGCTCCCTTAATGCCACCAATTTTTTATAATTTTTGCCTGTTTTCTTTTATTAAATTTGTATATTTTGCATAACTTTGGGTGTTTAAAATAATTACGAAAATATATTTACATAATAATTATATTCTATGTATATACATGTCTTCTAAATATTATTTTATGTCATTTAATAATTTTACTATTCATATAATTTATCTCTAAGGATTCATCAATTATTGGTACCCATTCTATGTGTTTTTGATATATATATAATAACATAGTAAAATTTACTATTTTAGATATATCTTTATTATTTTAGTATATTTTTGAGATCCAATCAATAAGGTTTTCTCGACTAATGTTATTAACTCTCTCATAAATTTCTAGCTCAATCAGGATACCTTTACAAATATAGTAAATCGACTACTTGAAATTTAGTAGCTAAAATATGGGGCTTACATATGTCGTAATACCTTTCCTTTTGTGACTAATTTATTTATTATAAAATGTAATTCAATTATTTTTTAAAAGTTAAAGTTTCTTAGATTTATCAATATCTATTATATTGATTTACATAACAATGTATGGGTAATACTGTATTCATTTTCTTATTTAATAGATATATAGATAGATGAATGATTACTTGTCACCAATATACTCATTCATTTTAAACATGACTCTATTTATCTATATCTCTTTTACTTTTAAACTATTCATTGTAGAACAAAAATTTCCCTTCTAGTTTCATTTATTTGGCAATAGCTATTGTATTAGTTTATGTAAGAACACCATATGTTCCATTAAGTTGGATAGTTTTCACATTAAAATTGTGCATATATATGACTTTTAGTCTTTAAATTTATATGTGTTATTTAGAATAACACTAGGCATCTTTTTTATTAATGGGTCAAATTAACTATGTAAGAGTATTAATTGCATAGTAAACAACATAATATTAATCTAATAAAAATAATATTACATATTAAATAATATATTAATAATCTAATACTAAATTAAATTATGGTATGAATCAATATAATGTTTCATATATAACACATAATCAATGTTATTTCAACATTTTTTTGCCAAAAAAATACTTTATTCAATTAGAAATGCCCATAAGGTTACAATGGGTCAAGAAACCCAAAAGCTACGAGACATTCTTAACTTACCTTAAGCAGTTGCCCAATGACCATAAGCATTAGCTTCATGAGAAAACAAACAAAAAACACACATACACACAAAATTAAAGCAAAGTTCCAACACAAAAAAATCATGAAAAATGGATCTAGATTGCCAAAAAGGTAAGCTTCCATAATTACTCTGATCGAAGCAAAGTCTTGAATTAGTTTCTATTTCTTGAATCAATTTCTATTTAAATCTTCTATCACTGTTTAGCTTTAGCATGTTGAATGCCTTCATGAATCACATAAGCTTCCATAATTTTTGCTGAGTCAACTTTTATACTAACAATAATAGCATTTAGGAATTCACATGAAGATTTCCTACAAACAAATCCAACTCCTTCTTTTTTGGATAATGGACAAAAAGCTCTATCATAATTTATTTTAACCACTCCATCTCCTATCGATTTCCATATCTTATAAAGAGATTGATTAGTCACAATTTTTGCAGCCTAGTTTTCATTTATTGCCACTGTTATGTTCTATAAAAGAATGAATATTCATATCCTAACTTGGTTGCTTTTTGTTGCCATGACCTAAGGAAGTATATGAGTTTGGTTGCTATCCACTACTGTAGTTGATGAAGACCTTTAGCCTAAGCTTGGTTGCTATCTATTGCTACATCATTATTTTATACCATTGCTACATCTTAAAGACAATTAGTTATAATCTTCAAATTTTGAAGCTCTCTTTCAATAGCATAAATCACCTATAGGGGTTTCAGATTTTTTCTATTAAAACTACAGTGATTTCTTTGCATCCAAATATGCCACAATGTTAACACAACCTACTTCATCAACATCCTCATAGCTTCTCTAAACTAGTAACCATAAAAAATTAGACACGAACCCATTTATCTGCTTTTGAAGTATCAGTTTTTTCTATCTTCAAATTGCAAAGTTGGAACCAAATTGATTGAACCTATGGACTGTTGAAAAGAAGAAGAAGAAGAAGATATTTTGTTGGTTCTTCCTTGCCACAAAAACAGCATAACCCATCCCGTCTAACATTCCTACAAAAAAGATTGGCATTAGTGGTAAGAGAGTTGGTACAAATCCTCTAAACATGATAGTGCTGTTTTGGTGCATATTCAAGACTCAAAATAGATTTCCATGCTTGTTTATCCATGTTAAAGGATTTGAGACCACATTTGCTAGTTTATCAATATTTTTGTTCAAAAAACTATAATATGGAGATTTAGCGATGTAAACTCCACTTTTCTCTTGTGACCAGACAAGAATCGTATAACCAGTTTGCTAATATGGGGAACTTATGGATAGCTTTCTTTTCCTCTTTCAAAAACAAGTGGTCTATTGGACTATGTCCCATGAAGTGGAACGAATGTTAATAAGATCAATAACCATCTGCTACTACTTATCTTCTAACATATGCCAAGCAGGTAGTTTATGGCCTTTCAAAGATGGAATACATGATTAAAACCAAACATTGATAGAATCTCCTTTTCTAAGTTACCAACTAAAACCTTCATAATAGAATCTCTTTCCATCAAAATGTTTTGCTAAATCCATGATGCTCTTCCTCCTTTTCTTGCATTAATGAACTCATCATTAGGAAAATAAATACTTTTCAAAAAAGAAACCTAGAAAGAATAAGGGTTTTCTAATAATCTCCATATCAACTTGCCTAGAAGCACTTTATTGAAATTATGAACATCTTTAAACCACTACTTACCTTCAAACTTAGATTTTGTTTATACTTCCTAGCTTTTATAATGGATTTTCCTTCCTCTATCCAACTCCCCCCCACCAAAAGTTAGATATAATTGTCGTAACTTGCTTATACCATCTCTTAGGAAAGGAAAAAACACCCATTGAGTAGGTAAGTATTACATAGGATATTGCCTTAAGCATTACCTCCCTTCCACTTGTAGACAAAATCTTTCCTTTCTAACCTTGCAATTTGAAACCTATTTTTTTTTTCCTTCATTGCCTCCAGTGCTTTATATTTAAATCTTCCTTATGTTGTTGAGAGACCTAAGTCATTTCTAGATTTATTTTAAGGATTAATATCCAAAAGATCCCAACATGCTTATTTAGTTTCAATAGATGAAGAGGAACTAAAGAAAATTGATGATTTTTTTTTTTTTAATTTACCTTTTGCTTAGACACACAATGGTAAGCTTACAAAATCTATTTTAGTTCCCTAATTACAATTGATTTGCTCTAAAAAACAATAAAGCATCATTGGTAAGAAACAAATGAGTAATTTCCAGACTATTCTTTTTTACTTTAAGACTTTCCAAAAGACCTTTACTACTAGCATTTATAATCATCCCTAATAAAGAATTCATTACAAGAAGAAATAAATAAGAAGAGATTAGATGTTCCTGCCAAATGCCTCTAGTAAGTTGAATTTGTCCTTTTCTAACTCTATTCACCATTAAGTTATAGGATACTAAAGTGACATAATTCATTATCCAATTTATCTAGCTTTAATGAAATCCCACCTTAACCATGGCTAATTACAAAATAAACCTTTCTACTCTATCATAGGCTTTACCATATCTATCTTTAAAGCACAAAAATCTTCTTTACATTTTAATGAATTTTAAGAAAACGAAACAATTCGTGGGCTATTGTAACGACCCTAGGAAGGGCCTAGTTGTATTGCCTAAAATTTCCATATCACATGTGCACCCATGATAAGAAAATCGCCTTGCAAGTCAGAGATTGCAAGACTCTAAATAGTTATTTGCTAGAGTTTTCAATTTTAGTTCATTGACTTATTATATAATATAAATAATTATTGATATCCATTTTTCCATAGTTCCTCATAACCGCAGAGAATCGATATCCCTTACCAAAATAGTGAAATAAGATAGACAATTCTAGACAATTCTAGAAAATTCTAAACTTACTAAAGATACTAAACTTAATTGAGACATTAGTCATTTTTCGAAGCATTCTAAATTAAGTACATAAGCTTTTCATCATACCGATTCAATGGTAGCACTCTTTACTCCATTCTTATCCTATTCCTAACTGTCGATCAACCTGTAAGGAAAA